>CM076583.1:1299534176-1300734176 GCA_034641835.2 Pinus albicaulis | reverse complement strand
AACAGTCCTTTATACAAGCCAGAGACAATACTTTATATATATCCGAACTTGATACAGTTATTCATACCCTGATCACAGAATGTTTGTAAATATCCGAGGCTCCTTTGACTGCAACAACACTGGTTCAAGGGATTAATCACAACCCAAGGCACCAAGATACAAGTCAGCACTCTTCAAAAGCTTCAAGCCCAGGTCTGAGGTATGTTAGTTTCCACTGAAAATGCCCTAACCGAGTCACTGAAATCCGAGTTGATATGCTTCTAATCTGAATTCTGTACTTGGTTTAAGAAATTTCTGAAATTTCCGTCAAAAAAAAAAATTTTAACCTGATGAAGATGAACCTCAGAACTTAAAATTAGATTTGTGTCACTGCTGGCGTCTTCAATTGCAGAATTAAATTTCTGAAATGGCTGCTGAACAGTTCGGAAAGTAATTCTGCACTTGATAAAAATCTGCAATCTGAAATTGCAGTTCTGGAATTCTGTAATTCCTGGGTGATCACACAGATCCGAAGAGCGATGGCTCCGATACCAATGGAGTGTAAAAACTCTGGTAAAACTTGATAAATATATATTATTAATGATGAAAGATGAGATGATTACAATGAGGGATCGCCTAGGCTTTAAATATAGCCTCAAGGTGTCCCTTGGCGAAGAGGCATGATCTTTGATCATGCCCTTTCAGTTAATAAAACCTAATATAACTATATCTAACTAATACTTAATAAAATATTCATAACAACCATATAAACCATGTGAAGTCTAGCCTCAAAAAGAAGTTTGAAATGACAGACTTAGGACACTTGCATTATTTCCTTGGTCTTCAAGTCTTGCAATCCAAAGAAGGCACTACCCTTTCTTAGTCCAAGTATGCATGTGATCTTCTACGCCACTTTCACATGGAAGACTGTAAGCCAGCCCCTTCTCCCTTTTAGTCTAGAGTCAAGCTTTCAGTCACTTGTACTTCCCCTGAAGTTGATGCTACCTTATACTGTCAACTTGTTGGTAAACTTTTGTATCTAACCCATACTCGTCTTAACCTTTCCTATGTTGTTGGTCTTGTTGCTCCGTTTATGCACCAACCTCATGAAAGTCACTGGAAAGCAGCTAAAAGAATACTTCGATATATTCGAGGTACAATTCAGTTCAGGATTCATTACAGTGCAGGAGCATCTCCATAGTTGATTGGTTTCACTGATTCTGATTGGGCTGGTGACCCTGATGATCGAGAGTCTACTGCAGGTTATGTATTCACTCTTGGTTCAGGACCTATTACATGGTCTTGTAAGAAACAAAGTGTCATCTCTCTTTCTTCCGCAAAACCAGAGTGTCGTGGTGCAGTTGAAGCTAGCAAGGAAGCCCTGTGACTTCGTCAGATCCTGTCTGAATTTGGTCTTCATCAGCAGCATCCAACAACACTTTGGTGTGATAATCAGAGTGCCATTCAGCTATGCAAAGATCGAGTTCAGTATCAGCGCAGGAAACACATTGAGCTACACATACACTTCATCAGAAAGCTCATTCATGGTCGTGTTCTTGAAGTGCAGTATTGTTCAACCAATGATCAAGTTGCTGATATCTTTACAAAGGCTCTCACAGAAGCGAAGTTTACCAAACTTCGATCTATGCTTGGAGTTCAGGAAAGTTATCATTAAGGGGGGATAGGCTCTAATGCCTCCTTCCCTCTCCTATTGTGTCACCTTTGTAAATCCTTCAATCCTATCCCAAGTTGTTCTTAAGGGGGAATGTTAGGATATTTCGACACATAGGAAATAGTCTCCTATTGTGTCACCTTTGTAAATCCTTCAATCCTATCATAAGTTGTTCTTAAGGGGGGATGTTAGGATATTCTGACACATAGGAAATAGTTAAGTATAACTTGGTCTAGCATAGAGTTACGTAAAGTGTGTTTCTTTACTATGTACATTTGTAACTTATAATTCGACGGTCACAATATGTAGTGATCCGACGGTTCATTCTCTCTTTGGTATTACCGACACTTGATCCGTGGCTTAACACCCGATTGATCCATGATCTCTATTTCAAGAGCATGGAGGGTCCTTTGTTTGGTAACCGTTTATGAGAGAAGCTCATGTAAATTTTCTTACTTTATATTAATAAATTGCCTGGAGTGGCCGCGTTGGCTCAAGTCGTGGACTATTTCCCTCTTCGAGGGTTTTAACCACGTCAAATACTGGTGTACTGATCTGTGATTTGTTTGTGAGCAGTGACCTTTGGTGTTTGATCTAAGGAACTTACCCTGTAAAATCTTACAAAATTCAAGTTTGGACCAAGTTTCTTCAACAAAGCGTGGTTTCCAAGTATGGGCATCAAATTTGACTCTTTTTTTTTGTTTTTTTCTTATTTTTCCATGGGTTTCTATCACCCATGTATTTTCCATGTATTTTTTTTTGCATTCAGTGGAGAGGGGTTTATTTTGGTCAAAAATGCAAAAATTTGGTTGTTAGATTTATTTCTTTCATTTCTTCTTGTGCCCCTAGTTTCTTCCATTATTTTTGCTTGGGTTTGAATGTGTATTTTTTGCCATTATTGTTGCATTGAGTTGAGGGGTTTTTTTTGTGAAAAATTCACAATGTTATATGTAAAATTGTAAATTTTATTTTTATTTTTTAACTTGCAATTCTTCCTGTGCCCTAGGTTCAAATTTCAAAGCTCAAACTTCATCTTACAATAAAACTCAAGAGTTCAACAAATTTACAGACATGCCAAGGAAATTGGACCCTATGTGGGAATTTGGTGAACCTGATGGGAGGTTTGACAGATCAAATTTGACTTGCAAGTTATGTGGAAACCACATGACAGGGGGGTATACATATTGAAGTACCACCTTGCACAAGTTCCTGAACATGAGGTAGAGCCTTGCACAAATACCAATCTAGAAATCATCCGAAGAGCCCTCAAATCATTGGAAGGAATAGAAACAACTAAACTTACCAAGGCAGCTCTGAGGAGTGAAATAGCAAGGGGTGGAGTGTCAGGATTTGGAGGTGACCGTGAGAGTGGTAGTGGTTCTTCACCATTAGCATCTTCTACACCCAACCCCGTAGCTGCCTCATCATATTTTTCTCCTAGAACCACACTTGGTGCACAACCATCTATCTCCTCAATTATTAAAAAAAGGGAGAATGAAGAAGCTGACAAGTTGTTGCGCAAGCTTTTTCTTTGGAGTGATATTCCTTTCAGTCTTGCCAGGAACAATCCTTTTTACCAGGCTGCAATTGATGTTATTGTTGTTGTTGGCCCAGGGTACAAAGCCCCTTCATATAATGACTATAGAAGGTGCATTCTTCAAAATGAAAAGGTTGACTACACCAAGAGATTGGAGGAGTTAAGGGAACCACCCGTCACCAAAGAATAGAATGTTATGAAAGCATGCTTTTAGCCCTTATAAGACAATGCAGGAATACAGAGAAGACAAATGTAGAGCAAGAAGGTGAAAGCATGAGAAAGAAGCAACAAGAAGCAAACACTCCTACATGCACCTGCCAACCAATCCCGGGAATACGCTTGCCACATTCAACCCCGGGCCTCATTGCTTTAGAGATTGCTGCATTTTTTTCCCTTCTACCTACAAAACAATCAAACCTTATCCCTTGGGTTATAGTGCAGGAGGAGATTAATACACAAATTCCATTGTCATATTTTGATGGAGCGTCAGATGCAAACAGTATGTGTGGTGGAGGTTTGATCATTCACCTCAATCAACAACACTGCTTGAAATCAAAAATAGGCCTGGGTAGAGTCACCAACAATTTTGTCAAGCTCTTGTCCTTATGACTTTTGTTATGTTGGTCCCGAGAATTGGAATGTCGATCTTTGCAAATCTTTGGGGACTCACTAAACATCATCAACTGGTTCAATGTTGAGCAAAGATGTCAAAACAATTTGTTATTGCCTATCTCAGAGGAAATACAACTTTTAAAACAATCCTTTGATTATATATCTTGTTTTCATATTTACAAGGAGGGCAACTTAGAGGCAGATCTCCCATCTAAGGAAGGTGTTGGACAAGATCTAGGTATCTGGCAGGTCAACGAATATTTAGAGGGGATTGTCCGAAACTATCTTCGTTCGTATTTTATTACTTTATAATTTTGCATCACACTTTTATATTCTCCTATCAGTGTTATTGCTATACTCCTTATATTACGACTGTATTTCAGACAGAAAGCTAATGTATTTTGTTATCTCCATATACTTTACAGTCTTACACAGTTTTTGCGATAGTCCTTAAGGGTCTCTTTTGACTCAAGAGGATGTCTATTTTGGTTGTTTAGATTACAGTTTAGAGGGTTGTCTTTTTCTCTTGGGAGAAGCTTGATTTTGCTTTTGTCTCTAGCTATCAGTTTTTTGATCAATAGACGAAATGCTTTTGCAAGTTTATATAAGGATACCGATAATCAAAGAAAAGGATGCAAAGACAACAATGCAAAGCACACAATCCTACTCTAATCTCCTCTAACATGCCACAAGCAAAAGTTAAGTATAGACATATAACCAATGAAGCCAACATATTATCATATCAAAGTCAAACATCTTACCCCTATGCTTAATCATGAGATAGAACAAGGAAATGTCATAATCAATGCTCATTATCTCATAATAGTCGAGAACGGGATCAAAATCACAAGGGTGGGTGGTGGGAGATTTACAATAACACAATAATGGCTCACCCTTGTTTTAAGAAGAGTTCTTATGTTGCAGATTTGGCATGTCAAAAGCGTGATCAATATGACCACCTTGACTTTCCTCGCTACCATCTTCTATAAATGGAGAAGGGATCATCGGTAATCTAAAAGTAGATATGAGGATTTTTAAATAGAGCAGGGAAGGAAAGGGAAAGATTCACAAGACAAAATTTATGCTTAAACTCCAAGGCTTGTTGCAACTTTCCTTTCACTTGACATCTGTGTAGCAAACTACCAATTGAAAACACTCTTGTCCGATAGTCATTTCACACCAAACATACAACTCTCAATTGTGTACTTAGGGACAAGTAGAGGATGGCATGAAGGAAGAAATGACTGAAGGACCTCATTTTGAAAAACCTGTCGCACTTCACAAATATCATATTCAAAATGGTTAACCATAGTTAACTCATAATATTGACAGTCCTTTGAATCTGAATATGACTAAAGGTTGGTATTATAAGGAGGTAAAGATGGCTCATACAAACCTCCTGATGCTCAAAATCCTGATCACACATGATAAGTAAGGTTGGAAAATATCTGTTATACAATTTCTACCATAATGATTAGGATATCCAAGAATTTCCTTAACATCCAAAACAAGGTAAATTTCATGCAAATCCCAAGGAGACATTTTCTTGGACTTTGCATTGGCATGCAATTGTGGAGTCACTAGGGTGAATTTAAAAGCCTTAAAAGATGATTGCTTCACCCTACAAGCATGAAATCTTTGAAGATAAATAAAGAATTGGGGTGTCATTCTTCCAATGGAGTCGCCAAATGAGCAAATTTGTCCTTGGCTTTGGGACAAGCTCATTCAATGAGATTCAAGCATAGACTTTAGATTACAAGAATGGCAACAAAATTGTTACCGCAAAATCTAGCAAGCCTAGTGCAAAACCTCACTAAGTAATCTAGGTCTTATGGCAACAATGATATCAAACACCATTGTCACTTCAGGGGCCTTTGTCTTGCTATTTAGTGGTTGGAAGTCATCCCCACAAGGGAGGTTTCCCTAGCAAGACTTAGAGGTTAGATGACCAGGGTTCCAAGCCAAATGGCTCACTAAGGAGCATGCATACTCTTATCATCTTTGAACCCTCCTTTATTAAAGAGTCAAGACCTTTCTAGGTGATTTGTCTGCAAGCTCCTTTGAGAGCCACTTGGCTTGGAACCCTAATCATCTAACTTCTAAGTCTTGCCAAGGAAGCCTCTAACAATGGTGATTGGCTTGCTATATTTTGTAGTAACAAGTGTTAAATTTCCTTGAAACTCTGCAACTACTTGGATGAATAACTGAAACTTGTTAACTTTCACCAAGATACAGAGCCTCTTAACAACTTATAAGCAGTGGAATAAAAACACAGAGATAAAAACACATCAAACAAATTGACACACTTATTTTTCTCAGGAAATCCAACAGGGAATACCTGCTTGCTTGATGTGATTATTTTATTGATTGTTCTTAAGACTTAGAGCAATTGAAACTATTACAAAGAAATTTGTCTCTCTTGAGAAAGAATTCTGCTTCTCACACAATTCTCAGCTAATAGAATTGATATTGACCTGCCTTGATCACTACTTGATCTCAGTTCCTGCACACAATTCTTCCTCTGTTGCCTCTTTGACTTGCTCTGCAAACCCTATTGTCTTGCTTCAATTCTGCTCATCCTTCTTTTCGCACTTGAGCCCCTTATTCCTTGCGTTGATCTCCTATTTCCTAGCGCACTTCAAGCCCTATTTTTTAGCGCACTTGTGCCCTATTTCTTAGCACACTTCAGCCTCCTGTTATTTAGGACCCCAACTCCTCTCTCTTGTGCAAAACCATCACCTAAATCCTAGCACACTTGTAGCTCCTATTTCTTAGGACATAATTCTTGCGCTCCACAATCAAGGCTCTGTCACAAACTCATGAGCTTTGTCTTGTCACAAACCTCTGTGCACAAAACAATTGTAATTTACTTGTGCCTTTGTCCTCTCTTTATAGGTGAACTTTGATCCATGCATAGAGGCCTAGCTTAATTTAGAACTTGAGCCCTGATAGCGAGTTAACTAAGAGTGTTGCTCTCTTTCCAATCATCACTAGAGTTGTTAACATGTGCTCTCTCCAATCAACACTAGAGATCTAACTCGCTCTTCCTTCGTTCAAGACTGAAGACTAACTCACTCTAACTAAACTGTTAACTACCACCTCGTTCTGTAGTCCAACTAATGAAGACTCCAATTAACTGAAGCTGAAACTTTATGCATGCTAACTTAATGATTATTCCAGTACAATAGAAATAACTCATCCTAATGGTAGTCTAACTCATGAGGACAACTCAAGGTCTTCATTGGCTAAGGCGCAAGCCAAAAGACCTTGCTCGCTACATTTTCAACAACAGGGACCAACAGTATAATGGGATGTAGATTTGAAGGATGCCACGAAGATTATTAATTATTATTAAATGTAATCGTCTTAGGTTGTATTAGGCAAAATGTAAATTTATGTAGATGCTCTATGCTTGATGCAACTTTACTTTCTCTTCAATTTCAGACAGCAATCACATAAAGAATAAAGTAAAACGTTGATAGAACATACCAGTAGATCAAGAGAAGACAAGCCAGAAATATATATATGTGTTGGTGCATTATGACGATCAACAGGATGCTTCAACCAACAAAGTCTTATTAGTCAGCCAGCCCATAATGTGTCACATCACCCTCATCAAACAATCCAAGTCAACCAAAGTCAACACAGCCCAAATAGTCAACGTTGTCCAGAAAGTCAACGCAGAACAGCAGCAAGTCAAAATCAACACAGCACGGTCAATGGTCAACCTTTGACCTCGGTTCTTGTGCCAAATAGTACGGACTGCAAAAATCGAAGTTTGAACTTTGTGCCAAAGTTCAGCTCCGTTTGACTATGCGTTGACCAAAGTCAACGCTGGTCAAACCTGCGGTGGAAGCCCTGGCTGCAACAGAAAAGTCAACGTCCTTCTCCCACATGTGAACAGAAAATTGCCTCCAAGTAGATCGAACCAATCAGAAGAGGAGAGAGAATGTGTGAGGATGAGATGAGTGAAATGTCCTCCACATTGACCTTATTTATATCCATCAGTGAGGGTGTGTGACACATTTGCTGGGGGTGTAAAACCTTAAGGCCGACCTGCACATATTTTGAATAGATTAAAAATAAATTCAAAATAAATGTTCTGCTCATCGGATCAAGATGATCTTTAGATCGATCTTGCACCTCTCCGAAAGAGGAACCCAATAAAAATATTGGTATCTTCATCCGAGCATCACAACATGGATTTTGGACCTAGTTGTCCAAAATTAACACTCCCTCTCAACTAGGGAGAACTCCATCCAATTCGTGCAGTCCATTCGTGCAATCCAAACATCGTATGTGTCATCCCGCCGTAGCTTGCTTTATCGTCTCTTTTATTTCGTAATTAAGTGGGTCAGTCACAAAGACATCATTCCCGACTGACAGATTCAGCCCAGAGGTCTGAAACCTCTATAGGACTCACAAAGAGTCTCATACCAACCCGAAGTTGATTTATCTGACCCAAAGTCAGTAGGAGGTCTGAAACCTCACTAGACTTGATCCCAAATCAAGTGGTTGGACCATGCCATCCTAGATAGAGAGTACGGAAATCTCTGATGCGTCCATCAGTCTTTGCTACTAGTCTCTAGCTTTTCCCACCTCACTGGCCAAATGAGAGGTACTTCCCATGAGCGCTGAACTCAATGGGTAGGATGCATACATGGCACAGGTAATGAGAGGTGAACCAACTCAATCATCACAACGGTGGGGCAGAAGCACACCAACAAGGTTCAGCAAGCCTAGCCCTGTGGTTGCTTATAGCTCCGAGAAGTTATCCCCAAAGCCCCCCAAAGCTCCCAGAGCTCATCGTCCAACAAGACCCTCAGCATAAGGTCGTTCCACGATACCAAGACTCTCACGGAAGGTTAGGAACTTGACCTTCCCCAGGGGCTTTGTGAGAATATCGCGACCTGCTCATCAGTTCCTATATGATTGAGCCTTACGGCGCCTCGCTGTACCATATCACAAATAAAGTGGTACCTGATATCAATATGCTTGGATCGATCGTGGAACACGGGATTCTCGGACAACCGAATCCCACTCAGGTTATCACAGAGTATCACGGTGGTATCTAGCACATGCCCGGCAATCCTTTGAAGAGGCTTTCACAACCAAGGCCCCAGCCACCAACGTTCATACTCGCTGCAATGTATTCGGTCTCCGCGGTGCTCAAAGCCACCGACTTCTGCTTCCTGCTCATCCATGATATCGAAGCAGATCCAAGTGTGAAGCAACATCCCAATGTGCTGTTATGATCCACCACACTGCTAGCCCAATCGGCATCAGTATATCCAAGGAGTGTCACACTCCGACAGTGTATCTCAACCCATGGTTTATCGTGCTCTGAAGATATCTCAGAAGATTCTTGGCACCAACCCAGTGAGTGTGATGAGGCTCAACCATCTGTTGACTCAAAGTGTTCACTGCAAAACATATATCTGGACGTGTTTTCACTAAGAACATCAGGTCCCCTGCGAGTTGACGATACTCAGTAGGATTTGCTAACACGAGCCCAGCAGCGCTGCCACTCAGCTTTTTAATGTTGAGCTCCATCGGTGTCAACACAGACTTGTAGTCCACCATTCTGAATCTTTCCAGAAGCTTCACAATGTATTTTCCTTGAGAAATGAAAATCTTGCCAAGTATTTGCCAAACCTCCAGGCCTAGGAAGTAGTGCATCAGTCCCAGGTCCTTCATCTCGAACTCAACAACGAGCTCCCTCTTGCACTGATGAATGAGAGGGTCAACACCTGTCCGGAAGAGGTCATCCACATACAACACCAGAATGAGAGGCTTCTCTCTATCAACCTTGAAGTAAAGGTTTAGATCAACATTACTACGAGTGAAGCCGAGCTTCATCAGGTAGCTATCTATCCTCTTGTACCAAGCTCTGGGTGCTTGCTTTAGCCCATAGAGGGCTTTCTTCAACTTTCTGAGACATGGGTGTCCCGATCGTGGACTTCGGAGCCCCGGAGGTTGCTCCTTACCTCTTCCTTTATCACACCATGCGAAATGCGGTCTTCACATCCATGCAGTAGGGCACCATCCTTGCATAGCGACGAGGCTTCATTAGATCGAATGGTGGTATATCGGGCCACAGGTGCAAATATGTCATCATAGTCTATGCCTTCCTTTTGAGAGAAGCCACGGGCAACGAATCTTGCCTTGAACTTTTCAGCGCTTCCATCAGATCCATGCTTGATCTTGTAGAGCCATTTCAAGGTGACAATTACTTTGTCCTCTAGTCTTGGAACCACATCCCAGACATCATTCTTCATTATGGACTCATACTTTTCGTCCATAGCATCCTTCCAGACTTGATGCTTTACGGCTTCCTCAAAAGATCCAAGCTCAGATTGTACAATAGTACTCATGGCTGCTAGATAACCTTGGTATCTACTCGGCTTCTTGCTTTCACGGAATGTCCCCCTTGGTGCCATATGTCCCTCGGCATCCTCGAGAGTGTCCCCGAGCAATGATGGTCTCTTCCCTAGTGAACGAGGTGGATCAATCGGGTCCATCGGTCCTTCAACATTGGGCATCGTCTCATCCTTCGGTCCTTCTTGATTTCCAAGCCTGCCTTCATGGTCTTCCTCAGATCTCGAAAGATTGACTACTTTCCTCAGGAAGCATCTTCGTCAAAAGTGACATCGTGGCATATCTCCACTTCCCTTTGACCAGGCACATAGACTCTATAGGCCTTCAAAGTTTCGTTGTAGCCCACAAACATTCCCTTCTTTTCAGAAGCATCCAGCTTGCTCCTCTTCTCTTTCGGCACATGAAAATAAACAGGACATCCAAAAACTCTAAAATGTGAGACGTCAAGTTTCTTACCAGTGAAAACCTCTTAGAGAGTTTTGGAGTCCAAGGCGGAATGTGGGCATCGGTTTTGTATGTACACAACAGTGTTCGCAGCTTCTCCCCACAGAAACTTCGATAGACCCTGGTCACATAACATTGCACAGGCAGCTTCCACAATGGCCCTGTTCTTTCGTTCAGCAACACCATTCTGCTCAGGAGTATAGACAGTTGTGGTCTCCCTCTTAATGCCAACTTCTCTGCAAAAGTTCTTAAACTTGTTCGTCTTATATTCAGTGCCATTATCGATCCTCAATATCTTGATCTTCTTCCCTGTCAGATTTTCCACCAAGGCTTTGAAGGTACGGAACCACATGAAATCCTCATCCTTCTTCTTCAAGAAGTATATCCAGCTTTTGCGAGAGAAGTCATCTATGAACGTCATATAATAAGAACATCCTCTCAAGGATGTCACACGCAGCATACCAGACAGATCAAAATGTACTAATTGCAAGACATCAGATGTCTTTGTGACGCTTGAGGGGAAAGGTCCCCTTGTATGCTTTCCTTCGGCACAACCCTGGCATACACCTTCATGATTATTTGTGAACTCGGCATCCTCGTCACCACCTTCCTTGCTTCAGGAAGGGCTTTGTAGTGAAGGTGTCCAAACCTCCGGTGCCATAGTTCAGTCTATCAAATAGTATCACATGTCATCGCTCCCAGTGGACTTCCTCCAACCTGGTAGAGTGTATCAACTCTAAACCCAATCGTGATAGCTTCCTTGAAGCTCTTCTTCCACATGCGCACCTTTCCATCAGTGAATGCCACATTGAAACCTTTGTCTTCCATGGCCGATATAGACACAAGTTTCTTCTTCAAATTAGGTACATATAGTACATCCTGCAAGCGGAGGACTTGACCTTGAGACAAGTGGAGGGTCACAGTCCTTGTCCCTTTCACAGGATATGTGGCATTATCTCCAAGGATAATTTCCAAATTAGTATCCTTCTCAACCATATCAAAAAGTGCTTCCTTGAACCCAGTGATGTGCCTTGAGGCACCACTATCTATCAACCAGACATCCATAGTGTCGGGTGGAGATGCAAAAGAGAGGGCAGATACAAGAATGAATTTATTTCTTTTATCAACAACATTTGATTCCTCATACCTAGAGTTTCTCGACCTTTTGAAAGGTTGACCATTTCCGCCGGAGGGAGCCTTCCTCTTTCCCTTGAACATGTTGTTCCTTTGATTGCCATTCCTTAGGTTGTTATTGTTGTCATCACCATCGGGAGAATCCTTCTTGAAAGGACATTCTCTAGCATAGTGACCTGGCCTATGACAAGTGTAACACTTGCCCTTCTTTCCTTGGGCCCCTACACTTCCGTTGTTCTTTGGACCACCAAAGTTCTTCTTTCTAGAATGAGTAGCGTAGGCAGCATTTCCTTCATTTTCATACTCCTTCATTCTTGTCTCTTCTTGAACGCATCTCGATAGTACTTTGTCAAAGTCAGGTATCACATTATTATTTAGAATGGTAGTGTTGAACACATGCCATTCGGATGGGAGCCCTCCAAGTGCGGTGAGTACCATCTCTCGATTAGCTATTGTCTCCCCAATAGCCAGAAGATTGTTCCTGATCTCGGTCAGCTTCAGAAAGTATGATTGAACAGACTCATCCATGCCTTTCTTCAGATTCTTCAATTGATTCTTGAAGAATAGGACTTGATTCGCATTGTTGGCCTTGAACATGTTGACCAACTTATCATACATTTCTTTTGATGTGCCCAGCTCAGAGATGTAGGCAACCAAACTCTTGTGAATTGAGTCCCTGATCATCAACTTTGCTTTGATCTCTCCCTTCTTATACTTTGTTTTGGCAGCAGCAGTTGCAGTGGATGGAGGCTCTTGGATTTTACCCTGCACATAGTCCATGACATCTTGGTCTTCCAACATAAGATCCAATGTCATCTTCCAAGCATGGAAGTCATCCTTCCCAATCAATTTGTCATCAGCCTTGAAGCCATTGTAGTTTGAGGAACCCATCCTCCTCTTCGGTGATTGCTACAAATTAGGGCTTTGTCTTCACCTCAGCTCCGATACCATGTAAATTTATGTAGATGTTCTATGCTTGATGCAACTTTACTTTCTCTTCAATTTCAGACAGCAATCACATAAACAATAAAGTAAAACGCTGATAGAACATACCAGTAGATCAACAGAAGACAATCCAGAAACATATATATGTGTTGGTGCGTTATGACGATCAACAAGATGCTTCAACCAGCAAAGTCTTATTAGTCAGCCAGCCTAGAATGTGTCACATCACCCTCATCAAACAATCCAAGTCAACCAAAGTCAACACAGCCCAAATAGTCAACGTTGTCCAGAAAGTCAACGCAAAACAACAACAAGTCAAAATCAACACAGCACGGTCAATGGTCAACCTTTGACCTTGGTTCTTGTGCCAAATAGTGCGGATTGCAAAAATCGAAGTTTGTGCCAAAGTTAAGCTCCTTTTGACTATGCGTTGACCAAAGTCAACGCTGGTCAAACCTGCGGTGGAAGTCCTAGCTGCAACAGAAAAGTCAATGTCCTTCTCCCACGTGTGAACAGAAAATTGCCTCCAAGTAGCTCGAACCAATCAGAAGAGGAGAGAGAATGTGTGAGGATGAGATGAGTGAAATGTCCTCCAACGTTGACCTTATTTATATCCATCAGTGAGGGTGTGTGACACATTTGCTGGGGGTGTAAAACCGTAAGGCCGACCTGCACATATTTTGAATAGATTAAAAATAAAATCAAAATAAATGTTCTGCTCATCGAATCAAGATGATCTTTAGATCGATCTTGCACCTCTCCGAAAGAGGAACCCAATAAAAAAATTGGTATCTTCATCTGAGCATCACAACATGGAGTTTGGACCTAGTTGTCCAAAATTAACACAAAACAGCATGATCAAAGATCATGCCCCTTCACCAAGAGACACCATAAGGCTGTATTTAAGCCTTGGTCTCTCCCATTTGTAAATCATCTTATCTTTTTATCAATAATATACACAAATTTATATTTATCTCTAAGTTTTTATACTCCATTTGGTATCAGAGGGGTTGATTCTCGGAATACCCCTACGTTGTGCCTTTCCACCTCACCAATTTGTTCCTATTACCACCTCCATTCGACCTCAAACCCCTCCTACGTGGTTCGCTGCCTGCCCTCCTTCCTCTATCTGTCCCTATCTCTTTTCCGCCCTCGACGATCGCACACACATACTCCACCGTTGCCTACCCTATGCATCCATTGTTACCTTGCACGTCCTTGAACTGCTTTGTCTGCACTCGACACCCTTCCCACAGCGCTGTCCAACCCTGCGTCGCATTGTTACCTCGTCCATCCGCCTATCAACCACATCGTCTCCGTCATTTCGATAATCCCATTCACATATTTTCATTTTTGTTGGAGCCGTCGAGACCATGAGTACTATCGAGTCACTGCTAGAGGATTAGAGACTGTGAGTACTGTTAACATCACGAGTCAACCACCACATTGTTACGCCACCCCGACTTCCTAACTATTGCGTCTGTCCGCACCACCCCGACAACTCTGCTATGTCCACAACTCCTGTAGTGACTCCATCACACCCTGCCTCCACACCGACCATCCCTGTCATGCTTCCCTGACAGCCATACCCATCCTTCCCGCTGTCATTACCTATCCCCTCCAGGACCCTATCCACATCAACGCACGTCCACCCCATTGCTGCTCCAACCCCGCGTCCCTGCCATGTCCACCAACCCTGTCCCCACCGCCATCCCTGCCACCGTCCCTGTCACCATCCGTGTCCGTCCCCTCTTGAATTTTCTTTGGGGTCAAAATCAAGTTATATATATAATAACTATATAATAATTATAGTTATAATATAACCATATAACTTAAATAGAATTTAATTAATTTTTATATAAAATTTAATTAATTTTTATATAACACTCAATTAAATTTTAATTTAATTTAATTTAAAAAAAAAAAAAGAGTAAACTAGCAGATAAGTATACTCCACCTCATACACGCTTGATGGCTGCATCAATGTCGATGGCCGATTTCCACAAAAAATTGATTGATATCAAGAGTAAGATTACTAATCATTCTGATGACTTTACCAAAAAACTAGTCGATCTCGAGGGGAAAGTTACGGGACATTCCGGCGATATCAAGAAACTTCGAGACACGACAAATCGGATAGAAACGCAAATTGGACAAAACCATAGCGAGTCCACAGACAATCATATTAAAGCAATCTTGGTGCTAACCGCTATTTGTGACAAGAAGAAGCTGACGCAAGAACAAATATTCCAGAATATTGAACATGATCAACAGAAAAATTCAGCAGATTCAGAGAATTCAGCAGATCATCGTGAAAAAACTGACTCTCCCAAAACATCATCCCCACACCATCAAGAAGATAGTAATGCAAATTTTCAAAATAAGCAGCTCTGGAATGCATTCACTAATCAATACCCCCTTTTCGCTCCACCGTTAGCAGCATATCAACAAAGAGCAAAAATCGAGCTACCCAAGTTCGACAGTAACGAAAAAAGCAGCGTTGCGTGGCTTAATAAAGCCAAAGAATATTTCAAGATTTACAAAATTGACAGTGATGACGAAAAAATTAAGCACGCTTCCATGAAAATGAAAGGAGAAGCATATAATTGGTATATGTGGTGGAAAAAGATGACACTTGCAATTAGTTGGAGAAAATTTAAGGATGTGTTCTTTAAAAGATTCCAAGGTATCATGTTATGAATCTTAGTTCATAACTGTTTAGAATAAGTTCTTGTTTTATTAATTTAATTATGAATATAATTATTAGTTAAATAATTAATTAAATGAAATGAAGAGGCATCATTCTCCCAAAGGACGTGTCTCTTTAATTGGGCGTGGCCAGTCAACTCCTATTTAAAGGAGCACCGCCTCAGCCTTGTAATCATCATTCATCATATATTAATAAATATTTATATCTCTTACATTGAGAACAATCAAGAATTCAGAAATTAACTGATTATCTAACTACCCAGAAAGCTAACGTACAGGACAGACGTTACAGTGGTATCAGAGCTGGGGGCTGTTTCCTTAGTTTCCGAGGGGGCGGATTTCGAAGATTTGGCTTCTGCTTATTGCTTTCCTTTGGCGAATCTGAAATTACTAATTAGGAATTGACGCTTTCCGTTGCCCTGCATTTCCTTTTTTCTGCGCCACAGGGGCTTTAGAGCTCCGTCTCTGAATACTCGAGAGCACTGTTGGCGCCTCAGCACTTGTATCGGCGGCAAATTTACTCCAGGGGTGACAGGTAGATGCCAGCGCGACCGTTTCTGTAGAGGTTCTGGTTCTGGTGAGCATTTGGCGCAGAAATCACGTGGCCTCTTCCTCCCTTGTTTCGCCGCCTGCAGAAGGCGTGAATTTACCGACCCCTGGGACCGGGAATTCTCCTGCATTCTTGACGTACGTAGAACTTCACACAGTGTTGCGTTGCCGGGGGTAAAAGAAATCGTCGTTAGCAAGCAGCGTGGCCGTAGTCCGGGTTCATCGCTGCGTGGACTTGCGTTCAAGTTTTGAATCGATAAAAAAAAAATACGATACAACGTTTAAACATACGATACAACGTTTAAATAAACGATACGGTGTTTGAATATACTATACATCGTTTTAAAAAAATACGATACAGCGTTTAAATTCTGAATATACGATACAAACGTTTAAAAAAAAAATACGATACAAACGTTTAAAAAAAAAATACGATACAGCGTTTAAATTCTGAATATACGATACAAACGTTTAAAAAAAAAAATACGATACAGCGTTTTAGTTTATATAATATATAATTTTATATGTTTTATAATTTATATATATATATATATATAATTTATAAAAACTTATAATTTTATATTATTATTATTAGAATCCAATTAAAAAAAAAAAAAAATAATCACTCCTAAGAAGAAAAAAAATAATAAAATGGCAAAGGACAATGATGATACAAAAAGGATAAATGAATGCGAAAACAATATTGAGAAGATAACAAAGCAGCAGGATGAAATGGCCAAGGATATCTCAGATATAAAAGATATGTTAGCACATCGCTTAAAAACCCCAGAGGGGAGTTCTCCAGATCACGACTTCCAAAGGAATTTTCATGGACGAATACCGCAAATACAGTTTGAAGGAAGTCAATACTACACTAAATCATCAGAAGGGAATTTCCTTAGAATTAAAAGTAAATTACCTACATATGATGGTAAGGACCATCGGGGTGCCATCGTTTGGATAAACAAAATGGAGGCCATTTTTGCAGCAAATCCACCATTAGATTCGCAAGAAAAAGTCATAACAGCGTCCAACTCCCTGGAAGGAGAAGCATATGACTGGTATATGTGGTGGTCCCCTAAGTGTAGTGGTCTTACATTCACTTGGGAAAATTTAAAGAACTCTTTGTTGAAAAGATTTCATGATGAGGAAGAAGATGATGTATATGAGAGATTTGTTCACCTCAAATAGAAGGGATCGGTGAGTGAATACACTCATGAATGGGAAGTATTAGCAGTAAGGCAAAGAGGATTTTCAGACGAAGAACTACTGAAAATGTATCGTTGTGGCTTCAAAGACTACATTCGGGAAGAGTTAAAATTGTATAAACCCGATACTGTTGATGAAGCCAGACATGCCGCCATAATTATTGAATGAAAATATAAAGTTCATAGAAACCCATATGCTAATAATGAGAGGGCAGTTAGTTATGCTAAGGGGAAATCAGGTAAAACACCCATGGAGAAGTCAACCAAATACATTCCCCCACCAATGCGCAATGAAGGAAAACAACCAACTAATGTTGAAAGAAAAAAAGAAGGGAAATGTTGGAAATGTGGAGACAAATATTTCGTAGGACATAAATGTGCAAACCAAAAACTTTATAACTGTGAAGCAGAACAAGATGGGGATTCACAAGAAGATAGCACTGACAAGGAGAGCAATGAAGAAAGTGAAAACTCAAATCCAGAACAAGATGAAGATATTCCACGAATCTCGCTCGCAGCCATCACAGGAATAGCTCAACCACAAACATTAAAACTTAAAGGTCACATTAAGAAGCAGAATGTTATAGTCCTAATAGACTCTGGGAGTACACACAACTTTGTGGATGTTAATGTTGCAAAAAGACTAAACATTTTTGCTTACCCTGTAGCAAACTTTAAATTAATGGTAGCAGATGGCAAACGAATAGATGGAATAGCCAAGTGCCATAAGGTTAAGTTACAATTGAGTGAATATGAGACAGAAACTAGTTTTTATACGGTTCCCCTAGGGGGAGTAGATGTCGTTTTAGGGATAGAATGGTTGCGAACATTAGGTACATACTAAGCTAATCACATAAAGCAATTTATTAAGTTTAAAATGGATGGAAGAAGGTACAAGTTAATGGGGTTCCATGCCCCACCTACTCAAGTTGTCTCTGCTCAACAAATGAAAAAACTCATTCGCAAGGGAGCTCCAGCATTTTTGGCACAATGTCAACAATTGGAGTTACTATCGATGGAAGGGGACTCACATTCCATGGAAATTTCATCTTTAATCCAAAAATACAATACAGTTTTCCGAGACTTACCAATGGAGTTACCCCCTAAAAGGAAGATCGAACACATTATTGAGACTAAACCAGACTCTACACTAGTAAATGTCAAACCATATCGTTACCCACATCATCACAAAACAGAGATAGAACGATTAATACAAGACTTGTTGGAGCATGGGATCATAACAAAGAGTAGAAGCCCGTATGCTGCTCCAGTGGTGTTAGGTAGGAAGAAAGATGGATCTTTTCGACTATGTATAGATTATAGAGGGTTGAATAAAATCACGATTAAACATAAGTTTCCAATTCCATTCATTGATGAGATGTTGGATGAGTTACATGGTGTAGAATATTTTTCAAAATTAGATTTAAGATCAGGTTATTACCAAATACGGGTAAGACTAGAAGACGTCGAGAAAACAGCTTTCCGAACCCATGAAGGACATTATGAGTTCAAAAGTCATGCCGTTTGGACTAACAAATGCACCAGCGACTTTCCAAGCTACCATGAATGATCTCTTCCACCCATATTTGCGGAAGTTTGTATTAGTTTTTTTTGACGATATCCTTGTTTATAGCAAGACATGGAAGGAACATCTCAAACATTTGGAGACGGTACTATCGGTGTTAGAAAAGAATCAATTTTATGCTAAGTTGTCAAAGTGCACCTTCGGGCAAAAGGAAGTTGAATATCTTGGACATGTTATATCTAGGGAGGGAGTCAAAGTAGACCCCAACAAAATTAAGGCAATCAGGGAATGGCCTAGACCCAAGAACATATCGAAGCTAAGGGGATTTCTAGGTCTCACCGGTTATTATAGAAGGTTTATAAAAAAATTACGCACAAATGACAACACCCCTGACTAATTTACTAAAAAAGAATACGTTTCAATGGGATAATCAAGCAGATAAGTGTTTTGAGAAATTAAAAGAAGTGATGTCAACCACACCGGTACTTGCAACACCCGACTTTTCCAAATCATTTGTAGTTGAATGTGATGCTTCGGGTTTCGGAATTGGAGCTGTATTAATGCAGGATAACCATCCTATAGCATTCGAAAGTCGCAAATTGAATAAACGTGAAGGGCTAAAATCAACATACCAAAAAGAAATGCTTGCCATCATACATGCATTAACTAAGTGGCGCCAATACTTGCTTGGAAGTAAATTTTCAATTCGAACTGACCACAATAGTCTGCAATTCTTACTTCAGCAAAAGACTCTGTCAACAGAGCAACAGAAGTGGATGGAGAAGCTATCAGCATTCGATTTGGAAATATTACACAAAAAAGGGAAGGAAAATGTCGTCGCAGATGCTCTTTCACGTAAAGATGACGACCACACCACTTGTGCCGCCATGGTTGTTGTTCCAGATTGGTTGGATGAAATAAGAGCTAAATATGCCAAGGATGAAGAATGTGACACTATGATTAAGAATATCAGTCAATATGTCAATTTCGAATGGAAGAATGACATCTTATGGTATAAGAATAGAATTTATCTAACACCAGCATCTAAATTTAAGTCAAAAATCTTAAGGGAATCACACAGTTCACCAGCTGCTGGACATGTTGGATTCTATAAAACTTACTATAACATTCAACAGTCATTTTATTGGAAGGGCATGAGCAAGGAGATTCAGAAATATGTTGTTGAATGTGATGTTTGTCAAAGAAATAAAAGTGAGAACATTCCAACACCAGGTCTGTTACACCCCTTACATATACCAGATCAGAAATGGGAAGAGATCTCGATGGATTTTATAGAAGGATTACCTGTATCAGACGGCAAGGATAAGATATTTGTCGTAGTAGATAGGCTTACAAAGTATGCCCATTTTATGGCTATTAAGAAAACTGACACAACTAAGCAAATTGCAGAAACATTTTGTAAAAACATATACAAATTACATGGGTTTCCCAAGATCATAGTCAGTGATCGTGATGCTAGGTTCAAAGGAAATTTCTGGAAGGAATTCTGCCACCAGGTAGGAATATCCCTCAACATGAGTACAGCCTATCACCCCCAGACAGATGGGCAGACTGAAGTGGTAAATAAATGTTTAGAAATGTATCTCCATTGTTTTGTCACTGACAAACAAAGTAGGTGGACCAAATGGCTACATCTGGCAGAGTGGTGGTATAATACCACCTACCATATGTCGGCAAAAATGGCGCCTTTCCAAGCTCTTTATGGTTATGAACCACCGAAGTGGAAGGATTTTGCACTTCTTAATTCTAAAGTTCCAGCCATAAAAAATCACTTGGAAGAAAACCAAAGAATCATCAATTTATTAAAAGAAAATCTAACCCTGGCACGTAATAGAATGAAACAACAAGCCGATCAACACCGCACTGAAAGAGAATTTGAAGTAGGAGATTGGGTTTTTGTTAGGCTTCAACCTTACAAGCAGTTGTTGTTAAAACAACAAGGCAAAAACAAACTGTCCCCAAAATATTATGGGCCGTATCAAATAGTCAAGAAGATCAGTCCTGTAGCTTATGGATTAAAGTTACCAGATAAGTGTCGAATCCATAGTACTTTTCATGTATCAAATCTCAAAAAAGTGCTAGGGCAGAACCAAATAGCCCAAACAGAAATACCAGAGACTGATGAAGAAGGAAGAATCGTCCTAGAACCAGAGGGCATACTTGCTACGCGAGAAAAGGTTTTGCGGTCAAAGACAATAAAAGAATACCTCATTAAATGGAAAAGGCTGCCCGAGGAAGATTCATCCTGGGAGTCAGAACGTTTCATTCGCCAACACCCAAGTCTACCTATGCTTTGAGGACAAAGCATCTTAAGAGGAAGGCAATGTTATGAATCTTAGTTCATAACTGTTTAGAATAAGTTCTTGTTTTATTAATTTAATTATGAATATAATTATTAGTTAAATAATTAATTAAATGAAATGAAGAGGCATCATTCTCCCAAAGGACGTGTCTCTTTAATTGGGCGTGGCCAGTCAACTCCTATTTAAAGGAGCACCGCCTCAGCCTTGTAATCGTCATTCATCATATATTAATAAATATTTATATCTCTTACATTGAGAACAATCAAGAATTCAGAAATTAACTGATTATCTAGCTGCCCAGAAAGCTAACGTACAGGACAGACGTTACATATCAAGGAAGAAGAGTTCTTTTCAACACTCATCAAATTACGTCAAAAAGGAGATGTGGATGAGTACACTCGAGAATGGGAGACCTAGTGACACGAGTACCCGGATTATCAAAATCTCGTCTAGTCCAATCTTTCATTTCAGGACTTAAAACCCATATAAAACTAGAGCTCGAGCTTCATGGCATTACATCAATAGAGGTAGCAAGATAAAAAGCAAAAGTTGCTGAAAAGAAATTTGAAAAGTTATTTTTGTCAAAACCGGAAAGAGTATATTCGAGACGAAGATTTCCTCAATCTGCAAATATAGATAACACAAAATATGTCCCACCACATCTTCGTGAAGGAGAGAAATCTAACGTGGAAATACAAAGGATGAGAGAGGGCAAGTGCAAACGTTGTGGCGAAAAGTGGGATCCTAAGCATAGGTGTGCTAAAGGAAAAGAGACAAAGAATCTGTATAACTGTGAAGCAACTAATGACTCTAACAGTGATGAATCAGATGTAGAAGGAATGGAAGACACCCCAGAGTTCTCTCCAGAACTAGATGACGAAAGCATTCCACAAGTGTCATTATCAGCTATGACAGGTATATCACAACCTCAGACACTAAAATTAAAAAGACATATTAAGAAGAACAACGTAATGGTTCTCATCGACACCGACAGCACCCACAATTTTTTAGATTCAACCATGGCCAAAAGACTCAACATCTTTACGTTTCCCGTGCCCAATATGAAGGTAATGGTGGCCGATGGTAAGAAGATTGAGAAGGTAGGGAAATGCCATAAGGTCAAATTGCAGATTCAAGACTTTAATTTAGAATCTCCATTCTACACCGTACCATTAGGAGGAGTAGATGTGGTCTTAGGAATCCAATGGCTACAAACCTTAGGTACTTACTATGCCAACCATCAAAAGCAGTTTATAAGCTTTAAATGGGAAGGGCAGAAGCACAAGTTATATGGATTCCAAGCACCAGAAAATCAAATTGTGTCAATCATCCCAGATGATGAAAATGATTCGAAAAGGAGCGTAGCCTATATAGTACAATGTCACCAGTTAGAAATGTTATTTTCAAAAATTATCAGTGAAGGGTCACCAGAAGTACAAGGGTTAATTCAAAAGCACGAAAAAGTATTCCAAGACCTGCCCCCCATGAAAATGCCTCCTAATAGGGAAATTGAACATACAATAGAAGTCAAAGCAGGATCAGACCCTGTCAACATCAAGCCCTATCGCTATCCGCATCACCAAAAGACTGAAATTGAGAAGATAATCCAAGACCTTTTAAAATGTGGGGTCATCTCAAAAAGCAAGAGTCTGTATGTTGCTCCAGTTATATTGTTAAGAAAGAAGGATGGATCATTTTGGCTATGCATTGACTACAGAGGATTAAATAAGATAACAATTAAAAATAAGTTTCCAATTCCCTTTATCGATGAAATGCTGGATGAACTACATGGCGCAAAATACCTCTCAAAATTAGACTTAAGGTCAGGCTATTACCAGATCAAAATCAGGTTGGAAGACATACCAAAAACTGTGTTCCAAACCCACGAAGGTCACTACGAGTTTAAAGTAATGCCCTTTGGGTTAACAAATAGCTACGTTCCAAGCTACTATGAACGAATTATTTCGTCCATATCTTAGGAAATTTGTACTAGTATTTTTTGATGATATCTTAATTTACAGTAAAGCTTGGAAGGAGCACCTGCAACATTTGGATAAAGTTCTTACGCTATTGGAAGAGCATCAATTTTATGCTAAGAAATCCAAATGCACCTTTGGGAAGGAAGAAGTAGAATATCTTGAGACTTGGACACATAATATCCCATGAAGGAGTAAAAGTGGACCCTTCTAAAATCAAGGCTATAAAGGAATCAGTCCCAAGAGTTAGCTCAACTGGTCGAGCCCTCGTTGTTAAGTACTTTGCCAGTTGGGAGGTCACAGGATCAAATCTCCTTGACAACCTTGGGGTTAGGCCTCGCGTGTAAGGCCGACGGTTAGATCCCCTCGGGAGGGTCTACCAATATTTTCCTGTGGACGTAGCGGGTACATATGTGTGCAGGCACATTGGATTCGTGAACCACAACGTATAAAAAAAAAAAGCTATAAAGGAATGGACTAAACAAGTTAGTATATCCAAAATAAGAGGGTTCTTAGGATTAACAGGATACTACCGAAGATTTATTAAAAACTATGCGCACAGAACTGCACCTCTTACAAATCTTTTAAAGAAGACTTCGTTTCAATGGAATGAGGAAGCAGGAAGGTGTTTCGAAGAATTGAAGGAAGTGATGTCCACTGCCCTGGTATTAGCGACTCCCAATTTCTCTAAACCATTTATTGTCGAGTGTGATGTCTCTGGATTTGGTATAGGTGCAGTATTAATGCAAGAAGGGCATCCAATAGCTTTTGAAAGCAGAAGTTCAATAAACGAGAGTGTCTTAAATCCACATACAACAAGGAAATGCTCGCGATTATGCATGCATTGGCCAAGTGGAGACAATATCTGTTGGGGAGTAAGTTCTCCATCTGAACGGATCATAACAGTCTTCAGCACCTCCTCCAACAAAAAACACTCCCTAAAGAGCAACAAAAATGGATTGAAAAATTGCCGCCTTCGACATGGAGATATTACATAAAAGGGGAAAAGACAATGTGGTAGCAGATGCCCTGTCCAGGAAGGATGAAGAACCAACACTACTTGCAGTCTCAGTTGTTATTCCTGAATGGTTTAATGAGATCTAAAGTGAGTACGCCAAAGATCCGAAAATAACTGCTATAATCAATAATCTCCCAGGAAACTCAAAATTTGAATGGAAGAACGATATCTTATGGTACAAGGGAAGAATATATCTGAATTCAAATTCCAAGTTTATATAAAAGATACTCAAGGAGTCACATGATTCCCTGTCATCTGGGCATGTAGGTTTTTTAAAACTTACTACGATGCACGTCAATCATTCTTTTGGAAGGGTATGAGTCATGATATTCAGAAATATGTAGCAGAATGTGACAAATGTCAAAGAAATAAAAGTGAAAATATTATGACACCTGGATTACTTCACCCCTTGAACATTCCGAATCAGAAATGGGAAGAAATATCAATGGATTTTATTGAAGGGTTACCTGTATCTAATGGAAAGGATAAGATCTTCGTAGTAGTCAACAGACTCACTAAATATGCTCACTTTATTGCTATAAAGAAAACAGACTCAGCAAAGCAAATCGCTGAGATATTTTGCAAACATATTTATAAACTACACAGGTTCCCGAAAGTCATTGTGGGCGATAGAGATGCCAAATTTAAGGATAATTTTTGGAAGGAATTGTTCATCCATATAGGAACCTACCTAAACATGAGTTCCGCTTACCACCCGCAAACAAATGGACAAACAGAGGTTGTCAATAAATGTTTGGAAGCTTACCTACGTTGTTACGCTACAGAAAACAAAATAAATGGGTTCAATGGTTGCATCTTGTTGAATGGTGGTATAATTCTACTTACCATATATCAGCAAAAATGACTCCATTCCAAGCTTTGTATAGATACGAACCCCCGAAATGGAAAGATCTAGCTTCCGTCCAGACAAATCTACCAGCAGTTAAAAACCAACTAGAAGAAACCCAAAAATTCATCCAGATCCTAAAAGAAAACCTGAATATTGGACGAAACCGTATGAAGCAACAGGCTGACCGAAATAGAACTGAGAGAGCATTTGAAGTTGGAGAATGGGTATTTGTCAAGCTCCAACCATACAAGTAGTTGTCCTTGAAACAAAAAGAGAAACATAAATTAGCACCAAAGTTCTATGGACCGTATCAAATCAACAAAAAGATCAGCCAAGTCACTTATAGCTTAAGCCTTCCAGATAAAAGTCGTGTTCACAACGTCTTCCATGTATCCTGCCTAAAAAGGGCACTTGGTGACCATCAGCCAGCACAAACAACACTTCCATTTTTAGATGATGAAGGAAGGGTCATTTTAGAGCCAGAAAGTATCATATCCACCAGAGAAAAGAAGCTTCAATCTCGTGTAATCACGAAATACTTAATCAAGTGGAAGGATTTACCGGAAGAAGAAGCCTCTTGGGAGACTGAAGCATTTCATCAACAACATTCGTCGTTACGTATGCTTTGAGGACAAAACATCTTTTGAGAGGAAGGCAATGTTATGTACAAATTATTAATTAATATTAAATATAATTGTCTTAGGTTGTATTAGGCAAAAGGGCATGATCTTCAAGAGACACCATAAGGTTGTATTTAAGCCTTGGTCTCTCCCATTTGTAAATCATCTTATCTTTTTATCAATAATATATACATATTTATGTTTATCTCTGAGTTTTTATACTCCACCTTTGTCCTCTATTTATAGGTGAACTTTGACCCATGCATAGAGGCCTAACTTTATTTAGAACTCTAGCGCTGATAGCTAATAGCGAGTTAACTAAGAGTGTTGCTCTCTTTCCAATCATCACTAGAGTTGTTAACTCGTGCTCTCTCCAATCAACACTAGGGATCTAACTCGCTCTTCCTTCATTCAAGACTAAAGACTAACTCACTCTAACTGAACTGTTAACTACCACCTCATTCTGTAGTCCAACTAATGAAGACTCCAATTAACTGAAGCTCAAACTCTATGCATGCTAACTCGATGATTATTCCAGTACAATAGAAATAACTAATCCTAATTGTAGTCTAACTCATGAGGAAAACTCAAGGTCTTCATTGGCTAAGGCACAAGCCAAAAGACCTTGCTCGCTACATTTTCAACAACAGGGACCAACAGTATAATGGGATGTAGATTTGAAGGATGCCACGAAGATTAAAGAAGATGCAGTTGTAAAATTTCCACAAGGCTTCACTTGAGTGCCTTTAAACACCTCCAACAATCCAGATGACAACGAGAAACCATTGATCTGGTTGAAGCAATGCTAGATTGTTGGATTGCCTAGATGTAGAGGACAGACCAAGAGGAATTTGAGTTTGGCTGGTAAATTTCTTTACCTTTGTGGTGATGGCATTGTGACGTATCCTTCATCCTTGTTATTTCATTTTGCTTCCTAATGAGAAAATCAATTGTTCACCTAATTCAAGTTTCAATCGTCTAAATGAATGCTGCAATATGTATATTTGTTAACTTTTGTATATTTTTATTTATGAATGGATTATATATTTTTACTATTTCTTTATGTTTCATCCAAGGTTGTCACTAGTGCCATCCCCTAATATCTCATGGGTTTCCCCATCCATCCTCAAAACTTGTCCCACTGCCAAAACTGGGCATAACAAAGGTTCTTGTGTTTGCTAGATTCCTTTCATCATCGTGTTAATGCTTTGGGAATTCAACAAGGGTTTAAAATTTGCACGCAATAATTCTAAACCACTTTAAGCCTAAGCTAGGGTTTTGAGTCTTGACAGTTGACACATAAGAGTAATCATCCTCAACAACATAATGCAAACCTAAGCTAGGGCGTTGACACATAAGAGCCTCAGCACAACTTCATAGCATGCTTCAAAGAAAAAAACATATAAGATGGTATATAGTCCTAAGTCTAGCATAAGATGACAGCTAATATCATCTCCCTATCTCTTTTCACTAAAAAGATGGAATATTAATCCATATCCTCATGTATACTAGATGCCAATTCATTACTCAATTGTATTTTTCCAGCAAGTAATTGGCACCAATGACTCTACAAACCCAAATAATAACGTCAGCGCCATAGACAACATAACTATCTATCACATCATAACTGACATGGCAACCCAAGCATTGTAGTTGAAGCCTGCACATTCCATCCTAAGTCTGGGTCAGGGTACTAAATTATTAAAGAGATCTCAATCATTAAAAAGATGTTGATCCAAGGAATGAATATGCAACAAATATTGTGAGATTGTAATACCATGCAGCTTTGTACCCTATAGATATTGTAGTAAAAGATGCAGTTATTGGGTCTGTGCAGCTTCCTAAAGGATATTCTGGAAATATCATTATTATATAGTAAAACCTGTGGCTAAAAGTGATCGTCCATCACAACCAGAACATGCTTGTCAACCTCCAGTATAACAGAGTTCCATAAAACTAATTTTCTTGCAACAATTTACATTGTTTGTCGCTCTCTATCCATACTGTATATGTTTGTCATGTCAGATTTATAGCCGTTTGGGGACAACAAATGGCTGATCATATGGAACGGTGAACTAAATCTCCGTAAGCTAATTCATAAACCGTTAGAGTTTTTCAATACCATTATTATTTCAGAACAATAAAACTAATTAGTGATGATTTTCAACATATACAGTTGCATGTCAGTTCAAAGTCATCCAAGTTTTCAACACTTACCGTAATGTTGCTACCCAGGCTTTAGCAGCACCAGCAGTTTCAGCACAAAGAAAGTATTCCTTTTTCTGTGGAGTGCCAATATCTAGCCAATCATTAAGTAAAAATTTCTTGAACACTTTAACAATGAATTCTTACTATCCATAGTGTTTCCAGTGAGTAAAGAATATAGCTGAAGATTGAAAGAGTAATAAAATTACACACAGTGGATACAGAAACAACAACCGTCATACTTCTGGAGACCACTGCAAAATGTATAAAGAGAAAGAATAAGAGATGTAGAACTTCTTCAGACACCCCTACAGTATGAACTATTCCAAAGAAACAATTAAAGTAAATCCCTGTATAAATAACAAGCATAAGGATAAACAACTCACTGAAAATTAATTGGGGACACCGTGATCGTGCTATTTGCATCAAATATTATTGACCCTTTGGGTGCCAAATCATTCCTCCGAACTCTATTGAGTGACAATAAAACATGATTCATTAGATGAACTTTAACAAAAAGTTGGAACAAGTATTTTCTGAAGGGTAACATTAATTATAATATCACTCAGTAAGCTCTTCAAAAGCATCATGAATCATGGCACCTTACATGGGAAACAGCAATTCCAGGACGGTGCAATACAAAAATATTCAAATGAAAATTTTCTTCAAATGTATGCTAGATAATTGGAAAATATGTCCATACCTATACTCCAATTTTCCAGTGGTTGGATCCAAAGTCACCCATCGTTCATTCCATTTCCGGAGCTGCTTGAAGCTCACTTTCAAAAGTCAGTAAAAGCTAAATATCTAAACCTAGATATGATCCTTCCTTGATCAAACTACTATGTTATTTTGAAATATGAAAAAATGTTATTTTGAAAATACGAAATATACATATTTATAAGAATGTATTGAACGGTGCTAAAACAGGTACATGATTCATTACCAGATTTATTAATCTGTGGTTTCTGTAAGATGGGTCCCAACTGAGTTTGAAATATGAAAAAATATCTTCAACCAGTATAAGTCATAAACATTAAACTGAAACTCATTATAATGAAAATATGAAATAGACATATTTATAAGAATGTATTGAATGCTGCTAAAACAGGTACATGATTCATCACCAGATTTATTAATTTGTGGTTTCTGTAAGATGGGTCCCAACTGTTAGTTCTTTCAAGAACAAAATAGAAGGATAGGAGAGAACACAATAACAAAACATAGTCCTTGAGCAAAAATGGATTGAATCAATGTACCCATATTCTGTTTTAACTTTGAGTACCTTCTGCAACATCCAAGATAACAGCAAATTGAGACAAGAATGAAAATTATTCTTCTCAAATTAGATCTAATGGCCCTCTTCATGCAAACATTATTCATATATACACAATGAACCCAAGATTAAGAAATAGTTATTGTTGAAATAGCCTCTTTACCTAGGGCTCAACAAAGCAAGTTCGAACTGGTGTAGCATAGAGCCCATTGGATGGCCAGAAACACCATGATGTTGAGGATTTACATGTGCTGCTGACATCTATATTGTTGGCATGATCTTTACTTTGTGGTCACAACGTTTGTGTTGTGACACTTTCAAGTATACCAATTAATTTTAAACTATTATAATCACAATTACTAATCATTTACATAGTGGTGTGAGTGGAATCAAGCCCTAAGGGTTCGCTCATTCAGTTGGACCATCCACTGAAGCCATTTTTCCAATGGGGAGCTCACAAGATCCAATATGATTGGGTCCCTCGATATTTGTCGGCCTCTCTTGCAATTAGTCATTCACACTGTCCTCCATCCAGATATTCCAGTGAAATGAGAATCCCATGAAGTTCTCATTCAAATTGATTAGAAAAATAGCATAACTGGAGTTACATAACTTAGGTGTATCATTACAAACACCATACAAAAGGAACAAACATGCCAACTATGCAAAAATGCATTGCATAATGCTGTCAAATGAGATATGATAATTTTATTAATGTCTAATAAATGACCATGAAAGTAGGTCAGTGGATCTGGACCACAAAAGTACATCCAATGTAAATACAATATGGGTGGACAAGAGCAACTCCTAGATCGATCTTGAAAGCAGAAACTAGATGTCTACTTCAAAGCTAAATATCTAACCAATAGGAGATATAAAATTGTTGAGATAATGGTGTAAGCCTCACTAGCAGCCACGATCGACCTTACTTTGTAAAAAAACTAGTTTGTACTATTGCGTTTCTAGGTTTGGCTTAGAGTCAAACTACTCAACACTCATTTATTATATTCTCTAGTGGTTAAAGCCAACCTAGTCATCATATTGGGACGATCCTTATTAGGGAAAATGCCCTACCACTTGAGTTGTTTATAGATACACAAATCACCCCTCATTTCTAATATCTTCTTAAGCAATTTTTCTCTCCTTATAACAGTGATTCATTTTTAGTCTATCATCATATGAGTGCCATGTTCCTATTTGTCGATGACTTCGTTTTATTGGCCTCTACTCCAAAGGGCTTATAAAGACAACTCGAAGCATTGGCCAGTTTTTGTGACCTCTGAGAACTGACAGCCAACTTGAGAAAACCAAGATCTTGATCTTCAATGCATCGAAAAGCTCTCTTACAAACTTACATTTCTACTACTGAGGAGCAAAGATTGATATCACCACAGCTTATACTTACTTGGGAGTACAATTCATGGGGCCTACTTGAGAAAACCAAGATCTTGATCTTCAATGCATCGAAAAGCTCTCTTACAAACTTACATTTCTACTACTGAGGAGCAAAGATTGATATCACCACAGCTTATACTTACTTGGGAGTACAATTCATGGGGCCTCGTTTTGGTTTGCGGCAAGCCCTCCTGCCTTGTCTGAGTAAAGGGTATGGTTCCTTGGCACTCATCGAGAGACAGTGTTTACAACGGCAGTTTAAGGACAACTCAACCAAACTCTATGTCATGGAGCCAATGATTAGACCGACAATTATCTATGGCTCCAAGATTTGGGGACCGAGCTTGTTGCAGGAAAATTGGACTAGATTGGAGAGCATATAGACCTTGCTTTCAAGCGCATCACTCGATGTAAAAAAACAGTTTCGCAACCCATCATTCAAGCAGAGTTTGGAAACTGAGTTCAAAGCCTAGCCTTTCTACCTCGAGGTCATTTTCCGCTTGGTCTCTTTCCTCCATAGTGTTTGATCCCTCAAAGAGTCAGCCACTTAGAGAGAGACGCATCCCTATCTTGTAGTTTGCCCCATGGAGGCTCTCGCTTCAAATCCTTCTTTAGGCTGAACACAAGGTTGGTTCTCAAAAGCATTTCATCTTCTTCATTCAATCACTCTCTCTCCAAAAGTGCTTTTCCCCATTCTGATTGTCCCTTAATGCATTATGCCATCTCTTACCAACTAGATAGACATTGAACCAAGTTATCAAACAGGATATCTACAAATTATACATTCAAGTCACTTGGACCTCTCCCCCAACGAGCTTGGGCCCAAAGATGTCCGTCTACTTAGAGCACTTTTTGAAGCTATGAAATACGCACAAAAATTGGATGCACTCACTCAAGATCCCTTTGGGACAACTATGAGTTCGCCCCCATCAACTCCGGATAGAGACAGATCAACATATACCATGATCTGATAAGATTTGCCATTAAAGGGACTCAAGGGTCTCCCTCTCTACTTTCTTCCAATACCAAGACTAGATATGCTTAGCCCTATTCATCAAAGATATTTACAGCCACTGATCTCAGCTCTTGCACACAATGCGCCACTTTGGGACAACCACGTCGATTACTTCATACTTCCCTCCTGATTTGTCATATTGGAGAAACAAGCGACAGGCAGAGTGCCAGAATGCACTAGCCAGCGGGATGGTGAGACCTCTGCTTTCTCCTCAACCTCTTCCTCTAGGAGTCCAACTGATCTTATGGAGACCAATTCAGAGGTGTTAATTTTTATGGTATGTTCTATGCTTGCAACAATTGCCTCAATAACTTATTAGCCCAACAGAAATTCCACTTCAAATTCAATAATAAACTTCAACAATCACTTTATCATTTACTTATTAACAGTAATTGTAGATAGAACATCATCAATAATGCACAAGAAGACAAGCCAAGACAATGAACACATAGATTTAGGCTAATCTCTCAAAGGCTTCCTATTTGTATTGAGAGGAGATGTTATGAATTAGGCCAACCCTATTTTGAGATAGATATCCTTAAAAGTTAAAACCATTCAATTTTTTATTCAAGTTGGGTATATGTAAACCCACTTGCACTTGTATTGAGTTGGCCACTCTCAGATGTATTAAGTTGGGTATTCATAATCTAAGTCACAAACTTTGCCATTTTTCAATCTTCAAATTAGAAGTTCGTTAATTTTAATGGTTTCTATGAAATTCATTTGAATTCACCCCAAATCATAGACACCCTAAATCACTAATACTCAACACTTACATTTCTCCCACCTCATAATTGGTTCTCTCAACTTGCAAAGTGGGTATTGTTGAGATTCAAGAAGGGACATTTGTAAGTTTGAGTGAATATTACCATTGAGAATAAAACTACAATTTGCCAAAACACGTATATACGCTAAGAATCTAACTAAAATTTGCCAGTGAAAGGATCAACTGTTAGATCATGACCACTAAATCGTAAAGTTGGGAAGCATTGACGACCATTGCAAATTTAACTTCAGATTGGTATTTAACTTCAAATTAGTCATTGTGAACTTGAAATTTGAAGGGCCCAAACTTGCGACTTCAACTATTTATGGCATTTGATTTCATGGTTTTTACTGTGATTAAATCCATTATAGCATTTAACGTTTAATAAGTAAATTAGATTTTATCGTATATGTTTGATTCTACATGTTTGACTAATCTATAGATGATTCTATAAAGTTTTTCCATTGTTAATAATAAATTATAGTGTTTAAGTTTTAATGGGTGCATGTTATTTTAAAATGAATATTTTTTATCTTCTAAAATATGTATGTGTGCGACTGTGTTTTTGCCCGCGCAAGCTGCCTGCTTCTCCCCTGCGCTCCTGCTGCAACTCCACCGTCATGGCCCCAAGAGGGGGTCCTGAGCCTGATCCCCCTCTACCTAATGAACTATTAGCCTTCAAAAGGCTGGTGGCCTGCAGCATTAAGCGGCCATCAAGCGACCTGCAGCAAAAATTTGTGAAAAGGCTGGAAGAGATCCCCACAGTGGATTTGCCGACTGAAGAACCTTGTAGATCAGCGCTTAACCTTGCAGAATGTGGGCTCATTGGGCAGTTCACGGTGCTATGGCCCTCGCCAAAAACTGTTGAAGCCTCGATCCAAAGGAACTGGACTCCTCTCATTAAAGACGGCATCAGAAGCTACTTTGTCGATAAGGGCTTCTTTGTTTTTGTTTTTGAAGCAGCTGAAGACAGGAACCTGATATTCAGAAATGGCCCATACTTCATGGGCCCTCGGGGCCTACACTTGAACCAATGGACCCCGGATTTCGATCCGAGCCAAGACGTCCCATCAGCTGTTCCGGTTTGGGTTCGCTTGCCCCACCTTCCACTCCACTGCTGGAACCCTAAATCTTTAGAAACCATTGGTAACAAACTTGGAAAGTATATCAACAGAGCTGAAAGAAGAGATCAGTTCTCATGTGTTCGAATCTATGTCGAAGTCGATTTGGAGGAAGGCCTCCCTGAGGCTATTAAGCTCACGGTGGCTGACTGGACTCACATCCTAGAGCTTGACTACGAGCAGCTCCCATTCAAATGGCGATTTTGCCATGGTTACGGACATTTTACCAGATATTGCAAAAAGAAAACAGTGGAGACTGAGACCTCCAAAGAGGAACAATGGACTCAGGTGCAGAAAGTCGCCTCTAATAAACAGAACACCAAAAACAAAAGGAAAAGTAAGCCTACAGGTAATGTTGTCCCTTCCTCGGCGACACAAGGGGAAGGAATTTCTGTCCCTGCTAGCACAGACGTAAACTCCAACCCCTTCGATATTCTAAGCACCCCAGAAAAACCTCAAACTGCTTCAGAAGTTGAAGTGACAAAACAGCAGCCAAAACCGACAGAAGAAAATAAAAGACAGCAAGAAACTGCCTCAACACAAATTGGATCCCCAAGAGAAGATTCCACATCCCCGACCTATGCCGAAATGACAAAGAAGAAGCCCCTTGAATCCTTTGGATCTTCGAATGAAGAAACATTCAAGTGGCCCTTGAAAAGAGTCGGGAGGAAGTCACACCAAGTGGCAAGAGAAGAAGAGGCTGAGAAGCAAAAAATGCAAGGCAGCTAGTCCACGATTGAGATGTCCATATGCAGAAACAATCGACCCAGGCCTCATAAAGGCCACCCCTCTGCAAGTAAATAATGCGTATTGTCTCTTGGAATTGCAGAGGTTTGGGGAATCCCACAAAAACAAAAGCAGTGAAGAACCTCCTGAAATCTGATACCCCTGAGATCCTCTTGCTCCAAGAGACCAGAATAGAAGGGGCAGCCCTTCTAGAGACCAGCCTAGATCCATCTTAACTCCGGATCTATCAAGCGCCGAGAGGGATCAAATCTCTAGAGGTGCAAACCTCTTTTTTTGAGTGCATAACTTGAGGAAAGGTTTGCACCTCGAGAGATTTGATCCCTCTCGGCGCTTGATAGATCCAGAGTCAAGATGGATCTAGGCTGGTTTCAGTCATGTGCGGCCAAGGAAAATCTATTGAACATATGATTAATTTTATCAATAATATGTAAATATAGATAATATAAATATAATAATTTTATATATGCTAAATATGTCTGATATTTATCTAGTCATTTTAATTTTAAAATTTTCTTAGTTAGCTCAGTTTTTTGAGATGATAAATATTGTTAATAACTTTAATGATGAAATAATTTTTTTGAATGCAAAGTGACAATGTAATAGTGTTGAATGATAGAAAATGAAAATAATAAGAATGTAGTCAATTACAAATAGTCTTCATTGTGATCAATCTCAAATTATTTTCTTTTACTATTCTTATTGTCACCCTTGTTAGTTTTGTCATCTTTTCATATCGATTATATGAAAAGGACAATTGAAATAATAAACCATTTAAATATTTAGCTTGGACTATTGTACTAAACATCATACATTGTCTCTCTTGTTCTTCAATATTAATAGGTTGATTTACTATAACACAAATATTAATGTACATTGTCAATAATTTTGTGTGCTTACACTAAAATCAATGCACAATCTTAATCCAATCACTTTAAAATTAATGTACCATCAATGTACATCCAATTACATCAAATCAGAAATCAACGTCTACCCTAAATTCAATGCACCTAATGCAAACAATCAAATAAGATTACAAAACAACATCTACACTAAAATCAATGCATCTAATGCAGGTAATCAAATAAGATTAGAAATCAACATCTACACTGAAATCAATGCATCTAGTGCAAGTAAGAAAATAAGATTAGAAACCAACATCTACACTGATATCAATGCATCTAGTGCAAGCAATCAAATAGGATTAGAAATCACCATCTACTTACCTATCTCCCCCCTCGAACTACATCTCTCTTTTTCCTCCATCTCTCCACTCTCTCACATCCTCCCTCTTCCTTCCTCTCTCTCCATTTCTTTCCGACATATATATCTCTCTCTCTCTCTTCACCCTCCAACTATGTTACTATATCCCTCCCTCTCTCCTTCTCTCCTCCCTTCTCTCCATATCCCCTTCTTTATCTCTTTATCTCACCCCAAAACATCTACACACTCTCTCCATATCTCCCTTGTCACTTCATCTCTCTCTCCACTTCTCACTCTCTATGTATTCCTTCTTCCCTCCCTCTCTCCCCCTCCAACTCCATCTCTCTATCCTTCCATCTCTCCTTCTATCTCCCTCCCTCTCTCCTCCTCTCTCTCGTCCTTCCTTTCTCTCCCTCTCTCTCTCTCTCTCTTTGCCCTCCAATTCTCTCTTCCCCCATAACTCTCTTCCTCTCTCTCATGTCCTTCCTCTCTCTCCCTTTCTCTCCTACCTTCCTCTATCTTTTCCTCTCTCTCTGTCTTTGCAATCCAATTATCTCTCTCTTTCTCTCTCTGCCTCCAATCCTCTTTCCTCCCCCAACACTCTCTCTCTCTCTCTCTCTCAACATCTACACTAAAATCAATGCATATAGTGCAAGAAAAATAGGATTAGAAATCACCATCCACATGAAATCAATGCATCGAGTGCAAGAAATCATCTTCCCTCTCCCCCCTCCAACTCCATCTCTCTTTCCCTCCCTCTCTCCACTCTCTCACATCCTCTCTCTCTTCCTTCCCCTCTATCCCTTTCTCTCCCATATCTATCTCTCTCTCTATCTCCCTCTCTTCACCCTCCAACTATGTTACTATATCCCTCCCTCTCTCCTTCTCCCCCCATTCGCTCCATCTCTCCTTATTTTTCTCTTTATCTCGCCCCCAAACATACACATACTCTCTCTATTTCTCCCTTGTCACTCCCTCTCTCTCTCCACTTCTCGCTCTCTATGTAAATACATTACTCTGGATCTAGAGTTTGATATTATCTGTATTTACACTGAAATCAATGCATCTAGTGCAAGCAAGAAAATAAGATTAGAAACCAACATCTACATTGATGTCAATGCATCTAGTGCAAGCAACCAAATAGGATTAGGAATCACCATATCAAAAGTTTACATTACTCTTGATCTATCAAACTTTACATTAGAAATCACCATCCACACTGAAATCAACGCATCAAGTGCAAGAAATCATCTTCCCTCTCCCCCCCCTCCAACTCCATCTCTCTTTCCCTCCCTCTCTCCACTCTCTCACATCCTCTCTCTCTTCCTTCCCCTCTATCCCTTTCTCTCCCACATCTATCTCTCTCTCCATCTCCCTCTCTCTCCCTCTCTTCACCCTCCAACTATGTTACTATATCCCTCCCTCTCTCCTTCTCCCCCCATTTCCTCCATCTCTCCTTATTTTTCTCTTTATCTCACCCCAAACATACACATACTCTCTCTATTTCTCCCTTGTCACTCCCTCTATCTCTCCACTTCTCGCTCTCTATGTATTTCTTCTTCCCTCCCTCTCTCACCCTCCAACTCCATCTCTATATCCCTCCCTCTATCCTCCTATCTCCCTCCCTCTCTCCTCCTCTCTCTCTTCCTTCCTCTCTTTCCCTTCCTCTCCTACCTCCCTATCCCTTCCCCCATCTCTCTATCTCTCCCTCTCTCTCTTTCCCTCCAATATAAAATGCAAGAGAAATAGAAAAATATGGTATTTGGCCCACGGTATTTAGCCCATGGTATTAAAATGGTATTTTTCCCATAGGCTTCACCTAAATAAAACTTTTTTGTTTATGGAGTAAATATAAAAAGAGGTTCTATTTACTTACCATACCCCGTAAATAAATAAAAATATACCCCTTGTACACTTCAAATGTTTACTTACATTACATTTATTTACTTACCATACCCCGTAAATAATTTCCAAATCAATCCAAATAAGTTCATTGACAATGAAATCCTTTCCCACAAATATTATTACTACCACTTTCGAACAAGTCCCGAAATCCTTTCTCACAAATATTATTTCATTGTTCACAAAATCACAGAGATGCTTCCTCACAAATAAAATTCGAACTTTGTTTGTGTTAAATTTATATATGTAGGGAGAGAAGTGATTTTTCATTAGGGCTGACATTAGATTAATTAGATTAAATTTTAAATGTTAAATATTAAACATTATTTTTACATTTACGTTTACATGTTTATTGTTACATGAGATAGGCAATGCATATAGTGTACTCAAATACCAATCTACGTGATCCAAAATTATTAAATTTAATAATATTCATATTATAATATAATAATGTGAATATTATAATTAATATTAATATTAGGGTTGATAATGTTTTTTTTGGCATGGTATTAATAATAATTTGGCCCATGGTATTTAGCTAAGGATTCACCTAAATAAAACCACTTTTTGAGTGTTCCTAAATATAAATAGGATTATGGAGTAAATATAAATTATTTACCATACCTATGGTTTATTTATATTTTATTTATTTACCATACCTCTTTTATAAATATGGTATTCGGCCCACGGTATTTAGCCCATGGTATTAAAGTGGTATTTTTCCCATAAGCTTCACCTAAATAAAACTTTTTTTTTTAAGTTTTCTTTAAATATTAAGAGGTTTTATTTTTTATTTACCATACCCCAGTAAATAAATAAATATATCCCCGTAAAGTTTACATTACATTTCTCACATTACATCTACACATCTCTATATACTCCGACATATCAAAAGTTTACATTACTCACATGACATCTACACATCTCTATATACTGGGCCCGACATATCAAAAGTTTACATTACTCACATGACATCTACACATCTCTATAAACTGGGCTGTAGAGCGTCTCTCGGCACAATTAGTAAAGACAAATGGAAAACAAAAGTTGGGAAAGCAGTCAATGCAAGAAGTACTTGTGGTGGGCTTGCCACTCTCTGGGAGGCTGATAAATTCCATCTAGTCAGATCCTTCGAAACACAGCATTGGATCTTCACCGAGCTCCAGCATATTGTGAGTAAGACCTCCCTTGCTCTCTTTAATCTTTATGTTCTGGTCCTCTATATCGAAAAAAAGGATTGTTGGCAAAACCTCGCTAATTTCCTTGAAGCCTACTCTCCCAAGAATATAGTCCTAGCTGGAGACCTCAATCTTGTCTTCGAACCTAAGGAGAAAAGAGGAGGCAATAACCCCATCCTCCCTCTTGTCGAAGAGTTGATCCTAGAATGGGACTTACTAGATTTTAAACCCAAATCTGGGCTCTACACATGGTCAAACAACAGAACTGGGAATGAGCACATCTCTGCCCGGCTTGACAGATTTCTTTTTCAGAGCTCCCTCCTCTCTGAGAAGATTATAATCTCCTCCAAAATTCTGCCTAAATTGATTTATGATCATAAACCCATCTTACTACTGCTAGAAGAAGAGGAAAACTTGGGTCCCATTCCTTTCGGATTCAGCCCTTTACGGACTGAAAGGGATGGGTTTCAGGAGACTAAATCGAAAGCTTCGTCCACCCCAATCAGTGGTTCGACTAGCTATGTGTGGGAACAAAAACTCAAAGCCAATAAATCAGCGCTGAAAGAATGGCTTAAAAAACCCTCTTGCTCATCTACAAGCCTTAGAAAACAAACCACCGAGAGGCCGCTTGAACTGCAAATGAATATGGAACAGCATGATATCACTTCCTCAGAAATACAGCTTGAGCAAGCTGCCCAACAAAGCTCTTTCCAGGCCTTCAAAATAGAGGAGGAGACCTTGAGGCCTAAATCTCGCAATCTTTGGCTCAAATCTGGTGATAAAAATTCTACTTTCTTCCACAAGCAAATCCGCACCCGCCTCTTGAGAAATCACATTGCAGAAATCACCTCCACGAATGGGAAGACTGTGCATAAAGGAATTGTTGCGATTCGTGAGGCTGCTACCTCTCACTTCCAGCAACTTTATATTGAAAGTGGAGATGATAATGAGGAGGAAACTTCAGAATTCCTCTCTCACATACGGAGTCTGATAAAGGAGGAGGACAATCTCAGTCTCCTGAGACCCTTCACGAAAGAGGATGATCATCAAACTAGACATGGCGAACGCCTTTGACCGGGTAAGACATTCCTTTCTTCTCCAAGTTCGTTCCGCTTTCGGTTTCAGCTCTGCTTTCATTAGGCTAATCAGTGCTTGTATTGGAGAGTCGTGGATTGCCCCCTTGGTAAATGGCAGGTCAGCCGGTTACTTCAAGGCTTCGCGGGGCACCAAACAAGGTTGCCCTCTGTCCCCCTTCCTGTATATCGTGATGGCCGACTCCCTTAGCCAAAAGCTGTCAGCAGAAAAGATTATAGGCTCTCTACCTGGAATCAAGGCTGCGAGAGGCACTGAGCCAATCAACCATGCATTGTTTGCAGATGACTCCCTACTCCTGGGGAGGCTTCCATTAAGATTGCAAGGGCTTTTAAAGAGGTTATCCAGAGCTTTTGCAGAGTCTCTGGAGCTCTAGTCAACAAGAGAAAAAGTGCAGTTTACAACTGGGAGATTGACCAGCAAACCATGAATCGGATTGCCCAAGTTCTTGGCTATGTGGGTTATGCTAGCTGGGATAAAATCAAATACCTGGGCCTGCCTTTGACTCAGGGTATTAATAAGGCCCTTCATTGGGCTGAGATCCTTAGCAAAATCAAGAACAAAATGAAATTTTGGGGTGGGTAGTGGCTTACCACAGCTGGAAAGCTTATCCTGGTGAAATCTGTCCTCTCCTCACTCCCCTTATATCAGGCTACATTTCTTTTGGCCCCTAAATCAATTACTGATCAGCTCTCAAAGCTCCTAAGAAACTTTCTATGGCAACGCGGTAAGGGAAACCAGAAAAATTTCCATTTGGTTAGCTGGGACATAGTGAAAAGAGCTCTTTCGAATGGGGGCCTGAATGTAAGAGATCCCGGATTGGCCAATCTGGCCTTGGGAGGGAAGATGATCTGGAAAATCTTCTCGAACCCCCGGCATCCAGTAAGTCAAGTCCTTATCAAAAAATATATGCATGGTCTCTCCTTGTTTAATATGGATGAAGGTACAGCTCGGAAGGGTACCACACTTTGAAAGCTCTGCAGCCGCAGTTGGGAATTCTTCAAAGACCACCTCTTCAGAATCTCGGGCAGTGGGAAAAACATCCGGCTTGGGGATGACAATATCATGGGTCACCCTTCTCTCAACTCAATTCAAGAAATTGCTGATCTGCGGGAGTGGCTCATTAATTGTGGGTTTAGCACTCTGGCTGGAATTTCGTCCTGGGATGCTGCCGAACACTGGCTTGCCTGGAACATACCGCGCCCCCCAGAAAGGCTCCTCCCTCAGCTATCTATCTTTTTAGCATCGCTTGTTGGCCTCGCTCCAATCCATCGGCGCTCTCGAGACAAATGGGGTTGGGGCAAGACCGGTCAGTACTCTGCTGCGCTTGGGTTTGTTGCCCTCCAACACAACATTCCCCATCCACTCCCCATCTCTGTGGAAGCAGGTCTGGGATCTTGGCGGTCTTCCAAAGGTCCATGGCGAACCTCCCCCACAAGAAAGACAACAATCTCTCCTCTGGCGTGATAATCTGGATCGGTGCGCCTCTGAAGCCTATGCTCAGTTATAAGTCATCCTCTCACCTCGGTCATAATCCAAAGTGGAGGCTATGGATTCCTGAGACTGAATTTAAAAATTGGTGGAAGTCCCATGACAAAGCCACAATCTTTTTTGATGGTGCTTCTAAGGGGAACCGAGGTATCTCTGGAGCTAGGGGGGTCATATATCCCCGAATTGGGCAAAGAAGAATCAGTTTCAGTTGGGGCCTTGGGCAGAACTCCAATAATCAAGCAGAAATATTAGCACTGCTCAAAGCCTGCCAGATCGCGCAAGAGCACAGAGAAGAGGACATACAAGTTTTCAGAAGACTCAAAAAGCCTGATCAAGATCATGAACACAGGAGATCAATTCAATAACCCAGCGCTCAATAAGACTTTGCAGAGACTCAGAAAAGAGTTACAAAAATACACTTCCAGCTCCTTCCATACCCTCCGAAATTTAAACAAGGAAGCTGACGCAAAAGCAAATGCAGGTTGCCTCTTGGCCCAAGGGGATCTCTCAAAAAACAACGATGTCCCAATTTGGTTTCTAATACCTTAAGAATCAGCTATGAAAGAGCAGAGCCCGTCTCAAAGGGAATTTTGGGAAAAAAGAATATGTATCAAGGGTTGATTAGGCTGCACCTGACCTATTTTCATAAATAAAAAATATACCTGTTCTTGTTAAAAAAAAAAAATGTGTGCATTTGGCAAGAGTGGTTGTGAGAAAACGTTGTTACCCTTCCCACCCAGGTTCAAATCCTACTTTGTGACATGTTTGCTCTCAATTAGTTGTTGATAAGCTATATAGGACCTATTCATGTGTTGATGACCTAACCTTGTGGCCTCAAGAATATAGCTTTTACCCTGGTAACATCCTTGGAATGAGGAGTCGTTTATCAAATTATTGCTCCTTCATAGACATGAATCTACAAACTGTGAACCGGATCATGGGTTGTATCTAGTCAGTTAGATTTCCAGTGTCAATAAATGGTTCTCCATCTGGGTTCTTCACAGCTTTTATGTAATAGTCCTAAAATAGTCCTGATGATGGATCCCAGTTGGGGTTCGAAACTTCGACACATGTTCTTCAATACTGTGGATAATCCGGAGAGCTTCTTACAAAATGATCACCACAGGAGTTTAAAAACCAAAAAAAAACTTTTATGTAATATCTCGTTTTGATTTAATTGGGATTAATAAGATATCCACTTCAGAAAAATTATGTGATGTGATATTATTCTAAAATACACCATAATATTCGCAAATTTCACACGATAAATATAGCCAACAATTTAATGAAATGTGCAATTAAACCCGGAAACTACAGCTTCAAAATAAATGAGAGACGCATGTAGTACTTTCAGCCTTATTTTATTAATATGCAATAGGATCTGAGAACCTGTTACAATAGCAACAAATGGCTGAACTCAAATGGTTGGTAATGTAGCCCCAAATTGGAGATCTGAAGGATCCCCACTCCAATCCTCAAATCTGCTCCAAATCTGATCTCCAACTGATATCGTTGAAGAGATGAAATCTCCTCAACAGGGGATTGGGTTTTCGTCCAACTCACAAAAGGAAACCCGATGGTTTTCGTCTTGGGGATTGTAGAAAGTTGAGAACCACATTCCCAAACCTCTCCAATAGAAATTATCACAACTCCAAGATATCCCAAATGATTTGCTTCCCTTCCTTTTAAAGACCTAATGGATGGCTATCCAACTTCTAGAAGTATTTATTTTTATTATTTTATTGCCACTCTAGAAGCTTCTCCCTCTTATTTTATCTTAAGTGACTTTAATTTATTTTAGCCACTATTCCCCTTTTAGGCATTTCTTTTCCTATTAAGCACGTTTCCCCCTTTTTATCTAATAGAGTAACTAATTAAAATCACTTTTTAACCCGGGGAAATTATTATTTGACCACCATACTTTCCCCAACCACTTGAAGTCGCCTTTCGCCATCCCATCCTGCAGATTTCTTTGTTCTGGTCCCAACAAGCTATTACACTGAGGTGTTTCACCAATTAATCCTTTCCATGTGACACCTTTAGAATATTTATTTAAGATATGCTCAATAATAACCTTGTTTTACGAGAATTGTCAGAATGCATCGAAGCCAAAAATAATCAGTGCAGAACTGACCCTGATGATAAAATACAACAAGAAATCCCTATCAGACCCCATAAAACTCCTCAAAACCCCTCCAGGACCTTTGATGAAGTAATCTTGCTCCTGTAATTTGGATGTCACAAACCCTAGATATCCATCCTAACTGCATCATAAGGGAAACTAAAAATGGGGACATTACAAATCCACCCGCCCCAAGATTGTTTGCCCTCAAGCAACCCACATCTGTCAACTATAGAGGCATTTGTACACCAATACCAGGATCCCATATAAACATTGTGCCACATCATGCCTTCGTGCTATCCCATCATGAATGGATCCTTCAATACCTGGATCTCAAACCAACCTCTTACTAATCTTGCCATCAATAGATCTACCCAGATCCCATTGCCAACACGAACATCTTATGCCTAAGGGCTATTGTTGTGCTATGCCCCTGATTAAGTATATCACTCCATCAATAGAATACCAACTAATGATTTGTTGCCAATCCATCCTGTAGCATAGATCTTGTGCATAGATGCCTAGACAAGAAATAATCATGTCATATTGATGTTGCACCACTCTGAAAAAGACTAAGATGCGCCTAAATTGTTGGCCCATCACTCGATCTTGGCCAAACTGTAAAAACCAACTGGAAGGATTTGTGCCTTCTTGCCCATACCAAACCTCCTCTCGAAATGGACTAACAGTGTCACAAGCCTTGTCTATGTACTCCTGAAGAGGGTTGCTTTGAAACTCCCAAGTATACTCCTCTTGTCCTGAATTGCTCAATCTTCTCCTGGTGGCTACCATGTGGAAGTTTTGGAGCCCTGCTAGATGCCTCTGCATCTATTCGCACCTCACCAATGGTTGGCTCCAAAGATGGATGCTCAACTCCCTCAATCACTACTTGAGCCTACAACTGGATCTCCAAAGGTGAAACATCATGCACACCATGTATGTATATCAAACTCCTTACATTCATGCACCTATGCGTGCTCGTCATGTTGGAACATGGCTAGTGGCTCATACCTCAAATCTCCCTGAGCGTCTTCTTCTTGGCCTTCTTCACTCAGAAAAAATCTGCTGCTCACCCTTCTCAATCGTCGAACATGGATGTATAGTTGGGTTGTTGTCAACATCTCTATGGTATTGCTCATGCTCTGTAATGCATGAACCCATCCCACACTCATCAAGATGATCAGAAGGAATCTCCGCCTGTTCTACCTTTGTCATCTCCTCCATATTACCCAAGCATGAGTGGTGAGGTTCCCAAGGTCCCTTGCAGATAAAGCATAGACCTTTCCTCCTTAATTCATTCTCGTTGCATGTTTTACCCTCTGCATCCTTGTCTTCACCACAAATCTTCATCAGCATCCTCTTGGTCAACTACCTTTTGAACAGTTTCATGTTCTGCTCAACCAACCTTTGGCTAGCTCATAAGCAGCAGGTGATACAACTTGTTTCCTCCTCCAAATGGCCAACAACTTGGATTGCAGCTTCTTGAAAATGGCATCACGGTCCCCCATAACTGAAGACAAAATAGACTGCATGTTTGTTGTGACACTGTTTGAACTTTGGATGATATTCCTAAATATTGAAGAAGCATTGGAACATTTTAAGAATCAAATCATTGCACTCCAGATCCAGCATGATGTCATCCAGGTGAAGTTATCCTTATGATCTCACTGAGACAGGAGGTATCTATAAGTCTTACCGCCTCACAAGGGTGTTCCAAGAATCTTTGTTGTATCAAGGCAATCAATGTTGGTTTTAGGGCCCAATTTAGAAGCCTCAAACCTGATTGAACCACTTTGGAAAGAAGTGAGTCTATTTTCTTCGGATTAAGAAAAATTTTCTCAGTCACCTTCATGTTCTTCAAATCTGACCCGAGAGCAAAGAGCCAATTTCCTACTTCCCGTTCTTTCTGCAGATCTCTCAGTTGCTCCAACTGTAGGACAACATGGACTCCTCTTAAGAAGGGTTTGCTGTTTTGCCTTTTACTCTTATTTATATCGTAGTCCGCTAAGGTATTGTTGTGCTAGTTTAGGAGGTGTTTTATATAATCCATTTTTACTGTAACACTGCCTAATTTATGTGTAACAATACAAAGGCTATGACAATGTGTCTAGAAGCTACAGCAATGCAAGACACAACCAATCTCCCCACATACATCAGCAATACACTGTCCAACAAACTATGGAAATAATAGAAATGCTAGAAGCAATGACACTCACCCATACTAGCCATACACATCACTATCAACATTATGACGGCTCTCAAACAATAATACTTAGCACTCTGACTAACAAACTCTCTCAGCTCTATATACCATACCCTGACATAGGACCAATACACAGCAGCATGTAGACTCACAACATGACACATATAGTGACCTCTCAAGGAAATTACTCTTAGCAACTCATGATTGGACACACAATAATGCTCACTGCTTATGAAACCCTCACAACAGGACCAAAACATTACAGGGCTTTAATACACAGTGGCTTATATATTCCATTCAGCCAATACATAACAATTCAAACCCTCAGCATACATATTCTGCTCATCACAACTCAACAGCATGCAACCAATTCTACTGACAAATGTATTTAGCATCACCTTTATACATAGATCCTGTATACATGCAAGCTACAACAGTATTACATCTTAGACTACTACATTTCTCAATCACGGGAGCATAAATCTTACTCAACACTAAGCAATATATCAAACTAAGCAATATATCAGAATCACTAGACTCTGATTGACTCGCACTCTCAACTTCAGCAACTTCAGCTCCACATAACCAAAGCAAATGACCACTCAGGACAATACATCAGTCTGGCAGTAGATATATCCATCAAACAACAAGGAATTAGTATCAATGCTAACAATAACCTGCAGTCAACAAATAGATCAACAACACTCTTCTACAGCAACGCATTAGAATCTACAACAGTTACAATACACCAAAACAGCACCTGCAGCATCAATATTGTTAGCAAACACAAACACAGCAACTACAATGTACACATTACGATCAGCTCCACATCGCTCACTGACTCCATACTCTGGCATCTATTAGTTATTCAAATATCGTACAGGGCATATGGTTGTTCAAATGCGCGCTGCATCTAGCCATAAACTCAACCCACACGCTGAAAGCTAAGATATATTCATTCAAGGCTAAATCGCACTATACACCCATGCTCTACAACAACCTTACTTCAATCCCTCTCCATCTATGATCTTCCACAGATTATACATAGCATACAGAAGTGTACATGTCTCCATATGCACTTTTCTACTAACTGCACTATGCTATAGATGCGCACAGGTACACTCCTTGGAACAAAACGCTCTTCATTCATGCATTGTCCAGCATCTAGTAATTTTGGGAGTGTGTACAGGCTATCGATCTCAGTCACACACAATCCACACGTTGATTAATTGGATAGCCTAGAACACGCAACACTTATGTCCGCCCAGTTTACAACCTCCAGATAGAAGGTAAGCTTGGCACCAAGAGACAGGACTCAGCCTCTAGAAATATGACAAAATGCGTTCTCTTGCAATCTTAATCTCAGTCCTTAATGGATATATGCTTTCAGCCTGTGATAAGTAATGCTCTCAGCCCCTCAAGATCTATGGAGAAACTTTGCCCTCCAAATGCTAACTTGGCCTTCTGAAATATGCTAATCCGTCTTTAGTATTGATTGGTATACAGCCAAAGGGCCACAACACACTTCTTTTCCCTTATGACAAATCGGTCAGTGCATCAACCACTAGTATCACTGTAATCATCCCAGAATAGCACCGGCCTGTCTGCTCAACTTAGTGTTCCTAAATTGATGTCATAAATTGTCAACCAGGGCTAATAAACTGTTGAAGTGAAGTGCACTATATGTGCCTAGGTATCTTCTTCCTACTTCGTTGTGTTTAGTGTTTTTCTAGTGTTTTTGGTTTTGTGTTTTTGTGCTAAGAGGAAAAGAACTAAATTGTTGGCAAAGAGAAGTTATTGGTCACACTAAAATAGAGCAAAATCTACTCTAAACTATGTATGGCACCTAAGAACAGAAAATGCTAATTCACCAATTGCAAAGCTTGACAAGGAAAGTAACTCATAACATTAACTCAGTCCAATTCATTTCATTAGAGGTATGTTGGAACAACTTGAGAAAAGGATAAGTTTGATGCCATAAGGTTCTTCTAAGTAAACAACAACTTACAATATCACAGAGAAAATCTTATCCATGGTTAGAAATTTGTTGGAACACGTTGAGAAAAGATTATCTGCAACATAGTAAGAAACCCTATGCTAATTTAACTTATGACACTAAAATCAACCCATTCTGCAACTCAAAATGTTACTATTAACCCTCATTCAAGGGTTAGAGATCTCTTGGAATAGCTTTGGAAAAAAGGTTGTTTGTAAAATTATGAGAAATTGCAGAACAGTCAAGACCTCAAAATGATATTACTCATTCTTGTCCATATGATAATAATGTGTTAGAAGAGACTAAGAACAAGAGCAGTTTGTAAATAATGAAGGCCTTTACGTCGAATTTAACAGAACTAGAATACAACTAGCTAATAAAACTTGAAATGCAATGAACAGAACTGAACTAATACGCAATTAGCCTTCGAAATACTACAGCTCTATCTCATTCAGTGTTAGTGATATTTTGGAACAATTCATGAGAACAAGATTGACTGCACTATTCGATGTAAGTAAGCATAAAACATAAAGTTCAGAAAATTGCCTAAATTAAGAACGAAACAGAGCTAAAGTTACTTATCTAAAAAATATGCACAAGCCTTTCGGACAGTAGGGGCCCTCTACCATTGGATTGGCACACGAATCTCCTCAAGATTGCTTCAAATCATGCATTAAAGTTGTACTTCTTTCATTAAAAGAAAACGCTTCAAAAACATAATATTACAGTCTTGGACAACTTAACAACAAAACATCAACTAGCTAACTGTCTCTCGGTTCACCGAGTTATTTTTATAAGCAAAATACATAACTGTCATTGAGAAGAAATAGGGATAGGTGTCTTTTTCAATCAAAATCGAATTAGAACTCCTGTTGAGGCCTCGTACTTTGCTGAAGACATCTGCAGAGTCCTTGTCCTGGTAGAAGTCTACTTCTTAGTTTTGGTTTCCTCCACGTGCATAACCACTCGCAGATTTTTGCTCAGACTTCGTAGAGGGCAAGGAATGATGTAGGTGAGTTCTGGAATTCAACCATATGCGTTTTTCCTTTAAGTGACACTTGTAACTTGTGTGAACATAAAGATAGCTGCGGAATATGCGACTAGCTACAGAATGGTTGCATTCTGTAGCTAAGTCTAGTCAAAAATCACTACAACAACAAAACCATAAAAGTATAGCAAGTCAGTCATTGTATGCATTCTTAAAGTGACTTTAATCAATCCTATTGATCTTTTCAGCCTATAATTGATAAAGGACAAAGGAAATGAAGTGAAATTTGGTGAAAAAAATTGACATCTTTGGGGCTCAACACGGCCCACAAAATGTTTTCAGTACCCAGGAATCACATTCCTCCATCGTTAAATTACCCATTGACAAATCAAAATTGTCTCGTGTCCAAGCTCTCTACGACACCAATTCAATTGGTGATTAAAAAAAACTTTGATCCCGATGTTGGACTCGACTTAGCTTGGTAATTTGGCTCTGATGGTTCCTTTAATGTTTTCAGCCTGAGGCGTCACTATCAATATTGTGGTTTAGCTGAAAAAATCACAAACAAATAATTACAATAGCAAAAGTTCACGATTTCCAAGGTGACTACGACCACGCTTTTGTTGCGCTTCATTTCACCAAATCGATTAACACAGATTGATTCTCAAAACCCCGATTCACTTAGCACATTAACTTCAAGTTCAATTAACCTTCATTCACAAGCTTTTATTTCATAGCTTCGAACGCATTTCTCCTTGGATATTCCCTGCTCATTTTGGCTCACTAATCAACGCAAAATTCCTCTATCTGACTTGCCTCTAATCGTTGCATAAGGTCTGCGTGAGAGATTAAAAAGCCCCAATTCCATTTAGTCTCAAACTCAAATACGAGATCTGAAACTCCAAATTTGCACATACTGGAATTCAATCGGCCCGAATAATTGACAGTAATAGGCCCTGTGGGAATTGTTCCCAACTGATGGACTCAGACTCTTAGGGACCCGATCTAGCCTACTAGAGATGGTAATTATCCCTTCAAGAATTAATAAAGATATGGTCCTTATTTCTTAACTTGTCCTGCAACTATCCTCCTTAGAATTGTGGTTGCCTTCACAAACTTGATCCCTAGGAAAGATGATAAGCCTTCTAATGACAAACCCCTCAGGCTGGCAAGAAAACCAGCGATAATACCACTGTAATATCTCGTTTTGATTTAATTATGATTAATAAGATATCCACTTCAAAAAAATTATGCGGTGCAATATTATACTAAAATACACCTTAAAATTTGCAAATTTTACACAATAAATATAGCCAACAATTTAATGAAATATGCAATTAAACTTGAAAACTACAACTTCAAAATAAACGAGAGACAGGTGTAGTAATTTTAGCCTTATTTTATTAATATGCAATAAGATTCTTAGAACCTGTTACAATAGCAACAAATGGTTGAACTCAAACGGTTGGTTATGTAGCCCCAAATTGGAGATTTGGATTATCCCCACTACAATCCTCAGATTTGATCTCCAACTGATACCGCTGAAGCTCCGTGAGATTTCTGGATGAAATATCCTCAACAACGGGTTGGGTCTTTGTCCAACTCACAAAAGGAAATCCAAGGATTTTCGTCCTAGGGCTTGCTGAAAGCTGAGAACCATGTTCCCAAACCTCTCCAATAAAAAATATCACAACACTAAGATGTCCCAAATGATTTGCTTCCCTTCCTTTTAAAGACTTGACGAATGGCTCTCCAACCTTCTAGAAGTATATATTTTATTGCCACTCTAGAAGCTTCTCCTTCTTATTTTATTTTAAGTGACTTCTTATTTTATTTTAGCCACTTTTCCCCTTTTTGGCCTTTTTCTCCTATCAAGCACTTTTCCCCGTTTTTTTATCTAATAAAGTGATTAATTAAAATTATTTTTTAACCTCAATAAATGATTATTCAGCCACCGTACTTTCCCCAACCACTTGAAGTCACCTTTCACCATCCCATCCTGTAGATCTCTTCCTTTCGGTTCCAACGAGCTATTACACTAAGGTGTTTCACCAATTAATCCTTCCCACATGACACCTTTAGCATATTTATTTAAAATATGCTCAATAATAACCTCGTTTTACGAAAATTTGTCAGAATGCATCGGAACCAAGAATAAACAGTGTGGAATTGACCCTGATGATGAAATATAGCAAGTGATCCCTATCAAACTCCATAAACTCCTAAAAACCCCACTGGGACCTCTAATTACGTAATCTTGTTTCTATAATTTGGCTATCGCAAACCTTAAAAATCCATCCTAACTCCATCATAAGGGAAACTGAAAATGGGGACATTACATTTTAGAGGACTCCAATAAGGTTGTTCTCCTCCCCGATTTTTATTCTTGTTGATAGCAGAAGGTTTCTTATTAAAGATGCCCTTAATAGAGTGAGCTGAAAGGGATCAAGATCACAATTGTTGTTCATATAACAAATCCAATTTGTAGATGATGTCATGATTTTTTGTAATGGTTAGATTCGTTAATTGGAAAAATAAAGGCACTGTTGGAACTCTTTTTCAAAGCTAGAGGTATGGTGATAAATATGAAGAAGTTCACTATCTTGACCAATGGATTATCTGGATTCTGAAGTGGTAAAAAGGAAAGTTGAATCTCTTTTTCCAACACAATTTTTGTAATATGGAATTTAGGGTACAATATCTTAGTTTCCATTTAGAACCAATCAGATATCGTTTTGCAGACTGGATATGGTCATGTAACAAGAGAGAAGCTGGAATAAGTGTATGGTGAAATAGATGGTTGTCGCATGGAGGAAGATTGGTCCTAATAAAGGCAATCTCAAAGGGCATTCAAGTTTACTGGATGATTATTGCTAAAATTCCTTAGGGAATCCTAAACAAAATCTAGAAGAAATTCAACTTTCTCTGGACAAGGAAAAGAGCATCAAATATCGTTTTGCAGACTTGATATGGTCATGTAACAAGAGAGAAGCTGGAATAAGTGTATGGTGAAATAGATGGTTGTCGCATGGAGGAAGATTGGTCCTAATAAAGGCAATCTCAAAGGGCATTCAAGTTTACTGGATGATTATTGCTAAAATTCCTTAGGGAATCCTAAACAAAATCTAGAAGAAATTCAACTTTCTCTGGACAAGGAAAAGAGCAACAGGAAGGCATTCCCTTGGTTAATCAGGAAAGATTGGCAACTTCAAAAGAAGCAAGTGGGGTGGCGACTGAAAAACATTTTTCTTTTCAGTTTGGCACTTGCAGCAAAAGAGCCTTTGTAAGGTTGTTATACAATTCAGGACTATGGGGATGAGTAATTAAATCCAAATTGCTAAGAAAGTTGACAACATATGACTAATTCAGGTCCAAAAGAAAACAGGTACAAGGAGCCTCGTAATTCTAAAAAGCATTAGTAAATGCTTTTCCTTTTTTAGGTAAATAATTTTCATGGAAAATTGGAGATGGTAACAAAGTTAGGATTAGTCAGGTCCAGTGTTGAAAAAGTCGGCATCAGCAAAAAATTGGTGAGGGTCCGAGAAAAATCTTTTCGGCAACATCGGCAAAATAACGGCAAAAATCGGCAAACCACAGAAAACAGTAAAAAAATGCAAATATATTCATTTTTTTAGATTTTTAAACTTATAAAGCAACAATAGCATGAAATAAAAATATTGGCACATAAATATGAAGAAAGCGTTGACATATATGATGTAGTGGATGTCAAATAAAAATAATACATCAAAGGCGATACTAAATCCTGTTGATCCCTGATAATTTTCCAATCAAGGACTGAAATGTGGAGAAATATATAAATGTATCTCATCATCTTCAGTTATATGTACAATGGCAAAACAAACAAAACAAGCAACTAGCTATCTGATATCAGTGCCCTCTCCCCCCTTTAAGGGAAAAGATGATGGGTTGTTTGCCAAGCCTGCCCCTAGCAGTAGAAGGTGTTGGCCTTGCACCAAGTGTTAAATGATGATTGTTGGGTATGTAACTACGCTCTCTAATATCTATAGAAGGTGGTGTTGATGCTGCCACATCCTCCTCCTCCAAGTCCAAGTCCAAGTCCAAGTCTGAGTCCTCGTCCTCTTGATACCCCTGTACTACTAATGTTTCCTCCTCTAACGATGCAGGTGACTCCTCCATGATGGGAAGCTCAGACCCCACCCTCCACTTAGACAATACATTAATATTGTTTAAAGAAATGGCATCCACATCCAATGGTTTCTCTATTTGCTTCACCTGTAGTCAGAGATTGTAATGGACAGACACCAAGTAATTAAGGTGTGAGAACTACAACCTGTAAGAGTGTCATAAAAATATTAATGAGTCTTGACACTAGAGGTTCATAAATTACAATAAATGTAATTTCTCAGTTTAAGTTCAAAGTTATAACCTATTGCGCTTCTTGAATTGTATTTTTCTCAAATACACTCCAATTGCGCTCACACCCCGAAGCACTACAAGTCTAACTTAGGATAATAATGGCCAATTTATGTAAATTTAGTGCCCTTGCACCATAGCTTCGTCATCAAACATCAACAAAAAAATAAAGAAAAGTTAAAACATTATTAAACTTTCAAATAAAAAATAATTGAATTTAAAAAATTGAAAATTTTAAATTAGTAAATTTTAATGAGGTATGACTTGTCACTTACGTGGCATGAAGATGGTCCTTTCACGAATAGCACCATCAAGGCCAAATAGTCCAACACCAGCCCGATAAATCTCTATCTCGCGATTGATTTTGCTACGAAGCTCAGGATCAGGTACAATCCTATGAATACAGGTATGGAGCCCTTCCATCACCTCACCATCAAAATCAAAGTTGCATTTCTAGGACAATGTGGGGTTGAGGAAAAGTGTTGTTGCATGAATGGTCGATGAAGCATCTTTGTCCACCAACTATCAAACACATCCCATAAAATCATATGTCTATTAAACCTAGTGGAACCCTTGTCCACACAATAAGCATGAATAGTCTCTTTGGCCCTATCCATGGACTCATACAAATAAGCTAAGTTACCGGATCCGTCGGGGGAGGGCAGAGATCCCTCAGATCCCCGGATCTGATCCGAAACGGATGCGGATACGGTATAAATACGGTTCTGATACGGAGTGTGCCGTATGGCGTATGCCGGAAACAGAAAACGAGTTGACGGAAACGTATCCAGATATATTCGTCCAAAAAGCACATGCCGGAACCGGACGAAGTTGTCTTTTCCGCCCGCGATTTAGGTTTTAGGTTTCTTTGTTAAAGTCATAAAGGCGGAATAGTTTGTCTCATTGCAGCAGAGGAGAAGGCGGAACATGCGGAGAAGCGGAGAAGCGGAACAGTTTGTCGAAAAAGCAGAATAGTTTGTCGTGGAACAGTGAACAGTTCATCGCTGAGTTCAACGAAGCTGCTGGGGCCATTGTCTGTCGAGGAGGAGACAAAAGCGATTCAATCGAAGGTGCTGGGCCCATTGTCACGCTATGCAGAAACCCGATAAGTGAAGTCAAACCCGCTGTGCAGAAACCCAACTGTGCTGTCGCTGTGCCTGTCACAGACTGCTGTCACGCTGTCTGTGAGACCTCAACCCGAGACCTGTCACGCTGTCTGTGAGCACTGAGACCTCAACCCGAGAGTTTTGACGCCAGGTATTTTAAAATTCCCATTGTTTTTGTCACGATGTGTCTCTGCCTATGGTTGTATTTTAAATTTCATAAAGTTTTTTAAATTTTATGATTTATGATTATCATTCGATAGTTTATTAATTTTATTAAACGTCTATTATAATTTAAATGACATTCAATGGTTGGTTAAATTAATTAAATTAATTAATTAATTTAAAATCATAAATGCATATAATATAATAATTATTAATTTGTAATAGTCTATAGATAAATCATAAATGATAGATTAATATTTGTATTACATTTGTAAACTCAAAATTGTAAGTGATACGTTAAGATTAAGATTAAGATTTAAATTTTTAATATTTAAAAAATTAAATGGTAGTGTAACTTGTAGTTGTAACTTTGTAAGTGATACATGGTAAGATATTTGGAAGAGGGGTTTTTAAATATTTTATTTACTTTCTAATTTTATTTTTTATTTTTTGGTATTTTAGGGGTCTAGGCCTATTCAACCAAAAAAAAACCCATAATTTTTTTATTTAGTTTTTAATTCTTGTGGTAGTGTAAGTGATTGAAATTAAAATTTAAACCTGATTGACTGGTCGAGATTGCTTTGAGATACTCCAAGCTAATATATTATAATTTGAATCTTATATGCAGTAAGGTAACTTATCGACCATTCTCATTATGGAACCATCACATCATGAGCAAAGTGAAGGGGAAATCATCAAAATAGACCCAAAATCTCCTCTATGGCCGTATGTGGAGATTATTGGAAAAAATCCTGGAGGTGGGTCGTATAAATGGAAGTGCAATGAATGCCAAGATATAAAAAATGGCTCATATACTAGAGTGAAGGCCCATCTCACAGGTCAAACTAACACAGGGGTGCAAGTATGCACCGGGCCAAAAGATGCAAATGGAAAACCTGGCACAGGTTTGAGTCCTGGAAAAATGAAATTCTATTCATCTTTGCAAGAATTTGCTGATAGGAAGCTTGCTAAGGGAAAACACCCTGTGCAAAGCTCTAAAACTAGGCCTCCATTGCCATCTAGCCCTACTGCAACAACTAATAAAAGGCCCACTCTAGGCCCTCTTGAAGCAGCTTTCAATAATCAAGGTACAGACACAGCTGATGAACATGTAGCTCGTTGCATCTATGCAAATGGGATTGCATTCAATTTGGTGCGTTCCCCTTATTGGCAACAAATGATTAAGGCTGTTAATGAAGCGCCAAAAGGGTACAAAAGCCCTGGATATGAAAAGGTCCGCACTACTTTGTTGGCATCAGAGAAACAATCCGTGGATAGACAACTACAAGCAATCCGGGATACATGGGCAGAAACAGGGGTGTCCATCATCTCTGATGGATGGAGAGACCAAAGAAACCGTCCATTAATTAATGTTGTTGCAGTATGCCCCCAAGGGGCAATGTTTTTTAAGGTTGTTGATTGCAGTGGAATAGAGAAAGATGCGTCTTTCATATCCACAATTCTTATTGATGCAATAGAAACTGTGGGGGCGCATAATGTTGTTCAAGTCATTACGGACAATGCACAGGGTTGTAAAGCTGCAGGCTTGATTGTGGAGGGTCAATATGATCACATCTTTTGGACTCCATGTGCAGTACATTCATTGAACCTTATGCTTGCCAAGATTGGTGAGATTGAATGGATTGATGAAATTTATGTAACAGCAAAGGAAATCCAAATGTTCATAACCAACCATTCAATGTCTCAAGCCATATATCGAGGTTTTGCAAAGTTGGAGCTACTGAAGGTATTTTTTTTAAATAAATATTATTTGTATTTGAAATTATTAATTTTAATTACAAATTTAATTCATATATGATTTCTCATTTGAAATTTGACTTTTTGAAACTTGTAGGTTGCTGAAACTCGTTTTGCCTCCCACACTCTTGTGATAAAGAGGCTTGTAGAGGTGAGACAAGCGTTACAAGCAATGGTCATTGACCCTCTTTGGGAATCATGGAGGACTTCCACCTCAGATAGAGGGCAAAAAATCAAGGCCATCATTCTTGATGATGCATGGTGGGACAAGGTCCAATACCTTTTGCGGTTTACTGAACCAATCTTGACATTGATCAGGGCATTTGACACAGATACACCTTGTTTGGGGGAGGTTTATGAAAACATTGATAGTATGTTGGAGAGGATAAGGGAAATTATCAGGGCAAGTGAAAATGACCCTTATGAAACATTCTATTATTTAGTGAAGGACATAGTTACAGAAAGGTGGAACAAAATGACCACACCATTACACCTTTTGGCCTATGCATTGCACCCTAAATATTACCATTCCAAAATTTTGTCTTTACCTGGTAGAACAGCGCCAAACAAGGATTCTGAAGTGGTACAAGGATACAAGACAGCTTTAAGGAAAATATATAGAGATATGGGAGTTGCAATGGAAGTACGCCAAGAATTTGGAGGTTTTGTACAATCTATTGGTAGCTTTTCAGATCCAGTAGCTATGGATGATCGAGGACATCTTGATCCTATTACTTGGTGGGGCTTCCATGGTGGGGATAGCATTCATCTCTCCACTTTAGCCACCAGGTTGTTATCACAGGTCGCTAGTTCCTCATCAGCTAAGAGGAATTGGAGTACATATGGCTTCATCCATTCAGTGAAGCGAAATAGGCTAGGAGCGGCAAAGGCTGAGGATCTTGTGTACGTTCATTCCAACCTCCGTCTTCTATCACATGTTGAACCAGAGTATAAAAAGGGTCCGAGCAGGATGTGGGATGTGGAGCCTGAGATCTCTGACTTGAACCTAACATTGAATGCCATGACTCACCTCAACCTAATTGAGGATATTGTTCCACCACCAGTGCCTACTGATGCAACTCCATACATTCCAGAACCCTCATCATCTATTCATGATGTGGAGTTGCAATATGCAGAAGATAATGTAGATCCATTTGAGGATATGTAAATGTATTTACTATTATCATTTGACATTTGTGATATTATGATTATCCTTTGGCTTTTAGCCTTTTTGTTACGAGGGATGATGCATCATGATTCATTTCATTTCAGTGTTTCAGTCTTTATATATATAAAATGTCTAATGGTTTCAGTTCTAAGAGTGTTTGGTGGTTTCAGTGAGTATTTGATTTTTGAATTCTAAAATGTTTTTCAAAATAAAAAATATTATTATATTTTATTCTTTTTGTACTTGACGTATCTTTGCCGTATCCGGATCCTGTATTTTCAAAAAACTAGCGGATCCGTATCCGTATCCGTATCCTGGTAACTTAGCAAATAAGCCATTGCGTGCTTATCGCCGTCTACCAATCTCAACACCTTTACTATTGGTCACTAACTGAGCACACTTCTTCTACACCTTGCCAAAATGAGTCAGTGTACACCAATTTTGCAATGGCTCTCTCATCTTATCTCCGGTTGTATCTACAATCACGCCACTCATCACAAACAAAAAATATCTTCAGCTCAAACTGACATTGAAGCAAAGATTGAATAGTAATGAAGTTGGTGGCAAAACGTGTGATTGCAGGATGCTACAAATCCCTGTTTTTGGTGAATCTCCTCCTGAGGCTAAGAATAAAAGCATGGTTATATATGAACTTGGGGATGCTCTACCCATATCAATCACTTCCTTGATGAAGGGGAGTTTCCCCATATCCACAAGCATCAAATCAATACAATGTGTTGTGCATGAAGTCTAGAACAATGAGCGGTGCCTGTCCATAAGCATCATGCCAGTAGCCACATAATTAGTTGCATTATTTTTTATGACTTGCACCACATTTTGCAAACCAATCTCCTAAGCAAACCCATCTAACAACTCACATCTCAATGCTACATCTTTTATATGTGTTGATGCATCCACTAGTTTTAAAAAACATGGTACCTTTAGAACAATGTACCAAGAAATTTAAAAGGGTCCTACCTTTCCTATCTGTCCAGCCATCAAACATCACTGTGAATGCAGAGACCTCCCATGACTGCTTCTAACTCCGCCAATCTAGAGTCGATGTCCTTTTCTGCTTGAAGGATTAGCTCACGTAACTCCTCATATGTAGCACTTTTGTACCTCGGGCCCACAACAGCAATAGCATCACACAATGCCTACCAAAATGGATTGTTTTTGGTGATGTTGAGAGGTAAGTCACTCTAGTAAAGACACCTCCCCATAACTTTGTTTGTTTCTTACTTTTCCCTTTTTTTGATCATCGACTTTATTGAAGGTTTTGCTCCACACCCAGTTCATGGAACAAAAAATGATGACCTCCCAGTAACATCAGTAGGTGAAGTTGTGGATCAGACGCAGATAGCCCTAAAAATCTTCCAGTCAATTCGGCCTTGTTTGCAGCTGCCTCTTCTTTCTTTTTTTCTTTTACCTCAATTGCATCATATGCAGCTCTCATAAGCTTCGGGCTAGATTTATCACAAAACCCAACATTATTTACACGGGGTCTAGCCAAATGGTATTTCAATCAAGAAACCCCTACTGTCGTAGGGCCACACACAATTTGCAATTTAGTATTTATCGATTTGTCCCACCATCAGGTTCCCTATACTGCCAGAATTGGTCAAAGGGCTTTGGCATATTTACGGTGGAATTGTTTAACAGACGGCTTCAAAATTCAATCCTAAGGCACCAAAAAGACGAAGAAATGGCATTAAACCCCCACTACACAAAAAATAACAACCTCCTCATTTAAAAAAATCAAAATTTTACAAACTTAAATTACAATATTTGCAATAAAAAATGGCAAAAAGAGGGTGCATAAAAAAGTTAAAAAACAAAAATCAAGCTTGTTGTCCAAATATGGAGTAAACCATTGCATTGGTTCATGGACATGAAAATTATAAAAAATAATAAAAAAAGAATAACATTGGTAGGAAAATAGGTAAGCAAGCATATGCCTAAATGTATGGAAAAAATCATTAACATGGGGATATTTAAGAACATACCTGTGAATGGAAGAAGTGAAGTCTATCCGACTCATTTGGCAAATGATCTTGAATATTTGATCCACAAAAAAAAAATTGTTGGTGATGATAATGGTTGTTTGGTCCTCAATCCCTCCTTGAAAATCACCACAAAGCTCTTCCCCTTCCTTCTCCAACAGCAAAAAAGCAAAATGACCCAAAAAAACTAAAATTTCTTTTGAAAGCCAATGGCCTCGCACCCAGTCATTTTTGAAGTCGTGGCATGGTTTTTTGCCAAAAAATCGTGACTTTTTCAAAAATTCACGATTGACTTTTACCCAATGATTTTTTGACAACTGGAAAAAATTGTGAGTTTGTCGATTTTCACAATTTTGTTGATGCTTGCAACACTAGTCAGGAAACCTGGATCAAGGCAGTTGGCAATTACTAGTTATCTAATGATTGTTTGGCTTTACTTCATAATCCGAGGATTTATCACTTTATTTCTCCGGAAATCTCCCCCAACAATTCCTTCTCAATCTTCTTCAATCAACTAGACCTTTGGCCCTCCTCTTTAGAAATTCGCTCTCTCAATGTGCATAATGGTGTCTTCGCCTCTCCATTGATTCACTTTATCATTTCATTAAGCAAATAATCCCTAACCCTAATTTCAATGACTAGGATTAGATCCTAACCCTCTCTTGAGATCAATGGCTTAGATTAAATACTTTTGCTTAATAGTCCACAATAATCAATTATTCTAATTATTGTACTTTTCCTAAGGTTAACCTTAGGAAATAAATAATAAAGGTACTTACTCCACCAAGAAATCATCTAATAAGGCAATCAAACTTCTTCTACATGCTAAGACACCAAGCAATTACTAGTTATCTAATGATTGTTTGGTTTTACTTCATAATCCAAGGATTTATCACTTAATTTCTCCGGAAATCTCCCCCAACAATTCCTTCTCAATCTTCTTCAATCAACTAGACCTTTGGCCCTCCTCTTTAGAAAATCGCTCTCTCAATGTGCATAATGGTGTCTTCACCTCTCCACTGATTCACTTTATCATTTCATTAAGCAAATAATCCCTAACCCTAATCTCAATGGCTAGGATTAGATCCTAACCCTCTCTTGAGATCAATGGCTTAGATTAAATACTTTTGCTTAATAGTCCACAATAATCAATTATTCTAATTATTGTAATTTTCCTAAGGTTAACCTTAGGAAATAAATAATAGAGGTACTTACTCCACCAAGCAAGCATCTAATAAGGCAATCAAACTTCTTCTACATGCTAAGACACCAAGCCAGTGTAGAAGACCTTCCGTAGCTATAAAACATCAACACTCCCTCCTAGCAAGGAAGGAATTCTCCACCATCCCCAACTTTTCCCTGTAGAACACGAACTTCCCCTTCGCTAAAGGCTTGGTAAGAATGCTTGCTACCTACTCCCCTGTGGATATGTACTGCAATCTCACATGCTACAGCACCTCTATGGAACCTGTCTCTGATGAAGTGATACTTGATCTCTATATCCTTGGACCTGTCATGGAGCACAGGACTTGCAAAGAGCTTAACGCAACTGTGATTATCAAAATGAATCATTGTGGGCCCCATCTCAAGACTAAATAACCTTGAGAGCATCTTGCGAAGCCATATGGCCTCACAACTCGCTAAACTCGTTGCCATGTAATCAACATTTGTTGAACTAAGTGCCATAGAGTGCTACTTCCTATAGAACCATGAGATCATAGCTAATCCCAAGTTGAAACAACATCCAGATGTACTCTTCCTATCCACTACACTACTTGCCCAGTCTGAATTTGTATAGCCCTGTAACTCCACTCCACCAACTCTGACATACCTTAGTCCATACTCCATTGTACCACTCAAGTACTTGAGCACATGCTTTGCTACCACCCAATGAACCCTCCTCGACTCCACAATGAACTAGGAGAGTGTATTCATAGCAAAATATATATATGCCCTCATGTTGATCGGATACATCAAAGAACCTATTTGATGTCTATACAATGTGGGTTCCACAAACTCACCCTCAAAAGCGCTCAACTTCATCAAGTGGGTGATCATAGGTGTAGACATAGACCTGCAATCCTCCATCCTAAATCTCCTTAGAATCTCAATTGCATACTTGCCCTACCCAAGGAAAATCTCTCTTGGTTATTGCCACACCTCCAATCCCAAAAAGTAATGCATCAAGCCAATGTCCTTCATCTCAAACTCAGAATCAAGGTCCTCCTTGCATATCTTTGAGCCTTTCTAATCCTGTCAAGAAGAGATCATCAACATACAATACCAAGAGAAGCAGCTCGCCCTCAATAAGAACATAGTACGAGTTTGAGTCTGCCTCACTCTTGGGAAAGTCCAAACAAAGAAGATATCCATCAATCTTGACAAACCATGTGTGTGGATCCTACTTCAACCTACATACATGAGACTCCCTCTCATGCACCTCAAAGCCCTGAGGTTGCTCAATATACACCTCTTCCTCAATCAACCCATTAAGGAAGGCAATCTTCACATCCATCTAATGTATCCTCCACTCCATCTCTGAAACACAATGGAAATAACTACCTTAATAGATGCATATTTGAAGACGGGAGCAAATGTCTCCTCATAGTCCACTCCCTCCTTTTAGGAGAGCCCTTCGCCACAAACCTCACTTTGTGCTTCTCAACGCTGCCATCTACTGCATGCTTGACCTTGTAGATCCATCAAGAAGTGACCACTTACTTACCCTCAGGCCTCGATACTATGTCCCACATATCATTCCTGATGATGGAGCAATACTCGTCCATCGTGGCATCCCTCCATACCTATTGATATGTTGCCTCCTCATATGTAGAAGGCTCGTGATCATTGACGATGCTCATTAAGGCCACATTGCTAGAAAATCTAGCAGTTAGTCTACTCTCCTTGATAGTCTTGCTAAGAGCCTCAATGTGGTCCTTTGCATCCCTCAAGGTTTGTTCAACCCATCTCAGACTCCTCTCGGTAGAGCTCGAAGGAGCCTCTTGCTCCTCCTAATCTACAGGTTGTGTCCCTACTGCTGGTGTTTTTGGTCCCTACTCAACCTTGGGAGCCTCTAGCTCCTAATCCTCTACCCCCGCTAGCTCTATTTCGTGAGACCTCCTAAAGGTCCTACCCTCCTCAAATCTAACATCCTGACTGACAATGACTCTCCCCTATCTTGGAATGTAGATCTTGTAGGCCTTTGAGACCTCACTGTAGCCCGCAAAAATGCCCTTCTCTAATGAGGGCTCCAACTTAGTCCTCATAGGAATGTGGACATAAACTAGACTGTTGAAGACGAGTAGATGACTCACCTCCGATCTCTCTCGATCTCTCTCCTGTAAACATCTCCTCAAGAGTCTTGTCATCCAATACCCTGTGAAGACTCTTGTTCTGCAAGTAAATAGTTGCATTGCAGGCCTCTGCCCACAAAAACATAGGCAAGTCTTCATCATAGTTCATTGCCTTCACTACTCCTAGTGTAGTCCTATTCTCCCTCTCTGTAACCCCGTTCTGCTAACGGTTGTAAGGTATTGTGAGTTCCTTCTTAATCACTACCTCCCTGCAAAAATCTTGAAACTCGTTGGAGGTATACTGGCCCCCATTATCAAATCTCAATATGTTAGTCTTCATACCAATCCGGTTCTCCACAAGAGCTTTGAACTCTTGAAACTAACCAAAGACCTCACCCTTGGTATTCAAGAAGTAGATCCAAGTCTTCCTAGAATAGTCATCTATGAATGTAACAAAGCAGCTAGACCTTATGATTGACTCCACGAACATAGGACTACATATATCTGAATGCACCAAGTCCAACACTCCCTTGGACTTGGTCTTACTGAGAGGAAAGGTTGTCTTGGCATGCTTGCCAAGAACACCACCTTTGCATCCTAGTTAATATGGACAACAAGAGGTAAGTAGAATGCGGCATCATTCCAATTCCCAAATCAATCAGGTCTCAATAAGCAACCCAACTAATAGTAAGACCCATACAAATTTGTCACGGGAGGCTTCAAGACAATTTACACAGCAAGTGATCCACCCCCAACACCCCGCCCAACCAAACCAAATCCCAACAATAGGACACCTCTTCTAGATAAAGAGACATCCTCCGAGCTAGTTTCAACTCCGCCAATTAGTTTTCTATAAACTAATCATTACCTTAGGCCTCAAATGGTAGGAGAGCTCCCCATTTGAGTTTTGAAGAGGACACCCCCCCTTCCTAGTCAAAAATGTTATCATAACTAGACAGGTCATCATAGACACCTGAAACTAGAAACGAGTCAAAACCAAGCTGAAATTAAGGGGAAGGAAACAAACGACCAAAAACTACATAAAATATTCAACTTTGATATAAATATATATACTCATTTGTAAATTAGGTTTATCTCAGGTGATTGGGAGGAATTATTGGGATCCTCCCCACCTAGGTCCAATTCGCACAAATGACATGATAAGCTTTGATGTAATGGCTTCAAGCCTTGTTGTTGAAATGAATATTGCCTCAAGGACCAGAACCTGTATACTCCTCTTATGGAATATAAAGGTATCTTCCATGTGAAAAAGAAAAAAAAGGAATAGTGTTATTTTGGTTATATGCACGAGAGAATTTTGCATATTTGTGTCTTATTGTTTGCATTCAAATGGGTGTAAATGAATATATAGATATATGGATAGATATATTCATTTACATCCATGAGAATGTGAACCATTAGACACAAATATCTATCTATTTGGTATTATTTTGATTAGTTAGATAGATAGATAGATATATTCATGTACATCCATGAGAATGCAAATCATTAGACACAAATATGCAAAATTGCATATAACCAAAATAGCACTGAATGCAATCCACATCTAAACCAAAATACACAAACAAAGAGGCTCTAAATGGACTCTAAGCCCAAAAAGCACCATGCTACAACAAATAACTACATATCATCAAAACCATGCCTATATTAGGACCCTCATCATCAATATGACCCTTTACCCCCTCCTATAGGTTGTAACCTTTACCTATCTTGATCCGTAGGGGGCATCAGTCAACACACTCCAATTTTGACGAGAATTCCTAATCCGAGCATTAAAATAAGGTAAAAAAAGATTAACATGCCTAATCAATGATTTTTCTTGAGTGAAGGGTACATTTTTAATGGGGTCATGACAAAGGAGTTCAACAATCAACACCACCAACATCAAGGTAAATAAAGGGCTTGGTGCTCTTAATTAAATGTCAGTTCCATACCCTCATACATGATAGAATCTAGTGGAAACACTGCAATCTTGCCAATCCTAAAATATTGAAAGTTAAGTAAGTTGAATACTAAATGTGATCCAAAAAATTCTACTTTCTCCATGTGAAGTTTGATGAGGTTGGAGCCACTCTTAACATCATGGAACAATTAATGGTAATGTTAATTTAAGTAAAAGGATAGAAAAGGGAAGATAATGGAGAATGTCAACTTTTAAGAATTAAATATTACCATTCATTACTAGGGTCTTGCTTCTTTTTTAAATTTCTACAGTAATTTTCGTCATCATAACTTTGAGTCTGAGAAAAAGGTCCTACAAAATGTAGATCTGCTTGTGGAGGATACCATTAAAGTTATTAACAGAGACCACTTGCCTACATTAAAGGTAAACCATCCCAAGATTTGTTGCAGTGACAAGCCAGGCCCAGATGTCAAGTAGAAATCGTGTTTCTCTTTGTTTTTGTTAAGTAATAGTTTTGTTAAAACTTGAAATATTTCAAGAATAAGTTGATAGTCTACTTATGTCAAGAATAAGTTGATAGTCTACTTATGTTAGACATCTTCATATAAACCTTAATAGAAAAAGGCATTATGGTTACCAATTTTGTATATTTTGTACTTTAATTTGTCTTCTGTGAAAGGCTATAAATACAACAATTGTCAAACCAAGAAGGCAACTCGCGAATTGATATATTTGCATTAATGTAAACAATATTATATAACATGAAGAGGTGTGACCTTTGGGATTCATATTACAAGGTCCCTTCCTATTCTAACTATTCATTTTCCTTTATTTATAGATTTACAATTTGTTCACCCAATCCCTGAGGATTAGGTGTCTAACATGCCCCCTTTAATCTGAAGGGGTGTTTGTGAGTCCAAGCATCATTTTAAATCTTTCAAACTTTTCTCTTCCAAGTGCTTTGGTGAAATGTCTACAGTTTGCTCATTTGTGGAACAATGTTGTAGATGAATAGCCTTGCCCGCTACATGATATCAAATCAAATGATATTTTGCGTTGATATGTTTGGTTTGATTATGGAATTTAGGATTCTTAGCCAACGTAATTGTTGAAATATTCTCAATCATAAGGGGGGTAGAGTTCACTTATTTCTCCTACAAGTCTTTAAGAAATTTACTGAGCCACGCAATCTCCTTGGTTGCTTCTACAGTTGTGTTGATGTTGCGATCAACACCCTCCAAAATTTTGCCTACACTTAAATTTTGGAGCCTATTGAGAATCTTGCGGTTTGTCATCCTATGGTTACTCCATGGTCGTTTGATGTTTTGTAAAGCGTTTAAGTCTTCTTCCTAGTTTTAAATTGTCAAGTCACTTGCACACACATGGTCAGTCTTCGATGAGTTCATGAGCACACTTCCTTTATGCAAGCTTGAACAGGAATAGCACCATCCATCAAGACAGTGTATGTGCGATGTTCAACTCATTTTGACAGTCAGTGCGCACTTTCGTTGACAGTCCCCCTCACTTTGGTTGCGATTGTACATTTATTTTGGTGAGTTTTCTCAACTGTCGCTTTTGCGCACCGTCGCTTTCACAAGTGTTGCTTTATGTTCGTAGTTGTCGCTTTTGCTCGCTTTCACTTTAATAAGTGTCGTTTTCATGTTATCTTCGCTACGACATGTGTCACTTTCAAGGTCGTTCGCATTTTTCAAGTGTCGTCTTCATGTTTTCCTCTTGTCACAGGTGTCACTTTGTTGTTCTCACTCCTGCGTGTGTTGCACCTTTGCGTATCACCAAAGTTAGTTCGAGTGCACTCTTCTGCATCATATGGTCTTACATATCATTAGAATATGTGCTAGACACATTCCTACAGTTTAGTGCACCTTTTGGTCACAGTCGTCACTTGTGTCACAGCTTGTGTTATGAGTGTCGTAAATTCGTAATGTGTCATTTCAACTATCACACTTAGAAACAAGTGTCGCTTTGTTGTCGTTTCGAGGTGTGATTGTTATCCATGAGTCTTGTGTATCATTCTGCCTTGTATTAATGGTTTTATGTGTGCAATCCATGTTCGGGTCGTTTTCGGATGCATTTCTCTCTTTTACTATGTTGGTCTCACACTTAGCCATTTTTGGAGCCCTTCTTGGTCTTTCTGCCCAGTGTAAGTCGTGTAGGCATGAACCCTCTTACCAAACGAGGATATTAACCTATCCATGAGCCTCATTAATGTAGCCTTACTCACCGAGAATTGTGTGTGAAAATTTCTAAATACAATAATACAAAAATCCTACTACAGTATCTTGATTTACTTCTCCTACTTGTGATTTAATTATACAAGTTATTTTCAAAAAATCCTGAAGTAAACACAACTAGCAGCCTACACACATACAAATCATTTACTGAATATTACGCTCATTCGACAAAGTGACACAAAGATTTTTCGGACAATTGTCACCGAAAAAACCCAATGCGGGAAAACCAATGCAGCAAATATGAGGATTTATTATTATAAAGTACAATCTGAGTACAGCAAGTCTGGGCACCTTACTGGTTAACCCGACAGAGAAAAATAGATCTGCAGCAATACATGTTGTTCAGGAGACTGAAGACTGGACTGATTCACACCCTCAAACAAGATTTATAGAACTCAACCCTATTCTGCCTCTAGAAACCCCAGCGCTGCCCTGAAGCTGCCTACGTCAGCCCTACTAGCCTCTGCGTGCCCCTCCGTTGCTCAGAAGGGGACTACGTAACCCCAGACTGGGTGACGCAGTCCTTACGCTGCCCTAGATGACCTCTGTAAAACCTTGGTGACCTCATGAAGCTCCCGCGTTGCCCCTCTTGGGCCTGCGCAGCGGCTGAAACCCTCTGCGTTGTGTAGCTGCTGCGTAGCCTCAGCTTCCTCTGCATTGATCTTGGTTGCTGCTCCTCTGCCTCTTGCTAACTCTTGGCTCCAGGATCAGATCATCCCCTTAGCCAATACTACCCCTCGCTGCAGCAGAAACTCTTCTGGAAATTCTTAGCAAACCCGCCCTAGAATTCCAGCTTAGTCTCTCAGCTCTGCCTCCGTGTGTGTCTCTCCAACTGACCCTCAAGCCTTTCCCTTATAGATTTTCGTTGAGACATCAATGGCCGTGATTTAATCTCTTATCGACGGCTGAGATTAAAAGACTTCTTGATCCAGGTCACTTAGAACTTTTCATCACATGGGTTTAATTAATTCACTTTAATTTTTCTAATTCCCTAAGTTAGACTTAGGGTCCTCATTAAAAAAATTAATTATTTTAATATCTCACACATTAGATGAAATTTCTCCAAACACTTTCTGGGTTTTGGAGGTATTGTGTGTCTTAGCCCCTCCACAAAATTTCAGGGCTAAAGCACACCCGATGCTACCTCAACACTCAAAATCTCAACACTCCCTCTTAGCACGGAGTGTGCTCTAGTAATACATCCAAATTCCACACCATGTATCACAAGATCTCGGTGTTGATCTCTGCGTTGCTAATACTTGGCCTGCTGCCCTCCATCCATTGCGTTGTTGCTTTCTGTACTGCTGCCCATGTCACTGCCACTGACACTACTACATTTGTACTGTAGCTCCCTCTCAAATTGCTGCATCATGTTGCCCATAGCACTGCCACTGCTAACTGCTACACTGCAACTCAATTGCTGAGAAGTAAGCAACTGAAGACTCCTGCCCAATCGAGGACAGAAAAGTCAAGTTGCATCTCATCATTGAAGCTCCCTTGGCTGCTACTCTGCGTTGTCCTTCTAAAGCCACTGTGCTGCTACAGCTCTGCACTGAGTGAGCACTGCCTCTCTGCGTTGTTGAAGTCCCATCAGCCTCTGGGCTACTGCATCTACGTTGTTGCTGCCTCTGCACTGCGTTGCTCACTCTACAACACTTCAGCTCTGCCCTTTGCTTCATTGTGATCTTTTGCAACCATCTCTTTCTTGTCTCTCTACTGTCTTAAGGCTCCCGTAGTTTGTATGTGATCCAAGAGTTGGGCTACTCAAGGATCCTGCCTTCTTGATCTGTAGCTGCTCTACAAATCCATATCGCCCACTTACGTGGCTCGTGAGCACTCATGGATACGTCATCATCACTCCCATCGACCTTTGCTGCTGTAGCCTTGGATTCAGAAGATCCTTTGTCCTTCTTCTTAGGACAAGTGTGTGAAAATTTCTGAATGCTACTAATGCAGAAATCTACTGTTAGATCTGGTTATGCTTCTCCTACTTAATTAAGTTATTAAGCTGAGAATTCAGATTAATATCGAAGCAAACACATAACAGACTTTCACCGATTCAAATCTAGAAAAAGTACATGCACACATAGACAAAGTGACACAAGGATTTTCTGGACAATAGTCCCTGGAAAAACCCAATGCGGGAAAACCGGTCTGTTGGCTGCCGGAGGGTTTTATTATTAAGAGTTTTCTGAATACAGCAAATCTGGGTTCCAGGTTTGGAAAACCCGACAGAGAAAATATAGATCTGCAGCTCACCTGTTGTTCTGAAGCCAAAATATTGACCGATCCATACCCTCAAACGAGATTTATAGGACTCAGCCAGATCTTGGCCCTAGAAACCCCAGCGCTGCCCCTGAAGCCTCTACATCAACCTCTACAGCCTCTACGTCCCTCTGCACTGGCCTGGAGAGGGCTGCGTAACCCCAGAATGGGTGACGCAGACCCTATGTTGCCCCTAAGAGTCTCTGCATAACCCCTGATGGTCTCCTGTTGCCCAACGTTGCCCCGGGAGAGACTGCATAGCACCTACGTAGCTGAAGCTGCCCCTGCGCTGCGCAGCTGTTGCCCTCTCTGCTGTTGCTGCTCCTACTTCTCTACGCTGCCTCTGGAAGCTGCTCTCTGCCTCTTGTTGATTCTAGGCACTGGGATCAGACCATCCCCTTTGCCTAAACTCCCCTCTCTGCAGTTGAAACACTTCTAAGAATTCTTAGCAAACCCTGCCCTAGAATTTCAGCTTAGCTTCAATGCTCTGCCTCTGTGTATCTTTACAAGTGACCCCAAGCCTTTCCTTTATACTTTTCTTGTTGGCAAACCAACAGCCATGATCAAATCTTGAATCAATGGCTAAGATTAAAAGAAAGCTTGGTCTGTGTGACTTAAAGTTTCGACTTAGGAAATACATTAAAATAATTAATTAATTAAATATCTCCCAAACTAGATGAAATTTCCCAAATCCCTTTCTGGGTCTTGTAGATCGGGTGTACTCTAGTCCCTCCACAAATTTTGGGAGCTAGAGCACATCTGGTGATACCCCAATACACAAAATCTCAACACTCCCTCTTAGCACGGAGTGTGTTCTAGCAATACATCACACCGTGTATCACAAGATTTTGGGCATTGGTTTCTGTGTTGTTGATGCTTGGCCTACTGCCCTTCAACACTACACCGTTGCTGCCATTCTGTACTGCTGCACATAACGCTGTCACCGCCACTGCCACATCTGTACTGCAGCTCCCTCTCAATCCACTGCATCTGTGCTGCTATCTGCTGCACTGAATTTTCAATTGCCGAGAGAAACAACTGAATCTCCTCCCCAATCTTTGACAGACAAGTCAGTTGGGCTGCAACCTTATCACTGAAGCTCCATCGACTGCTGATCTGTGTTGTAATCTGGAGGATGATGCACAGCTACAGCTCTGCACTGTGTAAGTAGACTCCCTCTACACTGTTGAAGTCACATCAGCCCCTTATGCTGAAATCTCTCACGTTGTTGCTGCACTGTGTTGTCCTCCTGAAGCCCCTACACTGCTACAGCTCTGCTCTGCGTTGTTGAAGTCACATCAACCCCTACGTTGTTGTTGCCTCTATGTTGTTGCTGCATCTGCACTGCGTTGCTCCTTCCAGCCTTCAGATCTGCCTCTGCTTCCTCTGTGATCTATGCACCCACTGCTCCACTTGTCCTGCTACTGTCTTAAGGCTCCCGTAGCTTGGATGTGATCCAGGAGATGAGCTGCTCAAGGATCCCGCCCTCATTCTATAGCTGCTCTACAGATCCATGTCGCCCCACTTTCGTGGTTCATCAGCGCTCATGGCTACATCATCTTCTGAGCCATCATCCACCACAGCAGCCTTGGAAGAAGAGGCTTCCTTGTCCTTTTTCTTCTGAGGACAATTGCTGGCGAAATGTCGTATTTCGCCACACTCGAAGCACTTGATCTTTGACAGATCCCGCTTCTTCTTCCCTTGCTGCCTCTTTGATGCCAAGGCAGCATCTTCTTCATCTTCCTCCTCACCTTACTCAATCCCGTGTTGTACTGCTTCTTGGTGAATCAGCAAAGTTCTTCGTGATGCATGATTGCCCACAAGTTGTCCCATTCGGGAAGGTCCGCTCTGCCCAAGATACTTTGGACAAAGGTTTCCCACTCATCTATGACCGCATTGAGAGCAGTCCTAACCATCACATCATCCTCCACCTTTGCACCCGTGGCAATCAACTAGTCTCTGATCGATTGTAATCTAAAGAGAAAATATTCGTCTTCCCCCTTGGTCATCATGAATGACCACATTTGAGTCTCCAGAAGCATCTTCCTCTGGACGGACTTTCCCTCATATAGGGATGTTAAGGCCTTCCACATCTCATTAGATGTTTTCTTCTCAACTATGTGTGGGACAATATGGTCCTTAACTCCATCCATTATCAGCCGCTTGGCATGTCCAGCAGCTTCATTATGCTTCCTCAGGAGATCTGCATCAGTCGGCGTGGCCAAAACTCGTTCTGCATGGTCTCTTAGATGATATGCCTCTAGGACTATCAGGATTCAGCCTTCCAAACTGCAAATTTGGATAGGCCATCTAATCTATCCTAATCACGCAGTCCATGAGGAGCCATCTGCTCAGAAAACTATCGGAGCTCCTCTTCTCTCTGCTAGAGATCTGGATCTAGGGTCCTTTGTGAAATGGGCACCCTCTGCTCCCTCTGACAACTTATTTCCCTCCTTGGAAATCTGCCAAATCAACAATTATTTAGCTCTCTTCGATCCTTTGATCAATCTGCAAGTTCCTTTGGTTAAAAACTCTCTGATAAGTTGATATCCTCCCGCTCTTTGTCACTAGTGCTTAGGCTAAAATTTTGAAAACTTCATAAATTTAACCCCACCGGCACCTTATAAAGTTCTGCAACTCCGGTTCAGGCACTTCTGAAACAGACAGATTCAAATCTGCGTCAACCTGGCTCGCTTCAAACAATCCCAGCGTTGTCTCTACACTGCCTCTATGTAGTAAGTACGTGGGCCTGCGTGGAGACAGTGTAACACTGTGTCACCCTGCCCTCTGCGTGATTCTTCCCTCTCTGAAACTACATTGTCTCTTTAGATCTGGCCTTCTATTGCTGCTGCTTTCTACAGCAAGATCCTTCAGACTTCTGCTGGCGACCCTGCTAGATTTGCAATCGCACTGATACCATGTGAAAATTTCTGAATGTTACTAATGCAAAAATCTATTGTTAGATCTAGTTATGCTTCTCCTACTTAATTGAGTTATTAAGCTGAGAATTCAGATTAATATCGAAGCAAACACATAACAGACTTTCACCAATTCAAATCTAGAAAAAGTACGTGCACACATATAAGTGACACAAGGATTTTCTGGACAATAGTCCTGGAAAAACCCAATGCGGGAAAACCGGTCTATTGGTTGCTGGAGGGTTTTATTATTAAGAGTTTTCTGAATACAACAAATCTGGGTTCCAGATCTGGAAAACCTGATAGAGAAAATATAGATCTACAACTCACCTGTTGTTATGAAGCCAAAATATTGACTGATCCACACCCTCAAACAAGATTTACAGGACTCAGTCAGATCTTGACCCTAGAAACCCCAGCGCTGCCCCTGAAGCCTCTGTGTCCCTCTGCGCTGGCCTGGAGAGAACTGCGTAATCCCAAAATGGGTGACACAGACCCTACGCTGCCCCTGAGGGTCTCTGCGTAACCTCCAAGTGTCTCATGTTGCCCAACGCTGCCCCGGGAGAGACTGCATAGCACCTGCATAGCTAAAGTTGCCCCTGCACTGCGTAGTTGTTGCCCTCTCTGCTATTGTTGCTCCTACTTCTTTGCGTTGCCTCTAGAAACTGCTCTCTACCTCTTGTTGATACTAAGCACTGGGATCAGGATCAGACCATCCCCTTTACCTAAACTCCCCTCTCTGCAACTGAAACACTTCTGAGAATTCTTAGCAAACCCTGCCCTAGTATCTCAGCTTAGCTTCAGTGCTCTGCCTCTATGTGTCTTTACAAGTGACCCAAAGCCTTTCCTTTATACTTTTCTCGTTGGGAAACCAACGACCATGATCAGATCTCGAATCAATGGCTAAGATTAAAAGAAAGCTTGATCCGTGTGACTTAAGACAATTTCATCACATGTTTAATTTAATTAACTTTAAATATTTAATATTTCTAAGTTTAGACTTAGGAAATATATTAAAATAACTAATTAATTAAATATCTCATAAACCAAATGAAATTTGCCAAATCCCCTTCTGGGTCTTGTAGATCAGGTGTACTCTAGTCCCTCCACAAATTTTGGGAGCTAGAGCACATCCTATGCTACCCCAATACACAAAATCTCTACAAAGTGTTGGTGAAGTGTCCAAGTTCACCACAGTTAAAGCACCAGACGTTGGATAGGTCCCTCTTCTTCTTCCCTTGATGCCTTCGTTCCCTTGATGCAAGAGCTGCATCATCTTCCTCCTCTTTCTTCACCCTGACAGTTTCGCTATTGTTGTTTTGCCTCTTGGTGAATCTCATGTTCTCCTCCTGACAGAGGATTGCCCACATATCCGCCCAGGATGGTAACACTGCCCTGCCCAATATGCTCTGGACAAACGTTTCCCACTCCTCGGTGACTGCATTCAGGGTAGTCCTTACCAAGAGTCCTTCATCCGGAGTCGAACCCATGGCAATCAGTTGATCCCGGATAGTCTGAAGTTGGATAAAGAAGGGATCTATCTCCTCACCCTTATACATCTAGAACAGCTTCATTTGATTCTCTAGAAGCATCTTTCTTTGAACAGAGCTTCCCTAATACATCGTCTCCAAAGTGGTCCACATCTCATTTGTTGTCTTCTTTCCAGCAGTATGTGGCATGACGTGATCTTTTACTTCGTCCATAATCAAACACTTAGCCCGCACTTGATTTTCCTTGAATTTCTTCACAGGATCTAGATCTGCAGGCTTAGCTAGGACATTCTCCGCATGGTTCTTGATGTCGTACTCATCCACGAATGTCAGTATCCTGGCTCTCCAGATGACGAAGTTGGACACACCGTCCAACCTTTCCTAATCTCTCAGCCCATGAGAAGCCATCTAGCTCAAATCTGACGAAACAGTACTCTTTTCCCTCTTCCTCCTGCAAAACTCAACAGAAATGTTGGATCTCAGTTTCTTGGCGATCAGAAGCCCTTTATAGTAGTTGCTCCCTCTGTCAACTGATTTCGCTCCTGGGAATCTTCAACGCAAAACAATCGAACAGTTCTCTACGATCACCCTCGTGATCGAATCTCAGATCTGTTTGGCTCAGATCTGCTGAGTCACTGTCTTCCTCCCGCTCTTTGTCAACTTAGCTAGGCACAATCCCGCACCGAAAGATTCTCCACCACACGAGCAACTGTTGAAGATCTGAAGCACTGCCTCCGGATCTCGGCGATACTTCTCAGCAACAGAAAAAGTAACTGGACTACGTCCCTCTAGCTGGCCTCTGTGTGAGCAGACTGAACCTGCGTAACGCACGCTGCTCCTGCATCCTTCTGGAAGGCACTGCGTTGTCTCTGTGTCACCCAGATGGGACTGTGTCAGCCCCTGCGTAGTCTATGCTAGGACTGCGTCCTCCTACTGCTGAGCTGCCCTCTCCGGATCTACTGCTTCAGCTGCTATCCTGCAGAAAATATGTCTTCAGCTGATTTGCTAGAGATTCAGCTTGATCTCCAATCACTCTAATACCATGTGAAAAATTTTGAATGCAATAATACAGAAATGTTACTGCAGTGTCTTAATTTACTTCTCCTACTTGTGATTTAATTATACAAGTTATTTTCAGAAAATACCGAAATAAACACAACTAGTAGCCTACACACATACAGATCATTTACTGAATATTATGCTCATTCAACAAAGTGACACACAGATTTTTCGGACAATTGTCCCCAAAAAAACCAATGCAAGAAAACAGGTGCAACAGATATGAGGGTTTATTATTATGAAGTAGAATCTAAGTACGGCAAGTCTGGGCACCTTATTGGTTAACCCGACAGAGAAAAATAGATCTGCAGCAATACCTGTTGTTCTGGAGACTAAAGACTGCACTGATTCACACCCTCAAACGGGATTTACAGAACTCAACCCTGTTCTGCCTCTAGAAACCCCAGCGCTTCCCTGAAGTTGCATGCATCAACCTGCTAGCCTCTGCGTGCCCCCTGCGCTGCTCAAAAGGGGACTGTGTAACCCCAGACTAGGTGACGCAGTCCTTACACTGCCCTGGGCCTGCGTAGTGACTGAAACCCTTTGCGTTGTGCAGCTGCTGGGTAGCCTCAGCTTCCTCTGCGTTGCTTCTGGTCGCTGCTCCTCTGCCTCTTGCTGACTCTTGGCTCCGACATCAGATCATCCCGTTAACCAATACTACCCCTTTTGCAGAAACTCTTCTGGAAATTCTTAGCAAACCTGCCCTAGAATTCCAGCTTAGTCTCTCAGCTCTACCTCCGTGTGTGTGTCTCCAACTGACCCTCAAGCCTTTCTCTTATACTTTTTCGTTGAGACATCAACGGTCATGATTTAATCTCTTATCGACGGCTGAGATTAAAAGACTGCTTGATCCGCGTCACTTTGAACTTTTCATCACATGTTTAATTAATTCACTTTAATTTTTCTAATTCCCTAAGTTAGACTTAGGGTCCTCATTAAAAAAAATTAATTATTTTAAAATCTCACACATTAGATGAAATTTCTCCAAACGCTTTATGGGTTTTGGAGGTCTTGTGTGTCTTAGTCTCTCCACAAAATTTCAGGGCTAGAGCACACCCAATGCTACCTCAATGCTCAAAATCTCAACATTGTGCACTAAGTGCTCCTCAAGATCACTTCAAAATTGTTGCACATTATGAACCTCCCAAAGGTAGTCACCTAATCTTTCTTGCTGACACTGAGTTTGGTCACCTCTGCCTTGCATGACACATAAAGCACTCCTAGCTAATAGCATGGACTTCTTCCACCCTTTTGCAAAGGCAAAACATGCAATGCAAAGGTCCCCCTATCCTCCCAATGCAATGAAAACCCTCCTAGGAAAAGTGGTTTCCTTCTTATGGCCTCCCTCAATGAAAAGCACACTTCAAATGGTCAAGCACCCACTATTGGGTCAAACTGCACAAGCCTTGAAGGAAAAGTGCATTCCAGATCAATAGTGACACCTTGTTGAAGAAAATAGCACTATCTTTCAAGCCTTCTCTCTCTTAGGGTGCATGGCGCACCGTTGAAGGTTGAAGCCTCCACCCTTCCCCCTTCCCAATGCACTCTACGCCCAAGCCTAGCTTAGCCTCTTCCTCTAGAGCGCATGGTGTAGTAGGGAAGGCTGAAGGAGGCCTCCTCTCTATCTTTGACCAGTCAAATTGCGCTTTCCTTAAGGCCTACTCTTCCTTAGAGCGCATGGCACAATCCTGAAGCCTGAAGCTTTTACCTTCCCTCTTCCCCACTACGCTTTGCACTCAAGCTTGTTTAGGCCTTCCTCCTCAACACATGGCGCAGTAGGGAAGGCCGAAGGAGGTCTCCTCTCAGCGTTGACTAGTCAAACTGTGCTTTCAAGTCTTCCTCTCTTTCCCTTAGGGCGCATGGCACAATCATGAAGGTTGAAGCCTTCATCCTTCCTCCTTCAAGCTTTCCCACTGCGTTGGACCAAGGAGAGCTCCTCTTCATAGTGCATGGCGTTGTAAAAATGATAAATGGAACCTTCCCAAGCCACTGATGAGTTTGATTACGCCCTCCTAACCAAGCCTTCTTCTTTAACCCTCTCACAGGCCTATCATCAATTGATCATTCCATGAGCTAGGTAGTGGTAGAATAGATGTTTTTAAGACTAATTTCACTTTGTCATGAATGATCTTCTTTGGCAAGAGTACCTCCCTAACATGACAAGGTGATGCTCAAAGGAGATAGCAAGGAGAAAGCATAAAGAAACACCTACAGAGAAGAAGAACAAAAGAGAGCTATCATGGAGAAATGAAGCAGATCATGGACCAAAACAGAAAGAAGACATTGCATGATGACTCAAAGGATTCCAAAGCTCATCCAAGAACCTTTGGAGGGTGAAGATAAGCAACATAGCGGATCTTTCATGAAGATGAAGTATAGATCAAATCTACCATCAAGAATGCAAGATGAAGCAGCAAGGAAGACAGCATGGCATTGCCACCTCATCATGAAGTCCATGTCATCATTGTCAAGTTGTAACTTGTACAAGTGTCACCATAATGGTCAATGTATGTCCATGTGTCATGCCACATCATCATGTGGAATGTAATGATGTATTTTCAAGAAAAGGGATGTTGAAATTTGGTTACCGGAGGACAGGTGGTTCCCTGAGGCTTTGATCTTTGGCCTAAGGAAAAGTGTCCAAAATAATTTAATTTTTCTCCTAAAGTGACTTTATAAAGTTATAAAGTCAAATCTAATTTAAAAGTGACTTTAAGTGATAAAGTTACTAAAGTCTAATTTTAAAGTGACTCTAATAAAGTCAATGTGAAATTAGAAAGGAAAAGTGACTTTGGAAATAAATGACTAAGTGGGTCTTTATTAAAGTGGGGTGAATTAAAAAATAGAAAGTGAGATTTAAATGAGCATTTAATCTCAGCCCTAGATCTAAAGCTATCTCAGCCATTAGATTTAGGTATTCCCCAAAAGTCACTTAGGGTTAGGTTAAAGGGGGAAAAGGTCATTCATTCTTTCATGAGCATATTGAGAGAGGAGGAGAGAAAACTAAGGAGATTTTCTGAGCAGTGAGAAGGAGGAGGGCAGCAGTGAGGAGATTTCAGCAAAGGTACAGCAGCATTTATTGGCACAAATGCCGAGGCAGAATATCCGTACAGCAAGAGAGAGGCAGTGTTTTCAAGTGAGGCGGCATAGAAATCAAGGAAGAGGGCAACAGCAGTAAGCACGCATTTCGAGGGCAAAGTCTGGCATTTTTTTCGAGGAAGAGGGCTGCTGATATTTTCGGCACAAAAAGCGAGGAAGAGGACAGCAGATACAGTCCAGATTTTGGCACAAAATTTGAGAAGAGGCTGTTGTACGAATTCTAAACAGTCAAGTACAGCTGTTCTGGCACGCTTCCCAAAGTGGTCGTACAGCATTTAACGCTGTTCTAAATGCTATAATTTTTCTGTTTCTGTTGTTGCTGATTTGGCACAATTTTCGAGGCGGTGTGCAAGCACGGAAATCGAGATAAGTCTGTAAATTTGGTTGCTGGAATTTTTTCTGAGTTTTTCCTATTTCACTGTAAAAAAAAAAGCAATATTCATAAAATAAAATAGAAGCTTTCGAACTGGTTTTCCCCAAGAGTTGTAGGGGGTTTTTCCAGGGTGGCATGATTTATTTTGTTGATTTTTATTTCAAAAATCAGCATGTTAAAAATCTGTGTGTGGCTGATTTATTTTGTTGATTTTTATTTCTGCAATTTCCAGCATTGTGAAAATTTCCAGAATTTGTGTTTTTAGAAAATATTTATTTTTTCGGCTTGTTGAAAGTAAGGCTATGGGAATGGGCATTTAACTATATGGAGAAATAAGGTGAAACTGAAAACCGGGGTGGGAAACTGAAATTTCTACATGGTATTTGAGGTATTTTGCTGAAAAGACAGTTTGGAACAACAAGAAGGAAAAATTACAGCAAGCTGATTTTTCACTCAGAAATTACAGCAAGCTGTTTTTTCAGACAGAAAATTTTATCTTTACTACAGCAGTGTTATTTTCAGCTTATTTAGGACAGCAAGCATGTCTTTGGGCTTGAGGGTGGAAGATAGGTTGGATGGGCATAGTAACTACAATGTTTGGAAGGAGAGAATGCAGAGCATCTTTGAGGAGGCAGAAGTCTAGGATGTCATGGTGCATACCACACAGCACCCTGTTAATGTGCCTACTGATGTTGTTTAGTCAAAGAAGCAAACATCGCGATTTTTTGAAAAAAATCGCGATTTTTTCAACTCAACGATTTTATCAGCGATTTTTTCCCGATTTTTTGAAAAAATCGCCGATTGCCAAAAAATCGCGATTTTTTTGGTAAAAATCGTGGGCCCATCAAACAGCAACCCTATAAGTTCAAAAATCGATTTTTTTTTTGTCATTTTTGCAGCCCTCTCATTTTCCTAACACACCCTGTTGGCAGTTAATGGTAATGTTAAATTCTTAAAGTAAAAGTCCTTTTACTTAAATTTTTAACATTACCATGAAATGACTCAGGATGTTTAAGAGTGGTTTCGACCTCATTGGATTTCATATGGAGTAACTAGAATTTTAGATTTCACTCAAAATTCAGCAGACTTAATGGTTTTCAGGGTTTCATGGTTTGGGGATTTGCATTGTTTCCATTTGATTCTATTATGTGTAAGGGTATGAGATTGGCATTTGATCAAGAGTATGAAGTCCTTTAAGAACCTTGATGTTGGTGGCATTGATTGTGGAACTTTGTTGATGTTGGTGGTATTGATTTTTGAACTCCCCTACTGTGGCCTTAACAAGAATTTACCCTTCACTCAAAGGAAAACAACTGGTTAGGCATGTTAATCTTTTTCTACCGCATTTTAAGGTTGAGGAGATAAACCCTTCACTCAAACCAAAATCATTGGTTAGGCATGTTAAACTTTTTCAATTTCTATCATGTTATAAGGTTGAGCAATCCAAGTCTGAAGACTTTGAGCTAGATGATGTTTATGTATCTCTTGTTGATGATCCCATTTCTAGTAGCGATGAATCAATGATGAGTTTTATGAGGAGGAGGAGAAGGAGCAAAAATAGGAGGAGGAGGAGCAACAATAGGAGGAGGAGGTGACACCACCTACCCCTACTACTGGTAGAGGACGTGGTCTACCTCCTTTAGCTCCTAGTGCTTCAGGATCTGGAGCACAACAGAGTCCATTGCCAGCCCCGCCAACTTCTTCGTCTAGAGGGAAAGCTGTTACATTTTCTCGCAAGAGGGGTAGAGGAAATCAGTAGTATAGGTTATTTGGTGCATTCCTTTGTATATAACATTATGACTCATGATATGAGATACATTATTATATTTTTGTTGATATTTTGAGGTTGAGTTGAGACTCAAGACTTAGTATTCAGGACATGATTCACTATTATGTGTGATGTAGCACTAGACATGATATTACACGTCTTATATATTAGTTTTTTTTTCATATTTATGTGCCAATGCATTTATTTTATGCTGTAGATGCTTTAGATATTAAAAAAATTGAAAAAAAATGAATATTTTTGTATGTGCCGATTTTTTCCCGATTTTTTCCAATTTTTTCCCCTCGCCGATTTAATCTCGATCGCGATTTTTGCTTCTTTGTGTTTAGTTGGCAGCTTATAAAAAAGAGAATAACAAGGGTAAGAGACTGATCCTAGACGGAATCAAAGACCATTGCATTCCTCATGTGAGAGGAAAGAGAAATGCTCATGAGATGTGGACAGCATTGACCAATCTCTACCAGAGTACCAATGAGAACAGAAAAATGGTCCTAAGGGAGAAGTTGAAGACCATTAAGATGGGAAAGACTGATAGTGCAGCTGGATATCTCACAAAGATTACTAATGTGAGAGATGAGTTGGCAGCAGTTGGAGAGGTCATTCCACCCACTGAGTTGGTGCGGATTGCAGTGAATGGTCTCCCCAGTTCATGGCTGAACTTTGCTGATGGGGTTTGTGCACGTGAGACCCTTCCCTCTTCGGAGAGGTTTTGGGATGATTGCATACAGACAGAAATCAAAAAGAACCAGCTTGGGGCAGCCAAACCAGTTGAGCAGGATGAGGATGTAGCACTGTTGGCAGGAGGCAAGAAAGGCAAGGGAAAGAAGCAAGCTTCCACAAGCAATGGTGGGGGCAAAAGCAAAGGTAAAGGTAAACAAGGGAACACGCAGAAGGACTATTCCAAGGTGAAGTGTTGGAATTGTCAGAAGATGGGACACTATGCAGTTGTGTGTCCAGAGAAGAAGAAGAAGGGGAAGAACCAGAACATGGCAGCATCAGCAGAGGTAGAGGACTTCACGGATCGCTTTGACCAGAAGTTTGGCTTCATTGCTTGTGAGTCCACTAGTGCAGGATCACCGGCCATGGAGGTTGAGAGGGAGTGTGCATTTCCCTCCACTAGCGAAGCATCTTCAGGTGTCTGGTATGTTGACAGTGGGGCTTCACATCATATGACAGGAGTCCGTGAGTACTTCTCAGAGCTTCCAAAGAGTGGCACTGATATAGAGGTAGTACTCGGAGATGACAGCGTTGTTAGAGCAATCGGTGTGGGGACACTGACATTTGATAGGGAACCCAAACCTCCCTTGAAGGTGTCAGATGTTTTATATGTGCTAGGGATGAGGAAGAACCTCATATCCATCTCAGCTTTGGAGGACAGAGGATATGAGATATTGTTCAGGAGAGGACAGGTGCTGATATATCCCAGGGGCGCTCCAGCTGATTCAGCTAGAGTGATAGGTGTACGCCATGCAAAGGTGTACAAGTTTGCATTTCAGCCGCTTTTGGAATTTAGCAGTAGTACCGGCAGCAGAGCTAGCAATTCAGAGCTGTGTGAGATTTGGCACCGCAAGATGGGGCACATGTATCATGGAGCCTTGAGGACATTGCGGGAGATCACTACAACTGTGCCAAATTTCAGTACTGATCACTTTGATACTTGCAGAGGATGTGCGATGGGCAAGTTTGCCAAATCCCCTTTTCCCAACAGTGACAGCAGAGCGACTGGGATACTTGATTTGATTCATTCCGATGTGAGCGGTTGGATGTCTCATGTTTCCTTTAGTGGATATGAGTATTATGTTTTATTCACTGATGATCACTCCAGGAGGACCTGGATTTATTTCTTGAAGACCAAGAGTGAGGTCTTCAAGCGGTTTCAGGAGTTCAAAGCTCTTGTGGATACTCAGACAGGTTGGAAGATCAAGTCCCTGAGGTCGGACAATGGAGGTGAGTACACCCTTGGAGAATTTGTTGATTATTGTGCGAAGGCAGGCATTAGGAGGGAGTTCACAGTTCCTTACAACCCCTAGCAGAACGGGGTTGCGGAGAGGAAGAACAGATCCATAGAAGGGGCTGCCAAAGCCATGTTACATGATCAGGGGTTGCCGATGTTTTTGTGGGCAGAGGCCTGCAACACTGCTGTATATTTGCAGAACAGGAGTCTGCATCGTGCCTTGGGGCATGTGACTCCGGAGGAGGCTTTTTCTGGGAAGAAGCCTAATATTGGTCATCTTCGTATCTTTGGGTGTATTGCATACTCCTACATGCCCAAGGAGAAGAGGACCAAACTAGAGCCCACCGTAGAGAAGGGTGTCTTTGTGGGCTACAGTGAGACCTCGAAGGCCTTTCGGCTTTATATTTCCGCACAGAGGAGAGTTGTTGTCAGGCGAGATGTGAAGTTTGAGGAGGACAGGGCCTTCAGGAGGTCACAGGAGTTAGATTATCTGGATCAGCCAGACCCTCAGGAGCAGCTAAGTCAGTCGCAGGGATCCAGTGGGAAGGGATCAGGAGGATCCGGAGGTACATCAATTACGGTGTCAGGTCCGTCAGTGAGCAGTGGCTCACAGAGTCAGAGGGGTGGTGCTTCGAGCAGCATGCAGACCAGTTCGCAGAGCAGTTCACTAGGGAGTCCACTGATGGACAGTTCACACGGTACTTCAGCATCTACAGGTTCAGGTGCAGGCAGGAGGACAGCAGACAGACAGTCAGGACTTCAGGCTCCTGATAATGAGGAGGAGGAGTTTCATTCTCCAATGGGAGAAGTGTGCTCAGGGAAGAGGAAGCCCAAGTGGCTTCAGGATACCTTGAGAGAGGCCACATCTGTTGTTGTGCCTAAGAGGCCGGTCAAAGAGAGCAGACCACCTGAGAGGTTTTGTAGCTACATGGCAATGGCTGCCAACATCTTAGACTCTGAGCCTTCTAGCTATGAGGAGGCAGCTAGCCAGCAGGTCTGGAGAGAGGCCATGCAGGAGGAGTATTCTTCTATCATGAAGAATGATGTTTGGGAGGTGGTGCCGAGGCCTGAGAGCAAATCCGTGGTTACTTCCAGATGGCTTTACAAGGTAAAGCATGCTGCAGATGGCAGCATTGAGAAATTCAAAGCGAGGTTTGTGGCTAGAGGGTTCTCCCAGGTAGAGGGAGTTGATTATGAGGAGACCTTCGCTCTCGTGGCTCGATATACTTCGATCCGCTCCATTATATCGATAGCAGTAGAGATGGGTTGGAAGATCCACCAGATGGATGTGAAGACCACATTTCTCAATGGCTTCATACAGGAGGAGGTGTACATTGAGCAGCCACAGGGCTTTGAGTTGCATGGGAAGGAGTCCCATGTGTGCAGACTGAAGAAGGCCCTTTATGGCCTGAAGCAAGCTCCCAGAGCTTGGTACTCCAGGATAGATACTTACTTGCAGAAGATGGGTTTCACAAAGAGTGAGGCAGATCCGAACCTTTACTATAATGTGATAGGTGAGGAGCCTCTCATTCTGGTGCTGTATGTGGATGACTTAGTCATTACAGGTGCAGAGAGACTCATAGAGCACTGCAAGAGAGATCTTGCGGCGGAGTTTGAGATGAAGGACATCGGCTTGATGCATTACTTTTTGGGTTTGGAGGTGTGGTAGGAGGAGGGGCATTTCTTCCTGGGGCAGGGGAAGTATATTGTGGATATCCTTGGCAGATTCCACATGGAGGATTGTAAACCCATGTCGACACCAATGATCACCAACTAGAAGAAGCTTCATGCTTCGGATTCCGAGTTGGTGGATCCCACATTGTACAGACAGCTGATTGGTTCCTTGATGTATTTGGTCAACACTAGACCAGATATTTGTTTTGCAGTCAACACGATGAGTCAGTTTATGTGTGAGCCTAGGAAGGTTCACTGGGTGGCTGTAAAACACATTTTGCGGTACTTGCAGGGGACAGTGGATTATGGTCTGGACTACAGGCAGGGGGATGGAGTGAGATTGGCAGGTTACACTGATTCTGATTGGGCAGGTTGTGCTTCTGATAGGAAGAGCACTTCGGGGTGTTGTTTTGGGTTGGGTTCGGCAGTGGTGTCATGGTTTAGCCGGAAGCAGCAATCAATAGCATTGAGTTCAGCGGAAGCAGAGTATATGGTAGCCAGTCTAGCTAGTTGTGAGGCCATCTGGCTTCACAAGATGTTGTTTGGCTTATTTGGTCAGCCGTTGAGACATTCAGTGATTTACTGTGATAATCAGAGTTTCATTAAACTCACGGAGAATCCAGTATTTCATGATAGGTCAAAGCATATCGAGATCAAATATCATTTCATCAGAGACTATGTTCAAAAGGGAGCTGTGAAGCTTGAGTATATTCCCACTGATGAGCAGGTTGCAGATATTCTTACCAAAGCCTTACCACGGGGCAAGCATGTCTACTTCAGAGACAAGATAGGTGTGGTGAGGAACACCTTCCTCGGTAAGAGGGAGTGTTGAAATTTGGTTACCGGAGGACAGGTGGTTCCCTAAGGCTTTGATCTTTGGCCTAGGGAAAAGTGTCCAAAAGAATTTAATTTTTCTCCTAAAGTGACTTTATAAAGTTATAAAGTCAAATCTAATTTAAAAGTGACTTTAAGTGATAAAGTTACTAAAGTCTAATTTTAAAGTGACTTTAATAAAGTCGATGTGAAATTAGAAAGGAAAAGTGACTTTGGAAATAAATGACTAAGTGGGTCTTTATTAAAGTGGGGTGAATTAAAAAATAGAAAGTGAGATTTAAATGGGCATTTAATCTCAGCCCTAGATCTAAAGCTATCTCAGCCATTAGATTTAGGGATTCCCCAAAAGTCACTTAGGGTTAGGTTAAAGGAGGAAAAGGAGGGAAAAGGTCATTCATTCTTTCATGAGCAGATTGAGAGCGGAGGAGAGAAAGCTAAGGAGATTTTCTGAGCAGTGAGAAGAAGGAGGGCAGCAGTGAGGAGATTTCAGCAAAGGTACAGCAGCATTTATTGGCACAAATACCGAGGCAGAAAATTCGTACAGCAAGAGAGAGGCAGTGTTTTCAAGTGAGGAAGCACAGAAATCGAGGAAGAGGGCAACAGTAGTAAGCAAGCATTTCGAGGGCAAAGTCTGGCACGTTTTTCGAGGAAGAGGGCTGCTGATATTTTCGGCACAAAAACCGAGGAAGAGGACAACAGATACAGTCCAGATTTCGACATGGAATTCGAAAAGATGTTGTTGTACGAAATTCGTACAGTCAAGTACAGTTGTTCCGGCACGCTTCCTGAGGTGGCCGTACAGCATTTAATGCTGTTCTAAATGCTGTAATTTTCCTGTTTCTGTTGTCGCTGATTTGGCACAATTTCCGAGGCAATGTGCAAGCACGGAAATCGAGATAAGTCTGTAAATTTGGTTGCTGGAATTTTTTGAGTTTTTCCTATTTCACTGTAAAAAAAAAGCAATATTCACAAAATAAAAGAGAAGCTTTCCAACTAGTTTTCCCCAAGAGTTGTAGGGGGCTTTTCCAGGGTCATCTTGACCAAAAATCAGCGTGTCAAAAATCTGTGTGTGCCTGATTTATTTTGCTGATTTTTATTTCTGCAATTTCCAGCATTGTGAAAATTTCCAGAATTTGTGTTTTCAGAAAATATTTATCTTTTCAGCTTGTTGAATGTAAGGCTATGGGAATGGGCATTTAACTATATGGAGAAATAAGGTGAAACTGAAAACCGGGGTGGGAAACTGAAATTTCTACGAGGGACAAAATGTGATGTGTGGAAATCCAAGAGTCATATGTGTAATATGGAGTCACATAGTCATATACAGACAAAAGAGTGTTATAGAAGTCCAAAAGTCACATAGAGAAGTCTAAACGTCATTTAGAAGTTCAAAAGTTGTTTAGAAGTCCTAAGGACACATTAGAAGTCCAAGAGTCACGAGGGCAAACCAAGAGCCAAGGGGAGATGAAAGGTCATTCCTCTTGTTATAAAAGCAACCTCATAACTCAAGCAAAGTGCTTTTGGAGGCTTAAAGTTTTGGAGAGCTAGTCTTGGCTTCTCTACTTGGTATAGGAGAGAAAACTATTCTTTGGAGAAGCAAGAAGTGACTTAATGTTCCACTACTGGAACTAGTGCCTCATCATTGTAACTATGTACTTGGATCTTTCACCTAATTGAAATTCAATGAGCCAACACATTTTCATGCATGTATCACAAATGCTTTAGAACTATTCTTGGGATGTTTACAGTATACGTTGCGTTCATATGTACTAGAGAAATTGAACTATTTCGATGGCTTTGGTACTTATCTTATTGAATATGTGTTGTATTTGATTTAATAATCGTTATGTGAACTATTTTTCTAACAAATCTTTTCACGCTCTCGTGTGTCTCTCTTAGGTTAGTACTATTACTTCCTTCTAGAGACTCGCTCTCATCTCCCACTCGTGAAGGTCTCCTTTTACACATTGCAATCGGTGTTTCACAATGTCAACTTATTGGCTTGTTCAAGGTCTATGTATATAATCTCTTATGCTATCTGTTGAAACCAAGGCAAACCTTTGTGTTATGGTGGTCGGTCCGATACTTCGGATGGGGTTCCTACTCCAAACGGTGTGAGGCCTAATTGGGACTTCACATTGGGGAGACCCCCTGTATGTTGGCGGTATCCAGCACCGTCAACAAGTTGCCACATATTCTGCCTCTGTTGTGGAATCTGTTGGAACTGATTGTTTGCATGACCTCCAAGGGACAACTGTTGATCTAAGACGCATAACATAACCTAGGGTAGACACTCCATTTTCCTTATCTCCATCAAAATCTGAATCAAAATATCCAATCAAGCAAAAGTCGTCCTCCTCTGAATATTTTAGTCCAAAGTCTTGAGTTCCCTTCAAGTACTATAGAACTCTTTTGCAGCAGTCCAATGTCCTTCACAAGGCTTTTCCATTAACCTGGAAAGGATTCCAACGGCAAATGAAATATTCGGTCTGCTAGTGGTGAAGTAGATAAGACTTCCACAAGCTATCTATACTTAGTTGCATCTTCAAATTTCTTTTTTTTCTTTGGATGTGAGCTTCAGATTTTATTCAACAATGCCAAACTTGTGGAAGGATTGCATTCATCCATGCCAAACTTCTTCAACAATTCTCCAATGTATTTCTTTTGAAAGAAGAATATTGTTATGAATATAATTCATAATAAAATAATAATAAATATAAATATGAATGTAATAATAAATAATAAGTAATTCACTAATCATTAGTTAGTTAGTGATGAAGAGGCATGTCTTAGAGACATAGCCATTCGTGAAAGGGCACCTGCCTAGGGTATATAAGTGGGCCTTCGTTCTCATTTGTAATCATCCTAACATCAACTCTTTTATATAATATACAATTTAAATTTCTATCCTACAATGGATGTCTTTGTCTACGAAGTATTTTAATATTTCCACTGCGTATACGACTATTGGTCGCTACAATGGTATCAGAGCTACATCTAATCCGGCCTTTGGCCATCAACTCTACGTCAACCTTGTTTCCATCACAGTTGAAGCATTCGCTACACTAAATTTCAAAGTTTCTCCGTTTTGCTAGGCCTTTGGCCATTAAACAAAACAAAAAAAAGGAGAGAAGGAAAGTTTTTAAAAAAGGAGAAATAAATTAAAAGGAAAAACAAATTAAAAGATAAAAAATGGTTCTACATTATTGATAAAAAGTGCATGATAAAAAAACTATACTTAAGAGAAGGAAGATTAGATAAGATTATTTCATTAGCTCGTGGTTTTAGAAACCCATGGTAATTGCCCATGGTATTTTCAAGGTAAAATAAGAACAAAAAGAATAGAAAACCTCTTTGTGTGAATGGTAAGTTTACATTTTACATGGAGAAAATTAACCGAGTCAAATAGACATAAGTGGACATATATTTTATATTATACCCCGAAGAGGTGAATAGCCACGTTTCAATAGGGTTGTAACTTTTCAGAAAAATAAAAATAAATATTAAAAAAATTAAATTTAATAAAAACAAGTTAAAAAAAATAAAAAATAAAAACAATTTAATAAAAACGAGTTAATAAAAAAAAAAAAAACAATTGTTGAAAAAAAAATTTATAAATAAAAATAAATAAACAAAACTAGAATTTACTTAGTCAAAAAACTCATCACTAAAGGAAGGTTATATTTAAGGTTATATAAAGGAACTATTATAAGGAATTATCAAGGCAATTAATATTAAGGAAAAGTAAGGTTTAAAAAAAATTGATTACATAAGACTTAAAGTCGACTCGACAAAACAAAAATGGGATCAATCATGGAAAAAAAATGATGGAGATAATGGAGCTCAAGTCTAAAATGTCGAAGGAAGAAGGGTTTTCTTATAATGGGTTTTCAGTTACAAATCACAGAGTAATTAGATTAAAAGGAAGTATCCAAGGAAGAAAAATTAATATTGCTATCAGCACAAGCAACGATAAAAATTATATCAACATCATCTTGGTGAATAAGCTATTAATTCCAAAGCCAAGCATTGGGGTAAGGAAAAATATTTTTGATCAAAAAGAGTATACAATTAGTGATTTACAAGTGACAGTAAATCATTATGAGTACATATCTCAATTTCTTGTTGTAAAGATGGATTATACAGAGGTTGACGCCATACTCGGTCAACCCCAGTTTAAGGATTTGGGTTCTTTCATGTTAAACATAGAGAAACAAGTTTTGACTTTTCCTTATAAGGGGAAGATGATCGCATTTCGAGACATGACAATGGAGTCAAAATCGTTAATGTCTGCATCAGAGGACTTTAGGGATGTCTCAGACTTGATGTTCAAAGGTAACAAAGAAGTTTCGCGCTTCAGAGATCACCAAGAAAAACTACTCGAGATTTATGCTTGTCACGTGAGCAATTTGATTTATACTTGTTCTTGTAAACCCACTTGAAGCCAATTGGGTTGGTTCCAAATGGAGGGTCCAACAGCTTCCATGTTCCATTCTTTATAAGAGCATCATACTCTTTTGCATTGCTTTTTTCCACTCATAATGAGAAACAACTTCTTTAAATGAAGTTGGTTCAAAATTAGTAGAAAAATTCAAGTCAAAATCATATAAAACATCCACATCATCAACTAAATCAAAATCATCTACATCACCTCCATTTCGTCTAGTGCAACTTCTGGTTCTCATCTTTCCAAACTCATTAGGGTGAACACTTTCAAGTATTTTGGTGAGCCATTTTGGGGCACCTTTCTAAGATGGTCCAGGTTGCTCTGTTGATTGAGATGTGGCTGCATCAAGATTTGGCCTTCCAATCCTCTCAATCATATCACTCAAAAGGTCTTCTTGATTTGAAGGAGTGGTCGAAACTTCATGAGGGGGCAATAGTGCTTTAGAAGGAGATTCCATAGATTGATCCAAGATAGGAATCCCCCCTTCAATATGTGGAATCTCAATATCAAATTCATCATAAGTTTTTGTACAATTAAATCTAACCAAACGATCAAGTTCCCGCTCAACAATGTCGTCAACTTTGGAAGATTAAGAAAAATCACATCTCTAGACAATATAAATTTCTTATTTACCTCATCATAAAGACGATATACTTTGGTGGTATCTGAATACCCTAAGAAGATGCACTTTTGACTCCTTGCATCAAGCTTGCTTCTTTGTTCCTTAGGAATCAAGGCATAGCAAGTGGAACCAAAGATCCCGGGATGCCTTATCGAAAGAATGTGACCATACGACATTTCATGAGTCTTATTTTTTAGAGCATGAGATGGACATTTGTTTTCGACATACACTGCACATAGAACTGCATCAGCCCAAAACATCAACTTTACATTTTTTAGAAACATCATTGAGTGAGCCATATTTAAGATAGTCATGTTCATTCTTTCAACAACACCATTTTCTTAAGGATTGTAAGGAACAATAGTTTGATGTTGAATCCCATGTTGGCGAAAATAGTTTTCAAATTCATTAAAGTATTCTTTTCCATTATCAATACAGAGGGAGCCAATATGTGATTGTGAATCATTTTGAATCCATGCATTAAAAATTCTAAAAGTTTCAAAAGATTTTTATTTACTTTGCAACAAGGATACCCAACACATCTCGATGTAATCATCAATAAAAGTCATCATATATCTGTTTCTATTTACAAAAGGAACAAGCATAAGGCCGCACAAATCAAAATGAATCAGTGCAAGCTTTCTATGTCCTCTGGAAGCAAAATCATGAAATGGTTGTTTGTTATGTTTTCCTAGGATACAAGCATCACAGTGCTTCATTTTCCTTGGAATAGTTGATAATCCAAAAACATCATTCCTTTTCAACAAACAAAGACTTTCATAATTAAAATGTTCAAATCTTGGATGCCATAGAAGATTGGATAGCAATGTACCTTCATTGTACTAAGAAAGGCATGAAGAGTTATGTGCACGAGCAGATGTTTGTTTCAACTTTAGTAGTCTTTCCTCCTCTATTTCAGTCATGACAACTATGTTGTTTGATGCTTTGCTTACCTCTACTTTGTCATCAAACATATGAAGGGAGTGTCCTTGTTGGCAAATGTGAACAAGGGGCAGCAGGTTTCTCCGTAATTTTGGAAGGTAGAGTACATCATTCAGGAGAAAGGAATTCCAGGTAGTTTAAGCCTGATTGTGCCAAGTTTGAATGGCTTGAGACTTGACTTGTCTGCAAAGTACACTACTCCATCTACATTGACATTGGGGTTTACAAAGAAGTATTTTCGAACGGTCATGTGGCAGGTTGCACCTATATCAAGTAGCCATGCATCTCTTGAGGAACCAAGTAAAGTATAAAACAAATCTTCAATTACCTCCAATATTTCAATGGGCAAGAATGTAATGAGCATATTCATGTGCTTTACCTTTTGTTAGATCTGGTGTTTGACCCTTGTCTTCTTTGCATTCTTACTTGATTCTCTCCCAAGGGATTTTGCATGTGGATGCATCATGTTCATCTCTATCATAGCAAATGCAATGGAGATCAAATCTTTCTCCTTGATGGTGTTTACCCCCCTGCCTATGTGATTATTCCTTCCACATCCTCTTCTACCGCCTCTTCCTTTAGAAGAATCTCGTGATTGATTCTTCTCTTTTTGTGCAAGGCAAAATGGTTCTTCAAGGAATTGAGATGTTGTCTTCCTCTTCCCAAAAGCTTTCTCCCGTTATGCAAACTTCTCCACGAGAGAGTCAAAAGTAATGGCCATGAGTTGCGCACTAGCTTTAGGGATTCAAGATAGTGCAAGTATTTGGGGTAGAGAACCTTAACTAAGGCAATAAGAGGAATAACCATTTGAATTCCAATGGCATTTACATCATGCATGATGGCTCTAATCTCTGCAGCTAGGGAAAAGGAGTCGTCTTCTTTCAACTCAAGGTTGAAGAGCTTAATCATCAACTGAACCACTTCCAATTCTGAATGTGAGTCGATAAATCTTTTAGCTTCTTCAAAGCATCACAAGAATTTGTAAATGGAACAATATGACGACTCACCTCTTCACTTATAGAAGCAGCAATTAGGGCATAGGCCTTGTTGTCCTTGTGCTCTCAAATGGCTAGTTCTCTGTCTTATGTGGGCTTGATAGGTGCATTGTCACCCTCTCCTTCACAAATGCCTTTCCATAAGTCATTAAAGACGAGGGTGTGCCTGATCTTTCTAGACCATCCTTGATAGTTCTCCTTGCCAATCAATACTACACCAACAATGGAGATGAGGGAATGCATTTTATAATCCAAGTCCTGCTAAATATCAAACTTAGTTCATCCAAGCAATTAATTAGGACTGAAAATGGATGCCTCTCAGTCTGGAACATGTAGAGAAGATTGTATTCTTCCTTGTCTTGACAACGACTTCAAAGATGATAACTTGTCCCTTCGAAAAACTTCAATTCACGAGAAAGAACCATGACCAATTGTCTAAACAGTTAACATCTTAGCCTCGAAAACGTACTCCTCAATCAAACACTTGATAGTTGAAGCTTAGTGCACTGAACTTCTCTTGCGAACAAACAAGTCCCAACATATTTCACTTTCACTACTCAATCTGAACTTTGCCTTAAATTTACCCAATATCTGGCTTATTTTAAGTGTTGACACCCAGTTATTGTGTGTTTGTTGCAGGCATCTCAAAATGCTTACCATTACCTCGACATTGAGTTGAAATACCAATTCAGGAGACCTTTTAACAGAAAACACTTTGAAGGAATGTGTGCTCTTCCATCGAGACATTCCTCAGAGTTTTTAAGAAGACTTGTCGAGCATGTAGTCCCAAGATATTTGAGTGTAACTCCCATGGAAGAGACTTGAAGAAGGTGTAGATTATTGTTATTGCACAAGTATATCTTACTAGTTGCATGTGGTAGGGAAAATAGCAGGTGTTGGGAGAGAGAGCTTGTGTAGAGAGAGTTCACACAAACAACGTCAAACCTGTGTAGCTATGAGTAGAACATTGGGTCTGCAAGTGATGAGGGGTAGGGTCATTATGGTTCCTGATGAAATGGCCACAGCACGGTCGGGACTGAGTATTGAGCAGAGGAAACCAGCATGGACAATGCACTAAAAATGGAGGGTAACAGACATGGGAGGCTTCGACAAATCTGCGCTATCGCAGAATGGATAGGTCTAAACCATGGTTTGTAGATAGAGCGCAAGTAGAAGAGCAAGGGGTTGGCAGAGCAAGCAAAGACAAGGAGTTACAATGAAGGACAGACAGCCATGCTCTAATACCATGTCAGATTAGGAAGGTAACTCCTGAATTGACATATTTGCATTAATTTAAACAACATTATATAAAATGAAGAGGTGTGACCTTTAGGATTCATATTCCAAGGTCGCTTCCTATACTAACTATTCATTTTCCTTTGTTTACATATTTACAAATTGTTCACCCAATCCCTGGGGATTAGATGTCTAACAACAACAACGAAAAAATCTGTCCAAAAGAAAATTTAAAAAAAAAACAATACACTTATTTCTATGCAGATTAGACATCTATCTGAAGTATTTTTCCAACAAACAGTTTTCTATCAAATACATTGTCAAAGTTTTCAACACTTATTGTTTCTAACCACAACCCAAGGCCAGTTACCAAAGTACACCGTACCACTAATAGTCAAGCGGGTTGTGATTGAGTGGTAAAATGTGATAGTGTTTTAAAATTCGTCCGAGCCGACTCAAATTCGGCCAAGTCGAGCGAGCCAACCCCCTGGTCGGGTCGACTTGGTACAAAAACCAAGCCAAAGGCCGATTTGTTACCGAACCAGTCGAGCCAATTACCGACATGGCCAATTCGGTAACAAACCGGTCGACTCAACTAAGCTAGTCAAACCCAACTGCAGGCCACAAAAGTGACCCAATATGGACCCCAAATCGGATTTCACTTGGGTTTTAGGGTTTTGGTATGCCCTCTAACCTCTCCCAAGTCTATAAAAGCTACCCAACCCCTCTCATTTCCTCACAGCTATTTCATTGCATTTGTGTGAGCATTTGTGAGGAATTTGTGAAGAGTTGTGGAGTTGGTTTTTGGAGTAGCATTGAGGAGTCTCTTGGGCAATCATTGGAGGAGCAGTGAGGAGCTTCCTGGGCAGTCATTGGAGACACATTAAAGAGTTGGTTTGTTGGAGCAACATTAAGGAGGCTAGAGCCTAGAGGTATTATTTTTTCACTTCTCAAATCTGCCTTTGCTTGTTTTTTTTTTTTTTTTGCAAATCTGGAAATTGAAAATAGAATTTTTTGTAAAAGAAATGGAAATTGAAAAGTTTTTTTTTTCATTTCCAAGTCCAAATATCAATCCAAAATGGATCCTAGAATGAAATATTTTGCTTGGGCATATGCTGAGATGATTGATAATCAAATGCATTGCAAATTTTGTCATAGAAAAATTAAGGGAGGTGGAGGGGGCATTCATAGGCTGAAACAACACTTGGCTGGTGTTAGAGGTCAAATTACTCCATGTGAAACACCAACAGAACAACTTGGGGAAATTAGGAAGGAGTTGTTAGATAAATTTGAGAAGTTTGATGAAGAAAAAGCTAGGCAAAAAGAAATAGAGGCTGAAATTGGGAGGAAGAGGAATATAAAACACATGATGGTTGCCAACCCCAATTTTGATTATGAGGGCTCTTCATCTATCCCTTGCACTAATGCATCAAACCCCTTTCACTATGTTCCTCCCTCTTTGGAGTTTATTCAAGAAAAGGGTAAGGGTACAATGAAAAAGAAGGGTAATATTAAAAGTTATTTCACACCCTCCTCTCCCTCTAATAGTGCACATGGTCCTCAAGCTAATAGAGGTCAAATGCATCCCACTTTAAATCAGTATTGGAAGAAAGAATTGAGAGAAAATGTATGTGATTACATAGCTAGATGGTGGTATGATGTTGATATCCCCTTCAATGCTTCTCGTTCACCATATTATGAACCTATGTTTTATGCCATATTTCTTGCTAGAAAGGGCTTCAAAGGCCCTACTGTGGATGAGTTAAGGGGATCTCTTTTGCAAAAAGAGATTTTGTCCATTGATGAATATTTGAGAGATTTCAAAAGCTCATGGGCAAAAACAGGATGTACCATCATGTCAGATGGATAGACTATTCAGAGGAACCGTACCATCATAAACTTTCTGATCTTTTACCCATAGGGAACCATGTTTCTAAGATCAGTTGATGCATCTGATAGGGTGAAAGATGCACACTTGTTGTTTCATCTTTTGGATGAGGTCGTTGAAGAGGTGGGGGTGGCTAATGTTGTTCAAATCATCACAAATAATGCCTCTAACTATGTTCTTGCTGGTAAATTGTTAAAGGAAAAACACAAAACCATCTTTTGTACCCCATGTGCTACACATTGCATAGACCTCATGCTTGAGGATATTGGTAAAATAGATTGGATCAAGAACACTGTAGAGCATGCCCAAAGCATAACAAAATATATTTACAATCACTCATGGATTTTGAACTTGATGAGGAAACACATGGGGGGCAAGGATGTTATTAGGTCAGCCATCACTAGATTTGCAACTCATTTTTTGACACTGCAATCTATGCTTTCCCAACATATAAACTTGCAAAGGGTGTTTTCCAGTGATGAATGGAATGAATGTCACTGGTCTCGCAAACAAGATGGCAAAGATGTGAAAAAGAAAGTTAATGAAGAAATATTTTGGAAAAAGGCAGCAAAGGTTGTGAAGGCTTCTGAGCCATTGGTTAAGGTGTTGCAGTTGGTGGACGGGGAAATATTGGCTATGGGCTTCATTTATGAGGTTATGGATCAAGCAAAGGAGCAAATAAAGGTAGCATACAAGGAAAGAGTGGCTAAGTATGGGCCCATTTAGGAAATCATTGATCAAAGATGGAACAATCAACTCCATCGCCCTATACATGCAGTTGGGTATTTTCTAAACCCAAGGTATCATTATAAAGCTATGGAGGCAGAAGCTTTGACTGGGGAGGTTAGAGATGGATTGATTGACTGCATTGTTCGCATGGTCCCTAAGGAGGGTGACCAGCTGGAGATACACCGATAGATCACTTGTTTCAGCAGAGCCACAGGTACCTTTGGCAAGAACCTTGCAAGGATTGCAAGGGAAGCAGATGAGCCAGGTAAACAAAGATTTTCAATTTTTAAATTCATATTTTGTTAAATTGTTTATAATTTGAAAGTTGGATATAATTTGTTGAGCTAACTCATTACACAACTATGGCTTTTGCAACATAATGGTGAGAGGCATTTGGTAACCATTGTCCTCAATTGCAGAAGTTTGCAATCCACATTTTGAGTCAAACTTGCATTGCTTCTTAGTGTGAGTGCAATTGGTCTGTCTTTGAGAGGATTCACACGAAGAAGAGAAACCGTTTGGAGCAAAAACGGTTAAATGATCTAGTCTATGTCCTATACAACCTCCGACTAAGACGCAACCAATTGCTGAACAAAAGACTTGATACAGATCCCATTCTGTTGGATGATATTGATCCAACATCAGATTGGGTAGTGGAGAGTCGTCCAACAGAGTTTGAATATGATGAGGATATTGATCTTAACTTGGATTTACAGCTGGAGGCTCAGCTAAATGCAGATCTACTAGTACCAGACCCAGCCCCAAGTCCTCCAGTTGCAGTCACAGGCACTTCCTTTAGTCAGCCACGACGCAAGCGCATAGCTCGTCTATCTCAGGCTTAGCGTGCTAGTGCTACTACTTTCTACAATTGCAGTCACAGGCACTTCCTTTAGTCAGCCACGACGCAAGCGCATAGCTCGTCTATCTCAGGCTTAGCGTGCTAGTGCTACTACTTTCTACAGTTGCAGTCACAGGCACTTCCTTTAGTCAGCCACGACGCAAGCGCATAGCTCGTCTATCTCAGGCTTAGCGTGCTAGTGCTACTACTTTCTACAGTTGCAGTTGAAGATCTTGATGAGGAGAAGGAGCCATGGGTTTCCCCGTCTCACTCTGATTCAGAGTCTGAGCTAGATGTTGGCTTCTCTTGCAGTAGTGACTAGGGACTAGTGATGTTTTGTTGTAGAGGCCATTTAGAGCCTCCTTGGTTATGTGTTTTCTTCTGATCTCTATATGTTACATCATACATGTATTGGACGATGCACTGGGTGCCATTTTGATATAATGGATATATTCATGAGGCTACTTTGATCATATGTTGTCTTCTCTCTATATTCTAATGCTTTGTGTTTGGAAACACGAATGAAAATCTTTAAAGTTATGCATTTTTATTTTATATATATATATATATATATATATATATATATAATTTACAAAGACCGAGTCATTGAAATCGAACCAGCCGAGTCGATACTAAGTCGGAGTCACAGTCGACCCTTGGCCGGTTCGCAACCCGAGTCGGGGTTTTAAAACATGGCATGATAGACAATGAAGGAATTAAGTTTGTTAATTTTGCATATTCTGAGAGCTTTATGACTCGGTAAAAGGTAGCAGAACTGTAGTAAAAGATCAAGATTTTTTTGTACTTAAATTCTTCCTCTGGTAAAGAATATAATAAAAATTATTTTTCACCCTAACAAAAAATATAATGAAACCATTGCAAGCTCTCACTGCGGTTTCAAACAGCTGCCTTAAAGCATGTTTTCCTACAACAATTTCCTCCCCGAAACTTTGTCAATGGTTAATAATGCTCATTTTTTCCAACCACATTCCAAAGTCAATTAAAAGAGTAGACACATTACCACTGAAAATCGGATGGGTTGTGGATGAGAAGCACATCAACTGAAGTTTGTTCGCAGTAACCCAAATTCAATTCCCCTTCAAACATAAACTCGATAATGTGTTGGTAGAGCCAATTATGTCCTATTGATGTCTCATTGTTAACGAAGCTTAGGCAGTTTGTCCTAAACAGACTGAAACCCGAATTCATACCCCCTCAAAACATAAACTTGATAATGCGTTCATAGAGCCAATTATGTCCTATTGATATCTCATTGTTAACTGGCCTTGGGTAATTTGCCCTAAACAGACTATCTGTAGATCCAATTATGTTCTATCGACATATCATTCTTCGCTGAGCTTAGGCAAGTTGTCCAAAACAGACTATCTCTGGAGCCAATCACATCTTATTAATATCTCACTGTTGACTGAATAATGAGCTTACAGTTTGTCCTAAACAGACTATATCTATGTTGATGGATGAGAACAGGTGTAAGTCGCGGGTGGTTTTGATATAATACGCCACTTCAATTGTGACATCTAAACCGAAGGCACTAATTTATAAAAACCCTTCAAACTAAAAAACCAAACACAGGCATCAAAGAAACATGACACATATACATATACTCATATAATATCTGGCACATTTTTTATCACAAAACTGAACAGATAGTCACGATTTCAATCGTCTCATAAACAAAAATAATAAAACCCCAACTTACCGTCTCTGATCGCTTCAGAAGCGGCCCTTGCAACAGAGTTCTTCCAGAAGCCGAATTTAGCTGTTTCTTGATCTTCTCCAAGCTGTTCTCCGTATCATTTACTTGATCCACCTGCAATGCATACCAGACCCCATGGATTCGAACCCCGGATTGAACAAACAAAATTCAGCGCAGAAACCATGAAAATGCAGCAAGCTTTTCATCAAAAAATACCAAAATACCATGGGAGATGGCCGATGGTCGGCGCTGTTTGCCATGACGGATTTCGACCCAATTGCAGAGAAGGTTAAAAAAATCAATGCAAAATATGCTGTTTGATACGATTGGGAGATGAAATAGACCCTGGCATTTCTACATGTATGGTGAAGGTGTGTGTGAGAGTTAAATCAGGTGTAAAATTTAATTTTTTATTTATTTTTAAATAAATTTTAAAGACTTCTGTGATCTGATTTTAGTTATACGTTTGGAGTATTAGTGAAGGAAAATGGTAAAAACAACGTAATTTTGATCGTATACTCCATGTTCATATCTACCGGTCAACGTTCAAATCTGTAACCCAGGTTAAAATAGATTAAAATAGACAAAGGCGTTATTTTTAAATTTGTGTTTGTGTTTTAATTAAAAAACATCTATGAAGAAGTATTATATTGCGGTGTGAATTTTAATAAAAAGAGTATATTGGAGCTCGTATTTTGTGGAGGGTAAAAGTTTTTATTGTTTAATTAAGAATTAACTTACATCATTTTAACTGTAAAATAGGAAATGGAAAAGGTCTAAAGAAGTTTGAGAAGCACTGGTGTGTACATTATGCATGTTTAGGGTGTGGACATTTTGCATATGTAGGGTAATGGTATCCGAAAAAAAATCATTTTGCTTTGCATGTGTAGGGTGTGTACATTTTGCATGTCTAGGGCAGTGGAATCCGAAAAATATTTCATTTTGCACGTTTGGAGTAATGGAATCTGAAAAATATTTCATTTTGAAATGTGATGCGTTAAAAGATATCATAGAAAATTATGGGAATATTGTTAGTATCGATTTCTTGGCATTATATTTTTAGGGAAAGGAGTGTTAGAAGGTTGGGCAAAGGCCTCATCAATTTGAATAATAAAGGAATTGAATTACCAACAAAAAAAAAAAAAAAACAGGAACCTTGGCATTATATTTTTAGCCAAGGGAGTGTTAGAAAGTTGGGCTAAGGCATCATCAATTTGAATAAGAAAATAATTGAAATACAAAAAACTAAAAAACAGGAATTTTCGCATTTTACTTTTAGCCAAAAAAATATTACAGGAATGGGTGGTTCCATAAACTATTTTTAATCTCATAAACATTAAAATATCATTTCATTTTTAATACATCAATAATAAATAATAATTGTTAAAATTAATAAGTTTTTTAAATAAATTAATTATTTATCGTTAAATTTAATTCGATGAGTAAAAATGAAATGTTTTAGGAATTTTTTTTATATATTTTATTAATTAAAGCTTCAAAATAGGGGGAAGATGGTATAAGATATAGATTCTTATTAAAGGAACAACGGATTTGGAGGTTGAAAATAAGTTAAAGTGTCCTTCTAAAAATAAATAATTTTTTTTGGGTTAGTATTATATCACATTGTTTTAACTTCGAGGTTTTATAGAAAGATAGTTTTGTTGATAGGATTAGTGGATTCTATGTTAATAATAGATTTTTTATTTTTGGTTTATTTTTTTTTAAAGAATCATGGAAAGAAGTTGGATGCAAAATAAGGTTGAGGAATGTATGGAAATGAAGAAATATTAAAGAAGTTTTTATGAGTTGGTATATAGATAAGGATACAAAGAATATTATAGTTTTTCTAGTTAGTATATTTTATGGGATATGATTTGCTAGAAATTTAGAGTTGCTCTTTTTTCGCAGTTGGAAATCTTTGATTTGTTGCAATGTGTTATCGCCATAGTAGGTTTCTTTAGTTTTCACTCATAGGGCAAGATCGTCGTCCACAAGGATGATCTAACTCTCTCCTCTTTCCTCTAGATGTTCTAACCATTAATGATCTCAGTGTTCACAGTCATTATCCTTGCCCTTCAAAATTTGTTAAGAATTTCGACGACATCCCCTAGATTTAATGTGAATGTGAACCCATTTAGGGCTATGGCCTTTCACCTAGCTAAGTGGGGGCTTGTAGGCCACATTTCTCGGCTTTGGCCCTCTCCTTGCTCAATCTCTGCTTGGGTGGAAAAAAATTAGAAGCCCCCGAATAAAGGGTGTATCTCTTCTTTATTTTGTGGTAGGTGGTTTTTAGCCTTTTTGTTTGAGGAAAAGGAAGATAAAGATTTGATAGCTCGAAATGGCCTATATTTTATGCGAGCTTAGGGGCTCTACCTCGATAGATGGAATTTAGCTTTCAACCCTCAAAACAACATTCCATTTGCAGTTCCTATCTGGGTGAAACTACTCTTTTTTTCTCTCCATTGCTGGAATGAAGCCATTTTACAAAGCATTTGTACAAGCTCATCGATTAGGCAGAACCATGAGAGGGTTTATAAGCTTGCGCTAGAATATGTGTCGAGATGGATCTAAAAAAGGGTTTGCTAGAAGTAGTGAAGCTTAATCTTGACTCTTGGTCCTTCTTACATAAACTAGCCTATGATTAGCTCACATTTAAGTGTAAGTTATGTCACAAATACGGCCTCTTTGTTATGAATTGCCTGCAAATGGAAACCCGAAAGAACCAAGGAGAAGAAGGAGAGCATTGGCAGTAGCCAAAACGAATAAGAAGGACAAATTAACAAGTAGTTGGGGGGGGGGGGGTCTCTATCTATATAGGGGGGCCCAGGAAGAGTTGTGTCTTCCCCAATAGTCAAATTTCAGGCCTCCTCTAACTCAAAACTTTTGGAGAATCAATAAGGAAATAGTATCTCTATGTTGGATCAACTAGAAGAGAAGGAAGAATATCACTAAATTAGTGCCCAAGAACAACCTTTCTCTAAATAGAAGACAATTTCCAAAGAAATCTAAGATGGAACGCCCCCTTTAGAAGATGTCCTTATGATTGAGGAAAGGGATTCTTAAGACGAGGAAATGTTTCTCTCTCTGAAAGTCCCTAGTTCTCAAGGTTCTTCCTTTGTTAATTCAACAGTTAAAAGATCTGATGGGGAGATGATCAAGGAGCCAAGGGTGGTCAAAATCTTGAAAAAAGTGGGTAGGAAAGCTAATAGGGATATCCATAGTGTTAAATTTGAACAAGAGAATGAACTAGCAATGTAAACCACTATAACGGTCTCCTCCTAGGGTCAACCACGGAACACTAAGAAAGGTAGTGGTTCTTCCCCCACTCATGTGGGGTCTAAAAAAAAATTAGTAAATGATAAGAATAGTCACCTAAAATTACAAAGGTTTAGGAAGTGATAAAAAGACACTAGAGGTAAGAAGTTTGGTAAAGCAAGAAAACCCTCAAATCTTCTTCTTCGGGAAACTACGTTGAGGGAAAATGAATCCCTCCAAAAAACAAGATTAATTTAGAATTCTACCAAAGCTGTAACATTAGGATCGCAAAGGGTCTCTCAAGGTTTGTGCACTCTTTAGGAAAATTCAACTTTAAAGTTCCTTTCATTTTAGCAAACTTAGCACTAGTTAGCTATACATCTCCTTCATATCCCTAGTAATGATGTATGTGTAGTAGTCAATGTCTATGTCCATGAGGCTTACCAAGAAAAAATATAGTGCTAGAATTATTTAATTAGTACTAGCAATATTGACTTCAAGAATAAGAGTATGATTGGGGGAGCCTTCAATGTCAACATCCACCCTTGCGAGAAAAAAGGGGGGAGTCGGGTTTGGGATCCCCTAAGAGAATGCTTTGAATAACTTTTGTCAACCAATGAAGTGTTGATGTTCATCTAATACATGGAAAATTCACTTATTCCAATTGATCCAGGTGGACTTATTCCAATTGATCTAGGTGAACTTATTCCAATTGATCTAGGTGGACTTATTCAAATTGATCCAGGTGCATATTGGCGGCCACCCACCTATTCCACTTGGACCCCCATAATTGTTTCTTTCAGTTTCCTTAATTGTAGCACATTTTGCTATTTTCGGCAGTTTTTCAAGTCCTAAACTTCCAAAGTTGTTTTGAGGCCCTAATGACATTTTTTTTTTGAAAACGAGAAAACATGAGTCTTTAAATAATGTTTGTAGTTGGAAGTTGTAGTCCTCAGATAGATCTTTGTAACCAAGTATCGTACTTGTCAAACAAAGATCATTTGCCAAAGTTACGACCTCGAGAAGTTGGTGTACTAACTAACCCAATGGAGCCCACAAACTTTTGGCGCTTCATCTCATAGGGTTAGGTTTTTGGATGTTTGGGGTTTTCCCTTGTTTCTCAATAATAAAAAGGCATGAAAACCTCATTGTAACACAATTCAAAAGGCATGTAGTTGCCAGATCTCTTCTCATAGATAGGTTACCTTCTCCTGAGCTAATTTATTTCTATTCTGTATGTAAACATTTTTTAGTATTTTATTATTAATGAATTGAAGTTATGTTTTCATCGTAACTATATGTTTTTGTTTATATATGTATTTCATTTTGTTCCTTCATAAATCAAGATCAGTGGAATCAGAGCAGTCTTCTCTTTGTTTGTTTTTATGTGCATGTCCCCAACGAGGTCGCGATATAAGGATTTAGAGGTCGAACTAGTTGAACCTTTGCAAGACCAGCCTCATCGACCCCAATGGCCTCCCATGGCGAAAGAAAAGAAAGACGAGGGAGCAGGAGATCCTTTCAAAATATTGCTCGAAGAATCCCTCGATCAACAAAGGAACGCGATAATGAACAACTTTTTTCAAATCCTTTAGCAAATTCCCACGAGCGATGCATCTTCATCCAGCAGCCACCCTTGAGGCGCCACTTCCTTTGAGGTACAAGTCAACTTTGACATTCTCATATTTGAAGGCCATATAGATGTAGATGTCGTACATAAATGGTTTAATCTGTTTGAAGGATAATGTAAATAAATGTCTTTCGGGTTAATCACATCATTAGGATTTGGAAGGATAATTTTTGGTTCATGATTTTTCCAATAAGGAAAAGATTACTTTTGCACTCCACAAAGTCGCCCCCCACGTTAAGGACTGGTGGGAAACCTATTGTGAGAAGAGGGACGAGAGGGAACCCTCATTGTTTTCAGCCGCACCCACTTGGAATTATTTTCGAGACACTATAAAGGAACAGTATTACCATGTCGGGATCTACGAAGTGGACCACACTACAGTAGGGAAGGGACCAAGACGCGTCGGAGTTCACAAATAATTTTCATACCCTTCGCATGAAGTTGGATATCAAGGATTCTGAGCAACATCTCGTACTCAAGTACCACAACTGACTACACAAATACATCCAGTACGAGATGGAGTTCCTAGACATCTCCTCACTTGGCATTGCCTATCGATACACTATCAAGATCGAGCAAAAATTTAAACAAAAGAAGGGAGAGTTTGAATCTACAAATATAAAGCAAGGGAAAGGTGCCCCCAAACCGCAAAACAAAGGGCAAATCCAAGGTGGGGTGAACAAAGACAGCCCCTCGAAGGCGCGACCAAATAACAACACCATGAAGACAAAGAAGGATAGAGGAAAGTGGTGTGAGTTCCATAAGAACCCCACTCACAACACAAATGAGTGTTGAGCCAAGCAGTCATTGGTGGTGAGATGCATGTTCTGACTATGAGTCAAAACCCGACAACAGGAGTGAAAAAGGGAAGGAGACTATTAATGCGAAGCCAAGCATCATTGTTGCCACCACCGAGGTCCAGAAGATTGAACCCGAAGATCTAGAGGAGGGGGAGCATCTCTTCGACTCACATATGTGGGTGAAGGGTTCATTGTTGCAGTTCATTGTTGACATGAGGAGCCAAAAGAACCTCATTTTAACAAATCTCAAGAAGCAGTTGGGTCTATCAACCACACCACACCTGTAGTCGTACACCATTGGGTGGCTTCACCGAGGATGAGATCTTTGCGTCAGCCAATAGTGTCGCCTTCCCTATACCATCAAGCCCTTCACATATGATGTACTGTGTGATTTTTCTCCTCCTGATGTTTGTGATGTATTATTAGGCCAACCATACTTGTGGAAGCATCACGATGTGTATGATTCTAGGCCTCACACCATTTTTGTTACTTTGGGAAATAAGTTATATAGGATACCAGAGGTAGCCCCACCTACCTCCATCTCTTTGATAATTTCTATGCAATGCAGTAAGATCATCTCCCAAACATGGAAATTTTTTTTCTTTTTTATTTGCTCTCAGAGTAAGGGGAAGATTGTGGCCATATCCATCACCCCGAGAAAGGTTCCTCTACGCAGTAGAAGCAGGTGGATAAGGTCGTGGAAGAATAAAGGGACATCTTCTCCTCACCCACAGGGGTGCCCTCACACTGTCAGGTCAAATATTTTATTGATCTGACCCCTAGAGAACCTCTACCCAATGGGTCGATATACCGCTGCAAAATTCTGGAAAATTAAGAGATCAAGCGGCAAATCTAAAAGTTGTTGCAAAAAGGGCACATTCGACCAAGTTCCTCACCTTGTGGGAGCCCGATTATATTTGTACAAAAGAAGGATGGGACTTGGAGGCTCTACATTGATTATCAATAACTGAACAAAACCACTATCAGGAATAGGTATTCAATCCCACATATTGATGACCTTCTTGAACAACTCAAGTGGGCCAAGTATTTCAGCAAGATCGATATGAGGTCTAGCTATCAACAGGTCCTAATAGAGCCCACAAATGTATGGAATCCCACCTTCAAATCTAATGAGGGCCTTTTTGAATGGTTTTTCATGCCTTTCAGGTTGACAAATGCCCTTATGAGGCTCATGCATGATATATTGTGGCCCTTCACCAACAGCCATTTGAAATCGAGATAGACGCCTCTGGCTATGTTATTGGTGAAATTCTCACCAAGCAAGGGAATTTGGTGGCATATCACAGTGAGACACTTTCTGATACAATTTGGAAGTATCCACCCAATGATAAATAAATGTATTCCATCATGTAGGCTTGCCAAAAATGGAAGTGGTCGACAAATCTGCAACAATTCCATTTGAATATCAAGTACAAGAAAGGAAACATGAATCATGTTGCATACTGCCTCAATTGGCCACCGGTTGTAGCACTAACCAATGTTCTAAACTCTTATGGCCACGAGACCTATGGATACCCGCAACTATATAAAAATGATTCGGAGTTTTCCACCACATACCATATGCTAGTGTATGGCAAGAAAGTTCTAGACTTCCACCTCTAGGATGCATTATTGTGCTATGTGGGCCACCTCTGTGTTCCATCAAGCGAGTGTGTCAAGTTGATATGGGAAGCGCATTACAGTTGGGTCACAGGACACTTTGGTGTGAAGAAAACTATGGTTGTACTATAGAAGTATTTTTATTGGCCAAATATTCGACAGGATGTTGGAAAATACATCAGATCCTGCACTACCAGTGCCATCACCAAACCAACTATTAAAAATCAACGCTTGTATACTCCTCTGCCTACTCCTAGTCGGGGTTGGGAATCCATCTCCATGGACTATATGTCTAGAATTCCTTCTACCGAGCATGGAAATGATTGTTTATTTGTGGTCGTCGACATATTTTCTAAGATGGCCATATTGGCTACCTACAAGAAGTGTATCACAACAAAGGCCACTTCCTGACTCTTCTTTGAATGAGTGTGGGTACATTTTGGGGTCCCATAAACCATTATATCAGGTCGGTATAACAGGTTCCTAAGTGCATTTTGGTCAATTCTTTGGTCACTATTAGATACCAAGTTCACCAAGTCGACTGCATTCCACTGCTAGACTGATGGCTAGATAGAGGTTGTCAACGAGATGATTGATAACATATTGCGCATGTACAAATCGAAACATCCACACACATGGGATGAAAGGCTCCCCTATGTCCAACATAGCTACAAAGAGCTCTCCTCAGCTCAAACCTATAACCCCTTTCAGGTGGGGTTTGGATTCCAGCCATTATGTCCCATTGATGTTGCCATTTGCAGTTACTCAAGGAGATTTGACTCGTGTCCAGTCCAAAAATGACAAAGCTACCAGCTTCATTGAGAGCATTAATCTCATCCACCAATAGGTCCATGACATATTGAACAAAGAAAATGCTAAGTATAAATAACTTCATGATTAGCATCAGGTGCCACACAAGTTCCAGGTGGGCGACAAAGTTTGGTTACATCTGTAGAAGGAGCACCACGTTGGGGCTTACCACAAGCTTCACCCACTCCGATATGGGACTTATACCATCACCAAGGTTGTAGGAGACAATGATTTAGAGCTCAGTATTCCCCCATTCCTTGGCCTGCACCTAATGTTCAATGTGGACCACCTTCAACCATACTTTCCACCATTACTAGACATGTCAAACATTGCAGAACAACTCACACTAATAAAGCTAAACCATGAATACATGGAGCAAGCCATAACTGATCGGGTCATGGACACAAATATTAGAACACTCGCAAACAAAATATCAAAATGTATCAGGTTGTCAAAGTTGGCCAACTCCTGCGCCAAGGCAAGTGGCGCACCAAGGACCAAGTTCAACAAAAATTTCTCGATCTCATGGCAGCACTCAACGCAACGAGGACCATTTCTTCCTAAGGGGGGAGGATTGATCCAGGTGGATATTGATGGCCACACACCTATTCCACTTGGACCCCTAGCATTTTTTCTTTCAGTTTCCTTAATTGTATCACAATCTACTATTTTCGGCAAATTTTCGGGTCTAAACTTCGAGAGCCATTTTGAGGACCTAAATGACATTTTTTGGAAAATGGGCAAGCTGAGTCAGCTTCTAAATATTGCATTCAAAATTTGTAGTCCTCGAATAGATATTTATAACGAGGTATCATACGTCTCAAATGGAGATCATATGCTAAAGTTACGACCCTGGGAAGTTGGTGTACCAACTAACCCCAACGGGGCCCGCAAACTTTTGGTGCTTCATCTTCTAGGGTTAGGGTTTTGAATGTTTGGGGTTTTTCCTTGTTTCTCAATAATAATAAAATCTGTGAGCCTCATTGTAACACAGTTTCGAAGGCATGTAACTACCACATCTCTTCTCATAGATAAGCTACCATCGCCTTAGCTAGTTTATTTCCATTTTGCATGTAAACAATTTTCAGTATTTTGTTATTAATGAATTGAAGTTTTGTCTTCGATGTATTCTATGTTTATGTTTATATCTATATTTCATTTCATTCCTTCATAAATATGGATCACCAATCGACAAATCAACCTTGGGCATATAACTACAAGGCTCGATATGTTTATGATTAATAATGAATACCTTGTCCAAAAATTCATTTTATCATCGAACATTCTAGCTTGGGGGTCCGACTACAGGCCAATCATGCTCTCTCCAAATACTTGTGAAGGTTATGGCCCTCTTTTATTTCATTACATTCCACAACAACAACAACAACAAAATAAATAAATAAATAAATAAAAATAAAATAAAATAAAATATTTGGGTTCTTTGAGGTGGTTTACTAAGTATTGAGTTGTTGGATCACAAGCTCCCCGATCTTCATCTGGGAACAAAATATTAAAATAAGTTAATTTTGTTTTGAAAATTTTGGTAAAGGACACCCATCCTCATTTTTCAAAAGTGAAGTTGGTGATTTTCGGCAAGAGGCCATTTAAAGTGGCCAGAAAAGGACCTAGCACTGAGGATGTATCCCCCCTAGACATGCTCTTCATGCACATTCATTTTGTGACTAAGAGACAACATATTTGCTTGTGCAAGGTGACGAGGTTCATTACTTTGTGTGGGAAGGAGAGTAGGGTTAATGTGGCATTCACTGCGTGATAAGGGGCGATTGGGTTCCCACTACAAGCCAAGGGTTTACAACTCACCGCCATCGTTTGGCACGAAATTACTTACAAAAAATGAACTCCATAATGGTGAAATTCATGAAATGTTAATTCAACATCATTTCATGTAGCGGGAGGAGAAATGCTCTGCAATTTGAGGGATTCTCTAGTTACAGAGCCGTGTGCGATCTATCAAGTCAATTTATTAATAAATCTCCAATTCAAGTTATGATTACTTTGTTCGATGGTTTCCGTAGGTCATGGAAGCTTCCATTTTAGTTTAAATATAAGTTAAAGTCTATAAAAATAATAACATCGTTTTAAGGCTCTGTGAGGAAGTTGGGGGCTATATAGTTGTATTTGGGTTCCTTGGGAATATCATAATTTCACACCTTATTTTCCATTCCAGGACATTGTGTGACCCCTTGGGGTTTATAATGAAGGTGAGGGTTGAGTTGATTCCCCCTTGGGTGTTTCCAAGGAACTTCCATTAGCCTCAACCTTTTAAGGAAAATGTTTTTCGGGTGTAGACGGTGTTCTTTGAGAATCTATATTTTCCCTCTTTAACACTCAACTATTGTCTCAGTGTCTGGAGTTATTTTATATCCTTACTTCTAGCTTCCCTCCCACCGAGTCGGTTTCGTGTTTCTATGAGGGTCTCTACAACTTTCCTTCATGGGGTAGTTACAATTGTGGATTGATTTGGAAATTTAAGAGGAGTTGTGCGAGAGCGGTGGCTTCTAGTGCCATTAGGTTTAAGGTTAGGAATATGTTCTCTATGGATATAAGTTGTTCCCTCCTTGTATATCAGTTATTGACTCAGTGTTGGCATTTATTATGATTTATGGCTCCCCCCCGAGTAGGTTCAGTGGTACAGTAAGGGTCTTTTTAAACTACCTTCATGGGGTAGTCATATTTGTGGCTTTGTCTAGAAATTTGAGAGTCGTTGTGGTCACACAAAGGCTTATAGTGCAACTAATGTTTTCTTTCATTTAGATTTTTTTTTCTTGTTGAAATCGAGCTGGGCATAGGTCGTTACTCAATTGCAGTAGGAAATATTGCATCTTCAATTCCAACATGATCAAATTATGTCTACGTTAACTATGGTTATGGAATTACTGATGGAACACAAGGTTAAATGCAAGGAATTGAGGGTTATTTGGTATCTTTTCGCAAGTAGTTGTTTCACCTTTCTTTGGGCCAAATCCATTAGGGTGCTTCCCCTTCGATGAACTCCTCTTCTCTAGCAACAGGGTGTCTCTTAAATTTAAATGCTTTTCCTTGTGAGTTTAATCAAGGCACCATTATTAGCCCTTCCCCTTCTATTAATTATAATGCAGTTTAAATGTATTAAGTTCTTAGGAGATTTTTGGAGACAATATACTTCAAAATTTACTAGATTTACCTAGGATGTAAACGAATATTTTTGGATATGGTTGGTTGAAAGGCCAATTTCCTCTTGTAATCTAAGGAGAGCAAGTCTTTGCTTTTGCAATTAAAAAAAAAAAAAAAAAAACCTATTTGAATCACAGGAGAGTCTTCTCCTCAAATGTGCAATCCAATCTCTAAATATACTAAATGCATATCCACAAGTTGAAGAAAAATGAAAAAAATAGGGGATAAAGGATACAAGAAGAGGTCGTAAACAAGGAAATTACTTAGATATAATTTCATGGTGCCTCTCAAGGGCATCCCCCAAAGGAGGTTCAAGAGGAGTTATGTATCTCTCCTGAAATCAGAGTATATATTTAAAGGCTAAGATAGGGCATGAAATTAACAATTATTATGAATTTTTTATTGTTAAGTCAACCTTATAGTTAGCGGTAGTAGGAGGTGGAAGGGTCATTCTCAACCCCAATGAAAACAAGGTAATAGACTATTCTTGTGGCTTGGGACACATGGCCAATAATCATGCGAGGGCATATGTCATGTTTCAAGGAGTATGGTTGGCTAAAATAGCTAGGATGGATGATATAGTGGTAATTGGAGATTTGCAAATGATGATTCAAAACATAGTGAAAAAAATATTGTCAAACGACAAAAAACTAAGGGACATAATCCAAAGAACAAAGGCCATAATGCAATCCCCCTCCTTGGTTCATTTCTTGAGAAGGCACAATGATGAAGCGAATAGGTTAGCCAATGAGGGCTCAAAGTTGCAGGTGGGTGACCTAGTTAAACATGAGCATTCGAGTTTAAACCTAATCCTGTAGGATCATGAATAGATATATAATAAAACATATTAAAAGTTGGCAGGGGAGGTCCATGTTATACATGGCCTCCCATCCCCAAATTATGCATGCACTTCTCAATCATATAAGGCAGACCATAGTACAACCTAAGTGCAGAGCGGTGGGAAGACTTAAGTGGCGGTTCTAAGAAGAGCAGGGGGTGTTAATGCATAGGTAGGTGATGTAAGGCATGCAATATGGGAGCTTGGTTGTCATCTATAATGGCAGACCAAACTGTGACATGAATTAAAGTGGAAAAATTTAGTAATTTGCCTAACATAAGGCATATTCCATTGAAGTCCAAAATTATGGGTTGTTGGTGTAGTCTCAAAGAGGTTAATTTCAATTTGGGGGTGATCCATTGTTATGTCATTGTACTCGGCAACATCTAGAGTAGCACTAGGGACAAACTCCTCAGGGAAATTGTCGCTTTTGGGCACTTAATCTTGCAAAATTGTAGGTAGCAGAAGGGAGCAATTATAGTTCGTAAAGGTGACACAAAGTGAGCTCACATTGATCTATTATAGGTTGGTAATAATCATAATCCTTTGCATTATAAAATTCAGTTTTGCAAAGGCCAAACTGGTTAAGTGTTGTCTCATAATTATAGCGTTAAAATCATGCTTTAATTATGGGGAAACTCTAATAATTCCTTATGCATATCTCCAAGTGTATCCTCCTTCAATTCTGAATAGTTCTATTGACTACATAATATTCTATACCCAACATATTATGGAGTGGAATATTAATGAATTTTTTATAGTAAAGAAGGTTGATTATGTTGTTTGTACCTGGGGGGATCGTGTCCTCCAAGTGGAAGTTTTGTTGGTGAAATTGAGGAAGCCACTGCCGTTATGAGAACCATTTGAACAGTCACGCTTTACATTTCCTTGCTACCTGCAAATTTCAAAATGGAACCCACACAGGCTCGACTAGACATAAAATAGGAAAATGTTCCTATCTTGCTTACTATTTAGCCACTATAGTCACATGTCATTACAGAAAATAATGGAAAACAAGTTACAAACACAAAGAGCAAATGATGAGTTGGATAGTATACACCAACAAGTGCAAGAATTGTGATCTCCCTCAACACGATGAAACTCCACTCCCTCGTTGTTTATAGCACAAACAATTCTAAAAGTAAGACAATTTTTTATTTGAATGTGCCCCTTCCGAATGAGGAAAATATCGAAACACGGTCTAAAGGATTTATGTACTATGTTTTGTCTTTATGTTTCGTAAATTTTGCAAAATCTTATAGGACTTTTGGAAAGTTTTCACTTCCAAATACCCTATGTAAGTCAAGTATGCCAACAAATAACCATAATGTGTGGCAGTTTAGAAAAGACGCTAGCCTCATTTAAACTTGGTTTAAAGTTAATTGTAATCTCCCGATGTACAAACTATGACCCGTGCACATAATTTTTGCTAGAATATAAAATTTTCATCAGTGTTAAAAGAAATAAAAATTTAACCCTATAGTTGGCTTAAGAATATGCTGTTATACAATTATAATTTTTTAAGGATTCTCTATTGGTTATTCGATGATTACAAAAGGAAACATCACTTGATATTTCCACTTTACACCCACTTTTTTATGATAAATAACAACAAATGAAGTCTCCTCACATATTTATTTGTCTCATATAATACAAGGACAAGAACAAAGTAGTTGATGGCCTTTCAAAAGAGGCAATGGGATTTGAGTGTGGTATTTGGAACATTTTCATCGCTCAGGATGGTATACAATCACTTTCGCATGCCCGTTATGTATGATTTTTCTACAGTTGGTGGAAAAATTCTAGACTTTGATCTTTACAATGATGTATTTGTAACGAACAAATACGTACCAATAATCTTCATAATACTTCAAACACAAAGACATCCATTATAGGACAAGAAATTGCATATTAGTGTATAAAATAATTGATATGAGATATGAGATGATTACAATGAGGGTGAGGGCCTGCTTATATACCCTAGGCAGATACCTCTTCACCAACGATTGTGTCCTTAGGGACATACCTCTTCATTAACTAATTACTAGGTAATTAATCGTTATTTATTCTTAGTAATTAACATTGTCTTCCTCTTCAAAAAGCTTTGTCCACAAAGCTTACTAATGAAAATATTTGATCTCTTTTTTTGTTTTGTTTTGAATGTCTTCTCATCTCGGAATTGTCATCTTCGTTGATACAAGATGATATGATCCTTTGAGTGATAAATAAAATTGTCGGATTGAGAATGGACTTGACCATCCTAGATTAATCTTCTGTGGAATATTCCGATCACAAAAAAATTGTAGTGAATTGTTATCATAAGACTAGATTTTGCAAACTTCAGAGTTCCTTGGAACATAAATATGTTGCTTCCATTCTGAATGGTTCAAATATGTAGACTGAATTAGTTGTCTGCTTTTGTGATTTGGATGTCGATAAGGGGTTCTTGCGGTTCAAACTCGCCCGAATTTTTTTGTGGTGATTTCTCGTTTTCTTAGGGGTATCTGATTTATTTTAGGTTAAAAAATTGCTTGATTATTTGCAAGATATTCACTTGAAATTTGTGTTGTTTGGACTGCAACTTCTGAGTACGTCTTCACTTCAATCGATTTATCCTCTTCTTGAGTTGTGATATTGATTGGATCGCTATTTTTTCCTTTATCTTTGACTTGGATTGTTACGACTCAAGATTTCAATACTTCTTGAGTAAGTTGTTCTAACATGTCATTTAGTGACTTATTGTCACTTTTAAGCTTCTTTACTTACGTAAGTAGGGCTTGGTTATGATTCCTTAGACGTAAAATCTCTTCGCTTTCTGGATTTTTGACTTTATTCTTAATATTTTCCTCATCTTTTAAATTTTTTATTTGTTCTAATAACCTTTGATTAAAATATTTTAAGTGCAAATTTTCTTGTTCCTTCTTCACTAGATTCTCGTTGAATTTCTTCTTAGAACTTCCATTTTCTTTTATTTAATTTTTGCTTCTTAACCTTGGACTTCTCGATCTATTCAAGTAATATTTTATTATGGTCCCTTAGGCGCAAAATTTCCTCGCCCTTTTCTTTTGACTTATTGTAAAACATATCTTTGAGATCTTTATATTTCTTTTCCGATACATTGTTTTTTTGTTACATCTCTGCGAATTCTCTCTTACTTTTTATTTGTGTCTGTGTATTACCTTGATGCTCTTTGATACTAAATAATCTTCCACATGTTGGAAAACTTTTTTTGCAATTTTTTTGAATATATGTATATCCAATTTCATTTAGACAAAATGGACATCGAGTCCAAAATATTGACTTGTTTACAAATCTCATATTTTCTTCCTTCACTGGTAGATTATAATTCATTGTTTTTCTTGAATGATCGACGTTATTTTGTTCATTGATAACTTCGTCAACGATACATGGGCGAAGGTATTATGTATCCTTTTCTAATTTTAAATAAAAATTTATGGAATATTTTATTGATGTGATTTTTTTTTAATAACTAATTAACTATGTAATTATATATATATATATATATATATATATATATATATATATATATATATATATATATATATATATATATATATATATATATATATATATAATTTTTTATTTTTATTTTATTTTTTGCGCTACCTGTGAGTTGGAGTCGACCGCCTCCCTCACGCGCTAGGGTTCACAGTTTGCTCATGAGCCATGGAGGAGATGGGATCCTCCCAACCTCCTCCTCCTCCCCCTCCACCTACTCCGTCGGAAGTTGATGCATTCAGGGCTCTCCTAGCCTCGCAGCCAAAGAAGAAGAGGAAAGATCCCTCCAAATTCGTCAAACGAATGGAAGAAATTCCTTCGGTCGATTTTCCCCCGGAAGGCCCAATGAAGATAGCTCTCTCCCTCACAGATCGGGCTATTGTGGGTCAATTCACCGACCTATGGCCCTCTCCAACAATGACAGAAGCTTGGGTGTTCAAGAACTCGAGACCTCTGATCTCGAACAGTGTCACTTCGTATTTTCTGGGAAAAGGCTTCTTCCTCTTCGAGTTCATCTCTAAGGAGGACAAGAACATGATATTCAGAAACGACCCCTACTTCATGGGCCCTCAGGGCCTCTATCTGAACCGTTGGACTCCAGATTTCGATCCCTCAGAGGACGTCCCCAATGTTGTCCCTGTTTGGGTAAGATTGTCGAATCTACCAGTTCATTGTTGGAGTTGGGAATCTATGAAATTTATCGGCAACACCTTGGGAAAGTTCATTGACAGAGCCAACAACAATGACCAGTGTGATTGTGCAAGGATCTGTGTGGAGGTAGATCTGGAAGTAGGACTGTCGGAAGCCATCAAAGTAAATGTAGGAGGCTGGACACACATCCAGAAGTTGGACAATGAACAAATCCCCTTTAAATGTCGAGGGTACCATGAGTACGGCCATTTCGCCAAGAACTGCCCCAAGAACATAGTGCCAGAAAGAGAAAAAGAAGAAGGTTGGCAGCAAGCAAAAAAGGCCAAAAGCAATAAGCGACTATCCTCCATAGCAACTATCATTTTTGGAACAACAATGGAAGGCAGGCAGTTTCAGCCAGAGGAGCCTCCGGAGGCTTGGGCATCCTCTGGAACGAAGTTAGGGTTAAAAAGTTATCGGGAAGGCAAAGCACCCACTAGATGTTTATGAAGTTCCAGCACTAAGACTCAAAATAAATTTTTATCTTTCTCAATGTGTACGTCTCGGTTCGCGCAGGGGAAAAAAAGAGCTGCTAGGACTCGATCCGATCTCTCCCAGATGAAGTGGATTTGGACAACATCATACTTTTCAGCGACCTCAACATCACTCTTAGTCTGGATGAAAAAAGAGGAGGTTGTATAGTCATAGACCCAGCTTAGGAGTGGGTCAAGGACATCATCCAGGACTGGGATCTTCTTGACATAAAACCCTCCAGAGGTAAGTACTCTTGGTCCAATAGGAGGTTTGGTCTAGGCCATATTGCAGCTAGATTGGATATATTTCTAATTCAAAGCTCCCACCTACTCTTAGGCCTAGAAGCCAAATAAAAAATCCTCTCCTCAAGTGTCTCATACCACAAGCCAATCAAACTAGAGATTAAAGCCCAAAACAACTTCGACCCCATTCCATTCCAGTTTAGCCTTCTTTGGGAAAATCATAGTGACTTTATTGCCAGTGGAAGCAATTTGGAAAATACCAGTTACTAGGTCTCCCTTCTATGTCTGGGAGGAGAAACTCAAAAGAGTAAAAAAGGACTTGAAAGGTTGGGCCAGAAAACAACTTAGTCCAGTAGAGGAAAGGAAGGCATCTGAGGCTGCCCTAGAGCTGCATCAACAGCAAATGGAATCCATCCATATCACCAAATAATCCCTAAAATAAGAAGAATATTTGCAACTAAAACTCCACAAAGCCTATCTACAGGAGGAGGAGTTTTGGAGGCAAAAGTCACGTAGCCTTTGGTTGCAAGCAGGGGACAGAAATATATCCTTTTTTCATAAATAGGCTCAAGCAAGAAGAAGCTATAATATGATCACAGAGATTCAGGAGGACTCTCAAACTCACACTGAATTTCCAAGCATTAAAGAAGCTACCTACAACCACTTAAAAAATCTCTATAGTGAAGAAGCAGACTTGATGCATATCCCAACTCTAGTGGAGTTGGTTCCCACAAAGGTAACAAGCAAAATGAAACATCACCTAACAGCCCTAGTTGCCATCAAAGAGATAAAGACAGCCTTGCAAGCAATGGAACTGGACAAAGCCCCAGGGCCAGATGGTTTCACTGCAAGATTTGTCCAAGACTGTTGGCACATTGTCAAAAGAGACCTGATTAGAATGATCTCAAAATCTCAGGTCTATCCCAAAATTGGTGACAACACTAATTCTGCCTTCCTGACTCATCCCAAAAGAAAAAGGTGCCAGCTCCTTTAGCAGATTCCGTCTGATTTCTCTCTACAACATTGGGTATAAACTCATCACCAAGTTCATAGCTAAAAGAATGAAAGATTTTCTCCCTAAACTCATACCTGAAAATCAAGGAGGATTTGTCCATGGTAGGAAAATAGTGGAAAACATCATCCTGGTGCAAGAAGCTATACACTCCAGCACTCAGCGAAAAGAGAAAGGGATGTTAGTCAAATTGGATCTTGCAAATGCTTTTGATCGGGTAAGGCATAACTTCTTGTTTGTGGTCTTGGCTAAGTTTGGTTTTAGTCCTTCCTTTATCAGTTGGATTTGGGCTTGTATAGTTGAACCTTGGATCACCGCCCTGGTAATGGCCAAGCAACTGAATTCTTTAAAGCCTCTAGGGGTCTCAGGCAGGGCTTCCCCCTCTCCCCTCTGTTGTTCGTCCTGCAAGCCTCTGTGCTAAGTTTTTAATTAGAGAGAAAGTGCTAGGAAATAGAAATCATGGGGCTCAAGATTGCTAGAGGTGTTAAGGACATTAACCATGCCCTCTTCGCTGATGACTCCCTGCTGCTTGGAGTAGCCTCCCTGATCTCTGCAAAAAATTTTAAATAATAAATTGATGAGTTTTGTGCAGCTTCAGGAAGCAATCTAAACACAGGTAAATGCCAAATGTATGGCTGGAACATTCCGAGTATTGAGCTCACAACCATCTCCCGTTGCTTTCGGTTTTCCAGTTCCACAAATTAGATCTCTTTCAAATATTTGGGCTTGCCTGTTTTCCAAAAAAAACCAACCAAAAAAGATTGGCTTCCTCTACTGGACAAATTCAATGCCAAACTTCAGGGCTGGGGTACTACTTGGCTAAATCTGGCTGGGAAACTATTTATGATAAAGTCAGTTTTGAACAACATCCCATCTACCAGTCCTCCATAATGCTTGCCCGAAAAGGAGTACTCAAAAAGATGGAAGCTCTGATAAGAACCTTTTTTTGGAAAGGAGGGAAGCACATCGCCTATAAATTTCCTCTGGTCAGCTGGGATAAACTGACAATGCCCCTTCACGAAGGTGGCCTCAATATGAAAAATCTAAGTGCCCAAAACATCACATTGGGAGCTAAAATTCTATGCAGGAAAGTTGCTCAGAAACCAGGTTGGGCCCAAAGAGCCTTCTGGAAAAAATACTTCGCATACCCAAGACTCACAAGTCTGGTTTACACCATGGAGGTTAAAAACAGCTCCTAAATCTATGCCCTGTGTAAACAAGCTCTGCCTTTGATCCAACAGAATAGTTACTGGATACCTGGGAATGGCAAGTTAATTAATATTTGGACCAATAAAATCATGACATATCTCCCTCTTGTTGAAATGTCTGACATCGACCCTCTCATGTGATGGATGGCTCATAGAGATATCAACAAGTTGTGGGATATTTCGAATTGGGAGGAGAATGAGTGGGTAGGCTGGAAAAAGCTAGAACTGTCGAACGAGTTGGAGCATTCGTGGACTCAATCGGTGGAACGGCTGAAGGGGAAGGCCCCTCTCAACGTTTTGATGAAAGATGCGAGAGGATGGGGAACAAATTTGGGTTTGTACACTGTTGCGCAGGGATATAGAGTGTTCACCTCGCTCCCTCACGTCCCCAATAATCGAGACAAATGGAAAGGAATATGAACTGATAAATCCATTCCTAAAATTGACATCTAGGCATGGCTGACTATCCACAACAACATCCTAACAGATGATAACCTCAAGAAAAGAGGATTCTAGGGTCCTTCCAGATGCGTTTTATGCCAAGAGGAGGAAGAGACTATCAACCATCTTTTGATAGAGTGCAATTTCGCCAAAGCAGTATGGAGAGAGGCACTTAGTAGATGGGAAAAAAAATCATGATCCCGAGTCATATCTCTAGGTTGTTTGCAAATTGGAGGTCCATATACCCGGGAAAGCTCCCCAAAAAAGGCTGGATTGCGGCAGGTTGGATGGCACTGCCGAAAATGGTATGCTGGAAGTTGTGGCTCGAAAGAAACAACAAAATTTTCCAAGGCAGCTCTCATCAACCCCAGATGGTCAATCTCAAAGTCAAAAGCCTACTCAGTGACTTCTTGCAAGGAAAAATGAGTAAGTCAGGTTTTTCCAATTCCGGCGATCAAGAGAGTGAGTGGGGGCACGAGCTGGGCTTGCATCTTCCCTCGACTGGTAGAAATTCTAAAAACCAAGAGGATTGGAAAATAAGGATATCAAGCGAGGATTTTTCTAATTGGAGCAAAGGCAAAAGCCACAGTCTTCATTTTGACGGGGCAGCCAAAGGCAATCCCGGGAAAGCGGGAGCGCGGGGAGTTATAAAAAACCCGGATGGTGCAGTTGAGTGCAAGTATGCGTGGGGGTTGGGCCACAACACCAACACTCAAGCAGAAGCTTTAACTTTATTGCAGGGTCTAAGACAGCTGTTAAACACCATGTTGAAGCACACACATGGTGTATGAGGGAGAAGAATGCACACACAAGATAAACAACACACAATGAAGGATAAGCGTGAAGCTTTCTTATTTTCCATTATACAAAGATGTACATTTATAGTACAATGGTGTGACTCTTGGTTTCACATTCCAAGGTCACTTGGACTCCATTGTGACTTTTCGTATTCCACACCTACCCATGTAGGATTAGGTGTTCCAACATCCCCCCTTAATCCGAAGGGGTATGTGTGAGTCCAAGAAAAGTTATCCAGAGTGCTAAACACACATGTGGCCTGGACTGATCACTCACAAATGTTGAAAAAGAGACAGACTTTTGGTGTCCCCACCTCCTGGCTGTAGAACATAAACATTTATGATTCACGATCTCAGCCACAGCAGAAGTGAAGCCCTGCCTTGAAGAGTCTCCTGTTTAAAAAGGGAACTAACATCTAAAAGAGAAGTCCTGCTAGGCCCGTTGGACATCCCCAAACAAAGATGATGGACACCAGATTATCCACTAATGAAAATGATGGTGGAACCTCCCTGTTTCAAAGATGAACAGTTCTGGACATCCTAGCAGAAAATGATGGTTTGGAACTAAACTGGAAGTATGCTCAGGCATGTGTCGCCCACTCTGAATCTGGAATGATGAATTGTGGCTCAGGCTCGCTTGAACTGCTGTGTCTACAAGTCTGAACATGGAATGAGAGATTGTGGCTCGGGCTCGCTTGATCTGTCGTCGAAGCTTGTACATGACCACCATTTTCCCCACTGTCAGGGACAAGGTGAGATGATGGCGAAAACTCAGCTGCAAGTTTGCTCAATATCCGTGAACAAGTTCTATCATGTGTTGTAAACATCTTCTCGGCTGTTGATGCCCATTGCCAAGAAGCGATCCATCCAAGATGAATCTTGGTTCTTGCAGGAGGCTTGTGTCTGAAGCATCTGTCCGAAGAATGGGTGTGGCGACCACAGTGCTTGCATGGATGAAGAACAAAGCGGTGTTGCACAATGGCCAACTCGATCACAGTGTTGGCATTTCTCAATCTGTTGTGGAAGTGGAACAGGATCTGGAACAGCTGCAGGTGAACTGTCATACATGAATCCGGCACTCTGAAATATGATGGGCTTGGTGTAGTCTGGAGTATGAAAGGACACATCCTTGTCATATCCAAGACCAGTTCGGTGCTTGTTGTGGACAAGCTCTTCCCAAGGTCTGATGATGGTCTTGAGAAGTGCAGGTTGAACTGCTGCATCTGCTCTAGTGCAAGGAACTGAATGTGAATCAACTGGAACTTTACTGACATGCTGCTGATGGGAGTCTTTCTCAATCTTCTGAACAGAAACAGGTTCAGAATGGTGACTCTTCTGCTGAAGTTCTTCTTGTTGGAGCTGAGATTCCAACTGCAAAAACTCAATCTTTTCATGTGCATCTAGCAAACAACTGTGAATGTTACATAGAGCATCCTTGCTCATTTTTATCATGTCATCAACATTTGAATGAATGAGGTCATTCAACAACACTAATGCCTCATTGATTTTGGCCATTTTCAACAATTTAGGCTAAAAAATGAAAGGGTGTCGGCTACAACCGAAAATGCACCCGTTTACAATGATTCAACAAATACAAATGACTCAAGAGGACTTCCAACTATGGAAAGTACAAAATCTGCTCCTCAAATGATGGAGGGCAATCAACAATTTTCAACAACTCAAATACACTGATTCCAACTATGAATGAAGAGGCAAATTCACTCACAATGTGAGTTCAATACAAAATCTCTGCAAAATATTTGAATGTGCAGCAAAAACAACTTGTGCAAGAAGCCTTTAAGGAAGCTGAATTTTCTTCAAATAGCTGGTTTGCAATGATGACAAACTTGTCTTCACATGTAAAATCTTCAAAAAATCACCCTCTTATATATGCCACAAATCATTAAATGTCAAATCTGCAAATTTCTCTATTCAGTCCATGTCATTTCTTCAATTCTGCTTACATGTCATTCCTCTTTTTCTGCTGTTCAAATCTTCTCTCTCTCCTCTCTCTCTGCTGTTTTTTTTTTTTTTTTAAATAAATAAATTAAAAAAATGAGAATAATTAAAAATGGAGAGGGAGTAATAAAAAATGGTATTATATGGGAAGGGCTTATTAATGGGGGGAGGGGGGCTATTAAATAAAAATTAAAATGGAAAGAGATTTGTTTTTTTATTTTTTATTTTTTATTTTTAATTAATTAAAAAATATATTAATGGGAATATGGGGGGAATTAAAAAAAGTCGAATTTAAAAAATAGTGGAGGGGAAATGTAATGAAAAGGGTGGGAATTTAATAATGGGAAAAAATGTTTTAAATGAGGGAAAGGGACGTATATAAAATCGATTTTAAAAAAGGAGGGAGTGGTATTATTAAAGGGGAGGAGGGATTTTAAAAATAAAAAAATAAGAAAATCCAAATGTGATGGGAGGGAAAAAGGGAAGGTTAAGAGGTTAACGCAGAGTAGGGGATAACGCAAGGGAAGGGGAGAATAGGGCGAGATGGAGGGACGACCGAGGAGAGAAGGGGAGCCGTGGAGCAGGGTTGGGGGTGGAGCGAATGAGATGGGTTTAGTGGGTAGGTAGTGTGAGCGCTGTAAGGTGGGAGCGGCGTGAGAAAGGAGGCCGCGGGGAAGTGTGACAGAGTTGTGTAAGGGCGAGTGGAATGTGAGGGGAAGCGGAAGCAAATGCCGTGGGGTGATGTATAATGTATGGGAGCTGCCGTGGGCGTGAGGGCGGGTGAGGGAGCTCGTGAGAGGAATGAGAGATCGGTAAACTGCTGTGAAGAGTGTGCGATGTGAGCGTAGGGATATGCAAAGAGTTGCAGTGCGTAGGAGTGGGATGATTGTATGAGAGTATATTACAGTATGTCGTGGGTTGAGCGAGCAGGTAAGAGATGGCAGGGTGAGGGCGGAGGGATCTGGCTGTGTTTGAGGATTGCAGAGGAGGGAGGCCGTGAGGGCCGAGGGGCCGAGTGGCTCAGAAATTTTTTATTTTTTTTTAATTTTTTTTAATTTTTAATTTTATTTTTGTTTTAAAACAACAGATGGCAGATAATAGAGAGAGCAGAGTATTTTTCCTTCCAGCAACAGATATTGAATAAATGCAAATTCAGAACTTTTTCAGTAATCCAGCAGCAGGAAAATTCTTCAGAAATGCAGGATTTCAAGTAGTAATACACCGCAGAAAAATTTGCAGAGATTGCTAATAAAACTTTGAAATTTTTCCAGGAAAATGGACTTTAAAAATGCAGAATTCTCCAGAAAATTTTAGCAGTAAAACCCAGAATTTTTCCAATATCTCAGCAGTAGAAAAACTCAAAATTCTTTTCCATTAAAAAGCCAGAAACTTCTACTTCAGAAACCCTCTTTAAACAGTGTTTTCCAGCAAATCTTCAATGCAGAATTTAGTAGAAATTGCAGGAAAAATGAGAATGAAAACCTTCAGATGGGCAGTGCTGCCTTTCTTAAAAACCACTGTTGCTCTTCTTCAAAACAAATTCTGAATGCTGCTCCTTCTTCTGAATGCTGCTGCTTCTTATGAACGCTGCTCCTTCTCCAAAACCACTTCTGAATGGCGGCAAAAACACTGCTGCAGAAATCTCTGAGTGCTTCAGATGTGCAGTGCTGCTCCCAATTTCTGGGTGCTGCAAAAATGCCAAGGATTTTTGCAGATATGCAGGCCATAAACACAAATGGCTCACTCAAATTGAAGCAGGGCTAGAAATCGCCCGCTCTGATACCATGTTAAACACCATGTTGAAACACACACATGGTGTATGAGGGAGAAGAATGCACACACAAGATAAACAACACACAATGAAGGATAAGCGTGAAGCTTTCTTATTTTCCATTATACAAAGATGTACATTTATAGTACAATGGTGTGACTCTTGGTTTCACATTCCAAGGTCACTTGGACTCCATTGTGACTTTTCGCATTCCACACCTACCCATGTAGGATTAGGTGTTCCAACAACAGCTGAAAAGATTAGGAATCGAGCAAGCCAGAGTCATCAGCGATTCACAAAGCATTATTCAGATTCTGGTTAAAAATTATGCTCCTAAAGATCTCCGGCTCAACAGAATTATAGCAAGAATTAAAGGGTAATGGATAATTTTCAAGGCATTATATTTTTCATTTCCTTCGCGATAATAATAAGGAGGCTGATCACGAAGCTAACAGAGCGGTCCAACTCCCGTTGGGAGCTCTGCGGAGTGACGAAGAGGAAACTTGGGACCTAATTCCGTAGCTTGGATTCCTCATTAAATGTTTTTTTTGTGTTTTGCTTCTACAGTTTGTTTGAATCCGCCGCATAGACCACCCCTCTGGCTATTGCAAGATTTTGTAAATCTAGATATCAGACTCACTCCTTGGCTGTCCACTTGATAGAAGTGAGAAACTGGGCATTAGAACCCTCTCCATGTAAACTACTCAGCAGCTCTTTTTTTACCCCTTTTTAATATATCAATACATAACCGTTCTTGTTAAAAAAAAAAAAAAAAAAACCTAATTAATTATGTAATCGTTTAATATACATATATATATATATAACCCTTATGTTAATAAAACAAAGGTCACCACGAAACCACAGAGTCAGAATGTTGACAGTCGGGTCTATTGAATAGTCCACAAGAAATAATGTTGTTTGACCAAAGTTGTCAGATAGGTGTCCGCAGCTGTCGAAATTAGACGGTACATGGGCATGGATTGGTGCACGGCGGAAACACTAGAGACTAGGACGGCAAAAAACAACTAGCATAATATTGATTGTGCGGATTGTCTAGTAGAAACAGTAAGCATGATTAGGGAAGGATTGACGGGGACAGGGAACGAAAAGAGGGTGACAGGGAATTGTAGGCCAGTGGGGTGGGAGTGAATATGATGGAGCAAAAGAGGCTAGTACCAGGCGATGATCATAGTTCGAAAGAATTCGCGTCCTTGGCGGTAGCGTTGTCCTTGATGACAGCTGTTGTAGTCTGGTCAGCGAGAAATGATAGCATTGTTAGAGAGGGCCATAGGATGGCGAGTAGTGGAAAACGCAAGTTGCAACGGATGAACATGACATGGTAGTGTTTTTCACAGCTCTATGGGTTGGTGCTAACAATGGCTATGGTGTCAACGGATTGGGTCGGGAACGTTTCTTTTCTTTTTCTTTTTCTTTTTTCTTTTTTTTTTTCTTTTTTTCTTTTTTCTTTTTAAATATACTTTTCTATTTTTAATTTATTTGTAATGATGAATGTTTTAATATATATTTTTTTAATATTATATTTGACCAAAGACCTTGACGAATTGGAGAAGCTCCAAAATCTTGTAGCCAAACTTCTGATCATGACGACAAATACGTTGACGAAGACTTTAATGGCTAATGGTCGGGATCAGAGAACGTGGCTTTAATACTAATGTAACGAACAAAGTTCATATACGCATCAATAATCTTCAGAATAATTTGAAGACAAAGACATCCATTGTAGGACAAGTAATTGTATATGTAACAGTGTATAAAAGAATTGATATGAGATATGAGATGATTACAATGAGGGTGAGGGCCTGCTTATATACCTTAGGCAGATACCTCTTCACCAACGGTCATATCCTTAGGGACATAGCTCTTCATTAACTAATTACTAGCTAATTAATTATTATTAATGTTTTCATTATATATATATGTGTGTGTGTGTTATTCATAACAATATTTTTGTGTTTCAAGGCCATAAATAGTCATAATTTTGATGGTGTGTTTCATGGTCTTATTGTAGTGGATAGTTTTTGGATTTTATTATTGAAAGATGTAATCTATTCTTTTAAATCGACATGTGATTTTCGTTTTTTATTTAGTTCAATGAGATATAAGGCATGTATATAATGCTATTTGCGCCACCAAACTACATAACACTTTTTTTTAAATACTTTTAAATATATAAAATATAAAAATTTACCTTTTTTTCCAAAAAAACATTACATTTTTAATTTAAACTAATCATTATTTCAAATAGTTATTCTTTGCGAATTTTAGGGTTTCTTCTATATAGTCGTTTATGCTCGTCTTTGTGATAAGGGGATCTGCCCCCTCCTTTAACCAGATTGTTTTAGGAGATTATAATGATTGTGGTTCTACTAGTAATTCCTTCATTCTCCTCATCTTTGTCATCCTTTTCATAGAGTAGCTGAGCTAAGTGGGGTTTGTGGTTTCACAACAAACCCTCCATTGAGTGCATCGTGGCAAGCTAGAAATCTAAGGCATTATCTGCCAAAAGTGGTGTGATATCCAAAATATGAAGTTAAATCTAACAAGATCAAAGTATATATCTAATATATGCAGGATCACGCTCTAATATACAAATTTATTGGATTATATCCCTCTGAAAAGTCTATGATTGGGTGGATCTAAAACAAATGGAACCTCTAATGTCAAATAGAATTGGAGCTAGGGGCAAAAGGTTTCTTCATAGTCATTTTCTTTAGTTTGGAAGACAGATCGAGGGTTTTTGAAGGATCAGTATAACCCAAAGTCGAAGGAAGATTTCCTTGTTTCCCAGTGTCGGTTCAAATCTTTTCTCTTCCCAAGGAATATTGGGAGGAGGAAACCCTTAAAGGTATCGACAATGACATCGACAACTTTGTCAAAGTATCATAGGCTACTAAGAGAGGGTGGTACACATCATATGCTTGAATCTCTGTTTACATGAATATATTCCAACCTCTTCTAGCCTCTGCAAATATTCATTATCAGGATAATGTTTGGAAGCATTATCTAGATTATGAACATGTCCCCTCTAGATGCATACATTGCCATGAAAATGATAATCTTATTAGGGATTGCCAAATGAACATGAAGGAATCGTTTGAAGCACACCCTTCTCAGAAATAACAAGATGATTCGAGAAAATTCCTCCAAAGAAGAATAAATTTAAGTCCTCAGGGTACCTTAAATCCTCACTAGATCCCCAAATTTGGAAATAGGTTTGAGTCTCTCTGCTCTCTAAAGGAGATGCCATAACAAGAAAACTTTTAACCGAGCATGTAATCAACAGAAGGGAAATCCCATAACCCTCTATCGAATCGTACAAAGCCCATGAAAACGTCTTTTGAAGAGCACATGCAAAATTCAAACGCTACAAGAAATTATTAGCTCCCTTTCAGAAGAAGTTGAGACAATGACCCTACCAAAATATATGGATTTGGATTACCCACAATTGATTGCTCTTATAGAAGGATATCGTGGAAAATATGTGAAGGAAATCATCCTATATCATCACGCCAAGATTTTGTTTAGTGCCAATCTTCGAAGCAAGGAAAGAAAACAACTAGACTAGAGTTCTTCACAATCTGGTCTTGGGGTTCAAATGCGATATTTCTAGGTGAGTTGAAGACAAGACAAAGAATCCAACAAAATAGGTTGCAAGAGTAATCAAATACTGATCCAAGAAGACAACGAACAATTAATTAACTCATGGAAAATCATGCCAATGTCAAAGGCATTGCCCCCTTGAAATCTTGAATTTTCAAGGAGTTTCTATATAGTGAGTTTCACATTCTCTGTTATTAATAAGCAACTTGTTAGTCTTTAAAATCTCCTAGATTTCTTCCTTTCTTAGAAATTCAAACTATATATAACGTTTTTTTAATTAATGACAAAATTCATCTCAAATTAATTAATTTTTTCTGTAAATAAAATAAATATATATTAATAAATAAATAATATTATAAAAAATTTAAAAATATTATATATATTACAATAATAAAAAATATAAATAATTTCTTAGGATGACTAAACATATTTAGCTTCTAGAACGGAATATTCCATGACTTTTGGTATGAAATGTTTTGCAAGTTGACGTTGACAATGAGAGGGACTTGTTTTACAAAAGACATTTTTTCTACAACCCATGTTTCATGAATTAGTTCGTTGTTTGACTTTCTTTCTTTGTAAATAAAAATGGGTTGTTGTGGGAAAAATAATTAGTGGGTAGTTTGAATTTTTATTTTTAATAAAAATGATTGCAAAAAAAAAATTAGATGGTGTTTGTGGAAAAAAACTTTTTTATTTACTTTTAATTTTAAAATGAATTTTAATAATCTACAAAATGGTAAAATATAAATTAAAAATAAATAATAAATATAAATGTTTTAAATCAAATTTAAAAGGTTGATACTCCGGACGCAGGTGACTAAGGCCCATGGGTGGCAGGAGGGGTGTTACGAGCCCACCATGGCGACGAGTAGGCGGAGGATGCATGCAAGCGACGACGTGGGTGTAGGCATGACTGGAGTGACAATTTAAGTGGGGGAAGGATGGTGAAAGCGATTAGCAATAGGAAGGACAGAAAAATGGAGGTGGAGGTGAAGGGGATGTAGGAACCCAAGGGGGGGAGGCACCACCTCTGTCCTAGTTCGCGCACGTTCATAGTTATTATCGACGAAGGGAGGTGGGAAGGAGGCATAGGAGATGGTGGAGGCCAAGGTGGGTTTATATGGATGCGAAGGTGCAGGGGCGGCATTGTTTTAGCCTGGTGCAGCGGGGTGGTCGGGTAGAAAGGTGGAAGGGTTTATGGAGCTGCGTAGATGGCTGCGGCTGAGGATCGTCAACGCTCACATCTGGAAGAGATGATGGCAGACCGCCCATTCCAGGGTCGTCGTTGCATGGGTCGTGGACCAGGTAGAGGTAGAGGAGAGGCATACAGAGGTGGAAGAACTGTGCATTCTTCTCAGCCGAAGAATTGGGGCGACAGACTTGATTTGGAGGCCCTGTTCTTCGCTGATAATGACGACGAGGATGCCAACGTTATTTCAAAAATGGAGGCGGACCTGGTTAAGTCTCTCCGTCGTGAGTATTGGGGGGGGGGGGGGGGGAGTTGAGGTGCACCCGGTCTGGGTGTCAAGGATCCTCATAGGCTGTCTGATTCGCGAGAGGAGGAGAATTGGGCAAGCAGTCGGGGAAAACCTTAGCAGCAATAGGGAAGCATTGGACAAAAGCCTCAACAAACTACAGGACACCATGGTCATGGTTGGTTATTTCAACATTCTGTGGCCTAACATTGCGCTCCCGCTGGAAGCTGTCGGGGATGGAGAAGAAGAGGAAGACAAGACCAAGCAAGAGTCTGAAAGCTCAGGAGGGGAGGACCAGGACCGACACCGATCAGGTGCCTTGGCCCCTTTTTTTTTATGTTAAGCTATATGTGTGATTTCAACCCTGTAATGTCTATGGTTCGTAGTCTTACCAGGTTTAGTTGGTTACAAGTGGGAGTTCTTGCTCTTCTACCTTTATTGGGGTCCAACACACTGGATCTTCCTCCGGTTTCCCGATATGGGAGAAGATGTTTTTGTGATTTTGGACACATGGTCTAGTTTCCGGAGTGCTGACAGATCACTGTATGTACACATTTAAATAGTTAATAAAAGGAGGCCTATACTTGTTGATAAAAAATAAATAAAAAAATTAAAAAAAAAAATTAAAAAAATAAAATAAAATTAAATAAAATTAAAAGGTTGATAAACAAGAAGATAATTATCTTACAAACATTAATAACTGTTTTTATTGTTTAAAAACATTAATATAAATATAGATTTAGACATGTTAAAAGTGTCAATTTTTGCTTTTTGTATTATTATTTTTAATGAAAATATTACATAAATCAAATAATTTAATGTGATAAAAAGAATTAGTTTCATTATTCATTTAGATGAAGTATTACAATTAGTAATATTGGAGTTTATATTGGCTTTAAACTAATTATTTAAAGAGGAATAAATTGAAAATTAAAAAGGGGAAAATGTCTTAGCATTTAAGTTTCATAGTTGGTGAAGCAAAAATATAATGTATAAATTAAGTTGTGATGTAATGAGGTTACACTACAACATTTGCTTAACAAATTTTATTAAAAACAAATATGCAAAATATAGCAAAATTTCAAAAAAAACACAAAACAAAACACATCAAATTGTAATATCTTTATGACAATGTAATATTTCCATTTACTGAAAAAATTAGTTCATACTAAAATTATAAGAGAGTCAAAGCAACATAATAAAAATTAACAATGGTTACTTTCGAACCATTTTCCAATATATATCTATCATCGTGGACATCCAAGGCCTTCCAAAGGAGAAAATAAGTCACTTAATAGCCTTATTCACATCAATATTGTGAGCTAAAACCATGCGCCACCATAAGCTAGTTATGGCGAACTCATCATTAACCAAGTTGAGATTAACATAACAATCCCTACTTTAAACTTGACTCGATGATAAATATTTTGTCCCCCTTTGAGTTTATCCAAGAACCCAGGAAAAACAAATAATAGAAATATAATTTTAGGTCACAACCTAGCCAAATGTTAAATGTTTACTTATTGAACCCCCTTGTTTATGAGACAAGGGATCCCTTCTATCTAGGGATTTGGCTACCTAGTCTATGAAGGTGTACATATGCTACATTCCTTTGAATTTGAATTTGAAATTGTGAAAAAATAAAAATAAAAAAATTTGAAGGAGAAAACACGTGTTCTTGAACATTGTGCCCATTCTTGTGGTACAATAGCCTCCCTTAATTCTATCATTCAATTTTTATTCATAATGTTACATAAGTGAACACTGAGTTCTCGCATGTGATTTCTTCATGTCATTCCACCCATATTCCTCCACGAGCTTCCAACTACACATACTTCAATTGTTGGAATCTTATCACCATTGTGTGATAACCTCTCTAATGTAGACTTTCTCATATGGAGTTTGTATGATGGAATTGACGACGACAACCACTGGAAATTTACTTCCTTTCCCGTCTACCATTCCAACCAACTAAGAAACCATTATGCTTTCCTAAGAAGCCCTTCCCTCTACATCAAATTTGAGCTCTAGTAATCCCATGTGCTTTCTCCTTGGCTCTTATTCTCCACCTTCTCAGGAGAGTCTAAGTTTGCCTAAACTATAATACCATGTTAAAGTTACTAGAGAGCCAAAGCAACATGACAACAAGCATATAGATAACAAAGAACATTAACAATCACCTTGGGAAACACACACACACACACAGATATATATAACCACTAGAACCACTTTAAAATGGAGACAATAAACCGCTTAAATAAAATTCCTTTTTCTTCTTATACAAACTAGCGAATTTTATTTATATATAAAAGTTGTGATAGAAACACATAGGAAGTACATGTGAAGGATCTTGAAAACAAAATGTTAGATTGCATTTACCCAAAAAAAATATAATTGCTTGAGTGCATGTAAACTAAGTGTTGTTGGAGTTACGAGGACATAAATTCTTAGTCATAGTTGTTCATAAAAGAACTGTGACACTAAAGGAGACAATAGATATTGATAACAATACTAAAATCACTTAAATAAACTTCCTTCAAATAAATATAATCATAGATTAAAATTATGTATTATTATAAACTCTTGACAATAAATCCATCTTTATTTAAGTCAAAATTAGCCTAATAATCCATTTTATAAAATATTATATATAATAATTATAAACTCAAAATTTGTCTTTCCCATGTCCAAAGCATTTGACAAAATTAATTGGAATTACATCAAAAAAATGTTGGCCGCCTTTGGCTTCAACAAAGACACCATCAAATGGATAATGGCCTTAGTCTAGGGGCTCTCTTTTCCATCCTCCTCAATGGATCTCCCTCGGCCATCATCAACCCTTCTCGGGGCATTAGGCAAGGTGACCCTCTTTCACCCTTCCTCTTTGTCATCATGGCAGAAGATCTGCGGCGCTCCATAATTGCTGCCTCTACAAATGACTGTGTATGTGGTCTAAATATTTATCCCTCTAACCCCCCAACCACCCATCAACAATTTGTAGATGACATGCTCCTCATGGGCACTCCCACCATCAAAGAAGCCCTTGCCTTCCAGACCATTCTAAATGATTTTTCTCTAGCCTCCGGCACCTCTGTCAACAACACCAAATCTAAGCTCTTTTTCCTCAATACCTCCTAAGAGATTCATATCAACATTGCCCGCATTCTGGGCTTCCAGCTCAGTTCCTTTCCCTCTAAGTATCTGGGAGTTCCCCTTACCGATAAACCCTTGGCCAAAGGCAACTGGGAATACCTGGTCACTAAACTTCAAAAAAAGATCTCCAACTGGAACTTCAAATCTCTAAACCTCCCGGGTAGACTTGTCCTTGTTCGCTCGGTTCTCCAAGCTATCCCTCAGTACCAATACTCAACCATTGCACCCTAAATCCATCTCAAACCAAATCAAAACATCCCAAAGAGACTTCATATGTAAGGGCAAGGTGAACAAAGGTAAATGGGTGCTGGTTGCCTAAAGCAAACTTTGCAATCCCAAAAAAGCAGGGGGTCTCGGCCTCAGAGATCCAGATCTTCTTGGTAAAGTCATAGGGGCCAAAACCTAGTGGTGTTGGATCACTAATCCCAACACCTCCTGGGCCAAACTGTGGAAAGCTAAGTATGCTCCCACTCATCATCTAGACTCTCTGATCAGACTTTCGGGTAATCTCAAAGGCTCCCCGATCTGGAACCAGGCATGGGACAACATAACTCTCATTTAGAATCACTATTTTTGGGAAGTGTGCAAGGGCGAGAATGCTTTGTTCTGGGATGATGCTTGGGAGCAATGTCCCAGGTTCAACACAGACATTTTCCTTCCCATCAGACTGCACATGGACAGACTCAACAAATATTTCGTCAAAGACTTCTGGAAAATCGAGGATAATATCGACTGAAGGGTGTGGCTTCACCCCCATATAGTGGCTCAGCGTAATCACCCTCAGACTTATTCCATCCTTGCAGAAAAGCTTCATAAAAGACAGATTCAAAAGGATGAGGAGCCGGACAAGCTCAGATGGGGTTCAAATGCAGCAGGGCACTTCAATATTAAAGATGCATATGGTCTCCTATCCGACCCCAATCCCATCCCCTGGACAGTAAATGGAGCAGGCTCTGGAATCCTAATCATTGGCCAAAAATTTCTCTCTTTCGTTGGCTTATCACGCACCAAATTTTTTTGAACTTGGACAATTTCCAAAAAAAAGGTTTCATTGGTCCGTCCATCTGCACTCTTTGCAAAAACAATTATGAAACTTCCAATAATTTGCTTAACGAATGCCAATTCGCCTCCAACATTTGGAATTGGCTTTCTTTTGTCTTCAAAGCCTCTAATCGAGACCCCTCCTCCATCCTCCTCTCCCTCAACCTCTAGCGAACCTCCTTCTCCTCCCAGCCTCTCATCAACTTGGCCTGGCACCTTCTTCCTGACATCATATGTTGGGCCCTCTGGAAATAAAGGAATTGTCGTATCTTCAAAAATCTGGAAAAAGAGAAGAACAGATCCTCCACTCTATCAAGCAAACATTGAGAGAATCCACCTCCATTTCCAAGCTCCCCGATCCCTCCTCCCCCCCCACGAGGGAGGATTGTTGCATCCTCTCCCTTTTTTACCTCTCTCTCCTCCTCTTTCCCTCTAACCCCTCTGCTTCTCTCGCCTCCTTGCCGAAGCCTAAATGGCACCATCCCGACCCCAATATTATTAAGCTAAACTATGATGGTGCTTCTAAAGACAATCCTGGCAATGTGGGCTTTGGAGGATTTTTCCGCAACCACGAAGGCAAAATTCTTTGGATCTACTACGGGAACCTTGGCCGCACCACCAACAATGCAGCTGAACTTCAAGCCCTATCTCACAGGCTCGACATTGTAAGCCATCACAACTTCTGGCCCCTCCTTGTGGAAGGGGACTCCACCGTTGCTACCTAAGATTGCCGAAAAATCCAACTGGGTCGCAACTTCCACCAAGTCTCCGACTGTTGGCGCATAAACAAAATCCTGCAAAAAATTAAACACATCATTGATAATGCCAGGGGCATCTCCTTCTCATCTGTTAAGCACAAAGCTAACAAGCTTGCAGATTTTCTAGCCAACACGAGCGTCAGCAACATCAACTGACTCACTTCAGCAGCCTAGGACTCCATCGCTCTGCCATCTTTCAAAAATGAATGCATCTGCATCAACTTCTTGGAGTCGCAGCAGGCCGACTTGGCCTCTCCCTCAATTCCCCTTCTCAATCAAATCAGTAATCATGACCCTCACACTAGCCACCCTCCCCACGAATAATCCCACCTTCGGCACTCCTGCGGCCTGCTCTCAACAGTATGCTCCCATTCACCTCGTTAATTTCCCGCATGATGAAGACAACACTTTTGGCACACTACTCAGTGGCTCCCCCTGTCCTCCCAACCTCTCGCCTACCTATATCTTCCCCTCTACCCTCGACTGTCCATCATTCCTGCTTGCTCCTCTCGCTGAGCTTGCCACCACTCTGTCTCGCCAGAGGTTGGCTCTTCACTGTTCTCCCTCTCATTCCTTCGTCTCCCCCTCCCCCACTCCACCTTTACCTGCCCCCATGGCCCCTCGCAGAGCTCACCCTCCTCTCCCTGCCCACCGCGGTCCCGGTGCCCATTGGGATAGCAACACCCGTCCCACTATCACCCTCGCCGAAACCGTAGCCGAGAACTCTGCCAACACTTATGTTGCCTCTACTAGCGAGGACATGCAGAGGCACATCGCCGACTTGGAGAACATAGCCCACATTCTTCGCAGAGATATGTCGTATGAGGTGGCTAACGCAGCGCTCCGCCGGATCCCGGTCTAACCAGACCCCAGGAGAACCTGTACAACAGAGCCATCGACCTACATTAACACACTAAAACACTCCTTGCCATCGCCTTCCAGGACCAGAATGACCGCAACAGAGTTCTAGAACACAAAATTGACTCCTTAACGGAGAAATTCGTCATGTATGTAAGCGAAGTTCACCATATGCGGTTCATTGACAGGAGGTCCCCCTACTATTCTCTTTTGAAGAGTTGGTTTGCTACGCGCCACCACCACCAGCGCCCCAAGGAAGAAGAGGTAGCTCCTATGGCTCAATGTTCCTCCAGGCCGGACTACTCTGACGTCGGTCCCTCTTCTAGCCGAGGCCAGATCTTTTGCTCCGATGAGGGTACTCCTGATAGGCCCATTAGTGTGGATGACTTTTTGACCGATGACACTGAGGCGCACCGCTCTCCAGGCCTCTAATTCTCCTACTTATCGGGCTATGCCTTCTTTTTTTACTCCTTGTTGGATGCCTTAATGCCTTTTTTCCAACTCTGCAATGTTTGATCATTTTATGTTTTTTGACATTTGCACCCTCCCCTCTATCCCTCTCCCTATATTCTCATTCCCAGAGTGTGAGACACAAGCACATCAGACTGGTGAATCTTCAGCTTCAAGATGCCTGTCTGCGATTTCACCTCTCTAGAGCTACGATGTAATCTACGTTTTTATGTTGAATGTGAATAGAACTTCCTAATTTACCAACAACAAAAAAATTCCTTTCCCTAAAAATAGCTTTATAACATATATTTTATTTTGACCAATCTTATTTCAAACTTGTAAGCCATGAATAATACCTTTCAAACAACATTAGATTAATTTATCTATGTAGTTACAAACACAATAATAATGGCTAAGCGTATAATACATTTGCAATTGGTAGCACATGGATGGATGTATTACTATGTGTTATATATATATATATATATATATATATATATATATATATATATATATATATATATATATATGTATGTATGTATGTATGTATGTATGTATGTATGTATGTATGTATGTATGTATGTATCTATATATATATATATATATATATATATATATATATATATATATATATATATATGTATGTATGTATACATATAGATGTATACATACATGTAGATATATATATACATGTATGTATACATCTATATGTATACATATATCTATATAGATGTATACATACATGTATATATATATCTACATGTATGTATACATCTATATGTATACATACATACATATATATATATATATATATATATATATATATATATATATGTGTGTGTGTGTGTGTGTGTGTGCGTACATTTATATTACTTTTTTATTAATCACGTATATGGAAATCGAGAAATTGGCTTGGTAAGTCATAGATCTAATATCTAAAAACAAGCTAACTAGAGGTTACATGAAAACTAAGGAATTTGGATTAATCGGTCCCTAAGGTAACCAACCAAAATGAAACTCTGAAGACAAGGAACCCTGAAATTGACATTACCCATCCATTTACTACTATCCTGGTAATTGAACTCATGAATGGTCATGGATTTTTTCGAAGGTCATTTTTTCCTTTTTTCTTATGGACATCAATCCATTCTGAGAAGGATTCAAGAACAAACGAAGAGGATACAATGATTTCATTTCCTTGAGTCACTTCCAATTCCAGGGGGTCTACAATTGTAGTTGATTTGTTATAACTATCCCTGTGATTTGATTCATGGAAATGTTTGTGCCCGCTCATTGGTGAATCTAAGACCATAGTTTTGTCCCTCGCGTCACCTTCTGAGGGGTGGACCTTGGTGTCTAAAGGATGAGATGGCCCTGCATGTGATTGAGTTGAGGTTGAAGGACTCAATTTAACTGAGGAGGTTTTTTGGCGTTGAGTGTTATTTGGTTAGTTTGTTGTAGATTCCTTACATGTTATTTAAAATTTTGGATCTTTTCATCCTTAGGGTTTATTCTAAGCATTCAGTGGAGGAGAATGTCCTTGAGAAGAGGGGCAGGAATTCTGAAGATGACGAGGTTGTTGACAAATCTTGTAACGAAAAGTTGCATTTTCATGGTCCATCAACTACAAAAAAATAATGCCACTCTAGTTGAGGAGGATTTTATCCAGCAACGCTCTACCAAGATTTATTTCAACACATATGCGAGCAAATTTTATAATACCATTCTCAATCCTATCTGTGTATACCTTAATAAAAAAATCCAGTGAGTTTCCCACATCGGATAAGATATCTGAATGTAGCAGATCAAGGGGCATATTTGGGAGTTTAACCCAAAATAGAGAGCCTATAGATGACATGGAAAGAGGGTTAAAACTAGTAAACTGTGGCTTAATGAAAAAATCATATCGCCCCAAAACCAGGGTCCCTGTTCAAAAACCTTTAGATAATTGTGAAGATATTTAAATTTCACCACAAAGAAACCCTTTGAAGAAAAAGGAAGGTCTATATTTAAGTTCTAGGTCCAATGCACCCATTCCCAAAGTGAAGACTTTAATGGCCAAAGCCCATTAAAAATGACAAATAATGGCATGCTCCAAATAATCCATGGAATAATCTTTAGCTTGAGGGTGATCCACTTGGATAGTTTAAATATCTTTCACTTGATCCACAATGAAGGTAGACCCTGAGAGCTCTTTGGATGTCGGATTAAAGAGCTATGGCTTAAGGGCATCCTTAAAGGTGTAAGACAAAGAAGGAGAGGGTGCACCCTCGCCTTTGGCTCTACCATTTAATCTTGAAACTAAGAAGAATATAGTGTCCTTGGCAATGCCATAATCTCCAAGTAAATTTCCTTCCTAAAGTTACCTACCTTCGTGTAGGAGCTGCATAAATATAGAAGGGATTCCTATCTGATATTGAATTATGGCAGGGAGCGTAGATACTAGATCAACCATGTTGACCACTCCGTGTCAGCGACCTTATAGCAATACACCCCTTTTTTTGCAACAATGATTCCATCATGTTCAAGTGTTTATACCATCCAAAATTCAACAACAATTTTCAGTTTGATAAAGTTGTAAACCCATTCTGCATGTTTATAATATAAATGATCTTAGTAAGACCATCATGTATGTAACAACCTAGGTAAGCCTATTATTTTGGTGATGATTTCTATCATAGGAGGTTTTACTTCTCCCTGATTCATCTGTGTCTCTAGATACAAATGATCGACATAGTCTTTCCCTTCAGCCTCACCCCAAAGCTAAGGTGGATTTTCTTGTCAAAATATTAGGTGAGTGCTAGTGTTTTCTATCGAGTCTTTGTAAAAGTAATTTGGGAATAATCCTAGCTAATTGGCTAGATTATTTTATTACAAATTATTTGGTCTACTAGATCATATTTTGAGTCGCAGAATTGGGTAGATATTTAAGGGTCTATAACAAACAGGTGTTCCCCCCTGTGGGTTAAATGTATATATCTTATGTAAAGAGGGTGTGAAAATTTACTAATCCCCTCATGACTCAATTAATTAAATTTTTTCTCAAAAATAAATTAAAATTATAATCCAAAAATTTGATTAAGTCCTAGGAAAAATTAATTCTCCAATATATATATATATATATATATATATATATATATATATATATATATATATATATATATATATTGTGGGGTTTAAAAGAATTAAATTTTGGAGGTCCTCGGCCATGGTAATATTAAAATTTTCAAGAGATTTTGGACCCTTGTGCTTTGGTAGTTAAGTCAATGTCAATTTTTTGAGGAAATTAACTCGAAATAATTAATTTTGAGTTGATAAAAATCCATTAAATGAAAATTTTGATTTTTCCTCAAAAAATAAAAAAATTCGACGGTGATGATTAAAAGATAATTAAATCTTTATGAACAGTCAATATTACTTTGACAGGGAGCAAACCAACTAGTCATTGGAGAATTAATCTATAAATTAGAGGTCATTTGTCATTCGAAAGGATCCGACATTTGAGATCATGTACTAGCTCTTGAAGCTCTTGTAAACACTTTGTGGAATAATGCAACGCAAAGTCTTTGGGGTCTTACTTGATGGAAATGTTCCTCTCTGGTATTTTATGGTAACTTGTGTTTTGGTATTTTATGGTAACTTGTGTTTAATGTTTTTTTGATCTTATTTATAAGTTATTGGTTAATACATCTTGTATATCAATTTATTGCACATGTATCTTGCTTAAATTGTTGGGTTTTAAGATAGAATTAAGATTTTCATTTGATTGGCAAGTATCTCCAATCTTTGAAGATTTAATCGTTATTTTATTGCTCTATTAATTTAACGACTTATATTTCAAGTGTCCAAAAATCATCTTTATTCATGACAGGTGAAAACCTCACAAAAAGAGGCATCCTCAGAGCCCATAGATGCAACCTTTGCATGAATGATCTGGAAACAATAGACCATTTGTTTGTAAACTGCCCCTTCACAAAAGAAGTGTGGAATCTCATCCTCCATGGCCTCAATGTCTCTGCCCCGATTTAGATCTTTTTGGTAGAGCTATTCTCTAATTGGAAGGGGGGGGTATGCCCATGCTATCCCCAGCAAATCTCTATGGCTCCGAGTTTGGCAAAACATCCCTAAATACGTCTGCTAGAAATTATGGATTGCTTGGAATGAACAGGTATTCAATAACACCTTTTGGAACCCCTTGACGGTGGCAACGAAAGCTAAAGCTCTCCTCTTCGAGACAGCTTCTAACCACTCTCACAAACCTGCAATCACCCTTCTTCCAGAAGAAAATAACTAGTTGGGTACCTTCATCTTAAAATACAGGAATCATCCCCAGTCAGTCCCCCCAACAGTTTAAGATGGTGCATAAGGGATCCGGACGAAATATTCCAAACATGGTGGAGGAAGTAGGGTAAACCAACAATCTTCTTTGATGGTGCCTCAAAAGGAAATCCTGGGATTTCAGGTGCAGGGGGTGTGATCTATTCCTCGGATGGCACAGGAGACAGGTTTAGTTGGGGCCTCGGGCAGAGAACAAACAACCAGGCAAAAATTCTCGAATTGATAAAATATTGCCAAATAGCTCGGGATAAAGGCATTAGAGAAATCCAAGCTTTCGGGGACTCAAAAATTTTGATAAAAACAATAAACTCAGAGGATCAGTTCAACAATCCAATCCTAAACAAGAGCCTTCAAAGGCTGAAGTACGTTATGGCAGACTTTGCCCATACAAATTTTTTCATATACTCAGAGATTCAAACAAGGAAGCAGATAGCTATGCAAGTAAAGGCTGCCTCCTCTCGCAAGGAGCCTTCAACATTAATGATGAACCCCATCTAAAATCCCAATTCCACAAATGAGCATTGAAGAATAGCATGTAATTGAAGCTGGCTGAAGCTATGTACTGATGGTTGTTTAGGCTCCAGCCCAACTTGCCCTCCTCTATAAATAAAATTAATTGTTTCAGTTAAAAAAAAAATCTTCTTTATTCAAAGATTTTGGGCGTTTGGGGAAGTCCTCAGTTGGACTAGTTGACTCTCGAAACTTAAAGATCTCGAGAGCTTCCGGATTTAAGACCCCAATATTATCGAACGAAATATATCTTGTAGGTATTTTCTGGGTTATTACCTAAATAAGAAATTTTATTCATCTTCAATATTGTGCCGAATAGTTAGATCTAGCTAGCAGGAGCCTGCAATCTTCAGAACTGGGAGCGGAGTCAGACTAATATTCCTCAGATATGATAGATTTGTAGATTATTTGTATAAAATGTGTATATATTGTATAGATATGAGGTTTTTGTGTGTGTGTATATATATATATATATATATATATATATATATATATATATATATGTTTTTTTAACTCGGGATTGGGTTTTGATTTCAAATTTGTGTATATGTATTGGGTTTTTGGGTTTTGATTTCAGATTTTTATATATGTATTGAGTTTTGTTTCTTGTTTTTGCAAGTGTGTATCTGAGGATTTTCATAGAAAAATTTCAAATCTGAGACAGATCTAGGTCGTGGAGGGCAAGATCTTATCTCATAATCAAGTTCATTCCGTGAAATATTGCAGATATGAGTTTTGTTTTGTTTTGTTTTGTTTTTTTTTTTGGAAAAAAATTATTCCTGGGGTTTCACTCAATAAAATTCTGGAAATAATTTTGGAGGCTCTGAATTTTTAGAAAATTATTATTATTATTATTATTATTTATCGGAGTCTGCAAGCTCTCGGCCATCTCCTCCTTGCCTGTGTTAAATCCTAGTCGTCCTCCTAATTTTTGCAGCTCCTTTTCACGTCCCTAAACCTCTAGTCGCGCTGCCATTCCTCTGCTTTTTTCTTCTGTAACTCCGTCCCATCTTTCTCCTCTACCTCCGCTTACATCTGCCTTCTTCCCCCCTGCATCAACACACATCCTTTTTTCATGCTTCTCTTTTATTCCCGCAAGCTCCGCAACTCCCTCTCCTCACAACTCCCTTTCCCTCTTCTGCATGCCCTCGCGCTATTTCCCTCTTCCTCCTGCTTGCTTTTTTCTCTCCCTTCCCTCTCTCGTTAACTCTGCAACCCTTTCTTCTCCTACTCCCTTCCTTGCATGCTCCTTTTCGTTATCCCTGCACCGTGAATCTAAGTTTCCCTTACCATATCTTCCCTCACTATTTTCTCCCATCGTCGTATTCTACTGTTGTGGTAGCCTTCCCTCTATTGTGTTCTCAGTCTATCTTTTTCGACCTTTAATTAACCTACCTCGTAGCCCAAAATCAATTTTTTTTTTTACTTTTGTGAAGTGACGTTTCCCTTCTGAAAAAAAAATAAAAAAAAAATAAATAAATAAATTTGATTTAAAATTTTGTGGCCTTTGGCCCATTAGCATTTAAATTTTCATTTTTATTAACCTTTTAACTTTTGAATAAATCCAAAAAAATTAAAAAGAGCTAACTTTTAGATTTTGTTTAATTTTTTTTCATAAATAAAAAAAAAATTGAAATATTTTAACTTTTAATTTTTTACATTAGCACTTTAAAAAATAAATCTTTTTTTTTTTTTGATGACATAAAATTTTGTTGGGATCAAGTTGTGAGTTAACTTTTGAAATTGGGGTGTGGGCCATTTACATATTAAAAATCTTTAGCAAAAGATTCGTTGTAGAAACAAATTTAAGGTTCTTATAGTTAAATTAAATTTAAATTTATAAATATTCCTAAGTTTGACTATAGGATAAAAATAATTTTCTCGGTCTGCATTATTTTAGAAGATCATTTAATTCCAGTAGTACTTGACGAAGTATTTTTTCTATTAGCATTTAAATTTTGTTTTTCTCTCATAATTAATTATTGAGATTTAGGTGCTTAACTCTTTCGTATGCTTTAGCTAAGTTCCATTGGAATTGGATTTTAATTTTTTTAATGCTTGATATCGATTGAGATCACCTATTAATTTAAAGGGGAATTAACTCTAAGAATTGTTTCATTTACTTGAATTATTGGATCTTTATTGAATATTTTAGTTTGGGAAACTTTCAAGTAAATGTGATCGGTATTTTTATTGAGCACTCTATTGTGGATTTGTGACAAATTGTATATCTTTTGATTGAGTATTTTTTTAACATCTTCATAATTAGCAAAGTAGTTAGTGTTTAAATCAGAATAAATTGTAATCTCAGTGCTTTGGGTTTTTCACATCAGGTTTCACTAAAAAATCTTCTAATTCTCCTTGCATTCCACATTAAGTTAGTCTTGCATAATTAAAAATTACTTCCAAGCATAAGTTTGTATGATAGAAAGATAGGTACCCATCAATATTTGCTTGAGAAGCATGTTTTTTCTAGTACGTAAAATGGTGACCTTGTTGTTGTTAGAGCCAAATCTCTCTGCAGCCCCGGAGGCACTGTGTACATTAGATTTTCAGGAGAGGTATCGTTAATCACACCTTAGTGTGCTTCACCTTAACTTCTCTATGCCACTTACTACTAAATGAGGCTCAATATAGAAAGGATTGAAGGGTTTAAACTAAGAATAGGCATTTAATTAAAATTAACCAAGTTCCTGCATTTCACATTATTCTTAGGATCTGCATTACATATAAGACAGTCATTCATCCAAGCAGCATTTTCTCATCAATTACTTGGTCCTAAATTTCTTAGCAAGATAGTTGACTCCATAAGGCACTGGTATCATTCGTTTAAATCTATTCAAATCCTTTAAATCCTGCTAGATATTATACGAGTATTTGGTAGCTTAACTGTGTCTCCCGAACTCGTTGGTTTCCAAATAGTTCTCCTTCATTCCATTTCCGTAGGGTATACCCCCATTATTTTTGTTCTAAGGAGACAACTTAAACGGAGAGATTGAGGATTAGGGTGCCTATACATTATGTGCGACAACAGAGTGTTTTAACTTGAATACAGAAAGTTCTGCCAAAGAATGGCTTCATGAAGACCAAAAAGTGCAAGAGATTTGGAGCAATGGCCTCATCTTGCATGTAGGAAGAGCTCTGCGACAAAATAAATTTTCCCTTATTTACTAGATTTGTAACAAAAGTAGCAGGATGAAGAGGATTCCGAAAAATGACATTATCTTGAAGTGGAAAATATCTCAAGAATAGAGCGACAACTAAAGGCATTAGGGTTTCCATCATGATAATAAACCATTTAGGTTATTATTAATGACTCATAAGATGCCCAAATAACATTGGATCAATTGGAAAGGCAGAGCGATGGCGACAATCAACAATGTTAGGGTTTACGGATTTGGACACAGAACATTGACTGCCGCCTCCCATGGCGACGCATATGCTGGGCGTCGGCTCTGCACCTCCACCTTTCGTGACTTTGAGGTAAGGGAGAAGTTACCACGGGATTGGAGATGCTCTATACCCACGGCAACTGTATATCGGGTCCCCTGTTTCTGCATAGACCGAAGAATGGGATTCAAGAGATTGGCTCTCAAGTTAATACCGGTTGCTGTACATCGTTACCAGAAAAAGTGCCTACTCTCCATGGTCTAGGGGATGGGGCGGAGGTCGACGACCGATGGGAAAGAATCGCAGCCGTGCCCCTTACTCCACTGCGCCCTCTGCGCAACATCATGAAGGCAGAGTACTAAGTACTCGGGGTTCCTATCAAATGGGCTGCACAAGAGATACAAGCATTCAACGCAAGCGAGAATGACAACTAGTTTCTGTTAGGCCACCACTGAAGCAGACAAATAAACTAAAGCCAGAGGCCGATAACTACACCACAGCGAAGGAAAAACGAGTAAGTTCAAACCGTTTCCAGATTTTTCTTAAAACTCTTGTGGGCAACAACTTATTGATTTGGATACAAGAGTCTGATCGGGTTGCTGACCTGAAGCAAACCATTTTGGATACCACTGGCTATACTATCCATGAAGAGTCTATCATCCATTGTGGGATATCTCTACAGGACTCCTGCAAACTCAAAGATTATGGCATATACCCTGCTTCCACCATTTACCTCAATCTGCGACTAAGAGGTGGTGCTGCCAGACAAAACAGAACATAGGGGTCACAAGGACCCAACACAACCTGCAATGAACACCCCAAAGGACCATCCTACAATAACATACTAAAGGGGATAAACATACCTGCTGCTCCAATAGCAGAAGCAGCAAATGCCCCAAAACCGTACATTGTGGAACAACTTAATCAGATTCCATAACTACAAATGGAAATTCCTGAGATTGATGAACATTGTTTTGTCTTTGAATCACAAGCACTTATCTGCAGATTTAACTACTTTTTCCCAAAACCAATGGATCTATTTCATTGGATTTTCATAAACTGGACGACGGAATGTGAAATACATCTCTGTTCCAAGGGGTTCTTCATTGTCACTTTCTTATCCTCAGAAGCCAGAGAAAACATTCTCAAGGCTGGACCATGGTTCTGGGGGACTACCGGACTATTCACCATACCATGGTTTCCAGAATTTGATGCAAATATGATGGAGGTCACCAAAATTCCGGTCTGGGTGTGGCTTTACAACCTTCCACTTGATTTCTGGAATGAAGAGGTACTCATTGGCATTGGAAACATTATTGGGAGCTACATAAAAACTGATACCAAACACATGGAGGAGAGAGTCTTTACCTTTGCTTGCGTTTGTGTGGAAGTAGACCTCAGCAAGGGGCTTCCTGAGTGCATTATACTATCTCATAAATAGCAAAAATGGACGCAACATCTTGATTATGAAAACACTGGATTCAGATGCAGAATATGCAGAAATACAGGGCATTTACAAAACACATGTCCAGAAGCTAAAAGAGATAACAGAAAAAAGAAAAAGACAGGAAAAACCAACAAGGGCTGGCAATTTCCATCAGATAAACCAGAACAGGAGATGGAGGAAGATGAGGAGGAACCCATCCCAAAAGAAAACAATCAGACAACAACAAAATATGAGACACAAGAACAAGAGATGCAAGAAAGTTGAGGACACAAAAGACAGCATAACTCAGACAATTCAGATTCGGATAAGGACAATGGAGCAATTATAGTTGAGAACCAGCTTGCACTTATCACCACCTCGCCATCACCTAGTCCATGGCGAAAGGTTGAAAAGAAAAAAGGGAGAAAAACTTAAATACTCCCCTTTGTATTTATAGCTTCTTGATGCAACTTATTGCTGATACTTGAAATACTGCAAAGTGTAACATGTAATTTTGTTTTTATTGATAAAATTACGAATTTTTCCTTTGTGAAAAATTAATGACTCATAAATTTGGAAAGATTTTGATTTTTAAAATATTATTTAAATTTGCAAAGTTGTTGGTATAAATAATATTTTATAAATTTTGTTTATTTCATAAATAATATGTATGTAGGATTATGATGTAACAAATAATTTAATAAAAAGTAGAATGTATATGAACAAGGGGAATAACTGCAATGCAACATAGTCTTTGCCTCTACCGCTAATTATGTGGGGTTTCCATTTCCATCTCTCCACATGCTTGCTCTGCACAACTTCCTCTCCACAACAACCTCTGCACAACTTCCTCTGCACATGCTTCCTCCGCAAAACTTCCTCCACACACACCTCCTCCGCAAACACTTCCTTCACACACACTTTGGGCTAAACTCCACCAACACGAGTAGCTATGATACATCCTACCCTATTTTCCCACCATACTTGCTTGTGGATGATTGATAAAATTAGTGTTGTGCCGTAGTGAAAGTTGTGCCACCATGCTTGTATAATATTTATTATTAACCTATTAAATGTTGAAGATATTTCATGCTCGCCACCTAAATCATATACAATGTATCACTGTCATTCTCTGATGTATTGCAAAATAGCTACAATGTCAAGCTCATTTCATAAACGTTACTTTTAGTTTTCTCATTTTTTTAATGGTTTCCGCATTTATCCGAGATGTTTTTGCCTCTATTTTTAATGTATAAATATATTTACTTGAAAATTTCAAACAAGAGTCTTTAAAAATATTTACTAAACTTGTGCAGAGCTTTCACTAAGTGGATAGCCCCGGACAAACAAATCTCCACACACTGCTTATCCTAACAAGCAAAGCTCCACACAATATAAAACAACCAACCTACATGGAGCGATTAATATGGTAATAGCTGCAAAACGCACAAATAATCATGCATTGCACTATCCTTACTGTAATGATGGATCGTGTCATATATTCATCCTACAACAAATTGACGCCAATTTTTTTGGAGACGTATACATTGGGATAGGCAAAACGCTCTAGTATGTCAATGCTTTGAACTCAATCACTATAAGGCATGTATTTTGAGCCTTTAAAATTTTATTGTTTGAGCTATAGTTTCCTGAATAAATATTTTCCTAGATTTTTGACAGATTGTCATAGAATTCAATTTCTTCTGCATATTTTTACTAGCTCACGGTGCATTGCGATTTTTTAGTAGACACCCTTAATTGATACCCAATCGACCACCATTTCCGCTAAATTAAATTAAACCAAAAATTAATTAATTAATTAATTAGCTTTGTATATTAGCTGAGATTAGCTTAGCATAATGTGTTCCTGCAGTGGCACATTCAGTGTTCTACTTAACTATTCTTATGAGGCTTAGTAGGAACTAGTATATGACCTTACATTACTAACTAGAGTCTTGGGATATATGTATACTTACTTAGCTTACACATTCATATGATATAGGACCGATTTGATCCAGTTGAAGCAGTAGTGGTATACCTGGTTGTCTTAGCACCATTAGCAGTAGAGCGAGCATCTGGGTGAGGGTCCTTCCTTTTTGTATAACTAGTTGGAGTTAGATCGGATCTCGTGGAATTAGTTGATTGAGCAATTCCAACTTGCCTTCGTTCGGATCAAAATGCCTATTTTGGTCATCCAACTTCACCTTTGGATTTAGTGAACTCAGTTGGCCTTGTTTTTTCAGACCCCTATCTAGGTGGGCTTTATAAGGAACCGATTTCTAATGTAAGTAATGCTTACCTCCAACACTCATAGTTCTTGACCCAAGCGGATCTCCATATCAAAATACAAAGCCTCAAGAAGGTTTTGATAGTCTGCTTTGTAGAAATTATACAAACATATGTATATCAATGGATTTAATCCAATCAAGCAATGTACTAAAGCTAGATACTGAATCCTTCTACAAATCAATTGCGGAAATTGAACACAATCGCCAATCACAATAAGCAAAGAAAGAATCAAATCAAACCACAACACAAATAATTTCCCAGGGAAATCTTAATGCTCAAAACTCCTCTATCTTCCATTGTATATTCACCATGGAATCATAAAACAATTACAATGCACTCTTCTCACAAGAGTCTCCTGCACTCTCAGAACTGTCTCACACTGTCCCGGAAAAAATCGGGCTAGTACTTGGCCATTTCTTGGCCTCTAAATAGCCTGCCTGCCTTGCGCAATTCCTGATGAATGCAATCCCTATTCTTTAGGAATTTTGGCCTTCCAAAACTGTGCAAGGATCATGGGAAATCCAATGGATTTCTGGTTGCATGCGAGCAACCTACTAATCACACAACTAATAGTTATCATCCCTTTAACCTTTGTCTCGACTGAGTCTCCACTTGAACTGACATGCATGCAACTATTAATAGTAAATCATCAGTTGCATAGCAGATCACTGATTGCGAATTAAATAATATTCAATTCACTTGATCTCTCACTAGTGCAACAAACAGTTACAACTAGTTCAACTGACTCTAACTCACCTAACTGAGTTAACTGATTACTCATGCATTAAACCAATGCACCAACTGCAATTCAAACTCCATAACTAATAGAATTACTCTGCATGCCTCACCAACCACCCTAAACTCGAAATACATGAGCTAACTGAGTTTATCACACTCAGTTAATTATTACAAGTGATCATGAGATAATATTACATTTTATTGTCCAATTTAATTAAGGGAAAATATAATTAGACATTGCACCAATTGAATTAATTTAAATTGGCCTTCACACTAATGTATCGCTAGGACTTGTTGGTCCCACAGTAGTGTGTGTGCTGCAGTTTCTTGTTGGACTTCAACACTCCCTCTCAACAGGAAAGGGATTATCTAGTGCCACCTCGATCTTGCATCTATGGTATTCGAATTTGCTCCTGGCGAGCTCCTTCGTCAGAATATCTGTATCCTAATCTTCTGTGGGAATGTACTGAAGTAACATAATGCACCTTTGAACACAATCTATGAGATGGTGGTACCAGATGTCTATGTGCTTAGACCTATCATGGAATACCAGATTAACCAAGATTTTAATGCAACTAAGGCTATCATAATGTATCACAGTCGGATCCATCTGAGAACCAAACAAACCAACCAGGATCGTTCTCATCCAGATGGCCTCACATGCAGCCTGACTTGCTGCCATGTACTCTGCCTCGGCTGAACTGAGTGTCACAGATCTCTGCTTCATGTTGTACCAACAAACTATTTTCGATCATATGTTGAAGATCCCTCCTGATGTGCTCTTTTTGACTGATGTATTGCCTGCCCAATCTGCATCCGTGAAGCCTTGAAGCTTCAATCCCTCTGTCCGTTTGTACCATAATCCATACTATGTATTTCCCCTAAGATATCTCAAGACATGCTTCCCTGCTTTCCAAAATAGCTTGGTCGGCTTAACCATAGCTTGACTTAGCTGGTTAACTGCGTAGCAAATGTCTAGTTTGGTTATCACCAAGTACATCAGTGAACCCACGAGCTGCTTGTAGATAGTAGCGTCCACTACTTCTCCTGAAGTAGCATCCTCTTTCCTCCAATTTCCTGGAAGAGGAGTATCCATGGGTTTACAACTCTCCATGTGAAACTTACCTAGTATCTCTTTGGCATACTTGCCTTGAAAAACAAAAATTTCACCATCCTGCTTCCATATTTCCAAACCAAGGAAATAGTGAAGGAGTCCCATGTCCTTCATTTCAAACTCCCTTGCAAGATCCTCCTTGCATGAAGTTATCAGCTGCTCATCACCTGTCAAAATTAGATCATCAACATAAAGTGCGATAATCAAGAGCTTACCATCAACCACAATCTGGTACAGGTTTTCATCCGCTTCACTTTTGATGAAGCCCAACCCGGTGAAATAGTTGTCAATCCGAGTGTACTAAGCACAAGGTGCTTGCTTCAGCCCATATAGTTCTCTCCTGACTCGACACACATGCGACTCACTGTCAAAGATCCTGAAACCTTCTGGTTGCTCTATGTAAACTTTTTCCTCAATAACTCCATTGAGAAACACAATTTTCACATCCATCTGATGAATGCACCACCCCATCTGCGCTGAGAGTGCAAGGATAGATATAATGGAAGAGCACATCGCGACTAGTGCGAAATTATCCTCGTAGTCAATCCCCTCAAATTTTGAGAATACATGGGCCACAAATATGGCCTTGTACTTCTCCACACTCCCATCCGCTGCTTGTTGCGCGTTATAGATCCATGTAGATCCAACCACTGATTTTCCAACTGGTCTTGGGACAACTTCCCATGCACTATTCTTGACGATGGAGTCATACTCCACTACCATAATGTCAACCCAAATTAGTTGTTGCACTGCTTCCTCAAAGGAAGATGGTTCTATCACAATACACCTGCTCATAAGAGCCATGTATCCAGTAAACCTATCTAGAGACTGTCTTTGTCTGCGTAGTGAAGTAGGGGCTCCTACATTCTCTGCCGCATCAAGTCTCAATCTATCAGCTTTCGTGGTGCGCTGGCTACCATATCTGGTGGATGGCTCTGCATGAGTGTTTTCTGCCATTCTATGATCCTCTGCATGTGGTTGCTCCACATCTTGAGGTTCATTCTTTGGAACAAAGAGTTCCTCCTTTGCATCCAAATCCAGCTCCCTCTAAAGGGACAATCACGTGGCTTTATCCTCATCAAATTTTATATCTCGCCTCACAAAAATCATCCTGCTGTTTGGAAAATACACCTGATAGTTATTGGGAGTATCAATGTACCCCAAAAATATCCCAATCTCAGTTGTTGGTTCGAGCTTATTCCTGGCGTCTTTGGTCACATGCACATAAACAGATAAGCCAAAAATCTTAAAATGTGAAACATCAATTTCTTACCAGTAAAAGCCTCCTGTGGTGTACTCATGCCAAGTATCTGATGAGGACAACGATTTTGCACAAATACCGCTGTGTTGCATGCCTCCACCCACAGATGCAATTGTAGGACCTGATCATGCAACATCACTCATGCTACACCCACAGTTGTTTTATTCCTTCTTTTATGCGACCCCATTCTGCTGCGGGTTACGAGGCGCAATCAACTCCCTCTGAATTCCTTCTTTGTTGTAGAAGTTATTGAATTCATTAGAGATTTACTCACCACCATTGTCGCTCCTAAGAGTTTTCACATGCTTCCCCGTGTCTTTCTCCACCAGTGCTTTGAACATAAGAAATTTTGAGAACATCTAATCTTTCTTCTGCATGAAGTAGATCCAACACTTTCTAGAAAAATCATCAACAAAGATCACATAGTACTTATGCTTTGCTGTCGAAGCAGGAGAGAATAATCCACACACGTTTGAGTGAACTCTCTCAAGGATTTTCGAGTCTTGGTTCTCCTTATAGTGAAAAGTGGCCTTTTGCATACTTCCCCATAGTACATCCCTTGCATGCATCTAATTGCGCAAGAGTATCCTTGGGAAGACCCGTATAAATCTGTTGCATGACCTTCAAGGCTCTGTGGTGTAGATGGCCCAATCTCCTGTGCCATAACTCACCCTCATCCCGACTCACCACTTTTTCCACCTTACCCATCAATGTTGCGCAACCATCTACATCAAGTTTATAGAGATTCTTCACATGAATCCCAATCTTCTTGGCTTGTCCTATTGATCTAAAAGGATTGTATTAGTTTTTCGTGGTAAGTGTCTTTTCAGTTATAAAACATGTGCATACTTGTCTCCATAGTTTTCTTAAGTATTGGGGATTTTAACCATGAATTGTAAGTGAATTTAGTGAATTAGAAGCATGAAATAAGAGCAAATAACACTAAAAAACAATGTATAACAAAGAAATAAAACCACACATAACATTTACACAGTAGGCTTGATGAAGTAATTCACCCCTCTTGGGCTACATCTGTTGGTCCAGCTCCCAATGGCATGTCCATCTTTCGTTAAGCTCAAAATTTTGTAAATACATGTGTTTACAGGCCTCTAATGGTTTTTTTCTCTACACCAATGGCTCCAGAATGCCTCAATTAGTCTATCATGACTTTCCATTCTCTCCATTTTGGTGACAATTGAACCTCCAAGTCATTTGCCCAGTTACTCCTAGAAAACCTCCACTAATTGTGGAGGACTGCAGTTAAAAATGGCCAAATCCCATAAAAATAGGGGCGCGCTAACCTTTCCATCAACTCTAACAATCAAATTAAATTTTTAAGGGTAGGGGTGGCCACATGCGCACTCGCTAACCCTGCCTGACCGCAACGGTCGGCGGAATCGTAGGCTGGAACTATGGGTTATGGTTTTGATACCGGAGTTAAACATGGGTTATTCGAACTGTTGGCATAACTGTTGGAACAAAACCCACCATGTGATAGGGTTGATTTTGAAGCGGTTGCAGTTTGTTGTTGGCATTACATATGATGTTGCGGTGAGTTGCCTCGAACCTGTGACCATATCCTTTGGACCGCCGGCGAGTTGGGACCACTGGCGGTCCTAACCCCGAATGTAAAGTTTTAAAACTTAAAATATAACATTTGACCCTTAGTAGTTAAGTCTTATGTGTAGCTCATGCGGTGTGGCAGGTGGTTGTTCTGCCGGAGGTTGTGGGGTCGAACTTGACGACCTCCATCAAATTTTATAACACTGTTCAGGGGACACGTGATGCCCTCAGGACTGGCCACGTGTCACCCTCTGACTAGGTCTGAGAAAAGGGATATTCTTAGAAATATTCCTTTTTTGATAACTGTGCACCCTCATGCTGACTGGGCATCCCAGTCAAACCTGTCACAAAATTTAGCTATTTGGGAAATCGATCAAAACGCGATATCTCCCTCATACAACATCGGTATTTCGAACCGTTCATGGCGCCGGAATCAGGAAGACGAGATCTAAAAAACCATCACGGTTTCAACCAAATCCTATAACTTTCAATTTTGAGCAAAATTTATGAACACCTGATCACACCTCCCCATTGGGAAGATTTTCGACCCCAAAAGACTTGATTACCTATTCAGTAGATGAGGGTACAACTCCCTCACCTTTCCAACTTCCATCCACTTTGCCTTGCTTTGCTTACTTCCTTTGAGCCCAACTTGAAGGTAGTCAACACTACCCCTCTTGGATGCTCTTGTCCTCCTGTCAAGAATTGTATCTTCCTTGAGCTCATCCATAAATTATGGCGAGAAATCTTCAATAGAAGGTAGTTGAACATCACTTACTTAATCATCAATCATAGGTGGCTCATACAAACATAAGTTTTCAACATTAACAACTGAATACATTTGCATATATGAAGGCAAGTCAAGTTGAAATGTATTGTTACCAACTTGCTTTATGATCTTGAATGGACCATAGCGAATGGGTTTGAGCTTTTTACCTTCCCCTTGCATCCTTTGTTTGCTTATGTGCAACCATACCTCATCTCCTTCTTGAAACATGTGATAAAATCTATGTTTGTCATGCATCTCCTTGTATTTGCTTTGACTCTTCTCTAGTTGTTCTTGAACTTGTTGATGTATAATATGAATTTGCTCAATGAACTTTCGAGCCTTGTCAATATCACTATGCCCATCAATTGCAACATCCTTCTCAAAGATGAAGTCTAATGGAGATTTTTGCAAATACCCAAAGCATGCTTCAAAAGTTGATGTATTTGTAGAAGATTCCTTTGCCTGGTTGTAAGTGTGCTGAATGTAATGCACTTGCTCATCCCACAATTTAGGATGTTTGTTGCAATATCCTCTCAATAGATGCACAACGGTTCTGTTCACCACCTCAGTTTGGCCATCAGTTTGCAGATGAAAAGCAGTACTCTTTTTCAACTTTATGTCCATCATACTCCAAATATTGGACCAAAAATTCCCAATGAACCTGGAATCCCTGTCACTATCAATAGAAGTTGGAAATCCATAATGAACCCATACATGTTGAAAATAAAGTTCAGTAGTTTGTTCAACAGTAATGGTTTTCTCACATGGCATAAGTATACACATTTTACTGAATCTATCCACAACTACATAAAGATAATCATGTTTTTTTCTTGACATAGGTAGACCTCCAACAAAGTCCATGGAGACACTCTCCCGTGGCCATGATGGTACCGGTAGTGGTATGTACAACCCAAGCTTCCTATTGCTAGGCTAGCTTGTTGCACACATAGAGCAACCTCTTATAAAATGCGAAACACTATATACCATGCGAGGAAAATAGCAATACCTATATAGATGCGTCGTTTTTTTTCTTACCCCAAAGTTTCCAGAAATAAGAGATGAATGAGCTTCTCTCATGACACTTAGCCTCTCTCCTTGTGGTATACACAGTTTTCCTAAATGAAACAACAAATTATTATGCATGTGATAATCATTTTCTTCAACTTGATTCCCTTCACTCAAACTAGCATACACATCTTGAAAATCAACATCATGTGCATATTGTTCTATGTAACTCTCATGTACAATAGAATCATTTTTAAGTAAAGTAGAAGCACTTATAATTGGTCTTGAAAGAATATCAACAACTTTATTGAAAATAACTTTCTTGTACCTTATAACCAAGTGAAACTGTTGAAGAAATCCCATCCACCTAAAATGTCGTGATTGCTGCAATTTTGTTTGCGACTGCAAGTACTATAATGGTTGGTGATCGGTATGTATAATTGTCTCTTTACCCATCAAGTAGTGTTTCCACTTCTTGACGCTTTGTACCAAGGCATACAACTCTTTGTCATATGTACGATAATTAGTTACAACACCATTGAATGTTTCAGAATGAAAAGTGATAGGCTTACCATGCTGCAAAAGAACTGTGCCCATGGCATAATCACTAGCATCAGTTTTTATCTCAAATGGCTGTCTCAAATTCAGTAATGCAAGGACTAGATCTGAATTGATCTTGTCTTTTAAAGCTTCGAAAGCTTGTTGTTGTTTTCCTCCCCATTGGAAGCCTTTCTTCACACTTGCCATTGCATGCATAGGAGTTGCGATGGCAGAAAATTTAGCAATAATTTTTTTCCAATACTGAGCTGCACCTAAGAAACTTCTTACCTCGGTTACTATTTTGGGAGTGGGCCAATTCACAATGGTTTCCACTTTAGAAGGATAAATTCTCAACACGCCTCCTCCTACAATGTGTCTCAAATAAACTAATGATGGATGAAGTAACAAAACATTCTAACTTATGAGCACAAAAGAAGAAACTAAAACTAAACACAACACCACATGGATCCCATAAAAATAGCTGCAAATTTGATTAATGTCTAGGCCAAAACTGATACAAAAGTATGTCTCTTGAGATGCCAAACCTCCAAGTGAGTCCAACCCCTTACAATGACTGAGAAAATACATCATATAAACCTCAAAACCACTCTCCCTAGCCTCAAGGAGTCGAATCCATGAGATAGGAATAAGTTTCACCTACTCCCAAACAAGAAACTGAAGACTAGGAAGACTCAACAATTTGCCTCTAAAAGAGAGGAAACTGATTCATTTGACCTCTAGAAGACTCACATAATGTATCTAACTTAGATGAAAGTCAAAACATGAAATTTACATTCACCATGACCATTTACATCAGTAATTTCTTCATTTTCCCAAGTAAAAAGTCAAACTGGAGTGAAACTTCAAAATTTGTTGAAGATGGTGAAAATGCAATTTTCCTGGCTAATGCGCAGCGCCCATACAAAAAAAAAGACCTCTTTTGCAAGCAACTTTTGAGTGCCTTCCCGGTGTCCAAATCAGCTCCATGATAGCTCATTGGAATTCTCTCTCAGTCTAGTTTCCAAATATACCAAAAAAAAAAAAAAGAGAGAGAGAGCGAATTTCCCAAGACTGGTAAATGTGCAGCGCCTAGGTCAAAAAGGAGGCAGAAACATGAAAATTTGGTGGTTTTTTGCACTTTCGAGGGATCAGTTCTCCTCCAAATTTTCTGAAACATGCTAGGGTTGATGTCTTCATAATTTTGAACATGATGGTGGTGCCCATTTGTCATTTTTATTCCCAAAAAAATAGTGCGACGCCTAGGGCACTGCGCATTTGGCAAATTTTCTAAGTGCAAAACTACTAAAAAACACAGAATTTTCACCTTTTTGAAGACCACATTTGGAGGCCTTCCTGGTGTCCAAAGTGGGACCATGATAGCTCGTTGGAAATATATTCAAGTCTACGTTCCAAATATACCTTTTTTCTGATTGGAGTTTATTTTCCTTGTCACAAGTTGTTTTTCCCAAGACTGGTCAAAAAGTGTTGAAGAGGGTGCATAAATGCAGAGTGCTGGCGCAGGAAACTTTTGGATGCCTTCCTCAACTCAAAATTGAGCTCATGATAGCTCATTGGAAATATATCTATGTCTATTTATCATTTGAATCGTCAAGAAAGTCATTTCGACACTCCATATATGAGAAAACGTGATTCTCCCAAGGTCACTCCAGAAGTGCAACAACTCTCCCGTGGCATCTGTATTTTTGACATTTCTCTAAAACCATGACACCTGTGTAAAAAATGAATAAGGTTTTCCTTAATTGACCTATTATAGACAAAAACCTCTCTCATTTTTTTCAAATTCATCTCTGTTTGGTTGGAAACACAGTTTGAAAGAACCGACCCTATGAGTGGAAAACGACTTGACTCTTGGAAATACTTCTCAAAAAATGATGGAGACATGATGTTTATGAGCTCAAATGACCTCATACTTACTGATATGACCTAAATTTTGGCTCTTCTGCTCAAATTTCTCATTTCCATAGCAAATCCTAGCTTAGTGGAAGAGAAAATTAGGGGTTGTGAAGCATTCTGACTGTAGTAGCTCTTTTGTGGTTATTGGTTCATATCTGATGAATTTTCCTCCTTTCTTACATGATTTATTCTTTGGTGTTTGTTCCTCGCTGACACTTCTGTCCTCCTCTTCAGACATTTTGAATTTGAAGGCTTTGGAAACCCCAGGGTAAATGAAATGAGATGAAGGGAGTGAGAGATGATATGAATAGCTTAGGAAAATGGAGGGAATGATTGTAAATGAAAACTTAGGTCTATGAAAACCATAGGATTTAACAATATTTATGACTAATATGTGTTTGGGGACATGAATATGGCTTTAGTGCATGAAAATGAGAAGGAAATGGAAACTAGGGTTTCATAACAACAAGCACTTCAATCTTCTTATGGAACACCAAATATATTAGAGGAGAGGTGATTTAGGGTCCACTTACTGATTTAAAGCCTTTTAAAGAAAATTGTGAGGATATTTGAGCTTGCTGGAGGTGGTGAAACTCTTTAAAACCCTCCCTGAGCAAACGTGTAGCGCTTTGGAAGAACGCATAGCGCCTGGGCATACGCGCAACGCCTCTATGCAAATGTGCAGCGCCTGTGTATTTTGGTATGGAGTTATCAGGCAAACACGCAACGCCTCTGGGTAAACATGCAACGCCCTTGAATTTTCACCCAAAATGCTCAGAAAACTTAAAATTTCTCATTTGCTGGAAACTTCTAATGGTTTAATGGATACAATTACTTGCTTTGAGGTGTTTAAAAAGGCTTTATAACATAGTGGATTTGAAATTTTAATTTGAATCACCCACTTTTCTAATGTTCACTTTTTCTTTTGGACTTTGGCACTGATAATCTTTAACTTTCTAACCTTTTGGCATTGTGGGTTGATAAAATATGGAGTTTGGCTTTCTTTGCTCCACTTAGGTCGGACATGATTGGATTTGACAGCTTGGGATTGAATTTATTACATATGAGAACATAAAATTACATTTGGAAAAACATAAATAAATTACATATTGAATTTTATATCAAAATGACATTTTCATATAAAAAGCATTAAACTGAAAAAATACAACTCTGAAAATTAATAATTACATCAGGATGATCTTATTTAGTCCCTCTCATATATGTGTTGCCCTTGTATGAAATGAAAGAGTTACCTTGAGAAATATAAAAACCTAACGACCTAATGGGACTGCTTTAGACCTGACTTTCCTGAATGAGATTTTAGCAAGACTTCCTGGTGAAAAAAACATTTCCGTAGGTGTTGTTATGCTCAAGGAGACATGAGAATGAGTCAGCCAATATGATATTCTCAGGGAGAATGAAGTTTATTGACAAGGAAAACCACCAATGGAACCATTTTATATCATGACCTAATGGAATGATTGAAAATTTATTCAGAGTGGGACACCTAAGATGCACATGCAAAATGTGTTTTGATCCCTGGTGGGAGTATGCAAACACTGACACTAGCATTGGCTCCAGCTAGGGATGGTAGCTCCTTGGAGGTGCCAAGAACACCCTAGACCAAGTGCTTACTCATTGGGCATGGAGTCAATAGCTAAAGACTAACTGAATACTGAAAACTTGACTCAATAAACTGAATTGATCCTACTCTAACTGATCTATTCATCACCCGATCAAGTGAAATGGAACAACCAATGCAACCTTGTAAGCATTCTAGTTGTTGTTTGAATTTTTAGCAAGTGCTTGCTTATGAGCAAGAAGAAAGAACTATTATAAGGCAACTCCCATGAAAAATTGTCAATAGATTGAATCTTGATGAAATTGCAAAGCATGAGCCCACCGGCTGACCTCAAGAATGCTGCGAAAGGATCTTCATAGCAATACATATTGATTTCCAACCCATCTAATACGTTACTTCTATGCTCTAGGTAGTCTTTGTACCTTGGTTTTAAAATTTTCCTAACATCTGTGCTTTCTTTCTTTGATGACTGCAACAAGTTGACAAGAGGATCCTGAAACTCCTGAATAACTATTTTTTCCTAATGATCAAAAACAAAACAAAAATATTCTTCATTACTCTCCTGATATGACTGCAAATCTTGGTATGAGCTTTGTAATGAAACTCCTGTTGAACAAGACAATGAAGTCAGTTGTCGGATCAAGTTTATATCAACACTCTTTTCAGGTTCATAGTTAGCTAATGGAGAAGGAATTTTACTACAGATATCATCCAACACATCAGCTATTGGGTCATGAAATCTTCAAAAGACTGTTGAAACGTATCCATCGGTTTTAATGAGACTGCATGACACTCTATAGGCTACCCATCCTTTTCTTTAGAGATATTGTGAAAATTTTGCATTAAAAATTGAAATGCTTAGAAACATAGTGGTACAGAATCATCTTGCATCATTTGATCACGTGTTTCAACTTCCAAGCCTTCATTTGCAACCTGACATTCAATGGCATTCGACAGCCGCAAATCTGCAGCTAAAGAGGATTCTATGTCGCAAATGATTTCCTCAACCAATTTAAGAGAATTTCCTCATTAACAACTTGCTTAAGAAGTTCATTATCTACCTCAACCTCAACATCAAAACTGAAAGATTGTTGATTTATGATTGCATGAAAGTTATCTCTGATGAACTGAAATGAAGCAAAACAAAGAGGCAAAGATCCTTCACTTACTTCCAAATTTTCTAGACTTTCCTCATCATTGTCATAGTTGATATGCATCGGCCGATCACTGTTTTCGAGCTGCTGAAACTGAACTTCCTCCCTCAAACCAACTATTGATTGCTCTGCAAGATTAGCTTCTGTTTGGACAACATACTCATCATCATACTGATCAAACTTTGAAAAATCATCAATATAAGTAATGTCACCAATCATACACATTATATTATCAGATAGTTTCTCCTCGGATTGATCTACAAATCCATTTTCTAATCTATGGTAGCTAGGATTAGCAGGAAAATATTTAGGCCTTGCAATCTCTTCTTTTTTTGGGATAAGTGGGTCATGATGATCTTGAACGGAAAATACATCTCTCATAGTGATATTTTGCGTCATTTCCTCTATTGTACTTACCAAAATGTCGAGCTTTACCTCTGAAGATGTTAGGTGCTCTGCAATGTTCTTCTTCTCTTCTTCCTTCAACTTTGCCCTTCTGATCAGCAGATTAGCCTCTACATCTACTGCATTGTTCTACATCTATTCAAGTGTTGCAAGGTTCCTTTCTTTCAGATGAAACTCCATTTCCGAATCAAAGGCCTCCAGGTAATGTAATAGACCTGAGCCAGGAGGGGGTCTTATATCAGCAGGTATCGAATAATAGAGTTGATTGAATCTGGATGAAAATTGTTGTAATGTCTCCCCTAGCTGTATTTTCAGCTCATCATACTCTTTTAGAATTAGGAAAGGATTTTTTTTTTACCACACACCTATGGAGGAAAATTTTTACGAACTATGGGAAATCTGAGATGCTCGCAGCAGGCAAGTTTTTGAACCAACTCTTGCAAAAAAGAGTGAATAGCCTGATACTGACATCCTCTTTGTCAACTTCAAAAAGTTCTAGGAATGTCTCAAAATTCTGCATATGCCTCTCAACAGTGATGTTGGCATATTCACCATCAAACCTCTGCAGATATAGGTAATGATTTTCAGGGAAAGCATGGAGTATAGGAGGTAAGATGAGTGGTTTGTATCGACCTGGAATTTTACAAGGTGTAGGAGTATGTACAGAAGTTGTAGGATCAATCTTGATCTCTTTAGGCTCATCAATTTGAATATGGTCATCACAAGATTCAGGAAAAGGATGTGGACCAATATCAAAGGAAAACTCGGTATTTACACTTTTCGAATAGGTAGAATCAAGATTTTGATCATCTTTATCATACAACAAACTTCGGAAAACTTTCAGGATAGTTTCAGGAAAAGAAAAGAAGTAATTTACAAGAAAGCAAATTAGATCTTGAATACAATTCCACTTTGAATAACTGACCTTTGTGTAAGATCCTTCCATTTTCCTGCTGGCAAGGTTGATCCTCCAGTGGAGTCTTTACATCAAGTTGGAGTTGCCAGGTGAAGAGTTCAGCCTTCATATGCATCTGATTGTTGTCAACCTTCAACAATCAGATCTAAACTTTGTCGTTATTTCCCAGAGAATATACTATCTTTCGTTTCCCCAGTATGATTTCCAAAATGTTATCACTCGGATTGGACCTCAGGCTGAGAAAGGCAATTCTAAGGTAACCTCAAAACACGCTTAGCCAAGTAGCTAGCCCTACTAGGCCAGGAGAGGGCTATCTCCATATAAATCACAGCCAATATGACTGAGGAAAAGAAGATATTAGGCTCGGTATAGTAGCTCAAGGTTTTGATTTTTGATTGTGTAGGGTTTTGTTGGATCAGGAGGAGTCTAACAGTGAGGGTAAGAAAACTAGGTCAAGATTTGCACGGTGTTTTATGGGGCAAGTTTAGCACTTTAGGGTTTGATGATGGGATGATCGAGACAGGTGAGGTGCTAGAAAGAGCATGGTGAATTCATGGTTTCCTTCTAAACTGAAGAAAATTAAAAATTATGAATGTTTACCCAAAACAGAGCATAAAAATTATGGATTATGTTCATCTAACTTGAAAACATTCATTTAATAGCAATGAAATGATGGATGAAGTAACAAAAAATTACAACATATGAGCACAAAAGAAGAAACTGAAACTAAACATAATACCACATGGATCCCATAAAAATTGCTGCAAATTTGATTAATGTCCAGGCCAAAACTGATACAAAAGTATGTCTCTTGAGATGCCAAACCTCCAAGTGAGTCCAACCCCTTACAATGACTTAGAAAATACATCATATAGACTTCAAAACCACTCTCCCTAGCCTCAAGGAGTCGAATCCATGAGATAGGAATCAGTTTCACCTACTCCCAAATAAGAAACTGAAGACTAGGAAGACCCAACAATTTGCCTCTAAAAGAGAGGAAACTGATCCATTTGACCTCTAGAAGACTCACCTAATGTATCTACCTTAGATGAAAGTCAAAACATGACATTTACATTCACCATGACCATTTACATCAGTAATTTCTTCATTTTCACAAGTAAAAAGTCAAACTGGAGTGAAACTTCAAAATTTGTTGAAGATGGTGAAAATTCAATTTTCCCGGCAAACGTGCAACGTCCATACAGAAAAAATGACCTCTTTTGCAATCAACTTTTCAGTGCCTTCCCAGTGTCCAAATAAGCTCCATGATAGCTCATTGGAAAGATCTTTGAGTCTAGTTTCAAAATATACCTCTATAGTCCAAAATTATGCTCCTTTTCCTTGTCAAAAAGTGAATCTCCCAAGACTGGTAAACACACAGCACCTAGGTCAAAAAGGAGGCAAAAACATGAAAATTTGGTGGTTTTTTGCACTTTTGAGGGACTAGTTCTCCTCCAAATTTTCTGAAACTTGCTAGGGTTGATGTATTCATCATTTTGAACATGATGGTGGTGGCCATTTTTCATTTGGATGCACCAAAAAATAGCGCTGCGCCCAAGGCGTTGCGCGTTTGGCAAATTTTCTGAGGGCAAAAATACTAAAAAACAAAGAATTTTCACCTTTTTGAAAACCACATTTGGAGGCCTTCCTGGTGTCAAAATTGGGCCCAGGATAGCGCGTTGGAAATATATTCAAGTATACTTTCCAAATATACATTTTTATTATTATTTTTTGACGATTTGAGTTGATTTTCCTTGTCAAAAGTTGTTTTTCCCAAGACTAGTCAAAAAGTGTTGAAGAGGGTGCAGAAATGTAGAGTGATGGTGCAGACAACTTTTGGAGGCCTTCCTCAACTCCAAATAGAGCTCATGATAGCTCATTGGAAAGCTCTCTCTGTCTAGTTATCATTTAACTCATCAAGAAATTCATTTGGACAACACATCTATGAGAAAGCTTGATTTTCCCAAGTTCACTCCAGAAGTGCAGCAACTCTCCCGTGGCACTTGTATTTTTTACATTGCTCTAAAACCATGACACCTGTGTAAAAAATGAATGAGGTTTTCCTTCCTTGAAATATTATGGACAAAAAAATCTCTCATTTTTTTTCAAATTCATCTATGTTTGGTCGAAAACACAGTTTGAAAGAACCGACCCTATGAGTGGAAAATGACTTGACTCTTGGAAAGACTTCTCAAAAAATGATGTAGACATGATGTTTGTGAGTTGAAATGACCTCATAATTTCTGATATGATCAAACTTATGGCTCTTATGCTCAAATGTATCGTTTCTATAGCAAACCCTAGCTTAGTGGGAGAGAAAATTAGGGTTTGTGAAGCATTTTAACTCTAGTAGCTCTTTTGTGGTTGTTGGTTCATATTTGATGATTTTTCCTCCTTTCTTACATGATTTCTTCTTTGGTTTTTTTTCCTCATTGACACTTTTTTCCTCCTCTTTAGAGATTCTGAATTTGAAGGCTTTGGAAACCCTAGGGTAAATGAAATGAGATGAAGGGAGTGAGAGATGAGATGACTAGCTTAGGCAAATGGAGGAAATGAATGTAAATGAAAACCTAGGTCTATGAAAACCCTTGGATTTAACAATATTTTATGACTGATATGTGTTTAGGGACATGAATGTTGATTTAGTGCATGAAAATTAGAAGGAAATGGAAACTAGGGTTTCATAACAACAAGCACTTCAATCTTCTTATGGAACACCAATATATTAGAGGAGAGGTGATTTAGGGTCCACTTATTGATTTAAAGCCTTTTGAAGAAAATTGTGAGGAGATTTGAGCTTGATGGAGGTGGTGAAACTCTTTAAAACCCTCCTTAAGCAAACGCGCAGTGCTCTGGAAGAACACGTAGTGCCCGGGGAAACGCGTAGCGCCTCTGTGCAAACGCCTAGCGCCTGTGTATTTTGGTCTGGAGTTATCGGGCAAACGTGCAACGCCAAGACAAACGCGCAACACCTGGATGCAAATGCATAGCGGCCTTGAATTTTGACCCAAAATGCTCAAAAAACTTAAAATTTTTCCTTTGCTGGAAACTTCTGATGGCTGAATAGATACAATAACTTGTTTTGAGGTGTTTTGAAAGACTTTATAGCATAGTGGATTTGAAATTTTAATTTGAATCACCCACTTTTCTAATGTTCACTTTTCCCTTTGGACTGTGGCACTAATACTCTTTAACTTTTTGACCTTTTGGCATTGTAGGTTGATCAAATATGGAGTTTGGATTTCTTTTCTCCACTTAGGGCGGACATGATTGCATTTGACAGCTTGGGATTGAATTTATTACATATGAGAACATAAAATTACATTTGGAAAAACATAAATAAATTACATATGAATTTTATATCAAAATGACATTTTGATATAAAAATCATTAAACTGAAAAAATACAACTCTAAAAATTAATAATTACATCAGGATGATCTTGTTTAGTTCGTATCATATATGTGCTGACCTTATCTGACATGAAAGAGTGACCTTGAGAAATATAAAAACATAATGACCTAATGGGACTGCTTTAGACCTGACTTTCATGAATGAGATTTTAACGAGACTTCCTGGTGAAAAAAGCATTTCCATAAGTGTTGTTATGTTTAAGGAGACATGAGAATGAGTCAGCCAATGTGATATTATGAGGGAGAATGAAGTTTATTGACAAGGACAACCACCAGTGGAACCATTTTATATCATGACCTAATGGAATGATTGAAAACGTCTTTAGAGTGGGACACCTAAGATGCACATGAAAAATGTGTTTTGATCTCTGGTGGAAATATTCAAATACTAACACTAACACTCCTAGATTCTTGGGTGTATTCTTGCACATTTTGTCACTTCAATTGTCTAATATTTTTCCAGTTCATTATGGCTTTCTGCATATGAGCTAATGGATAAAACTGTCTTTTTATTTCATAAATGAAATCAGTCCATGATAGAATAATCTTACCATGTTTCTTGATATCCTCCTTTGTCTTGGCTTCCCACCAAACAAGTGTTGCACCTTCCATTCTCAATGAAGCTAATTAGATTTTGGTATCATCATCTTGAAGGTTCTGGATTCTCAAATAGACCTCCAATTGCCTAATCCAATTATCAAGCTTTTCTGCATTGACTTCACCATTAAACATTGGCAATTCAAACTTAACATCAAGTTTTAGAAAATGAATTTTACTGTGTTCTTGGACTTGTGTGACTGATGTACTGAAAACGAAGTAGAGGATGATGATGATGAGGGTGAGGATGGTGACTTTCCACTGCCTCCATTTCCCTTCTTTGACTTATCTTCATCATTGTGATCTCCTGATGAGCCATGTCCTTCCTTGTGAAGTTTGTATCCTTCTCCTTCTAGTTTCTCATTCCTTTCTTGATAAAGGATTCTAACCATCTTAGTCAAATCAATAAATTCTTTCCATCTCCTTTGTTGTGGCTCACTTTGAGACCCTCTTGCTTCCACCAATGTGCCTTCTCCTCTCTTGAGCTTGAGCCTAGTAAGCATGTGAAACTTGCAAACAATTAAACAAATCTTTGCACAAAACAACACCAGAGAATAAACTCTATCTCTAATACCAACCTAATTAGAAATGACTATATTAGTTTGTTGTGCTAAGTGCCTTTTCAGTTATAAAAGATGTGCATACTTGTCTCCATAGTTTTCTTAAGCATTGGGGATTTTAACCATGAATTGTAAGTGAATTGTAGTGAATTAGAAGCATGAAATAAGAGCAAATAACATTGAACAACAGTGTATAACAGAGAAATCAAACCAAACACAACATTTACATAGTAGGCTTGATGAAGCAGTTCACCCCTCTTGGGCTACATCTGTTGGTCCAGCTCCCAATGGCATGTCCATCTTTCATTAAGCTTAAAATTTTGCAAATACATGTGTTTACAGGCCTCTAATGGCTATTTTCTCTGCACCAATGGCTGCAGAATGCCTCAATTAGTATATAATGACTTTCCATTTACTCCATTTTGGAGAAAATTGACCCTCCAAGTCATTTTCCCAATTACTCATAGAAAACCTCCACTAATAGTTGAGAACTGCACTTAACTGCAGTTAAAAATGGCCAAATCCCATAACAATAGGGGCGCACTAACCTATCCGCCAACTCTAACAATAAAATTTAATGTTTAAGGGTAGGGGTGGCCACATGCGTACCCACTAACCCTGCCTGACCGCAACGGTCGGCGGAACCATAAGCTGGAACTGTGGGTTATGGTTTTGATACCGGAGTTAAACGTTGGTTATTCGAACTGTCGGCATAATCGTTGGAACAAAACCTGCCATGTGATAAGGTTGATTATGAAGCGGTTGCAATTTTCTATCAGCGTTACAAATGGAATTGCGGTGAGTTGCCTTAGACATGTGACCATATCCTTTGGACCGCCGGCGGTCCTAACCCCCGAATGTGAAGTTTTCAAACTTCAAATATAACATTTGAACCTTAGTAGTTAATTATTATGCGTAGCTCATTCGGTGTGGTGGGTGGTTGTTCTGTCGGAGGTTGCGGGGTTGAACCCAACGACCTCCATAAAATTTTATAACACTGTTCAGGGGACACGTGGCGGCCTCAAGGCTGGCCACGTGTCACCCTCCAATTGGCCACCAAAACACAACTCGTACAACCTTAACCCAATCACATAATGCCACTTGTCAACCTCTGACTGTCTCTTAGAAAAGCAATATTCTTAGGAATATTCCTTTTTTTCTAACTGTGCACCCTCATGCTGACTGGGCATCCTAGTCAAACCTGTCGCAAAATTTAGCTTTTTGGGAAATCAATCAGAACGAGATATCTCCCTCATACGACATCGGTTTTTCGAACCGTTCGTGATGCCGAAATCAGGAAGACGAGATATACACAACCATCCTGGTTTCAACCCAATCCTATAAATTTAAATCTTGAGAAAAAATTTATGAACACCTGATCACCTGTTGCTTTGTGTGGAAGGAAAGCTTTTCCTTCACTGAAAACAACATCATAGCCTCTATCCTCCAACATTGTGACTGAGACCAAATTTTTCTTCAAGCCTGGTACATGCATTAAATCTTTTAATTGAAAGGGTTTACTTAACTGTCTCTAAAAGGTAACTGTACCAATCCCGATAGCACTGTACCGCTCATCATCACCCATTTCGATATGCATCTGGAGGTCCTTCTCCTCCAAGCTACTGAAAAGTTCTTTGTCTCCCGCGATGTGAAAGGATGCACCACTATCCAAGTACCACATTGATCCCATTGCACTTGACACCATGCATGCAATGAGCAAGAATTCAAGCTCAAATTGTGAGGCCAAAGCCTCACCAGCTATAGATCCTAAATCCTTCTTTTTCTTCTTCTTTTGTGGACAATTAGCGGCATAATGTCCATGCTCGTGACAGTGAAAACACTTCACTCTAGACATGTCACGCTTCTTGCCATCTTTGTCGAACTCATATTTGGAATGGGATTTATTTCCTTTACCCTTCTTCGCCTTGGCAGCCAAAACAAAATCTTCTTCATCATCAATCTTAGATGAAGATCCATCCCTGGTATTCCACCTAAATTCTTCTTGCACGAAATCCGACCAAATTTGTCCGCAATCTAGCAGCTTTTCCCTTCCATTGTCAGAGTCCTAATAACTATGCCAACTCTTGGGAAGCCCTAGAAGAGCTAGCCTCACGGAGTCATCATCTGCGACAATAATTCTGACGCTCCCAAGCTCATCTCGACGTTGGACAAAGTTTGTTAAATATTTCGGAATGGTGTCGCCTTTCTCCATTTTGATTTTCCTGCACTTGTCCTTTAGTGCCAATTTTCTATGATCACTGCTACTATGAAACATATCCGTCAAAGCTTTCCACATTGCATATGGTGTCGCTTTTCCATGGAGACTCTAGACAATGTGGTCTCGTACTCTCTCCAGTAAGATCCTCCTCACCTTTACAGCCTTCGTTTTCCAAGCATCGGATTTGCAACATTTGCTACAACGGGTTTGGGAACATCATTATCAATGAATTATTTCAACCCATTTTCCTCCAATACTACCTCCATCCTGTCTTTCCATGCAATATATTTAGAGCTTCCCTCGAGTGCATACTCCAATATCAAACCATTGAAATCTGTTTCGATCTCGATTCACATGTCGCACCAAGAATAGTTTTTCAAATTCGAATTATATTCAGTCACAAAGTCATCTTCTCCTCCACTATAGTGATTTCCTGTGCTCTAATATCATGTAGAAATTGTACAAACATACGTATATCAATGGATTCAATTTGATCAAGCAATGTACTAAATCTAGATATTGAATCCTTCTATAAATCAATTGCGGAAATTAAACACAATCGCCAATCACAATAAGAAAAGAAAGAATCAAATCAAACCAGCACACAAAAAATTTCCTGGGGAAAGCTTGCTACTCAAAACCCCTCTATATTCTATTGTATATTCACCATGGAATCATGAAACAATTACAATGTACTCTTCTCACAAGTGTCTCCTGCACTCTAACAACTATCTCACACTATCTCAGACAAAATCTGTCTAGTACTTAGCCAATTCTCAACCTCTAAACAACCTGCCTTTCTTGCACAATTCCTAATGAATGCAATGCCTATTCGTTAGGAATTTTGGCCTTCCAAAATTGCACAAGGATCATGGGAAATCCAATGGATGTCTGGCAGCATGCGGGAAACCTACTAATCACACAACTAATAGTTAACATCCATTTAACCTTTGTCTCAACTGGGTCTCCAATGGAACTAATATGCATGTAGTTATTAATAGTAAATCATCAATTACATGGCAGATCACTGATTGTGAATTAAATAATATTTAATTCACTTGATCTCTCACTAGTGCAACAAAAAGTTACAACTAGTTCAACTGACTCTAACTCACCTAACTGAGTTAATTGATTTCTCATGCATTAAACTAATGCACCAAGTGAAATTTGAACTCCATAACTAATAGAATTACTCTGCATGCCTCACCAACCACCCTCAACTCGAAATACATGAGCTAGATGAGTTTATCACACTTAGTTAACTATTACAAGTGATCATGAGATAAGATTACATTTTATTGTCCAATTTAATTAAGGGAAAATTAAATTAGACACTGCACCAATTTAATTAATTTAAATTGGCCTTCACACTAATGTATCACTAGGACCTGTTGGTCCCACACTAGTGTGTGTACTACAATTTCTTGTTGGACTTCAACAAATAAAGGAAGTTGATCGAGGTTATGCAATTCATATTAAAGATTCAATTTATTCCATACCAGTTGTTAGTTTTTGTAGAATCACATGTGTTCTGGCCTTGAAATTTTGTGGAGAGGTTAGAATACAAGAGATCTCCATAACCCATAAATCATTTCTCGACATTCTACCTTGACATGATTTAATTAGATTATTAGTCAATTTTTAAATATTTCCTAAGTCTAAACTTAGGGAATATGACTAATAAATCAGAATTAATTAAATCAAGGTGTGAATGTTCTAGAGACTAATTTGGATCAACTTCAAGTTAATCCTAGCCATCGATTAAGATATAATATTGGTCGTTGAAATATCAACAAAGGAATATAAGAAGAAGTCAATGGGGCTTGGAGAAATCACTTGAGCAGTTCGATTTCATAAGCAAATCGATTTACAGAGTAGCAACTGTTAATTGCCAGAGAGAGAGTTAGTGAGTTGAACCAGTACGAGAGGGGCAAAGACAGTGAAGCCGGAGGAGGCATTCCAGTTCCAGAGAGTGCATTTGCATAGAGGCAGAGGAGCCACACTGAGGCTGGTGCAGAGCAACGTTGTAGACTATAAAGGCAATTTCATATTTGCTAGGGGAAGTAGAGTTTCAGTGTCAGAAGTTGGACAGAGGTTCCAGAGGCTAGGAGAGACATTTTCCCAGACAACAACTAAGCAGACATCTTCAGGAGAATTTGTTCCTAGCTGAGTGCAGAACTAATTATGCAAGGGTGACGCAGTGACTGTGCATAGCCGGTTTAGACAACTAAATTTTGTGCTGAGGTCAGTGCTCGAATTCGCCTGTGGAGTGAGGAAATTTCCTCACTAGATTTTTCATGCCAATATTTATCTATAGCATTTCCAGTTTCGGTATCCAATTGTACTCAGATTATTTCTCTGCTGCATAATATAATAAAACCCTTATTGCTGCACCAATTTTAACAAGTTGGGTTTTATGGGGACTTTCGTCCAAAAATAACTGTGTTATTTTATGTGTGTGTGCTAACATTTATTCCAACATTTATTTATTCTGCAGGGGTTTTTTTTTTTTTTTTTTTCTAAGGTTGCAGTGTATTTATTTCTATATTTGTCGTAGGAAACAATAAATAAATTTTTAAGTAGAATTAACAATTAGAAGAAATAATATTAAGTTATTGCAATATGATTCGGGTCACCAAATTTTCACATGGTATCAAAGCGCAGATGATTAGTCGAAGAGATCAACAAAGAAGAAAGAAGATTTTGTTGTTGTTCAGTGAGGGCAATAGATTTAAACCCCAGAGGGAAACACAGTCACCTTGGCCAAGAGGTCGAATTTCTTAAGGAGAATCGATTTTTTTGAGAGAAGGACAAAAAAAATCAATCTCTCCACATCGAGGGATTCTAGAGGCAGAGGGAGCAGACAATATTTTTCGCAGAGCAGATCACTAGTTGGACACAATAATTTTGCAGTAGTTTGCTAGAGCAGAACTAGCATCAGGTGGAGAAAGAGCACATACTGAGGGAAAATTTTCCTTAGGGAACTTCTAGTCTCAAGAAGTTTGATTTTCCTAACAGATCAACATTCGTTGTGAGTAGAGTTTGTCACTCCAGAAGGGAGTGCGAATAGTTCTGCAGAAGGGAAGAGGAGATTTTCGACAACCCGTTAAGATGGTCATTGCTAGGCTTTGTGGTCAGGACAGGTTGTATGGGGCTTCCAAATACGTCATTTGGAAGGCAAGGATGTCGTATCCTTCAGGATAAGTTTGGCCATAAAAACATATATTGATGCAGTGGTATAGGTTCCCACATATGTAGGTCAACTAAAGGAGTACAAAAAGGAGATAGCGAAGGCAAAGAGGCTGATCCTTGATGGTGTTCGTGTGAAAATTTGGCTACCCAAATCCTATTGTACCAATTGAGGTTAATTCTTCTAATTGTTTAATTGAATGAACAATTTACTTGTGGTTTCCTATGAAAAATATCGAATTAAATTCACTACAGCCTAAACAACATAAATCACTATGAAAAATACAATGCAGGAAAGATAGAAACACACACACACAAGTACACCGTTATTTTTGAACAATCGTCCTTGGAAAAACCCAACTTGAGAAAAATAGTGCAACAACTGAGGGTTTTAATATTATGTAGTAGTAATCTAAGTACAAATCATTGGTTGCCCAAACTGGATATCCGATACAGAGAAATATTGACGAAATATATAGTGAGAGAAGCTCACACTGACACAAGAAATCTGGCACTGATATGGACTAGAGACGAGCTTCCCTGCGCTGTCTCTACACAGTAACTGCATCTGCCTACGCAGTCACTATGTCATAGCTCCTAAGACTGCGTCACACCTCCAACTGATCTCCTTCTAATTGAAAAATCGACCCTCTGGCCTTCCGGACTCACACCCCAGCTTCCGGAACTAGATCTCGACTATCTCCCAACAAAATAGTGGACTCCCTCTGAAGCTCTGCACTACCTCTTCGTGGCTCTTCATTGTCTCTTTGTGCCTCTCAATGTATTCTTTGCTTTGCACTACCCGGATCTGGAAAATTTCCTCCTGTCTACTATCCCTGCCCCTCACTACAACGATCTCACTCGTTCTCTCTCTAGCAACTTAGTGTTGCCTCTCTGAGAATTCGATCACCCAGCAAAATCGATCTCTGCAAATCTCAAGTGTGTTCTCCAAGTTCCCATCGAGCTCCTTCTTATAACATCTCGTTGACATATCAACGACCAAGATTAGATCTTAATCAATGGCTTAGATTAACTTAGACTCGATCCACGCCTTTATATAGAAGATTCACCCAATTTAATTAATACCCTTTAATTATTATCATTTTCTAATTTTAGACTTAGGAAACATTTTTTGGGTATTGGAGAATGCATTTGTCTTAGCCTCTTTTCAAGATGTCGAGGCTAGAGCACACCTGATGCTACAAAAATCAACACCCCCTCTTAGCGAGGAATGTGCTCAAGTGTTGCAACCCACTGAAGCATCACGCTGACTTTGTATCACCTCCTTCTACATTGTTGATGTTTGGCCTCTCTTCCCACCAACTGATGTGTAGCTTTGTGCTGCATCCATGTTGCTGCTGACTTTACATACTGTTGCCAACTACTTATTCTGCACTACAACTTTGTTGTTGTTTCCACTACAACATTCGCAATTGTTTCTCATCTGCTGCTGCTACAACTGAGAGATTTCCATCATACTTAATAAATTGTGCTCACTTTGATGCATATGTCACCCAAGTTCTGACTGCTGCTCGTCTCTATGTTGTCACTGAAGCCTCTGCGCTACTGCTGTGTTTGCACTGTGCCAACTGCACTGTTTATAACTCTGCTCTGCGTTGCTCAAATTATAACTCTAATAACGACCACATCTCTCACTCTGGCACATTACTGCACTAGTTGTCACTGGTTCATCCTACTACTGTTGTTATGGGTTCCCGTAGAAAGTAATTGATACAAGAGGTGGACTCCTCGAGGATCCTTCCCATCTTGTATCTCTTTGGGTATACAAAACATAATCACCCCACCTTGCCCCTAGAGGTATCTCGGTGATCATGGAAAACTCTTCCTCCAATCTCGAGGATAACCTGTCGATCTTTGCGAATGCAGCATGCTGATCCTACTTCTCCTCTTTGTAACTCTTCCTGAGTGGACACTGGGTAGCGTAGTGACCAAGTTCACCAAGCTTGAAGCATTTGATCTTCGAAACGTCCTTCATTCTTTTGTGTTGCTCTTGCTGCCCCTTTGATGCAAGGGTTGTATTCTCCTCTTCCTTCACTTCTACTTTTGTCCCGTTGTCGCTGCTACCTTTCAAGTTTCTCTTCACCAAGTCTCGTCTTGGCTCCTCTTGTTGCACATCTTCTCACATGTGATCCCACTTTGGAAATGTTTCTCTGCCCAAAATACTTTGGACAAACGCTTTCCATTCTTCTCAGACAACATCTAGAGCTATCTGCACCATCTTCGTAGGTTGAGGCGCTGAACCTACAACTGCCAACTGATCTCAGACATTTTGAAGCGTGTGGAGAAAGTGGTCTATGTGTTCTCCCTTCTACATACATGTTCTCCACAAATTATTTTCCAGACACATCATCTGTTGCTTAGAAGATCGCTCGTATGGCGTGGCAACGGATTCACACATTTTTTTGGTCATTCCAAGGGTCGACATGTGAGATACAACATGACCCGCAACTCCATTGAGGATCATCGTATTCACCTTAGGCATTTCATTATTGTGTGATTTCAATGGATCTGGATCTACGGAGTCAACCACCACACTATCGATGTAGGTTTTGAGATCTTACTCGTCCAGAAGGAAGGAGATCCTTGCATTCTAGATCATGTAGTTAGATGCTCTATCTAACCAATCCTAACCTCTCAACACTTCTGATGCCATCTTGCCAAACTACAATGTTGAACTCTGCCTCTAACCCTCTATGAAGCTACTGACTAGATATATGAGCTCACTACTTGAGTAAGCAAAACTTCTCTCAGCTACTGCTGCTTTGCATGGAAAAAAAATAGAATTTATTTTGGCTAGAAATTCTTCGAGGAAAATATTCCCTCAAAGTGCTCTTCTTTCCTCCTGACTCTTTTATGCTCTAGCAAACTATTACAGAAAATTTGGGTCCCAGCTGAAGATCTCCTTTTTGTGGAAAGTATTGCACTGCTGCCTCTGCCTCTAGAAAATATCGATATGGAAATATTGTGCTCTATCGATTCACTCAAAGACACAAATTTCCTCAAAAATTTTCCCTATTGGCCTCTGGATTACATAACCTCTGGGGTTTCGAGCAGTTGCCTATGCAGTGCCTCAAATTACCCTTCTTCCATTTTGCAACTGAGCTCTCTGACTTTATCTGTGCTCTGATAGCATGTGAAAATTTGGTTACCCAAATCCTAATGCAACAACTAATGTTAATTATTCTAATTGTTTAATTAAACTAAAATTTTACATGCAGTTTCCTACGAAAAATATCGAATTAAATTCACTGCAGCTTACACAACATAAAATATTGCGGAAAATACAACGCAGGAAAGATAGAGAGACACACACACATAAGTACACCGGTAGTTTTGGACAATCGTCCCCGTAAAAACTCAAATTGGGAAAATCAGTGCAGCAGTTGAGGGTTTTAATATTATGTAGTAGTAATCTGAGTACAAATCATTGGATTCCCAAACTTGCTATCGCATAAAGATGAATACTGACGAAAGAGATAGTGAGAGAATCTCACATTGACACGGGAAATCCAAAATTGATATGGACTGGAGACAAGTTGCCCTACGTAATAATTGTGTCTGCTTACTCATTCACTGCGTCACTTGACCCTCTGGCCTTCTAGACTCACACCCCAACTTCTAGCACTAAATCTCGATTGTCTCCTAACAAAATAGAAGACTTCCTTTGAAGCTTTATGATACCTATTTGTGGTTGTCAACGTATTCTCTGCTTTTCAATCCCCATATCTGGAAAAATTCCTTTGATCTACTATCACTGCCCCTTACTGCAACAATCTCACTCGATCTCTCTCTAGCAACTCAGCGCTGCCTCTCTGGGAATTCGATCATCCATCAAAATCGATCTCTGCAAATCTCAAGTGTGTTCTCCAATTTCCCATCGAGCTCCTTCTTATAATCTCTCGTTGACATATCAACGACCAAGATTAGATCTTAATCAATGGCTCAGGTTAACTTAGAATCGATCCACTCATTTATCTAGAATATTTGCACCCAATTTAATTAATACCCTTTAATTATTCTGATTTCCTAAGTTTAGACTTAGGAAGTTGTTGGTGTTAGTATTTTCATCCTGCCATCAATGATCAAAAAACCTCTTTTCATATCATTTTAGGAATCCAACTCATAATTTTTTACTCATTCCATTAGGTCATGCAAAAAATTAGTCACTAATGGTAGCCCTAATAATAATAAAAACATCAATCTTCATCAAATTTAATTACTTGTTGGCATAGTTTCATACCTTGTTGACTGTACACCATCCATAAAGTCAATATCAGTCATGTCATCTTGAAATTTAGTCCTTCAAGGTCTCATTAGGTCTTTTAGGGTTTTTCAAGGTTTCATTAGGTCATTAGGGTTTCTAAGGTCCAATAAAGCATCATATCCACTGCATAAGCCCAACAAGTAAAGGGTGATCCAATAACATCTCTTCACCATATAGAGATTATTTGTAAAGAAAAATTCTTGTTTCAGCATGTAATTTTGGTTTTCAGATGTAATTTTTAATTTTCATTATGTATTTTATGTCATCAAAATGTAATAAGTATCAAGATTCCGAAGCTGCTAACTCAAAGTTTAACCATGCCAACGCATCAAAAATGTCAAATCAAAGAGTTCTCAGAGTCATCAGATGATCAATTTGTCAAGGAAAAAGTCAAAGTGCAAAGGTAAAAATTCAAATTTTAAAGTGAGAATGAAGAAAGAAAAAGTGGGTCCCAAGGCCCAATTCATTCAAATCATGAACTATATAGACCACCAAGACATCACAAAGGAGCTCATTTGTCATTTCATCCATGGAGATTGCACTCCCATAGCTGGAAAAGTCGATTTTCAGGGTCAGAGGGCGAATTTTTCACTGGCGCTGTGCTTTCAGAGGGTGGGGCTGTGCTTGGAGCAGGCAACGCTACGCTTATTCTCCACTAGCGCTGCGCTTCTTGGCAAGGTGTTGCGCTTTTGCTCAGTGACCCTTCCAAGCATCAAAACACACCAAATCACCTGCAAAATCTTCAAAAACTTCATCAAGCTCTTGTTACACACTTTGACAAATAAGTACAACATAATTTTTCTCTCCTTGTACTCCTAAACGAAGATTTCATATTGTTTTTGTTTCTTAAGAGAAATTGGCATTTGTTCCTAAGTAAGACCCTAGTTTTACTCCTAATTCCAAAAATTAATGCCCTAATACCCTACAATCCCTTCCCCCATCTCCCGAAATTTTCCTAGAGCTATCCTTATTCCCTAGACCCATCTTCACTCCCCATTCCCATCCACCTTATCCCTATGGTTTTCATTGGCCAAAAACACTATGCAGGAAGACAGAGACTATGTGGAAGAGCATAGTGCCATTTGGAATCTAATGGTGGTGGCCTTTTTGTCAAAATATGACTTAAAAAAGAGCGCAGTGCCAAGGGTGTTGCACGCCCTCCCAGTGCCAGCTGTGCCCCCATTTGGAAAACGCGCCGTCTATATTGCAGGCCACTTTTGGAGGACTTCCCGGTGTCCAAATTGGGCCCAGGATAGCTCGTTGGAAATATTATCCTATCTACTTTCGAAATATGCCTTTATTTTGCAGAATGGACTTGATTTGACCTATCAAAAATTGATTCCCCCAAGATTGGTCAAAAAGTGTAGAATGAGGGTGCAAAAATGAAGTGTGATATTGCAGGAAACTTTTGGAGGCCTTCCTCAACTCAAAATTGAGGTCATGATAGCTCGCTGGAAACAAATTTCTATCTAGTTATCATATGACTCATCAAGAAAGTCATTTGTTCACAACATTAGGGATAAAAATTAATTTTTCCAAGGTCACTCCAGAAGTGCAGAAAACCTATTGTAGAAACTGTATTTTTGACATTTCTCCAAAACCATGACACATGTGTAAAAAATGAAGGCAATTTTTCTTCCTTGGCCTATGATGGACAAAACCTCTCTCACATTTGTCAAATTCATCTAGAAACACAGTTTGAAGAAAAACTGGTGTTGTGTGTGGCAAATGATTTGTCCCTTGGAATGACTTCTTGAAAAATGATGGAGACATGATGTTTATGAGTTGGAATGGCATCGTACTTGCTAAAATGACCTCCCTTATGCCTCCTCTGCTCAGATGTCTCTGATTCCATAACAAACCCTAGCTCAGTGGGAGAGGAAATTAGGGTTTGGTGTAGGCAAAACAGGGGATTTGGGAAATTTATAGGAATGAAGGGGTTAAGGGTTGTATAAATTCTTGGAGAAATTTAAGGGGGTAGGGATAGATGTTAGAGAGTGAAGGGAAGTTGAATTCTATAAATGAGTGAGGGGAAGGGGTCCAAAAGGGAAAAATAGAACCCTAACCTAGAAAAGTGTCAAATTGTAGCAATAAGCTAGGGTTTCTGGAAAAATGATGATTTTGAGGGATAGGAATGATGGGAAGCGTTTAGGAAGGTATTTTTAGGATAGGGGAAGGTCTAAGAGCTTCAGGATAAAAGTCTTGTTTATGATTTAACCATGGAAGTCGTGGAACCAAGTGTTACACAATAATTTGTCATCGTCCCTGCAATCCCCATCTCGCCCATTGGAGGGTCATTTCTGTGACCAATAAGCAGTGTCATGCCTTGAAAATACCATCATTGCATCCCTTTCCATGAGGACAACATTCCTTCTGTTGATCATTTCCTGAGCAGACCCCTAAAAACACCTGTTTTTGCCTTGGTACTGGTAGCCTGTTATGTCCTCGTGCCAATGAAGAAAATTAACACTGAGCCCGTGCTAGTTGGCGCTTTGTCCCAGTTAAGCACCCGCGCCAATCTGAATATGGAATGTTTTTTAAAAAAAGAGGTGAAGTTTCGATTACAACAACTTCGTGGATGAGTCATGAGGAGTGGTTTTGACTGAATAACCATGGCCTTCCTCCTTTGGCCTCTTGTTTCCACCTTATGGGGAACCTCCCAAGGGATAAGGAATCCCTTCCACTACTGTATGGATCCCAACCTCCTCCTCTCCTCTATAAATATAGGCATCTTCCATTGATGAAGGGGCTGAATGGTTGAGCCTTAGTAGTCTTGGTAGCCTGAATAGAGCTGAATCAATTGTAAGGATATTATCGTCAGATAGCCGAAGAGAGAGAGACTTGTCCTTTTCCCGACGAGCTTTACCAAGACATACTCCTCTGTTGACCCGCCGAAGGAAGATCCAGCATCAGAGCTTAGGTTGTATCTTTCTTTGTTTTTATTAATAATAAGCGACTTTGGTTATGGTTCCACTCGTCTTGTTCATACTTTGTGATCATGAGTTGTATCTTCTCTGACTGATACATAATTGCATATATCGGGTTTTACGCTTGTGTTTTCATCGTGTTTCTTGTATGTGCAGGTGTTCGATCGCGCCAAGCGGGAGAATTGTGATCTGCCGGAGCAAGGAAACGGGAGCGCTATCTTCTCTGCGAACAACAGCATTGGACTTAAGTTAGGCCTTTCTCACAATTTGGTCTATTGTAATTAGGAACTTGCGCCTTAGCGTGACACGATTGTTGCTAGACCCGATCTGGGCTAGTAGGGATCACCTCTGTCCGCAGAGGGGATTTACCTCTCCAAAAAACTGGCGACTCCACTTGGGAGACATTGATTGGAGTTTGTCTTCTCTTTTCGGTTGATTTTTGTCTTTGTCTGCTTGATCAACTCTTTTGGTTCACTTTTTTTCTGGTGTAAAACCTCTGTTCAGCCCCTAGAGGATCAGATCTGACCTCTGCTTTTCCGAATTTTCATCTTTTCATGCTTGGCTTGATTGGCGCGGTTTCCACCCTGACAGTCGCGCCCATTGGCACAGGTTTCCAGTTCATTAACTCGCACCATCCCCTGTCTGGCGCGGATTACAGCCAGGCAGTCGCGCCATCTCCTGTAGGTGTTGGGGTTTTCCCTTGTTCGGAAGTTTCTTTTGGTCAGTACTTTGCTTCTGGGTTTGTTTTGGATTCTGCTTGAAGTGGTGAGTTTGGTCTTGGTTGGGAGAAATTCTTTGTTTTTTCATTTTCAGGCATTGGCACTTGTTGTTAGTTAGCTACCCGTGCCACTTTTCCATTGGCGCTAGTTGTCAGTGAGCAAGTCGCGCCAGTTGGCGCTAGTTATCAGTGAGAAAGTCATGCCAATTTCAGGGTGTGTGAAAATTGAGATTTTTTTCCCTAAATCCTTCACCAGTGTGTCTTTCCCTTATGGTCTTTTCACTGTATGAGCATAGATTACATTGCTCATTGTTTGAAATGTCTTCTCTCCATGATTGTTTGATGTGAAAGGGATGAATTCTTTGTTTTGATCTCATGCTTTGGAAGTCCTCTTTGTGTTTGACTTCATATGTCTTGTCACCTTTTGAGGAATTTCGTTACAAAGTGTTTTGAAACAACGATTGCATTCTTAGTGTTTGTTTGCATCCTTTTTGCCTTCATCCTTCATTAAAAGATTTGCGTTCATTTAGTTTTCGTCTCAAAGTTTTCTTTTTGTTAAAATGCATTAGATCACATTGCATTGAAAAGTGTTTTTGAGATTCATCATTGAACTTAGATTACATTGTTTAATGATTGAAAACTAAAAATCGCTTTGAGTGCATTCTCTTTCATTAAAAGCATGCATTAAGTAGATTCTCATTTCATCGAAAAATGCATTGAGTGCATTCTTATCAATTGGAAAGAAAAAGGGAAATTGTGCATAGTTCACAATTTCATAGTTTTCAAAAAAAGAGAATTTTGCATAGATTACATTGCATTATTCGCATCGTTGAATGTTTGAGATTACTTTTGGATAGTGAAAGTCATCTAGTTTGGAAAAAATTTCGTTTGCAGTGATGTTTTTTGTTGCATCATTGTTTGAAGCTCTTCCCTTAACTAGATAGCATTCATCGAATTGAAAGATTTCTTTTATCATATAGCTGCATATAGGAGATTTTCAGATGACATACGGCAGGGCCCTGAAACAGAGACATAATTGAAGATCAACCATAAAATTTATTCAATCAACCTAAGGAAGCATTGGAACATTAACGAAATATTTAGAGGTCTAGGCTAGTTACGTGTTCCGACGTCGTTAAACCTAGTAGCTGTCGTTCGCCTCTCGGCTTTAGACAACACTAGTACGGACTTGTGCTACCCGTACCATTGCGTATATAAAGGGAGACCCCACTAGGTTTCTATCCTTTATCCGTAGGATGCCGAGTCTGCCGCCTTATACCCGTGATACACCGGACACAGCATTCGGGGAGATTGCCTGCACGTACGTCAAGTCCTTGGTTGATTTCTCTTTCATTTTGAAACCAAGGTGTATATTGCAGTTCATGGATATCTGGTACACCCTTTGCCTAGAGTTCCAGAGTAGTCAGTTTGATCTTTACTGACTCCCTAAATTTGAAAAGATCATCAAGCGCTTGTCCTTTCACGCTTGTTTCCAAACTGAAAGCGATAGAGTCACCTTTTGCTTGTTTCTCGACTCTTAAAATATTAAACAGCAGAGTTTTGTTTCAGTGTTTTAAAAAATTAACTACCCACGAAATATTCCTGGTTAAAGTTAGTTTCCTTAGGGTGTTGCTTTGGGTTGTTTCTAATGGCAACTTTTCTGGAGTTCACCAACCAAGGAATCCCCTCTGATGGGAATCCAAGTCATTTTCCTCCTTTTGGGAATGTTGGTGCTCCTTACATGGCAACGTTGTCCCTTCCTGGGTTAACTGTTGGGTTGCATGTTTGGTTGTTTTCAACCTCTGTGGTCCCAATTGTCCTGCCTACTGGTCAATCAGTTCCTCCACCTGAACAACATCATGTTGATTCCAAGGTGGACCTCTCCCCTTCTTTGCCTGTTTCTACGTCCTTCTCTTCTACTTCACCTAGTGAAAGTTTGGATTCGAGTAACCAGGTGGCTAAGAAGAAGAAGAAGAAGATAAAGAAGAAGAAGGATGATAAGAGAGAGGCTAAAGCTGCAGCTACTGCTTCTGAAACATCTCCTCTTGATAAACCTTCCAACCCTCCGCGGAAAGTCAAGTTCCCTTGCATGTTGTGCATGGGAGACCATTTTCTTCGAGACTACCCTGGCATTCCCAAGGTGCTCAAAGTATGGTCCGACGATCGACTGTCGTTGCCTTTGGCTTCTAGGAGTCAGGTTGGGGGCACATCTTCAGCTAGTGCTGGTAAGGCTCCTAAGAAGCAGGGTAAGCTCACCAATCCCTGTAAGTTGTGTGAAGGGCACCATGCCATTCACCTTTTTCCGTATATGGATGAAGCCAAGCGAGTTTTGTACAACTCAGCTGTTTCTACACCATGCCTCCCGGTTGGTTATAAACAACTTTCTCTGAGTCCTCCACCAGCTGATCCTACGATTGGTCAAGAGTCATCCTTGGTCGATCCCGCTCCCCCATAAATTCAAATTCAATAATCAGTTCCCGACCAACCATTGGTCGTGGGATCGGTTGAGTTGGCCCCGTCTACTGTGCACCAGGTCTTTTCCGTTGAGAGTGGATCCCACACCCCTCAGGTTATTCTTGTTTCTTCAGATTTGGAGAAGGATTCTCCTGTCCCTATACCTCAAGAAGCTGCTCCTTCACCTCCCGTGATGGAGGTCCCGAAGGATACCCCTCCCGCCTTCGAGATGGAGGTCATGGAGGATGCTCCTTCTTCTATCGTAACACTAGGGGAAGACCATCTCAGTTCAATGGTAGCCCCTCCGAGTAGTTTGGTCGCTTCCTTTGATTGGAATTGATTTGCGGGATACCACCTTCCCTCTTATGTGCCTTTCGAGATAACGGTACAGGATTTTGGTCTGGTCGTACCCAGCACCATTATAGATGAAGGTGCGTCTGTTAGTGTTCTATCCTCAACTACTTGGCAAGCTTTCGGTTCACCGTCGCTTGCACCTATTACGCAGAATCTGTTGACATTTAACAGAAGAACTAGTCAACCATTAGGGATCCTTCCAAGGTTACCTGTTGTGTTGGGAGGTAAAACCGTCCATATGGACGTGATGGTTGTTCCAGGCCCCTTGGATTTCAATCTGCTCTTGGGGCGCGATTAAACCTATGCCATGGGAGTGCTTGTCTCCTCCCTTTTTCGTGTGGTTTGTTTTCCACATGAAGGACGGATCGTGACCATTGATCAGCTTTCATTCTTTGGTCCTGATGTGGCAGTTGGCCCGCCGTCATCCCTTCCTAGTTTTTATCCACCCGTTGTATCTGCCCCACCGCAGGTCAACTATGTGGCTACCTACCCCGTGCCTATACCCAGTGATGTTGTCGTTGTGCATCAGGTGCTGGGGGCATTGGGTCCTGACTTCTAGGATGTTTTCCTTCCATCGGGAGTGGAAATCTTGTTAGCCATGACCTCTTATTCATCATGATGAGTTGTCTGTTGGAGCATGGTTCTTTTCCTGTGTCAAGCAACTTAAAAAATGAAACAAGGTCGTTGGAGCACAATTCGTTTTCTTGTGTCAAGCTCCTTAAAAAATGAAACAAGCTCAGTCGGAGCAAAGTTCATTTTTCTTGTGTCAAGCTCCTTAAAAAATGAAACAAGGTCATCTGAGGATAGTTCTTTTAATGTGTCAACCTCGTTAAAATAATGAAACACTTTCCTGTTCAATTCGAGTCTTTGATAAGATCTCGTAAAATCCCAGTCGAGTCTTTCTCTTGATCTCGTAACTTGAACCTTCACTCCATCTGCCTTTCATATGGATTGAAGCTTGGGGGGCATGCACCTCGAATTGAGTCACCATGCTGGGGGGCATGCTTACTTTTTCAAGCGTAGTTTGTTTCCGTTTCAAGCTTGTGTAAAAATGAAACTGGTTTCAAGCATAGTTTATCTTTGTTTCAAGCTTGTGTAAAAATGAAACCAACGTCAAGAAGAGTTTTTTGATTTCAAGCTTGTGTAAAAATGAAACCTTTCTCTTGTGATCTACTTTATCACCGTTTTTTCCGCACGAGCTCTCATTTTCTCACTCCACCGTCACCATCCGGCTCGTCGTCTACATATGCCTTCCTGGGTTGTTTTACCCATTCCGAGGAACCAGCTATGATGAGGAAACAATATAGCCGGCCTCTTAATCTTTACTGTTTCCCGAGTACCCACCAACCGGAACCAGCTGCTACTCTTTATACCACTCGTTCCTCCAGGAGGAGTCATCTTTCGCCCCGATGAAGACTCTCTAAACATGAAAAGATCGTCGAGTCCTCGTCGTTTCGATCTCGTTAAAATGGCTATGAAAAACGACATCTACCCAAGATAATGCTTACTCCCTTTTCTGCCGGGATAGATGGGTTACGAAAGTAATACCCTAGCTAAGCCTATCGCGACTCGTGAGCACTGAGCAGCCGTCGAGACTCATTCCTTTTCGGATCTGAGGAACTATTTACGAAAAGGGACCGTTGGAGTTTAATTTTCCGCTGTCGTTTCAAATTCTCTAAACATGAAAAGACGTCGAGTTCTTCCTTTGTCAGACTCGTTAAACCCTGATGACATCGGATTCAGTGGTAATGACGATATTCGAGTTTCTCCTTCCTAGGGTTCATTAAATGTACTAGGATGGATTCGTCCGAAGGGCGGACTTATATGACAAGCATATGGTATCCTCTTCAAGTTTGTGTAAAAATAAAGAGGTACTCGCCATAAATGGTGGGGGGAAAATGGAACTAGTATCGTCGTCGTGTCGGCAATATGTCGCTCTTGAACATGGCACTTTTCTGCATTCGTGTCGGGTTGGGGACATCTCATCTCATTATCTGTTTGCTTCCGTGGGTTTGGGTAATCCTTTTTGACCTCTCATCTTCTCTTTGCCTCGTCATCATGACCTCTGATCTGTTGACGTCAAATACTACCAAATCCACTGTCGTGCCGCCAATATGTTCAAGAGAAGTTGACCTCTGCAAGTTTCAACCTTCCTCTGATTCTCATATGATCCTGATTCACAAACATTGTTTTCCTCTGTCTCGTGTCGATGATTTGGGAAACACTATGGCCCACCTTCGATCAAGGTCACTTCCTGTCGACTTCAGCTCATTATCCAAGAAGTTGATCTAGAGACTCCCTTCCGGTACCTTGGAGCCTGCATGCCTCACTGGCAGGTTCTTCGCATTCGACGCAAGGTTTTCACCATTGACCTTTCATCGGATGATTATGTGGGTGTTTGACGCCAGCTCACTGTTCACATTCCGTGGATTGTACCTATAGTACCTCGAGGGCCATTGTCATTATTGGTGGTTCCTCTCGCGTCTGTTAACAACTTTCATCATTGGCTGGTAATCAGACGATGTTCTTGCATGTTCGACTTCAACTCACTTATTCACATGCTTGAACTTGTGCTCTGTTCGAGTCGAGATGGAGCGCAAGACCCTAGATTTTGTCGGTTGGGATCCAGGCTACGGTTTTGTGGATTTTATGATTGGTTACATGACTCATTAATTGGATGGATGCGACCATACCTGAGTCTATTTATCGATCCTCACTGGATGGCTGCGTCCATGCCTTGGATCTTCATTATTGTATACTCTATTATGGATGGCTGCATCCATACCACATATATCATGTATTTTAGATATCAGTTGTACTTGTTTACGCAGATTTTTCGACGGTGGTGTTTTCAGTTGGACACGTTCTCGTAAAGCATTTCACCCCTCTCTCTCTCTCGAGCCTCATGCTTTAGGGGGCATCTGTTACATAGTAATTTGTCACCATCCCTGCAATCCCCATCTCACCCATTGGAGGGTCATTTTTGTGACCAATAAGCAGTGTCATGCCTTGCAAATACCATCATTGCATCCCTTTCCATGAGGACAACATTCCTTCTGTTGATCATTTCCTGAGCAGACCCCTAAAAACACTTGTTTTTGCCTTGGCGCTGGTAGCCCGTTATGTCCTCGCGCCAATGAGGAAAATTAACACTGAGCCTGCGCCAGTTAGCGCTCTGTCCTAGTTAAGCACCCGCGCCAATCTGCTTATGAATTTTTTTTTTTAAAAAGAGGCGAAGTTTCGATTACAACAACTTCGTGGATGAGTCATGAGGAGTGGTTTCGACTGAATAACCACGACCTTCCTCCTTTGGCCTCTTGTTTCCACCCTATGGGGAACCTCCCAAGGGATAAGGCCTCCCTTCCATTATTGTAGGGATCCCAATCTCCTCCTCTCCTTTATAAATATAGCCATCTTCCATTGATGAAGGGGTTGAATGGCTGAATGGCTGAATGGTTGAGCCTTAGTAGTCTTGGTAGCCTGAATAGAGATGAATCAATTGTAAGGAGATTATCGTCAGACAGCTGAAGAGAGAGAGACTTGTCCTTTTCACGACGAGCTTTACCGAGACATACTCATCTGTCGACCCGCCGAAGGAAGATCCAACGTCAGAGCTCAGGTTGTATCTTTCTTTGTTCTGATTAATAATAAGCGACTTCGATTATGGTTCCTCTCAGATGTTCATGTTTCATGTTATGAGTTGTATCTTCTCTGACTGATACATAATTGCATGTATTAGGTTTTACGCTTGTGTGTTTGTTGCTTCTTGTACGTGCAGGTGTTCGATCACATTGAGGGAGAGAATTGTGATCTGCCAAAGCAAGGGATGGAAACGCCATCTTCTCCGCAAACGACGATAGCGTAGGACTTACTTTGGTCTGGTCGTACCCAGCACCATTATAGATGAAGGCGCGTCTGTTAGTATTTTATCCTCAACTACTTGGAAAACTTTCGGTTCACCGCCGCTTGTGCCTGTTACGCAGAATCTGTTGGCATTTAACAGAAGAACTAGCCAACCGTTAGGGATCCTTCCAAGGTTACCTGTTACTTTGGGAGGTAAAACCGTCCATATGGACATGATGGTTGTTCCAGGCCCCTTGGATTTCAATTTTCTCTTGGGGCGTGATTACACCTCTTCCATGGGAGCGCTTGTCTCCTCCCTTTTCCATGTGGTCTGTTTTCCACATGAAGGACAGATCGTGACCATTGATCAGCTTTCATTCTTTGGTCCTGATGTGGTAGCTGACCCGTCATCATCCCTTCCTGGTTCTTATGCACCCGTTGTATCTACCCCACCGTCAGTCAACTATGTGGCTACCTACCCCATGCCTGTACTTAGTGATAGTGCCGTTGTGCATCGGGTGCTGGGGGCATTGGGTCTTGACTTCCAGGATGTTTTCCTTCCATCGGGAGTGGAACTCTTGGAAGTGATGGCTTCCTGTTCATTATGATGAGGTTGGTCGGAGCATAGTTCGTTTTTCTTTTGTCAAGCTCCTTAAAAAATGAAACAATCTCACCGGAGCATGATTCATCTTCTTGTGTCAAGCTCCTTAAAAAATGAAACAAGATCGTCGAAGAAGAGTTCATTTTCTTATGTCAGGCTCGTTAAAAAATGAAACAGGGTGTCCGGAGCAGAGTTCGTTTTCTTGTACCAAGCTCCTTAAACCATGAAACAAGATCATCTGAGGATAGTTCTTTTAATGTGTCAACCTCGTTAAAACAATGAAACACGTTCCTGTTCAATTCGAGTCTTTGATAAGTTCTCGTAAAATACCAGTCGAGTCTTTCTCTTGATCTCGTAACTTGAACCTTCACTCCATCTGCCTTTCATATGGATTGAAGCTTGGGGGGCATGCACCTCGAATTGAGTCACCATGCTGGGGGCATGCTTAAATTTTTCAAGCATATTTTGTTTTCGTTTCGAGCTTGTGTAAAAATGAAATCGGTTTCAAGCATATTTTATCTTTGTTTCAAGTTTGTGTAAAAATGAAACCAACTTCAAGCAGAGTTTCCTGATTTCAAGCTTGTGTAAAAATGAAACCATTCCCATTTTACCTCTTGTGATGGCCATTTCATCAGCCTGTTTTTGCCAGATGAGCCTTGGTTTTCTCATTCCATCGTCCCCATCTGCTTGGCCGATCATATGCCTTCACTTGGTTGTTTTACCTATTCCTGAGGAACCGCTGCGATGAGTGGTCTTGTTAGCCAGCCTTTTGACCTTTTCAGAGTAGTTCCACCATGACCGGAACCAGTTGCTACCTTTTATACCACTCGTTCCTCCAGGAGGAGTCATCTTTCAGCTCTTTTCTGACTCTCTAAACATGAAAAGATTGTCGAGTCGCTTGTCATTTTGATCTTGTTAAATTGGCTGCGAAACGACATCTACCCAGTATACGTTTACCCCTTTTTCGAGCTGGGATAGATTATTTACGAAAAGGAATACCCTAGCCTATCGCGACTAGGAGGTTTTCTCAGACATAGTTTTCTACCTTTTCGGATCTGAGGAACTATTTACGAAAAGGGACTGCTGGAGTTTAATTTTCTGTTGTCTTTTCAAACTCTCTAAATATGAAAAGACGCTGAGTTATTCCCTTGTCAGACTCGTTAAACCCTGATGACATCAGATTAAGTCGTAATGACGATATTCGAGTTTCTCCTTCCTAGGGCTCGTTAAATGTACTAGGATGGATTCGTCCGAAGGACGAACTTATATGACAAGCATATGGTATCCTCTTCAAGCTTGTGTAAAAATAAAGAGGTACTCACCAGAAATGGTGGGGGAAAAAATGGAACCAGTATCATCGTCGTGTCGACAGTATGTCACTCTTGAACATGGCACTTGTTTGCATTCGTGTCGGGTTGGGGACATCTCATCTCATTTTCTGCTTGCCTCCGTGGGTTTGGGTAATCCCTTTTGACCTCTCATCTACTCTTTGCCTCGTCATCATGACCTCTGATCTTTTGATGTCAGTGCTACCAAATCCACTGTCGTGCTGCCAATATGTTAAAGAGAAGTTGACCTCTGCAGTTTTAACCTTCCTTTGATTCTCATCTGATCCTGATTCACAAACATTATGTTCCTCGGTCTCGCATCGATGATGTGGGAAACACTATGGCCCACCTTCGATCAAGGTCACTTCCTGTCGACTTCAGCTCATTATCTAGGAAGTTGATCTGGAGATTCCCTTCCGGTACCTTGGAGTCTGCATGCCTCAATGGCAGGTTCTTCGCATTCGACGTTAGGTTTTCATCATTGACCTTCGATCGGATGATTCTGCGGGTGTTCGACACCAGCTCACTGTTCACATTCCATGGATTGTACCTATAATACCTTAAGGGCCATTGTCATTATTGGTGGTTCCTCTCGTGTCTGTTAATAGCTTTCTTCGTTGGCTGGTAATCAGACGATGTTCTTGCATGTTCGACTTCAGCTCACTTACTCACATGCTTGAACTTGTATTCTGTTTAGGTCGAGATGGAGCACAAGACCCTGGATTTTGTCTGTTAGAATCCAAGCTGTGATTTTGTGGATTATTATGATTGGTTACATGACTCATTGATTGGATTGTTGCGACCATACCTGAGTCTATTTATCGATCCTTACTGGATAGCTGCGTCCATACCTTGGATCTTGATTATTGTATACTCTGTTATGGATGGCTACGCCCATACCACATATATCATGTATTTGAGATATCAGTTGTATTTGTCTACACAGGTTCTCCCACGGCAATGTTTTCAATTCGACACGTTTTCATAAAGCATTTCACCCCTCTCTCTCTTTCGGGCCTCATGCTTTAGGGGGCATATGTTACACAGTAATTTGTCATTGTCCCTGCAATCCCCATCTCACCCATTGGAGGGTCATTTCTGTGACCAATAAGCAGTGTCATGCCTTGCAAATACCATCATTGCATCCCTTTCCATGAGGACAACATTCCTTCTGTTGATCATTTCCTGAGCAGACCCCTAAAAACACCTGTTTTTGCCTTGGCGCTGGTAGCCCGTTATGTCCTCGCGCCAATGAGGAAAATTAACACTGAGCCCGCATCAGTTGGCGCTCTGTCCCAGTTAAGCACCCGTGCCAATCTGCTTATGGAATGTTTTTTAAAAAAAGAGGTGAAGTTTCGATTACAAAAACTTCGTGGATGAGTCATGAGGAGTGGTTTTGACTGAATAACCATGGCCTTCCTCCTTTGGCCTCTTTTTTCCACCTTATAGGGAACCTCCCAAGGGATAACGCCTCCCTTCCACTATTGTAGGGATCCCAACCTCCTCCTCTCCTCTATAAATATAGCCATCTTCCATTGATGAAGGGGCTGAATGGTTGAGCCTTAGTAGTCTTGGTAGTCTGAATAGAGTTGAATCAATTGTAAGGAGATTATCGTCAGACAGCCGAAGAGAGAGAGACTTGTCCTTTTCCCGACGAGCTTTACCGAGACGTACTCCTCTATTGACCCGCCGAAGGAAGATCCAGCTTCAGAGCTCAGGTTGTATCTTTCTTTGTTTTGATCAATAATAAGCGACCTTGGTTATGGTTCCACTCGTATTGTTCATACTTTGTGATCATGAGTTGTATCTTCTCTAATTGATACATAATTTCATATATCTGGTTTTACGCTTGTGTTTTCGTCGTGTTTCTTGTATGTGCAGGTGTTCGATCGCACCAAGCGGGAGAATTGTGATCTGCCGGAGCAAGGAAACGAGAGCGCTATCTTCTCCGCGAACAATAGCGTTGGACTTAAGGTAGGCCTTTCTCACAATTTGGTCTATTATAATTAGGAACTTGCGCTTTGGCGTGACACGATTGTTGCTAGACCCGATCTAGGCTATTAGGGATCGCCTATGTCCGCAGAGGGGATTTACCTCTCCAACACTAAGAAAAATGCCCTCAAAACCCTAGGAGAGGGAAATGAGATTTCCAAGCACAACTCAGAGACAAATATGGTAAACACAAAACCACTTACTTGGAAATGATAGTTTGGAACTTGAAATTGTTGAAGACCTTTGACTATTACTACTCCTTCAAAATATGAATTTGATGGTGAAATGACCAATTTTCATGATTTTGACACTATGACCTAATGATGGCACAACATGGAAGAATGAGCTGAATGATGACCATGATGACTATGGGACTCTTTCAACAATGAATGACCTTACCATTATGATGTTCATTGACCATGGAAGTGAAAGGAGTAGTAATGATCTCAATACCCTAATTAGTGACCAAATTTTTGCATGACCTAGTGGAATGATAAAAAAATTATGAGTGAGACCCCTAACATGACATGAAAAGAGGATTTTCGACAACTGATGGCAGGATACAAATACTGAAACTAACAACTACGATGTTGCTTCAGTATGGAAGACCATTTCTCAATGTTGAAATCACATGACCATTTGAACATTCTAAGAGTACATATGTCAAAAACATTTTTTTTTAATGTAATGGGATATTTTATAATTAATTTATGTATAATGTATTATTTACTATGTAGTGTCATTATCCTCTGCTCTTGCATGGGTGTGTGAACCATGACTTCCCCCAAGACCTACGACATGCCATATCTAAATTATCTGCATTTGTACGTTATACCACATCAAAGGAGATTCATACGGCTAACATTCCATGGTGGCGTCAAGAGATGAAATTATTTGTATGTTTGAGAAGGAATTGTCGACAAGTTTCATGGACTTGCATGTCCATCTTCTAATTCACCTAGTAGATGAGGTTGAATTAGTTTGGGTAAGTTTCTTGTCGTTGGATGTTCCTTTTAGAGAGGTGCATGAATACATTAAAAGGTTTTGTTTGACAAAGGGAAAAACCCGAGGGGTTTATGACAGAGGGGTATATATCGTATGAGTCTTTCTATTATGCTAGTGAGCACATCAAACACATTGAGAACATACCAGGTGCAGCGATTTCGGATGACGAAATGGATGAAGACAAAAGAGAAGGGGAGCTTCTCGAAATGAATGGAAAGCGGCACATGATAAATAGTAAGTGCAGGCTTATAATTTTTCAAATTACTACATAATAACTATTCACACCGAGCTTCATATTAATGCATATTTTGATCTTATGCGTACTCTGTGTGTTTGTGTGTGTGTGTGTGTGTTGGTTTGATTTCATAAGCGAATTAAAAAATTGAAGCCATCAACAAATTCATTATTTACAATATGGAATCGACACAATCGTGGGTTGTATTGAACAAAGAGAAGAGGAGGAAATGGGACAGTGAAAAGAAAGAATTCAGACAGTTGAATGGTAGAATTTTGCCTTCTCCTAATCATTTAAAAGAAAATATGCCAATGGCATGCCCTAATAGTTGGGTTGCTGATCAAGTCAGACATAAATACGTTACATCTGGTTGTTACCCGCGTGCTGAAGAGGATGCGCTAAACACAGATATTGGGTGCAATAAATCGGTAATTATAATATCTTTCTATACAATTTTAAATTCATATTGCAACTTTGAATTTTCACATCTATATATATTTTATATTTTAAATTATTTTCGGGTTTTTAGACACGTGACACTGTGAATTTTTCATTTTTTTATAGGTGCATTTTTTCCCATCTATGTGGGCATATGGACATAATTTTCATACGAAGGATGTCGATGATGGATGCATGAAACAAGACAATGGAGTGGAATTCAAGTTCGACCAATCTAGTCGTGCTAGCCACCACGATCAAAACCTAATCCATGGGACATTAGGTTTCATTGGAAAGATACAAGAGTTCATTCAGGCGAATTTCTACTCATTCCAATGTGTTATTTTTAGGTGCAAGTGGTGGGACACCTTTGATCAGAATAATGTAAAAGAATATGGTGATAGTGGGCTGATATCTATCAACTCTAGAAAGATGTGGCATGAAGCTAGGGAGCCTTATGTTTTCCAAAAACACCGCAACCATGTGTTATTTTACCCATATGTGTTGTTTAAGGACACGATAAGGATTGGTGGTTCGTATTAAGACATGACCCTAGATCAAAACATATTTTCGAGAACAACAATGTTATGATGCCAAGCGAGGAAGATAACCAGGGTGATGACAATCAAGAATGATATGAACTTGTGTTATTTCATCATTTATACTATTGTTGTATGTTTTTGTTTTCATTATTTCGTTAATTATATTGTTTTTTTTATTCATCATTTTTGCATTTTATAATATAATTGGTAATATTCACAAACAATTTTACACGTTTTTTGCAGTGGAAACATTTTTACAATACTTAAAACTAAGTATTTCCAATTTTGTACATTGTCTATGATAATAAGGATTCAAGATCACAACGCTTCTCAAATAGGAAAATAAGAAAATAATAGTGAATTTAGAAATAAAATTGAAGATTTAGTCTGGATTTAGATGCTTAATGGTTTAGTCACATGTTTTTTCTTCTCGTTTAGTTCAAAATAATTATAATCATCATGTAGTGATAACTCTATGACGACTTTAACAATGAATAACATATCATTGAAAGTCACAAGTCTAAGCCAGATACATCATGTCGTTGGTTTGAAGGACATCAATTGTTCGATACGACAGTGGCATGAAAGACACACCTATAAGTTTTCACGATGATTGGTGTGTGACTGATAAGATCTATCAAACCCTAATCTAATATCTTTTCTTCGTATCACTGCCTTCTAATTTCACTCTTATTTTACCATTTGAACCGAAAGCGTTTAACAAAGTATAAACCTTTTATAGTTCTATTTTTGAAATCCATGGCAACATGGTGATTTGTAGCAAGGACCTCTGAGATCTAGGTAAGACACCAAGAGTGTGTATTGTAGGGCAACAATTAGGTGTTCTCCCTCTCTTTGGCCTCCCATGGTCAGACCATTTTGTATGGGTCTTCCATTTGTTCCTATTCCTGTTGCTACTCCCTCTGTTGATGTTTATGCTACATGATTGACATATAAAATACATCAGCCTCAGACATAATTTTTTATTTTATTTTATTTTATTTATTTATTATTATTATTATTATTTTTAATGAAAAAATTATTTATTTATACAGAAACATAACTTTCAATTAAAATAAAAATAAAAAATTATCGGTGCGCCAAAAACACAGTCATGCATCGACTTCGGTGCACTGTAAAACACAACCACACCGGAATCGGTGCACACATATGTATGACGCATCGTTGTTGGTTCACAAATTTAACTTTTCAAAATGTTGTGTCACACTTATGCCCTGGTGCACACGTATAACATTTTCGCATCAGTAAAGTATTCATGTTATTGAACACACTAAGCTATAATTATACTTTTAAATATTATATTTGCGGTGTGTTTGGTAAATACGATGGTATCAGTGCGAAAGGAACATATCAAGCACATCACATTTGTGACGGGGATTAAGAGGAATTTGTTTGAATTTCAAATAGATTTGGTGATGCATTTTTGTTTCATATTTAGATTATGTAAATAAATATCTATTTTTTATGTATTTATAACTAGATTATTTAAAGTAGACATGTTTTTATCATTGTGAACATGATGTAATATTAATTATGAGAAATGTGAAAACATGAATTTTAGTGACTATCTAGTTACGTATGTGGAAAAATAAAATTTGTTCATTATGAAATAATCAAATATATTATTTGTAAAATTTTTAAATCTAATATAGTATCATTTTTGTATTATTTAACTCATATTTATTACTAAAGAAGCCAAATTTAAACTAGTACAATAGCAAATAAAGAACTAAAATAACACCAAAATGTTATATCTTTATTACTAGAAAAAAGTTCACTTGCCTCTTTAAGGGATAACTTCCAATAAAGGAAATCTCCAATTGCAAGTAACTTCACAAACCTTATTTTACATTTCGTTATCCTCATCTTTACAGAGATAAATTTCTAAATTAAATTGGTAAGAGTTGTTATAAATATTAAATTTAAATTGTTTGGAAATCTCATAACTTTAGTGATAAATTATTTTTTGTAAAAATAGAATTTTTAAGTTATGTTAAATCTAAATTAATTTTAAGAGGCACTCCATAGATTTATAATATGTGTACAAATATAATATTTATATTGAATAATAAGATACCAAGATCAGTGCTGCCTGCAACCTGCCCATGCGCTGAAGCTTTGCTAGGGCTACCGCAGCCATGGAGGAGCCGGGCTTGGCAAGGGCCTCCCCTCCTCCCCCCCCCTCCTCCGCCCTCTCCAAACGCAGCTGCATTCAGCTCGTTGATTGCCTCCTTACCCAAGAAGAAGAAGGTTGCAGCCACGAAATTTGTCAAAATATTGGAAGAAATGTCGGAGGTCTCTCTCCTGCCGGAGGGACCTATTCAGGTCACTCTGACTATGACTGAGCGTGCACTTGTGGAACATTTTATAGGCTTGTGGCCATCTCCCAAAGCCACAGAAGCCTGGGTGATAAATAACTGGAAGCTGCTGATAAACCAAAATTTCACCTCTTATTTTCTGGGCAGTGGTTATTTCTTATTCGAATTTACCTTCAAAGAGGATAAGGAGTTGATCTTCAGGAATGGCCCTTACTTTATGGGGCCACCAAGGCTGTATTTGAACAAGTGGGCTCCTGATTTTGACCCAGCAGAGGACATTCCTTCAGCTGTGCCTGTTTGGGTCAGATTGCCCAATCTTCCAGTACACTATTGGAACTAGGTCTCTCTGAAACATATAGGGGATTCGCTGGGCAAATTCATCGATAGGGCAAACAATAAAGATCAATATGACTGTGCTTTGATGTGTGTGGAGGTGGATCTTGAAGTAGGGCTCCTGGAAGCTATAAAAATTAATGTCGGAAGCTGGTCTCATATTCAAAAACTGGAATATGAACAACTCTCGTTCAAATACTGGGGGTGTCATGAATATGGGAACTTCGGCATAAACTGCCCGAAAAAGAGAGAGGAGGATAAGGAGAAAGAGGAAGGTTGGAAGCATGCCAAGAGATCCAAATCAAACCCTAAGACCTCTAATACAGCAGGCCAAGAAAATGGCAAAGGACACCAACCTAAAGGCAACAGTGTGGCTCAGCAAAACCTCCCTACAAAAGATTAGGGGAACATGTTCAGGCCCCTTGGATCAACTTCACAAGAAATCCCTGAAATGCATCCACCTCATAAGGAGGAAATGGAGAATGCAAGGACAAAAGATAAGGAATATAATGGGATTGCAGTGACAAAGGATTCAAGGCAAGGGGCTGGAGAAACAGAAAGATCCAAAGACAATCACACAGTGAGTGAGGTGGAAAGCCAAGCCTCGGAATAATCTGAAGAGGAAGGAGAGATAGGAGACACTCAATCCACGGTAAGAAGGTCAGCAAGGGGAAGAATGTTAACCAAGGAGAAGAGAGAGAAAGAAACGTACAAAGACAAAGTACAAGGAAGTCAACCTACATTGGAAAATATTCTGGCCAAAAATCCAAAGATGGCAAGAAACCAGGGACAGGGCTCCAAGGGTGGCCCTCAGTCTCATAAAAATAAATAATGAAGGTGATCTCTTGTAATTGCAGGGGTTTGGGGAGTAAGAAAAAATAAGAAGCCATGAGGAATCTAAACATGACAGAAAACCTAGACATAATGCTTGTCCAGGAGAAAAAAATTGGAAGAAAATGAATTCCTTCAAAGGAGTAAGAAATTTTGGAATAAAGGAGGGACAATGGTTGTCTCAGCCAGAGGGGCATTGGGAGGTCTGGGCACTCTCTGGAATACTTCCAAGCTCAAGTTGGTAGCTGAAAAGGAACACGCATATTGGCTATTCACAAAATTTCAACACCAAGAATCGAAGGAGGTTTTCAGCCTTTTCAATGTGTATGTCCTCGTTAGTGGCAAGGAAAAGGAAATTTTTTGGGACTCCCTGAGAAACATGGCAGATGGGGAGGAGCTAGAAAACATTCTTATTACATGAGACCTTAACATTTCCCTAAGCCAAGGAGAAAAGCGAGGAGGATGTATTGTGAGAGATCCAGCTCGTGAGTGGGTGGAGGATTTTATTCATGAATGGGATCTGATTGACATCAAGCCTTATCGTGGTAAGTATACCTCGTCTAATAAACGGGCAGGCCCTAGGCATATTGCTGCTAGATTAGATAGGTTCCTCATTCAAAGTTCCTTTCTGTTGCCTGGCCTTGATGTTAAGATGAGTATTCTCTCTAGTAGCACTTCGGATCATAAACCAATAATGGTGGCATTATCTTCCCAGACAAATCTTGGCCCTGTCCCCTTTCGATTTTGTCCACTCTGGATAAATCGAAAGCACTTCTTGGAGAGGGTTGATGAAATATGGAAGATGCATGTCCTGGGTTCCCCGTTCTATGTTTGGGAGGAGAAGTTGGGAAGAGTGAAAATTGATTTGAAAAACTAGGCTAAAAACATCCCTAGCTCGGTGGAAGAAAGAAATAAATCCCAAACAGCTCTTGAAACTCATCAAGACTTGATGGAAGATGCAGAAATATTGAGTGAGTCTTTAAAAATGGAAGAAGACCTTCAGCATAAATTTCATAGTGCATGTAGACAGGAGGAGGAATATTGGAGGCAAAAATCTAGAAGCCTCTAGCTGAATTCTGGAGACAGAAACACATCATTCTTTCACAAGCAAGCCCAAGCTAGGAGAGGGTTCAATTCCATCTCAGAAATTAAAGATGAAATCCAAACTTATGGTGATTTTCCAAGTATTAAAAAGGTTGCCTACAACCATTTCAAAAGTCTTTTCAGTGAAGAAGAGGAGCAGGGATGCAGTGATAGGCTCTTAGATGAGATTCCACTTAAAATCACTACTAGAATGAACTAGAAATTAGAGGCTAAGGCTACCAGGAAGGAAATAAAGGAGGCCTTGTTTTCTATGAGTCCGGATAAAGCCCCAGGCTCGGACGGGTTCACAGAAAACTTTTTGCAAGTATGCTGGCAGATTGTAAAAAAAGACTTGCATAGAATGGCTTTGAAATCCCAAGATTGTAAGAAGATTGGGGGCAGTACAAACTCTGTCTTTCTTGCACTCATTCTGAAAGAAAAGGGGGAAAATTCCTTTAGTAGATTCCAACCCTTTTCCTTGTGCAACATTGGGTACAAGATTATTACTAAGGTGATTGCTAGAGATTGAAAAGGATACTTCCAGACCTCGTTCCGGAGAACCAAGGGGGCTTCGTTCAAGGAAGACAAATAGCGAACAATATAATCCTAGTACAGGAGGTGGTTCATTCAAGCCTGAAGAGGAAATAAAAAGGTATGATAGTTAAGCTTGATTTTGCAAATGCGTTTGATAGGGTTAGACATTCCTTTCTGCTTAAAGTCTTGCACCAATTTGGCTTTGGATATGGATTCATTAGTTGGATCAGAGCATGTATTTATGAACCTCAGATTGCTCCGTTGGTGAATGGAAGATCTATTGATTTCTTTAAAGCCTCGAGAGGGCTAAGGCAAGGATGCCCTCTTTCCCCCTTGCTTTTGGTCCTCCATGCCTCTGCTTTAAGCTTTATCCTGGAAAAACGAAGGCTAGATCAGGATATAATGGTAATCCAAATTGTGAGAGGAACAAAAGCGATCAACCACACCCTGTTTGCTGATGATTCCCTTCTTTTGGGCGCTGCTTCTGTCCCTATTGCTAAACAATTTAAATTGGTAGTGGATGAATTTTGCACTGCTTCAGGCTCTAGATTGAATGCTATAAAGTGCCACATTTATGGATGGAACGTGACTCAAAGTGAGATGAATGCAATTGCCAGGAGCTGGGGCTTTGTCGGGTCCATTCGATGGACATCTTTCAAGTATCTAGGACTGCCAATCTTTTACAAAAATCCTTCAAGCAATGATTGGATTCCCCTCCTTGACAAGTTCAAATCCAAATTGCAAGCATGGGGGTTTTCTTGGCTTAATCTAGCAGGAAAAACTGTGCTAATAAAGTCAGTTTTGAACAACCTCCCAACCTTCCAAGCCTCACTTACGCTAGCTCCTCTTGGAGTTCTCAAGAAAATGGAAGGCTATATAAGAAGCTTCTTTTGGAAAGGTGGAAAGCAAAACAGGAACATAATGTCACTCGTCAATTGGGACAAAGTCACCAAACCAATCCTGGAAGGTGGCCTAAATTTTAAAGACTTGAGAATGCATTCATTCATGGCAATTTGTATTGGATTCCGGGGATTGGGAAAACCATTGACATATGGGAGGATCAAATCATGAATGATATGCCCCTCAAGGAGGTTCATGAGCTACAGGATTTGTGCCTTTGGATGAAGAATGCAGGCTTGGTCTCACTGTGGGACATCTCCTCTTGGAATGATAACGTCTGGATGGGATGGAGAAAGCTAGATTTGCCTAGAGATCTGGATTACGCTTGGCAGATGCTGCATTCTAGGCTTAAAGGGAAAGCTTCGTCATTAGCAGAGAAACACGACTAGCGTGGTTGGGGGACATCTTCTGGAGCATATACAGTGGTGCAGGGTTACAAATTGATGTGCACAATTCCATACGTTCCTCCATGCCTGGCACAATGGAAAGGTTTATGGAAACAGAAATCGGTCCCTAAAATCCACATTTATAATTGGCTGCTTTGTCATAATCAAATCCTCACATCAGATAATCTCAGGAAGAAAGGTTTCCTTGGACCTTCACGTTGTCCATTGTGTTTGACAAGAGAGGAGAACGCCCAGCATATCATGTTGGACTGCATTTTCGCCTCAAAGATCTGGAATGAAGTGCTGAAGCACTGGTCTGCGGATCGCTCCCCTCCTCCATTTTCGATTTGCATGCTTGTTGGCTTCATCGATACCCCGAACAACTACCAAATAATATTTGGTTCAAGGCTGGTTGGCTAGTACTCCCAAAATTAGTCTGATGGCATATTTGGCTGGAGCGGAATTGCATAATATTCCAGGGGAAAATGCATAATGCACAAGTGGTCATGGTCAAGATAAAAAGCATCCTCAAAGAATTCCTGTGTGAGCATGTGGGGTCTATCTCAGATGAAAACCTCTCCCCTCATGAGTTGGAGTGGGGTGACATGTTGGAATTACAATTCTCCCGAACAGATTCAAAAGAGAAAAAGAAAAAATACTGGTAGATGAGAATGTCCGAAGAGAACTTATGTAACTGGAATAAGGATGTGGCTTGTTTTTCTCTGTTCTTCGATGGAGTAGAAAAAGGAAACCCAGGGAATGCAGGTGCAGGAGGAGTAATCAAGAACATGGAGGGTGAAATTGAGCACAGATACGCTTGGGATCTAGGCCAAGACACCAATACCCAAGCAGAGGGGATGGCGCTGCTGCAAGGTCTCAAGATTTTGCAAAAGGTCGGCGACTAAGAGGCAAAAATCATTGGCGATTCTCAAACTCTCATAAAAATGCTTGTGGAAAATTCAAGTCTGAAGGACCTTCGGCTATTCAGGCTTATGACGAGAATTAAAATAATTGCTAGCTCCTTTCAAAAGGTAAGCTTCTTCCATGTTTTGCGAATCAACAATGAAGATGCAGATGTGGAAGCTAATAGAGCTGCCCTTCTTCCCGCGGGAAATCTAGTATGGAACGAGAAGGAAAACTGGGATCCAATTCTGTAGATGTGATTTTATGTTTTATTGTTTATTACTTCAGGAGTTTGTATGTGTCTTTAAGTTAGGGGAAATCTTGTCGATAATATGGATCACGGAATCCAGGAAGTTTCATTTTGTTCGAATTAAAGATGGATGGACTTTGGTTATGGGGGGAGCTTGTGAGCTATCCCATAAATGTTGGAAACTTGTAAATGGGCAATTATGCCGAGAATTTTAATACAAATCATAACTGTTTTTGTCAAAAAAAAAAAAAATCTAAATTAATTGTGCCAATGGGAGAGATGTTGTCACCTAATGTTACATTTAAAAATAGTAAAATAATAATTTAAATTAACAAATTAAAAATAGTAATAACAAAATAAATTAATGTGTGCCATAATTACAATACTTCAATTTACATCTTAATCTTATATAACCTTATATAGAGATTAAACAAACAAAAAAAAACTAACTTTTATTATGAAGAAGAAATGTGATGAGCAAAAAACTATAATTTACTTTTTATTACAAGGAAAAATTGTATTTTTTCACATGACAAGAAATTGTATTATTGTTATTACATTATGTGTAATTCATTGTATGTTCTATTTATATGTGATATTCAAAACAAGATTATATTTATAACAAAAAATATTTTACTAACAAAATATTTCAATGTCCATGTTAAATAATATAATTTTATAGATAGCCCATGTGGTGTAGCGCAGTCGGTGATGGGGTGCACTCTTAAGGCACTCCCTTTGCAAGGTCACCGGTTCAAAACGTATGGGTGATTAGAACTAGTCTAAACTAAATAAAAAATTAATAATAAAAATATGCAATATTTTAGAAAATATTAATAATAAAAATAATTAAATGTATACATACATGGAAAAAAAATATGAGGGAACATATTTTAACATTTTAATGTGGAGAACGTGAATTATAATTAATTATTTTAATGTCATCTACATATATATTATATTATATTAACTATGGATCTACCAAGAGCTTAGAGGGATCAAATATCTTTTCACTCTAAAAGATGTTTGCATCTCAAGAGATTTGATCCTTCTTGCTTGGTAGATCCACACTTAAGATGAATCTAGGTTCGAGGTTATAAAAAAGTTTGACTTAAGTTGTTTAAATTTAACAATAGATTGAATTTTATAAACCAATATTGAATTAGTTAAATTAAATTTTTGAATAATTTATTATTGATAATATTTTATATTAAAAATCGAATGAGCTACTCATTTTCGTCTTATTAAGAACTAACTAAATTATTTTACCTTTAATTATTTTCTCGTTGTGAATATTGAAATATTTTACTAATTAAGCTAGATTGAATATTAATGAACTATCTAAGCAATAAAAAACTATTTATCATAATTTTACAATCATAGTTTCTTTTTTTTCTAAATTAAACTAATTCTATTATGGAAACATAGTGTTACAAAACTGCCCCAGTTCAGCTATGGAAGCCTGAAGACTGGGCATGATGTCCATGCTTTTAACACAATATCGAACTGCCCAGTGTGGGAAACCAGTTCTTTTACGAGTATTTTCACCGCCCTTGTGAGGGAAACCGGTGCATTGTTCATTGCATACATCATAAGAAACAAAAAGACAAGAGTAACTGACAGCTGCTGCTGCTATAGATAGCCAGTAACAAACAGAAAAACTTGCAAAACAGTAAAACAGGTGTAACATATTGAACCATGACAGAAGGGGATTACTTTTCGGTAGGTGGAGAAGGCAGCTCCTCCACTACACGACATCCATAATCGCTTTCCTGTTCATCAACGTCCCCTCCCTGTTCGCCATCCTTGCGCTTGGAGTCCAGCTTTTCAACATCATCTTTCTGATCGCCTTCCTTGCGCTTAATGTCCATGGCCACCTGCATTGGTTGGAGACTCAGTTCTGGAGAAGCTGGACCAGGGGTCACAACCGGACGCGCTGGAGCATTCGCAGCTAGTGCGTGGCTGAGGCCCAGGGGAGGGGGGTTAGGACCAGACATGGGATTAGGGCCGCGGGAAATTTCTTCTCTCAGGGTGACTGTCACAAAGACAGTGATAGAAGGCTGGTTGGAGGAGCAGTCAAAGCGGAGCTCAGCCCTCTGCGAGGTTTGGCAAAGGGAGGGGTTATTTGAAGCAAGCAGGGCAGGGGGAACTAGAAAGGATGGGATAGCTGAAGGAAGCAGAGAGGGCTGAGCCGCGTGAGTGGAATCAAGATGTCTGTCGCTTACTCTGTTGCCACGGGAGACAGGAGAGTGCCTCCATTCGACATTCTCGGAAGAGGTTTCGGTATCAGAGCTTGTGGAGGGGCGAGAGCGAGCAGAACGACCACGGCTAGCACCCCGGCGACAGCGCATCCGGTGTCGCAGCCTGGGCATGGCTGAAACAGAGCTATGAGTATGATTGAGACAAGAGGAGTTGATCGAGGTTGGAGGGAGCCTGCAAAGAACGTCACAATACAAAGGCGAACGAGAATTGGAGCAGCAGTGAAAACTTTGAGTGAAATGCAAGCCAAGAGTGGTCTCCAAACATTTGTAAAGAGAGTAGCGTCGTCATTTTTGTGTGCGAGCGCTTGGCTCGGCACAGGATGTAGGGCAAGCGCTCCACAGAGGATGCAAACGGAAGATGCAATCAGCGCAGGAGTAGTTCGAATTGTTCTAAGCGGAATCCATAGTGAACCAACAGAGCAGGAAATGAATAAGAAATCGATGGCGTAGGTGAGTAAATACATGAGGGACTGGCAGAATAATGGTGTGTTTAATGGAGCCGCAGGGGGCCATATGGCCACCCCATGCGAGCCTCCTCGGGATGAGGCCAGGGACAGACGTCCCGTCAAACTTCCATGCCATCCGCATCCGGAATTTACAATCATAGTTTCAACCATACTAAAATTTCTAATTTTAAAAAATATATTTGCATTTTTTTTAAAGTAAGTCACTTTGCATGCAATTTCATATATACAAGTTTGATATAAGTTCACCAATACATAATCTATAATAAATATTATTTCATAAAAATAAACATCATGATGATAACCATCTAACAAACATAAACATCATCTAAGATACACATTCAAATTTATTGCCATTATCTATTTATATACAACTCTAGCACATATAAATATCATTAGCTAGCACACATATATTATAATCTAACAGGGCATCATCATCGTGATCACATCTAATAACACACAAACATTGTAATCTAGCATCATCACCACATACATCCTCAACTTAATATAAATCTCATGTCAAATAACTACCATCACATATACATCCATCTGCAAGCACATTAAATGAACATATCTAACATGACCCAACAATATACACATCAACACCAACATATAAATTAAGTACATAAACATAAACATGAACAAAAAAATGCAATATATATATATAAGTCAAATAACTACATCAAGTCAAACAAGTGCAATAAAAAATATGATACAACAAACATAGTAGTGCCAACCTAGGTTGTAGTAGAAGATGATGGAAGGTTAACTACTACCTCAACGTGGTATGTTGAAATTTGAGGTGGAGGAGGAGGTGGTTAGTCTGTTTTGTCAAGAGAAACATAAGGCACATCCTCTATCTCTGGAATCTCATCATTAGGTGAGTGACGAGGAGGTGTACTACTAGAAAGATCACTGACACCCTAATGATCATGATCTGATGGGGTGGTACTACCAGAAGCGTCATGATCACCACCCTCATCATCATGATCATGATCATCACCCTCATCATCATCATCATCATCATCACGACCCTAATCTGATTTATTTACCGCTGCATGCCCTACAACCCTCATTGCTGCCAGTACCCTACTAGCTCTGATGATATGCCACATAAGAAACATCATCTTGCATGGACAATCCCTGTATAGATCCACGAACCTAGAATTTGTGCTAATATATCGAGCCCTCGCAGGGAGGACTCCCTCGTCAACCAAAACTCTGGTCAATTTGTTGCAGTAGTTCATCTGAAATCGCAAACTATCCCTACGGCCCCGGACACCCATGCCCCCCTCAAGAGTGCCTCACCCTATTGGGCCTTGCCTGTCTCCTCATATCCTCCATCTGGCAGTGGGGGAGGAGGCATGTCCCAATCGAATCAGTCAATGTCTACAAAATATATAATACACAAAAATAATTAGACAATTTCAGTAAACAATTTAATAAAATAAATTTAAAGAACGTACTAGAATACATTTTATTCTAATTCATTAAAACAATAAAATGAAACTAGATTAATTTAAATAAAACACTAATATTGCCTCTATCATCTGGAGGCTCAACCGTTGTGAAGAGAATGTTTGGACACTGCCTCCAATCAATCCATGCGTATGGAAATTAGATTGAATATTAATGAACTATCTAAGCAATACAAAAATGTTTATGGTAATTTTACAATCATAATTTCAACCATACTAAAATTTTTAATTAAAATATATATATATATATATATATATATCTTTGCATTATTTTTAAAGTAAGTCACTTTGCATGCAATTTCATATATAAAAGTTCGATATAAGTTCACCAATACATAATCTATAATAAATATTATTTCATAAAAATAAACATCATGATGATAACCATTTAATAAACATAAACATCGTCTAATATACACATACGAATTCACTACCATCATCTAATTATATACACCTCTAGCACATATAAATGTCATTAGCTAGCACACAAATCTAATAATCTAAGAGGGCATCATCATCGTAATCACTTCTAACAAAACACAAACATTGTAATCTAACATCATCACCACACACATCTTCAAATTAATATAAATCTCATGTCAAAAAATTGCTATCACATACACATCCATCTGCAAGCACATTAAATAAACATATCTAACATGACCTAACAATATACACATCAACACCAACACATAAATTAAGTACATAAACATGAAAAAAAACACCATATATATATATATATATATATATATATATATATATATATATCAAACAAGTGCAATAAAAAATATGATACAACATACATAGTAGTGCCATCCTAGTCTGTAGTAGAAGACAATGGATGGTTAACTACTGCATCTCTGTCAAACTCTGAGGTGGAGGAGGAGGTGGTTGGTCTGCTCTGTTAGGAGAAACATAAGGCACATCCTCTAGCTCTAACATCTCATCATTAAGCGACTAACAAGGAGGTGTACTACTAGAAGGATCACCGACACCCTAATGACCATGATCTGGAGGGGTGGTACTACCAGAAGCATCATGATCACCACCCTCCTCATCATGATCATGATCACAACCCTCATCATCATCACCACCACCCTCATCTGATGTATTTGTCGTTGCATGCCCTACATCCCTCGTCGCTTCTAGTACCTTACTAGCTTTGATGATATGCCGCATAAGAGATATCATATTGCATGTACATGGATTGTATAGATCTATGAACCTAGAATTTGCGTTGATATCTCGAGTCCTCGCAGGGAAGACTCCCTCATCAATCAAAACTCTGGTTAATTTGTCGTAGTAATCCATCTAAAATCACAAACCATCCCGATGACCTCAAACACCCATGCCCCCCTGAGGATGTGCCTCACCCTCTATGGCCTTGCCCATCTGCTCATCTCCTCCATACGGCAGTGGGGGAGGAGGCATGTCCCCATCGAATGAGCGCATGTCTACAAAATATATAGTACACAAAAATAATTAGATGATTTCATTAAAAAATTTAATAAAACAAGTTAAAGAATGTGCTAGAATAGATTTTATTCTAATTCATTATAATAATAACATGAAACTGATTAATTTAAAGAAAACACTAATATTACCTTTATCATCTCGAGGCTCAACCACTTTGAAGATAATGTTGGGACACTGTCTCCAATCAATCCCCGTGTATGGAAATTCTAACATGACAAATGCATGTTCATCCTCTTTGTCCAGTAGCGTCAATGCCTCGACATAAATCCTGGTCAGATACCCAGGTGGGCCCCTCTTGGGAATCATATGCCCCCACATGCGCATCTAGACCTCAATGATCAACCTAGGAAGGTGAAGATAAAATGTAGGCATCATCTTTGGAAACCTCTAAAAAAATAAACAAAAAATCTCTGAAGCGAAAGGGAAGGTCGCCCTCCCATGTTCAAAGCATGACATCTATATAAAGCCATGCAAAATTGCCTCAAAAAAATGGCAAACCCTTTGATGCAACATGACACCTGGCTCAAAGAATCAACATAATACAAAAGAGGGGAACTGATGTGTTTCCCATCACTACTATAGTTTTCCAATGGTGGTGACTAATAACGAGAGGTGCCTCACCTCTTGTGCAACAAAAGAATAAATTCATAGATGTCCACCATGGACTTGAAAATCTATTGGACGAACCGCATGAGGTTCGACATATCTCTGAGCATAGGTTAGTTGAGACTCAGTTGCAACCAAATGAGAGACATTAGGGAATAGGGGAAAATCATCCCCTCTCTTGGATAGGCCAGTGATAAAGTATATGTCCTCCTCAATAGGCCTATACAACGCCCCGGGACCGACATGGAAAGCCTACTCTTGGGCACTCCATCGGTGGATCAAATGCGCCAATAAGATAAAGTGTGCTTTCAGGGATGTAGCCTCCTCATGGTACTTGAGGAGGCCTATTCCTCAAGAGCACTCATGTCGCTGTATTAATAAGATGAGGGTATAAATCCCTCTTTGTCTCTCTGGCCGCCCATGGTCGAACCATATTGTATGAGTCTGCATGCTGCTCCTACTCTTGTTGCTGCTCCCACTATTGATGTCTTTGATACATGATTAACATATCAAGAACATTAGCCTAATACATAAAATATATATTTTTTATTAGATGAAACACGTATTGATAAATATGGAAACATAACCTTCAACTAAAAAAAAAAACTCATCGGTGCGCTCAAAACGTAGTCATGCACCGACTTCAGTGCACTTACAACTATAATTTCATTGATATTGGTGTGCACATGAGTATGACGCATCGTTGTTGGTTCATAGATTTAAATTTTGATAGCGGTGTGACACACTTCTGCACCGATTATAACCTTTTTGCATCGGAACAGAACGTTCAGGTTATCGAATGCACCGAGCTATAGCTATATTTTTAAATATTGTTTTTGTGGTGCATTTAGTAAATATAAATGCACTGGGTGTGATGCACCGATGTACAATTTATCTCTTTCTCCATGCATTTTCATTTACAAAACACACCACAACAACCACAATGTGTTATGTTCATGCATCAAAATGCGGTGCACACTGTAAATTTACAGGGTGCACTGCTATCGATGTGAGCTGAACACATCGATCGCACCATGGCGATTATTTATATTTTTTTTTAATAGTGGAAAATATAACCTAGTTTGAAAAAAAAAAAGAGTAGAAACATAGACATTACCTAGACATTTGGTTGTCGGGGAGGCAGTGTGGACACGTAATGGAGAAAAACAAATTTTATAACGGTTTTGGAAACTCATAGAGTGCATTTTTCTATTCGCACCAATGCGAAATAGATCAAAGAGCACCGTTTATTATTATTATTATTATTATAAATTAAGAAATATATCGTAGTGCTTTTATTGAGATGCCCCAAGATGTTTAAATACATGTATCGCACTGGTGATTTGTTTGACTACAAAACCACTCTATTTTTAAAAATTAAAAAACACCTAGCAATGCTCTTTAAAAGAAGCCCCACGACATTTTAGGACATTTATTGCACCAATGCGTCGTTTGAAAATAACACCGCATTTTTCTGAAATTTAAAACTACAGTGGTGCTCCTTAATGGTATGCACCAGGTCGTTTTAATACATGAAAGGCATCGATGCTATTGGCTATTCAAGTACTGGTGTGTTGTGTTATTTAGCACAACGTGTTTTTATTTTTATTTTATAAAATTAAATTTTCCACGATGCACCATGTTATATGAAACATTGATGCTTGTATGGATAGTAAAGCACTGGTGCATTTGTAGATTTTAAACGCATCGTCCAAAGTACATCCACTAAAACATCTGCCAGCCCACCTCTGTTAGTGACCTCTGCTACAAACAAATTTTTGCGCTATTTTTATAGGGGCTTCCACAAAAACCTCGACAAGAAAGTCTTTTCCTTTTAGTGTTAATTTACAAAGTGAGAAAGAGATGAAGAAAGTTCAGATGTGACAACACTATAATAAGGATTGACATTTGCATGACATATTCAGGGATAGGGTAAAGAAAACAAATTTGCATTTGCACTTCCATTAACGTTTACTTGAGAATACAAACTATGGGTAATCCCATTGATGACTATTGGCGTTGTGACACCAATTGGGAGTATAACAGAAAACGGTTGGTAGACTATGGCATTGGGTTTGGCAAGGAATCCATTGGTGGAAAAAATGGTAAGTTTAATGTTGTTACAGATCCCACTCATGATGGGGTGAATCCATCTAACAGAAGTTTGGGTCATGTTGTGATTCACACAGAGCTACTCTAGATCATCTTAAAGAGGGACATAGAAGTCAAAGGAGCTCATTATTGACAATTTCAAGACTATTGATGGATGAGGCACCAACGTCCAAATTGCTAACGACCCATCAGTCGCGGTTCAAAATGTGAAAAGCATAACTATTCATGGCATCCACTTTCACGACTGTAAGCCTGCGTACATTTACTTATGTATTGACAAAGATAAACCTACTCTTTTACTGCTGCATATAATGTTATTGGTTCATAGTGAAACCTACACTCATGACAAATTCATGAAAGTAACTGTTGCTTACAACCATTTTGGGGAATGTCTCACGCAATGAATTCCAAGGTAAATAACTAATTATTAATTTCCATTACCTATAATTTACTTGATCATGGTGCAATAATACTTATTCGACACTGCTTGGAGTCGTCTCTTGTCTCGATGAAACATTTGAAAATGATTCTGGTTCGCAAATTATGTAATGTACAAAGATGTGAAAGGTGTTTGTCCTCCGGCACATACCTTCTCCTCTATGCAATAAATTATGTGCGAAGGTGCAGAGAAAGAGGTATTTGCGGGAAAACAACACCTTTCATGTCTCTGCACACACTTAGGAACCTGAATCAATTTTTATTCGTGGTCTATGAAAATCATCATACATGGTAGATGAGAACCTCTATGATGTTTGGGCATAGGCTCTAGTTTCGACCCAACTAAGGTAGTAATCGAGCCAACATACCATGAATGAGACCACCGAGAGGGGGGTTTTCATCACGCGGTTGACCATATTGGAATATGGTCGTGATGTTGTCTACGTTGGTGTCTCACTGAACCTCCTCTTCTTGGTACTGTGAACACTCACTATTGGTGTAAAATCGATCCTCTAGAGGTTTGAATTTTCCAAAATGTATACATCATAGGGGTTTGTCGTTGCTTTATTTTTAGTCTTGTCGACGTTAAAATATCATTCATTCATTCATATACAATCATCTTAAAAGGATTGCTTGCAATGATGGATTCCTATTATTCTATAGCAACAATCCCAACCCAAAAATTTTGGTTGGCCCTGTAGTTGGAGGCCCTCACAACAATGGTCGCTTCTATGATGAGCGCAATAACTATAAATATGTTGGCATACTAAGAATGGACATTAATGTTCCTGTTAAACAACTGTAATTGATTGTGACCACTTATTCCAAGCGACTGCTATAGCAATGCAATTTCCCAGGTAAATTTTTAGGAACACCACCACTAGGAGGAAAGGATAGCACTGCTATCAATGCAACTCCCCCAAAAGAATAACCTACGGTGCAATTTAGAGATAAGCAAATGAGAGCGACAAAGATAAGCGATATACTCTTGCCTATAATAACCGAATCACTTGGGCTCACTCAGTGAATTCATTACATCTTAATTGTGCTTTAGTTCCAAATATTTTACAAAAGGTTAAAATAGCACATACCATTGTTGAAGAATTTGTGTGTGCGGGGTTGAAATATAACATACCATGGGCGAAGCATTTGTAAATACAAGGTTCGTCCTTACAAAGAAAGAAATAAAGAAAGTATTTTAAACGTCTATGAGGCTTAAAATAGCCTACGGGACAAGTTGCTTCTCCATTTGGCTCTTGTATTCGGCCCTTTTCCTGTGGAGTTTTACAATAAACACTCTTAGCTTCTTGACACACTCTTCGCTGAATAGATTATCCCGAGATCTAGCGGCCATAATACCTACATAATTTTCCCTGTTGTTTTTGAAGGCCTCGCATTCTAAAATGAAATGTTTTTTCTGTTTCCACTTTTCCGAAAGAGAAAAAAATACATACTCTTTCATCCCACATTTCTTTTGGCCTTTTCCAGTGCCCTGTTTCACAACATAGTTGATGAGAATTAGTCCTTAATTGAGCAACAAGAATTTTATATCTCCAAGAAATATTGGCCCCTATGTACGCCTTTTGCCGATGATTATGAGTGGGTTTAAACTCTTCAATGTAGTACTTATTCTTTCTCCCTAGCTCTTTCTCCCAAGTACATTTGTGGAACTTATCCATAACAAAAAAATTTATCTCTTTACCATTTGTAGGACACATGCTCAAGCAAATACCCCATTTACTAAACCATTTGTTATTTTTCCGCATCCAAGTCTTCTTTCTTTTGCACAATCTGTCATTAAACACAACCTTAAGCCATCTACCCTCTTCCATTTGCTCATTTTTTTTCAAATACCTTATGACTCGCACCATTAAAATTGCTTCAATAGGAGCAGCCCCTATTTCACTTAACAAGATAGCATAAGGAACCGCACTTTTAATTTTGAATTTGTATGTAATCAAACGCTTCTGAATTTTCTCAATTTGTTTCCACTACATCTCGGTTGTGTTGTTGGCCCACAGTTCACAACCGTAGAGAATCACCGGAATCACTAGAAGCCCAAAAAGAGTTAGAGTGGTTTTCCAGTGCCACATCTCTGCCTCTCTACACCCGTTTTTAAGAGCATAAAATGCTTTCCAACCCCCCAAAGTTATTTTCTTTCTACAACCATCCCAACTTAAATTTCTATTCAAGTCAATTCTGAGGTATTTGTAGTCTGCAACTTCTTCTAGAATGTTTCCTTCAAAGTAGAACTTATGCTAGTTATGCTTTCTCCTGTTTGAGAAAACCACCACTTTCGTTTTGCTAATATTGACTTGCATCCCCACCCTTCTACAAAAATGCTCAAGGGAACATAAGTTCTCTTGCAAACCAAGAGCCAATTTAGTAATCAGTATAAGGTCATATGCGTACAAAAGAATCCTTATAACGAACTTGCCCAAATGGATATCGTCACCCCCTTGCGAATTTAGCCACTCTTCAAGTTTATCAATATATAAACCAAAAAGGGTAGGAGACAATGGGAAACCTTGCTTGACCCCGAGATCGCTTGTAAAACTTTCATAAATGTCTGCTGAAGTTCTAATTTTGACTTTCACCTCTTCATACAACCTATGCATAACTAAACTCAAATGCCTGGGAACCCCGAGTTCTTCCATTATGTGCCAAAGCTTATCCCTAGGAACCGTGTCAAAGGCTTTTATGAAATGAACAAAACAGCAAAAAATTTCTTCCTTTCTTTCCCAAAATTTTTCAATGATGTGCCTTAAAGTTATACAATGATCAACTGTGGAATGTTTAGGTCTAAAACCTGCTTTCCCTTTAGCACGTTTATCTCTCTCTTCTGCCCACTTGCTGATTTTCTCTTATAACATGCTTTCATATAACTTTGAAAACAAGGGGTTTATCATTATGGTTCTATAATAGGAGGGATTATTGACACCACTACTCTTGAAAAGAGGTATTGCCATACTAGTTGTCCAATCTATGGGGAACCCCTCCTGTATGATATTGTTGAAAATTTTTGTGATGTGAGGTGAAATAATTTTTAAGCCCCACTTTAGATACTTTGCTTGGAGTTCAACTAAGTCTTTTGCTCTTCCAACTCCCAATTTCTTGTTACCCATCTCTACCTCTTGCACCGTGAAGAGCTTTGTGTCTGTGTTGACCAAGGGAGGAGGGTCAACCTTGGGATCCTACTCATAAAGTTGTCTTGCATAGTCAAACCATTTAGAAGTTGTAATGTTGTTGCCAGTTTGCACCTTTTTCGGTTGGAGCTCCTTCCAGAATAATTTGGGGTTATTTTTCCCAAGGAATATTAGTTCTTCTCTCCTCGAAACCATGAAATCAACCTTTTTCTTTCTTAATATCTACTTGTAAGCTTTTAGCTTTATGTTATCCTTGTCTGATTCCTTCCACATTCTCCTTGCCTTTTTGCATTCCTCGTCAAACCAAGCATTAACCAGAAAGCAATTTGTTTCAAACTTCTTAATTTTTTCTCTTTTTTCACTCAACAAGTGTGCTTTGAATTAAATGTGTTAATTCGTGACTATGAAGGCCATGAAATGAGATTTACTCCTTCTCGAAGAGCCTCTCTAGCATTATTTTGAAGGTATTACAAATCTCTCGAGTCAAAAGAATTCTGCCTTTTGGGGATTTGTTGAACATACTGAGTTTTTGACCCTAATTACTTCTTTATGGTCCAAGGGAAACTTAAATAAATTGGCTTGTGATCTTATTTTAAGTCCCAAATTTGATGTCCAATCAACACTTCCTCCATTTTCTCACACAAACTATGCGAGAAAATTACATAATCTACTGCACTTGGTCCATTATAAGTATTGCAAGTGAAATTATCAGAGTTTTCCCATCTAGTCAAACCATTATAAATGACTAAATCGAAAGCCCCACATAGCGTGAGCAATTGTTCTCTAAAGAGATTGCAACCTTTATCCTCTGGAATTCTTTCCCACTAATGATTACTCTCTTCTGTAAGCCAGATAGGGTCACAATATTCTTTACAACAAAAAATTCTAGCCTGTTCACCTACAGTTCTAGCATTGAAATCCCCCATTATAAAAACTTCACCTAGCTGAGAATATATTGAAATATCTTCTTTTATGGCTGCAAATGGATATTTGTTGTCAAGCCATCTACTTTTGTAGATTTTTTAAACGTGCGACGCAAAATAACATGCTGCAATTCTAATGTGATTTCCATTTTCTGATATTTTAAGCCAGACAAATTGCTTATTTTGGTCTTCTTTTTCTAGTTGAATGAAATTACCTTCTTTTTCTCTCACTGATACCATGATACCCCCGTGCCCTTTGCCATTCCCTGCTGCCTTGTTCCACATTGCTATCTTCCAGTACCCTTCAAGCAAAGGTGTCTTGCACCCTTCATGCTCATGTGTTTCTATGAGGCAAATTATGTCTCTAGCTTCTACAATAGACCCTAACCCAGATCCTCGTCTCCATGGGTAACCCCTGTAATTCCAACAAACTAATCATAAGGAAACCTGGGTACGACTTGATTGCTATTTGTTTTTATATGCAATATTCACAGTTGAGTCTTTGTCCCTGCTTGCCCATACTGACCTTGCTTCCTCATTTCTTGTTGAAGAGTTTGTTTCCTCCTCTTTCTTATCATTTTGTTGGCTTGTTTTGGAAGGAGGTCCAAATTACACTATAACAGCTTTACCTTTATAATTCCATGATCTCTTTCCCTCATCTCTTGCTGCCCTAGCTTGTGTCATTTCGTCCCTCCTTTCCTCTTGTTGTATTATAGTGAAATCTTCTTCTAGAAAAAACCTAGAACCCCTCAAGAGTTTCTTCTTGCTTAGAATGATATCTTTATCACGCAAACTAGGCATGATGAATTTTATGGGCCTGGCTCTCTCATAGTTAAGCTTACCTACTCTCTATGCTTGGCATATTTTTCCTTGCCATTGCAACTTGTCTTTCAAGAAGTCTCTTGCAAGGTCAAGAGTACATTCATTTTTCCCATAATCTTTCACCCCTTTAATAATTATGTTTGTTGCTCTATCTTGTCTTTCCTTGCCTCCTCTCTCTTGCATGTTGTCAACCTGAATGTTTGTTTCTCCTTCCCTCTTAGTAGAATTGCTAATAACTTGAACATAGGTTTTGGAGAGTTTTGTGGAATCTCCTTTCCTTTCTTCTCTTGATGTCTCTTCATGGTTGTCTATTTGGGCATCTAATTTCCCTTTATCCTGGGATGGTTTCACATTCATCTCCTTTGTATTCTCCACTGCAAATTTCTTCATGTTTTTCACCTTTGCCTTCATGCGTTTCCATTATGTCTTCCCTATCAGGAGAGCTTCCTATAGCTATGCCACTTGCTCCTTCAGAACTTTCTTGCTTTCTGCTAAAGCCTGGTTTTCAGCTGTTATTATATGGATTGTACAATCTCTTTCCTTCTCTTTAGATTCTACTACCTCCAACCTCTTTTTTACATTTAACAGTTCTTTCACATAAAGATCAGATGACCAAGTGAGCGGTGTGGATGTGGGACTATATAAGGGAGAATCATCAAGGAATTTTCCTTTTCCTTTGGACTTGTTGTTGCCATGTGCTTACAAAGATGACTTGTTTGAATTTTGTTTCTTTTGAAGGACCCGATTACTTTCTCTTGAGAACTTTTTTTCCTTGTCTGATCCCATTTTAGACAAGCTAGTATTTGTTTTAAAATGCCCCGATATTGTTTGGCATTGACCCAAACCCACTTCCCAGCTTTGGCTGATGAGGCAATTTTCACTTGCCCTATATCATTTGTTTCCACGGGTTCTAAAATTTCTTGTCCCATTATCATGATATTAAGGGAAATCAAAGCCTCTGCCCAAAACTAACCCTACAGAAACGATTTCAACACTAAATTCGGGAGAATATATTTTTTCTAGGTAGATTCCTAATAAGATCCAGACAAATCCTGCGTCAATGCACTGATAGTGTTTTTAAGGAAATTCTCTTCAGGGTAACATATAAGTGTACTGTTGCGCCTTTATGCAGAGTGTTGTGTGTCGACGAGTGACTTAAAAAAGTGTTGTGTGTCGTCGAGTGACCAAAAAAGTGTTGTTTGTCGCCGAACTCATACATCTCTATCAATAAGTGCCATCAATTTTTAGTGAATGTGTTTTGAACTTGGGTTGAGCATTGATACATGAAAATCCTTACTTTTAAACATTTTCTTCCTTATCGTCCAACACGAATTGCACTTCCTACTGTGTATTGTGTCGCTGACGCGATTCTTCCCAGTCACTTCAAACACAGACACGACCAAAATGCTTAGAACACAACATGGTCATTCTCTACATAGTGCATATTAAATCCTTCCCCCAATTTCTAACTACCCTCTACATCAATGGCTTCATTGCAAAAAATGTGAGGAGCTGATTAAATTGAAATGACGTGAAGGACACAATAAAATCGCCTCCAGTAGAAAGAAACACTACTCGGTGTAACAACGACACCATTGTTCTACATGTTGTGTGGATGCATGGGCGACACAATTTTTTGGCACAACGCACTAGGTAACCTGTTGACAGGCTTTGCCTTATACAATCCCTTTTGGTTGGTCAGCATTGACAACGCTGCCATTGTTATCCATTGTCCCTTCACTTGCTTGGCATGAATTGCAGGCTTTTATCTCTCTTTGTATCAATGGAAACATAATGTGTTTTTCCAACCTCGACATAAACATAATGAAATAAACAATTTTCAATTAAATTGCAATCGGCTTTCCTTTTATCTACAAATGTGATATAATTTTTAGAAAATATACCACGATAAGCAATGTAAAAATCACAACAATCGACAAAAAATATTACAATTAAACCTTGATCAAAATGCTACAATGGAGATGATTTCAGCTCTTAGGAACAAAATACATTATAAATAAAATGTTAATACATTATGCAGAGAGGGGAGGTGATAAGGAGCTCTAAGGGTGGGGACTTCTGCACAAGGACCTCCATAGAATGAACTTCCGCACAACAAATATTAATTGGAGATTTATATTCCTCCCCCCCCCCCCCCCCCATCCCTTCTCCTATGTAAAGGACATGCAACCGCATCATTTATGACATCACTAGGTAGCGCAGTACCATAACAGTGTCAGTCTCAATGTGAGAGCATTCACCGATGGAATGACCACTCACATTTTTTATTATTTTATTTTATTTTTTAAATGAATTGTCACGCACTACAAATACCAAAAATAAAACGCTTTACACCACGAAAATTATGTCCCATCATAGGTCATTGAGGCAATTTAAATTTAGTAATAAGATTTCCTGAAAATTAGAGAATTATTTTTGAACTTACGGAAAATAGAAATAATTTGTCGTGAAACTTTTGTTAAAATTGTAAAAAAACGACAAAATAATGCAAAGTCAATGCACTTTGATGGTGAGGCGAATTCCATAGTCCCTCGCGAGTCAGGGACTAATAATAAATATGTTTTAACACATTATGAATCGACCATTTTTCTCATCATTCAAATTATTATTTATGGTTTAAAGTCTATTAATAATCAATTTAGATTAATGAAATATTGCATCATTGAATTGTAGTAAGAATATTAATGAATACTGAATTTATTTTATCTTTTAAATATCAATTTTATTAATTTGTAATTTGTAATTTTGATAAAGATTATTTAATTAAAATTTTTAAAATGATAAAAGAAAAAATATTTAACTTAGTTTTTTAATCATTATAATAATTGAAATTGAAATTTTAGAGGCGACAGGAGTGGGAGGGGTAATCCATTTCCTCCAAAGAACAAAAAGAATATAGCTTTGCTTGGGGCCTAGGATTAACAATTGATATTAAAGTCGAGCCCAGGGAGCTTTCAAAAGGTCTCGACCTTGTGAGGGACAAAGGAATAAAGAAATTGAGGGTCCTGGGAGACTCAATGATAGTAATAAGACAAATAACCAAGACAATAATATGAAGCTCATATTGTTTTCCCCCAATTGTTTATTGAATTGCTTTGCCGACATCAAAATTTGAGGAACTCACTCTCCACCACATCTTAAGATATCTCAATGAGAAGGAAAATATATGAGCCAATCGGGGTTCCCAACTAGAACAATTTTTTATTGAGCTCGAGGATGGAACAAGGTTAATGGCGTCAATCCTATAATTATTACTAATAAATGATTTTTTTTTGGAGATCGATGAAATCAAACTCTTTGTCAGTTGAATTAAGGAGAATAAACACAAGCCGCTAGTTGGAACCACATTGCCACATGATCGATGACGAGGGAGGACAGATAGGATTCTAGTTCATACAACACACGTTGCATACAATGCATGGCGAAATCCACACTTGGAGTATTAACGAAGAAGGGTAGCTTGTTTTAAATACTCAACGTTCTTCTCAGTCACAGTCAATGTGGAATTGCAAACATTGAAGGAGAAAAACTTTAATGCCTTCATGTGATCCCTCTGTGCAAGAACTGACTCAATGGTTGAGGATAATGCTATGATGCTTTGTCTGTAGGAGGATTCAATTCTATAAATCAGGTAGAGTCCTTCTCGATATGAGCAGGAGTCGATATATCAGGGAAGCCATGACATGTTTGATCTTGTCTAGCTGTTATCTGGTTTGAACAATTTTATGAGGAATTAGTCTATGAAGGATATAGAGAATCATGAAGCTCCCCGAGATTTCGCTCGCTCGAAGAGGGCAGTAGGGAAGCTCTTTAAAATTTTAATAGCCATGTATGAACTATTCGGAAGGATGCTGGAATTTATGGAGAAGGAGAGGGACGATCACGCAAAGATGGTGGGTCATAAACTCAAATGGATGCACGCTCATATGGAATGATGGCTCATTCATATGGAGAGAAAAAATCATCTACTAAAGACTAGGCAATGGAGCTAGGAGGATGAAGAAAACATGGTTCCACGGAACCAGTATTATCAGTGCAGGGCATGGCTATTGTAGGAGAAAAGAGAGACGACAGAGTAGCTCATGGCAAGTAGGTGACACCTGAGAATTGTTGAGAAATTAGGGATTTTATTAAAATTTCCCTTTCATGATAATTACTTGTGATTTCATTATGATTCTTTCACTTATATCTTATCTTCATTAGATTGTTACATCCTTCATCAAGTCAATTATCAAATGCACAAGAGACACAAATTTTAGGCTAGCAAGCTAGGGCAAAAAACTCTCCCTCTTCGAGAGGAAAACCCAAAAGTATGTGGAAATTAGTATACATTAAGCATGCATACATCCAAATTCCCCTGATCTCACAATATTTAACTTCTTGCAAAATACAAAATCATTCCACTGTTAATCTTTTGCGGAAAATTAATTGCAAACACGTGTGAAGCATAAATAAAAACAATCGCACATAACACAGTTGTTTAACAGGAAAGCCTGAAGTTGAAAACCCCAACTATCATATATTATGTATCAAGGAGATCATGTAACAATCTCATACAAAGCTTAGTACATCAAGCTCTCAGTACAATCAATCGTCACACACTAATAAGGAAAAATCTGCAAATCCATGCACCAATCTTTGCCCTCCAGCTAGCTTGCCTCCACTGCACAATCCCTACTGAAGAATAGCTCTGAATGAATTCAAATTACCCTTGACTTGACTGCGCAATCCTCATTGGCAACTCCAATGTGTGTGTGATGCAATCAATGCGTCACTATAGTCACAACAGATAGTCCATCTTGCCCTTTCACCTATCTCTCCACTGGGTCTCCAGTGGAACTGCCATGCACTGTAGTTAACTGCTGTATTGTTCAGTTGATTAATGAGTTATTATTTGTGAATTAATTAACTAGTTAATTCACTCCACTCTCACTAGTGTATCGTTCAGTTAGCCTAGATACAACTAGCTCAATCGAGTCTAACTGAGTTAAACTGAATACAACTCCATGAACTACTCTTCCAACTTTGTCATAACTTTTCCACTTCAGTTCTAACTAAGTTCTCCATGCATGAACCACTAGTTGCCCTTGGGAATTGCGTAATTCCCTCAGCCCACTGATTTTCCAAATATGTGCACTGAAATTAAGTGCTCCAAGAGAATAAGTTGTTGTGTATTGTCGGATTATTCTTAAGAGCTAATAATAATCGACACTTCTATTTTTAGATCGACGATCTATAAATAGACTTCGCCCAATATTCTAAATATAGAATTTCATCTATTTTTCCAACTTGATCAACCATCCACAAATAGCATCCTGCAACTTCTGAAATATGATCACCATGTCTAAAAATAGACATAGTCTAAAAATAGACTTGCGCCAAAAATAGCCTACGGGCCCACTTAGTGAAGGCGACTCTTTTCAATAAGCTCGTCATCTTGTTGAATCTCAACACTCCCTCTCAACAAGATAGGGATTATCCTTCACCCTGATCCTGCCTCTATGGTATTCGAATTTGCTCCTGGTGAGCACCTTCGTCAGGATATCTACATCCTGATCCTCCGTAGGAATGTACTGAAGCAACATGATCTTCCACTGCACACAATCTCTGATATAATGATACCGGATATCAATATGTTTAGATCTATCATGAAACACAGGATTAACTGAGAGTTTAATGCAACTCTGATTATCACAATGTCTCACTGTAGGATCTAAATGTGAACCGAACAAACCAACCAGGATCTTCCTCAACTAGATAGCCTCACATGCATCTTGACTTGCTGCCATGTATTCTGCTTCCGCTGAACTGAGTGCCACAGATCTTTGTTTCCTGCTGTACCAAGAAACTGTCGTAGATCCGATACTAAAAATCCCTCCTAATGTGCTCTTTATGTCTGTTGGGCTACCTGCCCAATCTGCATCCGTGAAGCCATGTAACTTCACCTCATCCGTCTGTTTGTACCATAAACCATACTCAGATGTGCCCCTGAGATATCTCAGGACATGCTTTTCCGCCTTCCAAAAGAGCTTGGTAGGCTTAACCGGATAGCATATGTCCGGTCTTGTATTGACTAAATACATGTGTGAACCCACCAAATGTCGATAAACAGTGGCATCCACTACCTCTACCGATGTAGCATCCTCTTTCCTCCAATTTCATGGAAGAGGAGTTTTGATAGGCTTGCAGCCTTGCATGTGAAACTTCTCCAGTATCTCCTGGGCATACTTGCCTCGAGACACAAATAGTTCACCTTCCCGCTGCCATATTTCCAATCCAAGGAAATAAGGAAGGAGGCCCAAATCCTTCATCTCAAACTCCTTTGCAAGATTTGCCTTGCATGATTGTATCAACTTCTGATCACCCGTTAGTATTAAATCATCAACACAAAGAACAATGATTAAAAGCTTATCCTCCACCACAATTTGGTACAAGTTTGCATCCGCCCCACTCTTGGTGAAGCAAAGTCCAGTGAAATAGCTGTCGATCCGAGTGTACCAAGCACGTGGTGCTTGTTTCAGCCCATACAACACTCTTTTGAGCCTGCACACATGCGACTCGCTGCTGAAGATCTCAAATCCTTCAGGCTGCTCAATGCACACCTCTTCCTCAATGATCCCATTAAGGAACGCAGTCTTCACATCCATCTGATGAATGTGCCAACCCATCTACGCTGAGAGAGCAAGGATGGTCCGTATGGAAGAATACCGTGCGACAGGTGCAAAGGTTTCTTCATAGTCAATCCCCTCGATCTGTGAGAAGCCCCGAGCAAAAAATTCACCTTATACTTCTCGACGCTCCCATCAGCAGCTTGTTTTACCTTGTAGATCCATCTTGATCCTACAATTGATTTTCCCATCGGCCTTGGAACAATCTCCCAAGCACTGTTTCTGACAATGGAGTCATACTCCTCCACCATGGCATCTACCCATGTGGGCTCCTGCACTGCTTCTTCGAAAGAAGATGGCTCTATCACAATACACTTGCTCATAAGAGCCATGTATCTAGTAAATCGGTCAGGTGACTGTCTCTATCTGCGCTGTGATGTAGGGACTCCTACATTCTATACCGCATCAAGCTTTAGTCTCTTAGCTTCTGTGGTACGCTTTCTACCTTGTCTGATGTTTGGTTCTGCATGAGTGGACTCCTCCACTCCATGAATCTCCTCCTGTGGCTGATCCACATCTAGAGTCTCATATTTGGGGACAAGAAGTTCCTCCTCTACATGCAAGCGTAGCTCCCTCTCAAGCGAAAACTTCATGGCTTTCACCTCATTGAATTTTATATCTCGTCGCACCACAATCATCCGACTGTCTGGAAAATACACACGATAATTATGGGGTTTTTCTGTGTACCCCACAAATATCCCAACTTCTGCAGTCAGCTCCAGCTTCTTCCTGGCGTCCTTTGTCACATGAATGTAAACAGATGAGCCAAAAATCTTCAAATGAGAAATATCAGGCTTCTTACCAGTAAAAGCTTCTTCAGGTGTACTCATGCCAAGTACTCTATGAGGACAACGGTTCTTCACATAAACCGCAGTGTTTCATGCTTCCGCCCACAAGTGCATCGGTAGGCCCTGGTCATGCAACATCGCTCGTGCAGCACCCACGATTGTTCTATTCTTCCTCTCCGCAACCCCATTCTGTTGTGGGTTATGAGGCGTTATGAGTTCTCTTCGAATTCCTTCTTTGCTACAAAAGTCTTTGAATTCGCCCGAGTTGTATTCACCACCATTATCGCTCCGTAGAGCTTTCACTTGCTTCCCCGACTCCTTCTCCACCAATGCTTTGAACTCACAGAACTTTGAGAATGTTTCACTCTTCTTCTGCATGAAGAAGATCCAGCATCTACGAGAATAGTCATCAAAAAATATAACATAATACCTGTGTTTTGCTGTTGAAGCAACTGAGAAAGGTCCACACACGTTTGTGTGAATTCTCTCCAGGATCACCGAAGCATGGTTCTCCTTCTCATGAAAGTTGGTCTTCACAAACTTACCAATAATACATCCCTTGCACTGATCTGACTGCGCAAGATTACCCTTGGGAAGTCCAATAGAAATCTGCTGTAAAATCTTCAAAGTGCCATGGTGAAGATGGTCCAATCTCCTGTGCCATAATTTGCCCTCATCCCGGCTCACCACTTCTTCTGCTTTGCCCACCATTGCAGCGCAGCCATCTACCTCCAGCTTGTAGATATTCTTAATTCGAACCCCTATCTTCTTGGTTTGACCCATTGTTTTATTTCAAAGGAAGGCTTTTCCCTCACTGAAAACAACATCATAACCTTTGTCTTCCAGCATTGCGACCGAGATCGAGTTCTTCTTCAGACCTGGAACATGCATAACATCCTTCAACAAGAATGGATTACCGGACTCCCTTTCAAAGGTAATGGTCCCAATGCCATTCGCATTGTACCGACCATCGTCGCCTATCTCTATATGCATCTGGAGGTCCTTCTCCTCCAAGTCACTAAACAACTCCTTGTCTCCCGTAGAGTTCCCATGTTTTGGAAAGTTTGGCAATACCAAAAGATGAGACAACATTAGAACCACTTTTAGACCTCAGGGTCTGGCCCTCCTGGGTCCAGAGAGGGATATCTCTATAAAGGCAAAGGTGTATGTCTTTGAAGCTTAGTTTTAAGGTATTAGGCTAGTTATATGACACAAGGTTTACTTTTTTGGTTGTTGGGAAACTGGAAGGAAGGGTTCAATACAAGACAAAGGGTGAGGAAATATGATTTTAGGCAAAGGAGAGGTAATTCAGAGAACACTCGAGACCATTGGGCAATGGAGTCATGAAAGGGTTTACTTGCTATTCAGTATTCAAGGCTTTCAATTGGGCTAGTCATCTAAAACAGTGGATCTTTAAAGATGATAGTGTGGTATGAAATGATAAGGAATGAAAGGGAATGACAAGGAAACCTCCAAGGTGACTACTTAGAATGAAGATCTAGGGACAGGACATGCCATTAAACACCTATGATCCACCGCTAAAAGGCTAACTCTTCAGACAACAAGAAACATTTAAGATTTAAACACAAAGGAGAAGGCCTGAGATCAGAGAAAGGCTTTGAACTTTCAATGCTTCGGCATCCAACTTAAGGGAACTTAGAAAGGTTCAATTGATTGAAAAATACCCTAGTGAGGCAGAATCAACATTCTAAACTCCTAGTATCCCAATTTTTTCAACTAAAACCCAACAAGCACATCTAAGAACAGATTCATAAATTCATACATCAGCTAGCAGTGAAAAACAACCACTACACTGGTTAAATTATCTTGAATTAGTTCTTAGATAACACATTTAGTAGAAAACATCAAAGGTAAGGAGAGCAAGAGCATTAGGGTACCATGCAAGGGTATATCCTAAGCCAGATTTATGATGCTTACCAGAGAAATGAAATGTAATGAATTACAGAAAGAAAACAGAGACAAAGGCAGAAAGCATCACCGCTGCTTTAAATCAGGATCCAAAGAAATGTGCTTGTCATATTAAAGAGCAACACCAGTCATGTACAACATCGTCCAACAACTTGATATTCAGTCCGAAAACATCTTCCTTAGCCTATCTTACAACTTTACATAGAGACCTATGTCTCAAGAGAAACAACTTACAATTCACAAATATCCGATCAATAATCAACAACAACCAACCCTTACAATGTGTTTTTCTTGAGTTCTTATTGTTGAAAGAGAGGCAGAGGAGGTAGATGAAACACTAAATGAAAAAATAAAACATAAGTAGGAGGAAAGGCTCGAGGCCCATTCTGTCTTAATCAACGCATTGATTTTCAGTACTCTTTGGATGAAAGAGTGGTCTTCAACAGGCTGATATTTACTCCGAGTATGTTCTTTGATGTAATTTTCGGCTGTAGTACTCTGTAGTACTCTGGTGAATAGAAAAAGCAGATAAATGACTTTGAGGTCTGCCATACTGCATAACAAATGCTCTGGCAGCATTAGGACTTATGCCAGGATGTAGATCTTCTCAAGAACTCGATATAGCGTAAAAAATAGTATGGGAATTTGTCCTTTTGAGGGAAAGAACCTTTTGCTGATGTGTGACACTGATAACATTGTTTTCTATGCTTTAGGCCTCATTAGGCCTTCTGTGTAAATCATGAGGTCTTCAAAATAGAACATTTTCCCTTTCAACACTGAATTAAGGCTTAAAATCTTCAATAATGGGCATTATAACTCTTTAATCTTGTACTGATACTCTTTGCCACTTCATGACTGTCTCTGTTTGTGAATTTGCAGGTTTAATGGTGCTGGAGGTTTTACCCGAAGTTAATACCTATGATTTGGGTAAAATATGCATTTGAATCCCCTCAGGAGTCTTCTCTACAAATTCTGGCTCTGAAAATGGCCTTCTCTGCGCTCTGTGTCACTAACAGTGACTGTGAGCAATGGCGGTTTCCACCGCCTGTACCCTGAAAAAACACATAAATATGTTAAGAAACCCATGCATGGGGGAGGATGGATGCAGTGAAATGTTGTGAGGATGGCAGTGAAGCAATGGTGTATGCAGTGGATGCAATGGAAAACGGTGAAAAAATGTAGTGTAATGGTGAAAATCCGCTCTGATGGAAGTTTGGTGGAGGAGCGATTATGGACGGTTCGATTAGATGGAGTCATGATGATCGACGGCGGGAATTCATTAATGGAAATGCTTTGGAGGCCAAGTGAAATGAAATAAACTTTAATGTAAAACATTAAAGTTCTAATGTTTGGGCGGAAGAAATGATTTCCCGTGTAAACATAAAGTTTTGACCATAGGCGAGAATGCAAAGGAAATCGACGAAAACACATGAAATGGGCTTAAGATGGTGGGACCTGGCATGGGCGGAGGGCGATTTAACAAGGACCATCAGATCTCAGGAGGAGATCAATGGCTGCGATGATCCGATGAAGTTCTATGGTCGTGCGATGAGAAAAATGTGAATGGAGCGCGAGATGCATCGAGGGCCGTTGATTTGTACAGATCAACGGTCGGGATTGCGTGGAAGAAATTCCATGAGCGGAAGTGGGGAAGTGGTTTTCCAGGAAAAACAACTATTTTCGCGCAATAAAAGGCGGGTAAGGCGGTTTTCACTTTTCGAATGCGATATCGGTCCCCGGCTGACACGTGGCTTTTAAAAACCGCCCATATCGCGTAAATTCTAACTGTTAAAGCCTGGACACAAAAAATGCGCGATATTGATGCCGGCCATCGGATCTAGTACCGTGAGATCCAACAGTGGGAGATGAAGCGCGATACGAGGAGATGCGCAGTCGGTTAAGGTGGGGGCCGATCCAAGGTGGTTTCATTGTGAACCGTCTGATTAGTGCGATGGACGGCTGAGATCTGCAGAGGAGAAACGAAGGCGGAAGAGTTGGTTAGTGGTCGGGAGTGATCTGAGCCATTGGATCCATGTGATCGACGGTGGAGATTTAACGATGAGGCGGAGGTAAATGGGCCATATGAATGCGCGGGAGGAATATGAGTCGTCGGATCAAGAGGGATGAACGGCTACGATTCAATCGGAGGGGGAGCGATGGAAGGGCCAAAACTCCGATGGTGTGATGGTGTGATTGCATCTGGACTGTTGGATCGACTGCAGATCAACAGTTGAGATCTTCATCGGGATTTAAAAAAGGGAGGAATCGAGGCGTGGAAAAATAAGTGTGGACCGTCAGATCTATATAGATCAATGGCTGGTAATGCTCCAAAGGTCGACATAACAATTCTTCCTCGCATCGGAAGATTTCACCTTAACAAAGAAAACGCGCTCCCGAACATCTTCGGATTCTGATAAGTGCCATATGCCTTAGTGCTTGGTCTTAGCGCTTATTTGCATGGAGGGGAAGTGGTTAGGGGCTGGCCGAAAGGGGCTAAGCCTGTTATATGAAGAAAAGTGGGTTTTTTGGCCTAAAAACAGAGTTTTTAAGGCTTAAAAGAGGTTTTCGGTAGAAGGAAAAATGGATTTTTAAGCCAAACAAAGGGTGTTTGTGAGGTTAAAAGGGGAGATGGGGTGATTTAGTAGGCTTGGGAGGGGGTTTTAGAGGTTGAAAGGGAAACTTTGAAAAGGGGAAAAAGGGTTAAAATGGGAAATTTTGCAGGGATACAAGGGGCAAATGGAGGCTTCTCTGGGCAAAAAAATTTCACAGACAGTGAGGCTTTTTTGGATGGAAACAACAGTGAAGATCATATCAAAGGTAAAGGGCACACAGAGGCTTCAAGGATGAGAGATTTTCATAGGAAATGTATCTCTTGAAGGCTAAAAAACAATTTAGCCACCTGTTTGCTTGACAAAAAATTCATAGGTGGCTAACAGAACCATCCCTGGTACCCCGCCTTATCTCCTCCTGCACAAGATCCGACCAAAGTCGCTCCCATCCTAGCAGTTTCTCCCGTCCATTGACAGAGTCTTCGTAGCTATGCCAACTCTTCGGAAACCCAAGGAGAGCCAAGCTCACCAAGTCTTCATCATCAACAATAACCCCCACACTTCCCATTTCATCCTTGCAGTGGACAAACTTCGTGAGGTATTTTGGAATACTGTCGCCCTTCTCCATTCTTATTTTTCTAAGCTTGTCTTTAAGTGCCAACTTCCTCCGGTCGCTTCTACTTTGGAACAAATCTGTCAAAGCCTTCCACATTAAGAATGGATTGGCTTTCCCATGAAGGCTGGACACAATATGGTCCTTCACACCTTCCAACAGAATTCTTCTTGTCTTTGTTGTCTTCTTCTGCCATGCGTCAAGTAATGCAGCATCGCTAGATCCTGGCTTAGGAACATCGCTATCGATGAATTCCTTCAGTCCATTATCCTCCAGCACCACCTCCATCCTATCCTTCCAAGCTATGTAATTCGAGCTCCCATCAAGGGCATACTCCAATCGCAACCCATTGAAAGACATTTCAATGTATACTCAACTTTTGCACCAAGAATCTTCTGTAGCAAATTTAAATTGTCCACCAGCACAAACTCACCAATTCTTCACAATTACAATCTTCTAGAATTAACAATGCTCCGATTCCATGTAGAAACTAGTATACATTAAGCATGCATACATCCAGATTCCCCTGATCTCACAATATTTAACTTCTTGCAAAATACAGAATCATTCCACTATTAATCTTTTGCGGAAAATTAATTGCGAACACATGTGAAGCATAAATAAAAACAATCGCACATAACATAGTTATTTAACGGGAAAGCCTGAAGCTGAAAACCCCAACTATCATATATTATGTATCATGGAGATCATGTAACAATCTCATACAAAGCTTAGTACATCAAGCTCTCAGTACAATCAATCGTCACACACTAATCAGGGAAAATCTGCAAATCCATGCATCGATTTTTACCCTCCTGCTAGCCTGTCTCCACTCTGCAATCCCTGCTAAAGAATAGCTCTAAATGAATTCGAATTACCCTTGCCTTGACTGCGCAATCCTCATTGGAAACTCCAATGTGTGTGTGATGCAATCAATGCATCACTATAGTCACAAGAGATAGTCCATCTTGCCCTTTCACCTATCTCTCCACTGGGTCTCCACTGGAACTGCCATGCACTGTTGTTAACTACTGTATTGATCAGTTGATTAATGAGTTATTATTTTTTAATTAATTAACTAATTAGTTCACTCCACTCTCACTAGTGTATCATTTAGTTAGACTAGATACAACTAGCTCAACTGAGTCAAACTGAGTTAAACTGAATACAACTCCATGAACTACTCTTCCAACTCTGTCATAACTTTGCCACTTCAGTTCTAACTAAGTCCTCCATGCATGAACCACCAGTTGCCCTTGGGAATTGTGTAATTCCCTCAGCCCACTGATTTGCCAAATCTGCGCACTGAAATTAAGTGCTCCAAGAGAATAAGTTGATGTTTATTGTCAGATTATTATTAAGAGCTAATAATAATCAACACTTCTATTTTTAGATCAACGATCTATAAATAGACTTCGCCCAATATTCTAAAAATATAATTTCATCTATTTTTCCAACTTGATCAACCATCCACAAATAGCATCCTGCAACTCCTGAAATATGATCACCATGTCTAAAAATATACATAGTCTAAAAATAGACTTGTGCCAAAAATAGCCCGCGGGCCCACTTAGTGAAGGCGACTCTTTTCATTAAGCTCATCATCTTGTTGAATCTCAACAAAGTTATTATTGTTATAGATCTTCAATTGATGAGTACCACAACCATGACACAAAGCCTTAACACCAATATGCCTCCAAGACCCTTGTCACTACTCTTCTAAGCTTCTCATGTTGATCCCTTCTTTCTTTATGCATTGCACCAACACTAGGAAACTTGGCTCCTATCTCTAAACAGTGAAATCCTTTTCTGCCTTCCTTTGATCTAGCCTCGACCTCCTAGAGACCTATCCACGCCCTTCTACACTTGATTCCCAAGACTGAAAACTTCTTGCTGTAACAATTCTCCTTCATGATGTAAGTGCACTAGTCCCTTTTATGATCTACCCAAGATGTGGCGATCCAAATCTGAGACCTAGTTTGCTTCTCCTTGGTACTCCTTACAGTCTTCCTTGCTTTGCTTCCAAGTCATCCTTATCCACAATGTATATTGGTCTATTTTCTTACCGTGGTAGCCCTCGACCTACCTGAAATATGCAGAGTACTAACAGACCCTTAAACAAAGACGATGACCGACCCTTTTATTATCCAATCACATAATACTTCCTCGTTGTGATCTCTTCCCTTCTCGCACTAGAATTCGCACCAATTGTAGTCCTATACTTCGCATCCTTATCTCAGAACTTAACTGAGATTGTTATGTCCAAATGAGGTCGTAGTCCCTCTATATATAGGGATTGTCTCTAGTGATTATGCCAACACGAAGATAACTGTGTAGGCTGATTTCTTCAAGGATATATTTTCATCATATTTGAGTCGACTTTGTGGAGCACATTGAAAAGGTATTGAGGCATACATTTACATCAATAATTGTCCTTTACAAGTGTAACAACACTTCATATACATAACTGTAAATTATATCTTTATGACAAGATGACAAACCCCTAAAGACATAAATAAGAAGTCTTTGACCTATAATAAAACTCCTTGCTCATGAAACCCATGAGGCAAGCATTTACAAAATACATTTTATTATCTTTGTCTTCTTTATTACATAAATTCATAACTACAAGTCATTATGAAGACCAAACCTAGTTACACTTTTCAACACTCCCTCTTAACTAGGGAGGTATTCATAATGGTACATGGTCACTCTCAATTTGAAGAATCTCATAAGAAGAATTCGATAGGTAATCCATCTGTTATAGAATCATATTAACCAACATTGTCACAGTGCAAGGCCTTGACTAACAGCTCAATCTCTCCACCCGGGTGTTCACCGAGTATGAATTTTTGGACTATTCTTATTGTTGGATTCCCAGTCCTCAAAGAATATCTGTCATTCCATCACTACACTTTTCTTGGATGCCCTAATAAATCCCCAAAAGAGTATTGGATGTGAGATGTTTACCCAATCCTGCATTTTTTCTTCCAGGTGAAGACCAAAATGATATGTCTATCTCTCCCTCTCAGTTAGGGAGGACATATTTCAAAAAGGAATGTACTCATTCCTATGTAAGGAATGTACCTAAGCTCCCTCGTGGCTTAGGAATTACCGAGTTTCTTCCAGTTAAGAAACTTATTACCAGGCTCCCTCTTAATCAGAGACTTGCGGCAACAATGATGAAAACACCCAACTACTCATGAAGAACTCTGATCTTCGATGTCATGAATTTATTTGTTATTGAGGAGTCTTCATCTTTGGGATCTCTTCATAGGGAAAAAATCATCCATCACTTTCATCCACGAGTCATGTCTTCATTTTGTTAGAATGTGATCCATTAATGTTCTCATCTAGTCTAGCTTCGTGTCATGCTGCTTTTATTCAAACCATATTTCTTCCAAGGATATTTCTTCCTGCCATATGGTTATCAACATGTGGAAGGCATATACTTCCCTTTGGCAACTCTACATGAGTTCATTAGGTATCATTCAATTATAAACATGAATATTTAAATAAAAAAATTACCTTATTGATGATCTTTCCACATGAAATCCTTTTTTTAAGCATCGACATCCTTCGTACAGATTAACACATCCAAAAGATATGTATTTTCAAGGTTCTCCATATTTTCCGGACTTCTTATCAGAGTCTACATATCTTTCCAGGATATTTTCCAATCAAGTCTTCTTGGCTTCCTTGGATGTTGACAACCTCTAACCATGGTTGTATTTCTCACGATCTCTTCCTTTCTTTCTCCACACAATTTTACTTCATTCCCAGGAACTTCCAGTGTGCATCTCCTTGATAATATACAATCACCTCATACTCCTAACGAGGACATATTATGTTGATTTCATCTGGTGTCGCAACCTGTGCATCGGAAGAGTTTCTACTTTCTTTGATCATACTTCTAAGGATATAAGTATATTACCTGCAACTATATGACATGACTACATAACATCCAATGTCAGCATAAATATATATACCTCGCTTCTTCTTTTGAGTTATATTGCAACAATTTTCCTTAAAATGAAAAAAATTTCATTTTCTTGACCTGCTTCATCAATATGTCATCATATCCTAATCCCAAAATTCTGCAAGTTAGAATTATCGATGAAACCTTTTGCTTTCTTTCTAACTGGTGAATTTAAAAATGACTCCATTAGAAAAATGTCAGCATTTGTTTCTATATTGATTATTGAATGATGACCCTTGATCTAGATTATTGCCTTCCATAAATGTTGTTTTCAGTGAGGTTCCCAGAAGCCACTATTTCCATAGCATGGTTGTCACATCAATGTGCTACCGACATCCTAATATGACGAGTTCTCATTCTTCAATGCTTCCATCATGATGCCAATTCTAAAGTGATGTGTCTATCTAATATACAATGCTTCCTAAAATACTATTTTACAACTGACAGATACCTCTTAAACAAGAAGATGATCTCATTGATGGTAGAGATATTTCACTTCTTCTTTATTAGGTTTCTTTAAATCTAGTTCTTCCATTTCTTCGACGACATGGGCTTATTCCTTTTCCCTCTTGTCCTTATTAGATTTGGGACAGTACTTTTTATAATTCCCAAGTTCATTACATCCATAACATTGTATCTTATCCATGTTTCTTCTTTTCTTATGAGGACCAAACCTACCAAATCTTTCCTTTCTTTTTGACATGGTAGCATAGGCTTGATTTTATTAATTTGATCCTGTATCAATTTTAACTTTTGATATTGTCTCCTCTATTTTACATAGAGACCATAGATCATGGAATGGTGTCGCTTCTTACTTCCCATAGACACCTGAAATGAATTTTCCCCATCCCTCCAGTAGAGCATTCAGTACCACTATAGTCATTTCTCTATCAGACACTACTTCTCCCAATTCTTGCAGTTGATCTCGCATTCCAGAAATATTCATAAAATATGAAGTAATTCCTTCCTCTCTTGAAAACTTTAACTTGTATATTTCTTGTCTTAGAGATATTACTTCTTTTATAGTACTCACTGAGAATAGCTCCACCAATTTGTCATATATTTCTTTTGAAGATTCTAGTTTTGATACATAGGGGATGAGATAGTCCTTTATGGATTCTATAACAATCCTCTGGGCTCTTATGTCTCCCTTCGTGTATTTGGCATGTGCCTGAGTATCTTCCTTTGAAGGTCTAGTTGATGACCCTTTGATATAGTTAATGACTTCAATCTCAATAATATTTAGATTTGTCCTTTTCTTCCATGTAAGAAAGTTTTAAACCCCAACCAATTTGTTGCTTTCTTTGCAAAAAGACATTTTGACAGATTCAGATGAAGTCATAAATATACTTACTCGAGTAGATGCTTTCTTCCTTGTTGATGATGTAGATTGTAGTAGAAGCTCCCTCTTATATATACTTCTTCAAGAGTGGTGTAAATAGATTCATCACCTTGGATCCTTGATGATGATTATGATCAAGGATGGCTCGATGATGAATTCTGCAAAATGATGATTTGATTATGTATTCAATAATGTTGACTTGGCTTCAATCACGTGATAGCTTTCAATTCCTTGGAGATAAAGATCACTTCCTTGATCTTTCTTTCCTTCTTGAAAGGACCTTGATGAATGAGGTCTTTGGTTTTCTTGAGATGGCTGAAGGTTTTTCTTAACTTCCTGCAAACTGCTCCTTCTTGATTGAATGAAGATATTCTTAGATCTAGAGATTGGCTTTACCAAGTAGACCCTTCTTTCAACCTTGATGTCTTTCTTAAAAATTGATCCTTGATGACTTCTCAAAAACTGATCCTTGATGTCTTCTTGAAGCTTGAACCTTGTGCCTTCTTGCTAAACTGCCATTTCTTGACTTCAACACCTTAGCTCTGATACCATGTTGAGAAATTAGGGTTTTTATTAAAATTTGTCTTTCATGATAATTCCTTGTGATTTCATTATGCTTCTTTCACTTAGATCTTATCTTCGTTAGATTATTACGTTCTTCATCAAGTCAATTATCAAATGCACAAGAGACACAAAATTTAGTCTAGCAAGCTTGGGCCAAAACCTCTCCCTCTTGGAGAGGAAAACCCGAAATTAATTCTTCTTATAGATCTTCAATTGACGAGTACCATAACCATGACATAGACCCTTGACACCAGTATGCCTCAAAGACCCTTGTCACTTTTCTTCTCGGCTTCTCATGCTGTTCCCTTCTTTCTGCACTGCACTGCACCAACACTAGGAAACTCGGTTCCTAGCTCTAAACAATGAACTCCTTTTTTGTCTTCCTTTGATCTAGCCTCGACCTCCTAGAGAGCTCTCCTCGACCTTCTACACTTGATGCCCAAGACCGAGAACTTCTTGCTACAACAATTATCCTTCATGTTGTAAGTGCACTAGTCCCTTTTCTGATGTATCCGAGATGTGGTGATCCAAATCTGAGATCTGATTTACTTCTCCTTAGTACTCCTTACAATCTTCCTTTCTTTACTGCAAAGTCACCCTTATCCGCATTGTATAGTAGTCCAGTTTCTTACTGTGGTAGCCCTTGGCCTAGCTAAAATCTAAGGAGTAGTAACATACCCTTAAAAAAAGATGATGACTGACCATTCTATTATCCAATCACATAATACTTCCTCGTAGATATCTCTTCTCTTCTCGCACTAGACTTCACACCAATTGTAGTCCTGTACTTCACATCCTTATCACAGAACTTAACCAAGATTGTTATGTCCAAATGAGGTCGTAGTCCCTGTTGGGCCACCAAATTAGCATTCACTTTCACTCCACTTTCACCTTCCATACTCATTTTATTACCTCATTTCATCACATTATCATTACCTAGCCCTATACTTTCATTATTATATGGATTTATATTTGCATTTTCCAAAGTTATTAATTTCATGTGTTTAGAGTGAATTTGTGATTAAAATTTAGAAAAATAACATATATTTATTTATACCTAAAGGTAGAATGAGTTTGGTGACATGTGTAGGTGATTAAGAAGCTTCCAAGACATCCTTATCTGGCTTCCAAGGTTCAATTTCGAATTCTCTTCAAGATTGGAAGGATATTTGGGATAGGGATCAACCATATCTCATGGAGGAAAATCACGAATAAAGGGATATGTCTTATAATTAGTTAAATGGTTGAAACTTTTATGGATCTATGGAGAGAATGATGGATCTCCATTAATGAGGTAGTTGCTTAAGTTTTTTTATAAATAGGAGAGCATTCTCTTTTCATGGAGAATCTAGAATTTGAAAGTGAGAATTTATAATGTAGAATTGAGAAACATGGAAGGAGATGTGAAGTGAGAATGTAATGAGATAGGAGATAGCTTGTAGCATAGAGTTTGAGTTAATAGTTGTTGGGATTGACAATTAGAGATTAATGTAATTATTATTTCATTTTGATTCCCAAAGTGTGAATGTGCCATTTTTCCCAATGTAATCATTATGGTGTTGGTACGTTGCTGAGGAATGGAGGGCCCCCATCAACCACAACTTGCATACTTGTGTAGAGATAACTTAGATTTGTTTCATTTCATTTTTTCAATTTATTTTCATTATGCAATTTCAATTTCATGCAAGTGTGCATTTCAATTCCCACAAGAGTGCTTTAGATTAATCATTTCAATTTGACGCAAGTGTGTTTAGTTTACATTTTCAATTTATGCAAGTGTGTTTCCAATTCTGCATGTGTGCTTAGTTTAGCTTTTCAAGTATCGCAAGTGTGCTTTAATTTCGTGAAAGTGTGCTCATTTTAATTTTTCCGCAAGAATGGTGTGATTTACTATTTTCTAGAATAGATTTATTTTCATGTCGATTATTGTTTTTCATTTGAAATTTCCTTTCATAGATTAAGATTTTTCTTTCCAAATTGGAAGCTGATTTCTAGCACACATTGTGTGTGTATGCCTCGCAAGTCCATAGATCCTGGTTGACAAATTATGTTAAGTAATTTAACGCAATTAAGTTACTTAGCAATCCCTTTATATATCGGGATTGTCTCTAGCTATTAGTCCGACATGAAGATAGGTGTGTAGGCTGAATTCTCCAAGGGTGTAGGCCGACTTCTTCAAGGAGACATTTTCATCATATTTGAGTCGACTTTGTGGAGCATATTGACAAGGTCTCAAGGCATACATTTACATCAATAATTGTCCTTTACACGTGTAACAACACTTCATATACATGACTCTAAATTATACCTTTATGACAAGATGACAAACCCCTAAAGACATAAAGAATAAGTCTTTGACCTATAATAAAACTCCTTACTCATGAAACCCATGAGGCAAACATTTACAAAATACATTTTATTATCTTTGTCTTCTTGATCACATAAATTCATAATTACAAGTCATTATGAAGACCGAACCTAGTTGCACTTTTCAACAAGAACAAATTAGACTTTGGCCCCTATGAGGCAAATTAGACAATAATGTGGTATGTTTTACAAATATGATTTTTTTTTGGGGTAATTATGTAGAATATAGAGACATTTTCAATGTAATATTGTAAAACAGAAAGCTGAGAGCACTAGGAAAACTAAGTAGTTGCATTCAAATTTTTAAGTCCATGATGTAATAGAAGAATGTAAATGACGCTGACAATGAAAACCGGTCTTTTAAATATAATAAAATGCTTTAATTAAAAATAACATAATAATTTTATTTGAAATTTTAAAAAATTGAAAATAAATTTTAATAATCCCCGTATTAAAATTTGTTATAATAATATAAATTCAAAATTCAAAACATCATATAAATAACAATAAAATTGAAATTCATAACATCTTATCAATAATAAAATATTTTAAAAATATTATTATAATTTGAATAACTTATATGGATAGAGTATTAATTTTCGTAATAATATAACTAACAACAAAGTTATATATATAACCTTTGTATTTAAAACTTACGGTTTCAAAGGAAGTAATTCATTACTCATGGAATTTTTTATTTTGATTTTAAAAATAAAGTAATAATTTAAATTTTATTACATATTGAAACTGGATTAAGTTCTATAGTTAAGATTTATCGCAGTATCTATTACTTGTAAATATTTGTTAAATATTTTAATGTTTGTGTCTATGTTAAGTATCTATTGTTTAATATTTTCTATTATTTCTTTGTCTCACTTGAAACAACTCTCAACTCTTAACTCTTGTATCTTTTTATGCAAGTTTACTTTATTTGAGACCTTTTTAGTTGTTTGCTGCCTTGAATGAAAACACAATTTTCAACATTAATCTAAGTGCTTGTAATGGGATGGTCTTTGTCACCACTCTTGGAATGGTTATATTGACTAATACCATGCCTTGGGAATTTTTGTTGTTGTGTAGGAAACCATGTCATTGATAAGGGTGGCAGAGCGTTGGAAGATGGGAAATCGGTAAGATGGCCACAAACAATTTGGATAAAAGGTTGGTGAGAGGAGATGTGGCGAGAGGCTAATTGTATCGCATGAGGGGTTTCAAATAAACATTTGTGAAGAGGAGTATATCCCAACAATTGAAAAGGATAGAAAGTTGATGGGAAGGGGTCACAATAGATCTACACAAACTATCATAGAAGTGGGAGAAAAGCTGCTTGCGAAAGTTAAAATGGTCATAGGGAGAGGATGAGACTTAACACATGGATGAAACCAAGGGTTGAGGGGATATAACTAGTTGGAATCTAAAAAGTAGTGGTGTATATCCAACTATGTAATCAATGGTAAGTTGAAACAATAACTGCAATGTAAACATAATCCTAAATTAACTAAGTGAAAGGGCTTATCTTGCTACGTGTGATCAGCAATTTAGTCTCATGGATGAACATGATGATCATATTATTTGTCCCATGAACTTGATCATGCTTCATAATGGTTCTATGTGGAAGAGAAGTACAATCTAAATTATCTGACAGGTAAAGGAGGAAATTGTTAGTACTGTTGAGAGGAGTGTGGTATCAATTGTTATAATCTCCAAGTGCGTTGCATACTAAACTTACCTTCTTCCTTCACCATCTATTTAATTTGAATCAAATTTAATAAAGATTATAAATAACTATTAATCATTATAAGTATGATTGATAGAGTGCCACCAAATTTGAAAATTATTACTTGTGCGTTCTCTATCCATTTCAAAAAGGAATATATTACCATTCTAACACTTTTTAAAATTCAAAATTTATACACCTAAATAACAAAATTGTGTATAAAATATCACATTTAAATTATTATTATTATTGGAATACAAAGGAGAAAACCCTCCAAACTCTTTGAATTGAATTAAAGAATTTTAATGATGTCCACGAGACCAAAACGATCTAAGGGACCCAAATATCCAACCAACAAAACATCATACAATAAAGTTTCTCTCCATAGCAGCCCTCTTGGCGTGAATCACGATAAAAAAGTTTGTCGTCTTGTGTTCCTTCCACAAATAGCTCACATAGACTGTCCACTTTTAGGTTGTTTTCGAATTGACTGCGAATGTCCTTATAGGCAGGACACTCCATGATGAAGTGCCATTTGGTTTCAACTGCTCATTCCTCACAAAAGACACAAATTCTTTCTTCCCACTCTTCCGTGGGAACTACCCATCTACCTGTTTCACATCTAAGATGATGGGATTCGGTGTTTAGTTGTGCTATTAAAATCTTAGCCTTTCCCTTGATTGGGACACTCAAATAGGTCTTTACATTATGCGACCATGTTGGTTGAAATTATTGACATACATCATTTTTTTAGGGCCAACCTGTTTTTCCACAGGGTAGTCATGATTTTTTTTAGTACCTAATTTTTATTTCCACTTTAAAATTAGGACAGTCCCGCCAATTGATTCCCCATTTTCCCATCCACTTGTCATTCTGTTTCCTCTAAGTTTTCTTCCTTTGCTTTAACTCTTATGCCACAATCAACCTGGGCCACCAATGTTCATCCATGCCATCTACCTTTTTTAAATACGTCAACAAACGAATGATTGCTAAAGCTTCCGTCGGAAACAAACCAACCTTCGCTAGTGAGATCTCATATGAGACAATTGCTTTGACTTTAAGGTTACTAGTGATTAAGTGTTTTTGAATTCTTTCTACTCGTCTCCATTTGTTGTCTGACAATCTGCTCCCCCAAACTTCACACTCATAGAGGACAACCAGAGTGACTAACAATCTATAAAGAGTTTTCTTGGTTTTCATGCATTTATTCTAAAGAAGCTAAGAAACTCTTCATCTCCATCTCCATCTCCCTTAAATCCTTTCGGTTTTGCATGTCTCCAAATTAAGCCGGGTGTGAAAAACAATTCCTAGATACTTGTACTCTTCCACTAATTCCAAAATTTTTCCATAAAATAAAATCACAACTTTAATTTTGTTAATGTTTATTTGCATCCACCTCTTACCTCTTTACGAAAGAACTCTAATGCGTGCAAATACTCTCTCAAATCATGAGCCTATTTCGCAATTAGAATAAGATCATACATTTATATCGTGCAGAGTGTGGCAATAAGGGATGGAATTTGACGACTATTTTGCCTATCAATGGGCATTTTGGCCGTACTTGACAGTTGAAATTTGTTGATGGCTGTTTTCTGTGACGTGACTAGATAGATCGAAAACGTATTTTTGACATTTTTTTTTTTTTTCAAAAACGTTCTTACATATATTTATTTTCCATTTACTTGAGTTGACTCCTCATTGAACATACAACTGTAAGTCTGGATTCAAAATGTAATGTAAAGTTCCTTTTTTTTTAATCGCGTAACTACATGTCTAGACTCAAATTGTAATGTAAAGTTATTATTTTAGCATTTAAGAATATGAATTTATTTAGTGTGCTAATTTGAAATTTGTATAAGTTTAGTAATAGTCCATTATTGGTTTTTTGAAATTAGAATTTATCTTGTTTTCCTTTATATTTTAGAGAAGGTACACAACTATACATAATTATGTTATTGAAGTGTAATTTTTTAATCAAACTTTTATTGATGATGGGTTAATTTATTATGTGAACATTATTCTTGTTAATTTATTATGAGAACACGGTCAAAATTTTAAACATAAGGGGAAATTTTTTAAACGTTTCTTGACAGAAAACATAAGAACTGAAAACATAAAAAAAAATTGTGTGACCAGTAAAAAAAATCCAAATTCCAACCATGGTGGCGATGCAACGTTCATACATTTGCGTTGGTGGTTTTTGATTATTTTTAGTATCACATATCTCGCTCACGAAATCTTCACAGGCACAGTCGCTGCAGGAGCCGAGGTGAAGACATTAGTTTCCTTGGATTTTTGTTTTTTTATTTGTCCCCGGCTGGAATGCATTCGAGTCCGTCCAACGTAGTACCAAATTATCAAGCACGAACCCTTGAACAGATATTTTAGGTGCCAAGGGGTTCCCTTTTTTCTGACATGAGGTAATTGGGGTATATAGAGACTTGAAGCCTCCCTATTCACTGCTGGACAAGGAGGAGCTCGAAAAAATCTGCAGATTTGGGAGTGAAAGTAGATTTTGCTATCTTCATCAAGGAAAATACTAACCAGGTGATTATTTTTTAGCCCATTTTTTCGGCGGTTTGAAAATAGGGCTGTTCTTTCTATTCTTCATTAAACCAATAAGCAAATTATCATCAGTTAACTCTCTCTCTCTCTCCAATAAAAAATTCTCAAAAGTCTTTATATACTACATTTTAATTTCCAGGGAGAAATTTAATATAGTTTGATTTACCTTGAACTGGTACTATTAGCTTTAGGCAATAAACCAGTCTATTGACCATTTATTTACAAATTTTCCTAGGCTTCAGCCTTTTCACCGACACGAAACAAAACATACTTTTTTAGCCTTTCAATTTTTACCCTTGTACAACAAAAAGCTTAAAAACAGTCTTGTAAGGAACCATATCAGTTCTATATATATATATATATATATATATATATATATATATATATATATATATATATATATATATATATATTTTGCCCCTGTTCTATAAAGGGTTTAGATCTTGTTTCTATACTTTAAAATCACCCCTCAAACTTGCACGTGGCCTCATCCAATCCCACTTGCAATCTGGTTTTGATTTCATATGTTTAGGTTCTCGTGTTATTGGCAGTTGAAGTAGGTTGCTATTTTTTATCCAGAATCCGTTGAATGTCTTCGCATAAAAGTTGGATTGTTTGTACGTTGGAACAGGGTGCTAGAGATTCATGCACCTTAAGTGACTCTATCTTACCATGGCATTTATTTCATTGACACGTGTGGCCGTCGTTGCTGCCTGCAGATTGTGACGCTTTTGTTACTGGATTCCTGAAGTTTTGTTGCAGACTACATCTGCTGATCTCCAGCTTCTAGGGGGCATACTTGGTAACTGGATTCCTGAAGTTTTGTTGCACACTACATCTGCTGATCTCTAGCTTCTAGGGGGCATACTTGGTAAAGTCTCGCATGCATTTCTTTACAAGTTTGAATTATCAGTTTTTTTCTATCAAGTTTACCCTTCATATGTTTTAAAATTCCTTTCTAGTTTTCTTGCATTATCATTGTCTTTTAAAGTTTTAATTCTTGTATTTCTAACTATTATTATACTCCTATAGTTTTGCAAGAGATCTAGATCTTTCCCTCACATGTGTTGGGTATGTGTTATATTCTTTGCACAACTTATACACGCAACTAACAAAGGGGGCTGTTCACTTGTGCGGTTTTTTGCATCCATTTTTGTCGGTTTTCAGCCCACAGTTTTGCTAAAAGTGTTTTTGTGGCGCATTGTGGTTTTGTAGTTTTGGTTATGGAACTGTGGTTCGATTGGTTGTTGATATGCCGTGGGTTCTATATTGTATTGTAATATACTAAAAACATGATGAAAAAAAAGTTGCTGGTTTTGCCAGGTTTGGAATTTTAGGATAAAATCTCTGTGTAAATTTGTGTGTTTGCCATTGTATCTTTTTTTTTTTATTAAGAATTTGTTTGCAATGATTAATTGTTAATTTTAGGTTAACATGTTCTTTGCTTAGGACATGTTACCACTCAAACCAACAGGGGACCTAAAGGGGCTTCTAAGGGGGCAACTGCTAGGTTAAGGGGAACAATGCCAACTTAGCCCACTGTCACCACAGTTAAGGCTCCCTGCTCTTTACGAACTTTCACCAATGGGAGGAGACCCGATGTTTTTAGGAAGCCACTTATAAAGGATATATGAACCAATGTATGAGGAGTGACCCCTTAGACCCTTTCTCTGGGATAAGATGAAGATGGAATTTGCTTGCTTTTTAAGCAACGGACTTGATTTTCTAGGGAGAGGGTATGAGGATGTTGAAATATGACAACAAAAAGTAATTAATGTAATTGTGGGCAAATTTAGTTATTACCGGCTACTTGGTTGTATAACGAGGAGTTAATGTAATGAAGTAGCCCATATTAATTGGGATGGCCCGAGAGGCTTGTAACGATGGAGAATCATTCTTGATTAATAGAGTTTCCAATCCCTTGTCCCGTGGAGGTTTCCTTGACACCCTGTCAAGGTTTTACCACGCAAATAATTGTGTATTTATCTGTGTGTGATTGATTCGGTGTCCATTCAGTTTATTCAATACATTTATTTCTTGTTAATGTTCTTTAATGTTCTCCCGAAACCAACAATTGGTATTAGAGCTGGAGCGAGTTGTGAGGGCTGTGGCAGTGATAGAGTCGATTCACATCGTGAAATAGAATCACAAGTTTTTTCTCTGTCCATCGTGTTGCAAAAGGAGAGGTCGTATGTCCGTGCCAGGGGCCGCAAAGAAGATTCGACGAGGAAATTTGAAGACAGAGCCTGCGTTCGATCAATCGAGTCACCGTGCACTTGAAATTAGAGAAATCTTGCCTGCACGTGGACGAAGGACCTGAACAAAAGACTACCGGCACGAGCAGAGGCCGAAGAAAGACTTTAATATCTTTGATCGAGACCAGAAGCTCGAACTGTGTTGTCATCGCGAAGAAGAGGAACTACCCCCTGTCATGGAGAAGAAGAACTGCCACGTCGCCAGAGGGTTTGGTATGAGTTCGAGCGGGACCACAATTCGTGGACATCGAGTTTGGGAACCATATTACTCTCGGAGCGGAGGTGATAATTGTTGATTTTATAGCATCGGGAAGTGTTCCAAGTCTCATATTTGGTGGAGAGGCTTGGACAACAGTTATTCAGAGAACCCATAAATCGTTTGTGGAAATTCCATTCGGATATGGCTTTATTAAAATAATTAATTATTTTAATGCAGACGCTAAGTCTAAACTTAGGTAATTAAATAATTAAAGGGTATTAATAAAGCAGAGTGTGAATCTTCTAGAAAACGAAGATCAAGTCATCTTTTAATCTAAGCCATTGATTAATGATATAATCTTGGTCATTGATTCATCAGCGAGAATACTATAAGAAGGGGCTTGAGGGTCATTTGGAAATCAAGCCGGGGACATTCTTAGTACTCGAAGGAAATCGATTCTGAAGCAAGAGAATTCGATTTTAGTGGGTGAGTCTATAGAGGTGGGTTTGCAGAAATAGAAGGAGGGAGGATTCAGTTAACGAAGAAGCAGAAGTTTGGAGGATGAAGGGAAGGGTGACTTGATTGGCAACAAGAACCCGTCCACGTAGAGTTACGCAGTCCAAAGATCCAAAGAGGGACTTCGCAAAGCTCACACGCTGGATGACGCAGAGGGTGTAGGAGGTCGCCCCGAGGGTTTGAAATACTTCTGAAGGCTCCAGAAAATTTTGCCAGGTGTATGCTAATTTTACTTTGCTCATCAGGACTCTTGTAAATGAGCTTTTCATTACTGAAGATAAATACAAAACCCTCTTCTGCTGCACCGGTTTTCCCACATTGGGTTTTTCTGGGGACAATTGTCCAAAAATAACCGTGTTCATATGGTTGTTTCTATTGTGCTACTTGTGTAATTTCTGTTCTTATGCTTTTGATTAGAGTGAAGTAGTGCAAATGTGTTTATTTCAGAATTTACTGAAGCATCTGTAAATAACTTATCTCATAAGTAGGAGAAACAAACCAATCGTTGCAGTAATAATTTTCAGATCTGAAAATTTCACAAGAGTGGCGAGATGCTTGAAGGAGCAGAGTTGGAGAGACACACCACTGTCCATTGTGCTGGAGAGACAAAACTCCGGGAGCAGAGCCCCTGAGAGCACTGAGCAGAGCCGCTGTGTGCACCCGGGTAATTTTTATTTTTTGACAGCAGAATAAGTTGTTGTTTGAAAGTAAATTTTCTGAATATTTTTTTGGGGAAATCTCAGAAAACTAGTGAAAATTCTCAGAAAATTGGTAAATTTTGTGAAAGAAAAGGAGTAGGGTTTCTTGAAGAAAAGATATATTTTTTTAAACTTTGGAAAGGAATGTGAAAATTCATTGAAGTGAAGTGAATATTTTTTTTTTTTTAAAGAAGGGGTGCTTAGATTTCTGAAGAAGGGTAACCAAGTTTTTTTTAAGAAACCCTAGCTGGAAATTAAGAAAGAGGGGAAACCATTAAAAAAAAAAAAACCTAGTTGGAAGAAGGGAAACAAGGAAAGAAAACCATAATAGGAAAATTTGTAGGAAGAAATGGCCAAAATGACGAATGCAAAAGTTCGAGGTGGAGAAGTTCATAGGGAAGAACAATTTTGCATTGTGGAAACTGAAAGTTAGGGACTTGCTGGTGCAACAAGGGTTGAACAAAGCGTTAGACGGGGTGAAGAAAAAACCTACAAGCATGATAGATTCAGACTGGGAGGACTTGGATGCTCGAGCCCTCAGTGCCGTTAGGTTATGCCTGGCAGATGAAGTTCTCTTTAATATTGTTGAAGAGAGTACAAATGCAATTTTGTGGGAAAAACTTGAAACTTTGTATATGACCAAATCATTGACCAATAGAATTTATTTGAAAAGACAATTGTAAAGTCTTCAAATGGAGGGTACAAAAGTTGCAGAACATTTAAATATTTTTAATACACTTTTTTGCCAGTTGTCAGATATGGAAGTTAAAATTCAGGAAGAAGACAAGGCTATAACCTTGTTGTGTTCTCTGCTCGAGTCATGGGACCACTTCGTAACTTCAATCAGTTTGAGCACTGCTGATTCTTTGAAATTTGAATCAATTGTGGGAGCTCTGTTATTTGAAGAAGTGCGAAGGAAATCCAATATTGAAACATCTGCACCAGAAGCCATGGTAGCCAGAGGCCGGTCAAAGGAAAGAGAGGAGAAAGAAAGGGGTTCTTCCGGATCAAAATCAAAGGGCGACAAGAAGTGTAAAGCCAAGTGCTAGTACTGCAACAAAATTAGACACCTCAAGAAAGACCGTTGGAAACGGAAGGAGTCCGAAAACCAGAATAAGGAAGTAAATCGGGTTGATTCAGCTATGATTGATGAAGTTTTAACTGCTGAAGCTTTACCTGTTTGTAATGTCTCTCAGAATGTTGAAAATTGGCTGTTAGACTTTGGTGCTTCTCATCACATGAGTCCGCACAGAAATTGGTTTACTTCATATGAAGCTGTAAATGGTAGTTTCGTGTTTATGGAAAATAATGCATCTTGTCAGACTGTTGGGATGGGAAATGTCAAAATTAAAATGTATGATAGTTAAAACATTATCTGATGTTAGGCATGTACCTGAATTAAAGAAAATCTTGATTTCTTTGGGAGTTTTGGACTCGAAAGGTTATAAGTTTACAGGTCAGAATGGAGTGCTGAAAGTCTCAAAAGGTGCCTTGGTTGTTATGAAGGTAGAAAAAGTCAGAAATCTTTACAGACTCAAAGGAAGCACTCAAGTTAGTGAAGCAGCGATTGTATTAGAAAAATCAGAAGAAGGTTCTCGCCTATGACATCAGCGGTTGGGTCACATGAGCGAGAAATGTCTTCAGGTACTGATGAACCGCAGGTTTCTTCCTGATTTGAAATCCTTGAAGTTGGATTTTTGTGAACATTGCGTGTATGGAAAACAATGTAAACAGAGATTTAAAACTGGAAATCATAATAGTAAATAAATTTTGGACTATATTCATTCTGATCTTTGGGGACCATCAACTATTGTGTCTTAAGGAGGTGCATTATATTTCTTAACATTTATTGATGATTTCTCCCGTAAAGTTTGGGTCTATATGTTGAAAAAGAAAGCTGATGTATTTAATGTTTTTAAACAATTTAAAGCTATGGTGGAAAAGAAAACAGACAAATCAATTAAATGTTTAAGAACTAACAATGGCGGTGAATTTACTTCTTTAGAATTTGAACAATACTATAAGGATGAAGGGATTGTTAGACATAAAACTGCTATTTATACTCAACAAAATGGCATTGCTGAACGAATGAATCAGACTCTTATGGAAAGAGCCAGAAGCATGATCAGCAATGCTAACCTGCAAAAGGAGTTGTGGGCAGAAGTAGTATCTACTGCTTGTTATTTAGTTAATAAATCACCTTCTGTTGCCAAAAATTGTAAAATTCCTAAAGAAGTTTGGTCGGGTTAGTCTTGTGATTATTCACATTTGAAGATTTTTGGTTGTGATGCCTATGTTATTATTCCTAGGAATCATCATTCAAAGTTAGATCCAAAATCAAAATGTTATGTCTTTGTTGGGTATGATTATGCAGTGAAAGGATATAGGCTGTGGGATCCTTCTTCACGGAAGATAGTCATTAGTAGAGATGTAACATTCGATGAATCTTCTCTTCTTAAATCAGATGTTGGAAAAGTTGAACAGGAACATGTATCGCCAAATCAACAAATTGAATTGGAGACTAAACTTTTTCCAGAAAGTCGGAAGGAAGGAGAGACTTATGAAGAAAAAGGTGAAGAGGCAAAGGAAACTGTAGAGGTTCTAGAGCCTGTTCAACAACCAGTTTCTATAAGAAGGTCTACAAGGGAAAGAAGAACACCTAAAAGTTATGAATATTTTGCTTCATCCTTTGTATTGAGTACTGAAGACGAGGAGCCTTTTTGTTATTAGGAAGTAGTGGATGATGTAGATAGCGAGAAATGGAAAAAGGCTATGGAAGAAGAAATGGATTCCTTAGCCAAGAACAATACTTGGGATCTTGTAGAACTTCCTGAAGGGTGAAGTGTTGTTGGGTGCAAATGGGTCTTCAAGTTGAAGAGAAAAGTTGATGGAAGTATTGGTAGGTATAAGGCGAGGCTGGTTGCAAAAGGGTATTCTCAGGTTGAAGGTATTGATTTTCATGGATTTTTTCGCCAATTTAAAACTTGTTTCTATTCGTACTGTGTTAGCACTAATTGCATTACTTGACCTTGAGTTAGAACAGTTAGACCTAAACAACTTTTCTTTAGGGTGATTTGGATGAAGAGATATATATGGATCAGCAAGAAGGTTTTGTACAAGGTCGCAGCAGAAGATTAGTTTGCAAGCTCAGGAAATCATTGTATGGACTGAGGCAATCGCCCAGGCAATGGTACAAGAAGTTTGACTCCTTCATGTTGAGCCAAAATTTTATCAGAAGTGTGTATGACCATTGTGTATACTTCAAAAGTTTCAATGGCATATTCATTATCTTGGTGTTGTATGTTGACGAAATACTTATTGCAAGCAAAAACATGGAGGAAATCAATAGGTTCAAGGCTCAACTCTCTGGGACATTTGATATGAAGGATCTTGGAGCGACAAAACATATCTTGGGCATGGAGATACACAGAGACAGGAAGAATGGTAAGCTTTGGTTATCACAACAGTAGTATGTGGAGAAATTACTTGAAAAGTTCGGTATGAACAATGTGAAACCTGTTAATGTTCCATTAGCTTCTCATTTTAAGATTTCTTCGGTTTTGAGTCCTAGAACTAATGAAGAAAAGAAGTATATGTCTCGTGTACCATATGAAAATTCAATAGGCAACTTAATGTATGTGATTGTATTTACAAGACCTAGCATTTCACATGCAGTTGGAGTTGTCAGTAGGTTCATGGCAAATCCAGGGGAAGAACATTGGCGAGCAGTGAAATGGGTGCTTCGGTATTTAAGAGGCACAAGTGACCATTGCATCATCTTTGATGTTGGTGAAGGATCAGTCTGCGAATATGTGGTTGTTGAACATGCAGGTGATTTGGACAAAAGGAGGTCTACTAAAGGTTATGTTTTTACTCTTGCAGGTGGAGCAATCAGCTGGATGTCAAAGCTTCAAGAGACAATTGCTTTGTCCACTACTAAAGTAAAATATATAGTTGCTTCAGATGTTTGTAAAGAGGCAATCTGGTTAAAAGGTTTGCTTGATGAGATTGGAAAGTGAATGTGTTCTGTGACAGTTAGAGTGCTATTCATTTGGCTACAAATCCAGCTTATCACAGCAAGACCAAGCACATGATGTAAGGTATCACTTTGTGAGACATATGATAGATGGCGACAAGGTAGCTCTCAAAAAGGTCCATACGCAGGAGAATTCTACAGATATATTCATGAAGACAGTTACAGTAGAGAAGCTGCGATGGTGTCTCGCTTCTCTTGGCTTGCAGAAGAGATGATGAATGGCCATGGGCAAGGGATTAGAAAAATCATTGTCAAGGTGTAGCTTGTTGAAATATGACAACAAAAAGTAATTAATGTAATTTTGGGCAAATTTAGTTATTACCAGTCAGTTGGTTGTATAACAAGGAGGAGTTGATGTAATGAAGTAGTCCATATTAATTTGGATGGCCCGAGAGGCTTGTAACGATGGAGAATCGTTCTTGATTAATAAAGTTTCCAATCCCTTGCCCCTTGGAGATTTCCTTGACACCCTGTCAAGGTTTTACCACGTAAATAATTGTGTGTTTACCTATGTGTGATTGATTCGACTTTCATTCAGTTTATTCTTTACATTTATTTCTTGTTAATGTTCTTTAATGTTCTCCCTAAACCAACAGAGGATTGGAGGGTTGAGGTAGAAGAATATGATTTATAAAGGAGTTTCCCAATCCCTAAAATCCTTTGGGAACTTGGATTCCCGAGCAGTCCTTGATGAATAGTCTTTGGTGAAAAACGGGACCACACGAGGCCAAGTGGACCCAGCCCAAGTTAGGGGATGGATTTTGGCAACCAGTGATCTTCTTAACCTGGCCAAGGTGAGGGGAAAGGATCAAATAAGAATTATCACCCAAATATGTCAAATTGATCCTATTAGGTACTAGCCTTGGGAACACTAGGGCAAAACTTGATCCTAGAGCTAGGACTTGGGGTATTCGAGGATTCCACCGTCAAATTTCCTTCAAATTCGGAGGACACCTAGGGGACCCACCAACGCAATAGACCTAGGAGATCGAAATTTTCTTGTGGTCAATTTCCTGTGAAATTGATGCCCTATGTGACCTAATGAGGCTAGACCTAGAAAAAAGAGAAAAAAGGTGAAAAATACGGTTGAAATGATCACCCTTTGAAGGACCAGTGCCTAATTACACTTGGGGATATGGAGTCAAGGAGAATGGTGAAGACAGATTTTGTTTCTTGCTTATGGAGGCTCCAAAAGTCAACTTCGTCCAATGTTAGAGGAAATATAAGAAAAGTGAATTTAAAGAATTTATACTTTGTACAAATAGTGAAGGCTTATCAAGATAACATGATCTCTTGGACATTTCATTCATCCAACATAGTCCATACATAGAATAAGCTAAATAGACACATAATTCCACATTTAGCACATGCAACAAATAGCCCTAATTATAGAAAAGTTCTAATGTATGCAACAAAATGAAAAGTAGCGTTAAATTTGCACTCACATGTTAGGGAGTATATGCAATCAACATCACATTTGCATTATAAGAAGCTCTAAGATAGAAAAGAACCCAATCCATGCATCAAAATTCATCCATGATCCAAAAATATCCACTAAGGAAAAAATGTGAAGTTCTCTAATGAGAGAGAGATCCCAATCCAAGTGATGATACAGATGAATCCATCTAACTCCTATTTATACACCAATTAGGCATTTGATTTACCTAATGGGCTTACATTAGCCCCTTAAAATAAAATAATGTACAAACTAATAACTTTGGTGACAAGCCCACCAAACTAGCTCACAAATGAAATAATAAGCCTCTCAAGAGGTCAAATAATAATCTATGCATGTCGTAGGGCCCTCCAAGAGGCCTGATGATGTCCATAAGTGCCCTAATGATGAATAAATTTCTCCAAAGTGACGGACAAGGGGGTGGCCTCTTGTTCTGCAAACAATAAACCTGTGGTGCTCCCAGTGTGTGTGGGGGCACACCAATGACTTCATGGGTCTCCATATGAGTCGAAGATGCTTGTAGACCATATGCAAGGGAGCACACTAATGACTTCATGGGTCTCCATATGAGTCGAAGATGCTTGTAGACCATATGCAAGGGCTCAGATGATGGAATGAATGTTGCCATGTCATCGTGCAAGTCTTGGGACATTTGCCAAGTGTGTGGTGCACTTGTTGGGCCAACTGGGCATGGCGTACCAAATGCATCTTCCTTGCCCTAAAGGTGGATCTCTAGCTATCTCTAAACATCTTCGGGGATCCATGGAGTGTTGTCTACTGCTATGGAGGACCATGGCTCTCTACACACACCCCATATGTGCCAATGTAGCCCTTTGGGAGCTTAGGACCCTGTATAGGGAGACCAAACCCAAATGGATACCCTCTGCAATCCTGCATAAGATTCAATGCGTCCCCTAGCCTTCCAGTACAACAAGTCATTAAAATAATTGTGTAAAAGATCTTACAAACCATGGACAACAAGTGGACACTTCATAATGGCATGCTCTTCCGTAGCGGGTTTTGGCATGTGCTAATGTCTCCAAGCTCAAAAGGGGGTTAGCCAGATACCTTATTAGGTGGTTTCTACCTTTAGAGGGGATAGTATGTCCAAGGTACATTCTTCAAATGGTGGTGGGGCAAGTGACAAATAGGTGAAATGGAATAGGGAATGAGAGGGGCAATCCTGGGACACATATCGGGGCACAAGGGTAGCTAAAGAAAGGGAAGCCCACACTTGGGTGTAAAATGTGTAGGAGGGAGCAATCGTGGTACATGAGGTGCCTCGATCTTGATTTTTTCACCCTTCTTTATATGCCTTTTGCCTTTTATGATATTTCTTTGATTAACTGCTCGGGGCTCAAAGGACGAGAGCATGATGTGTAAGATGTAATAGTGATTACCCCTTTTTTGGTAGGCCGGTTCATTGCGCTCCAGGGGTTGGGACAATCATGGGTTCTTAAATGATAAGGGAGGCTCATCTACGACCTATGGAACTAGGGTGATGACCATGGGTATGGGGTAGAGCTCATGTATTGACTTTTGCCCACATGCTAATTCTGTTTGTTGCGACCATCTTTTGCATTTTGTGGTACAATTTCCAGTTGAATGTGGCCATTTATGCTTTTACTTTTCTTTTTAGCTGCTTCAACCTCTGGGGAATCGTTCCAAGCCTGACCCAAGGTGGGGGAAAGGGAATGGGGAGGCTAACCCTATGTGGACCCAGATGGGAGAGATGATGAATGGGGGTATAGTGAATGGAAGGGGAGTAGTATATGTGGATAAGGGAGTAGGACCACGCAACCAAAGTTGGGGTTTTCCAAGTAGTACCACCCTAGAACCAAATGGTCAATAAAGGAGATCCCACGGGACTAAGATCCAAGGGTAACATCCAAAAGAGATCAAGGGGACAAGGCACAAACTAAGTCCACTCTTTCCGTCGAATCCCCCCCTTCAATCCATGCACAAAAGTGTCCATGATAAGTAAACCCAATACTCAATTACCAAATGACAAGACATACCTTTAGATTCGGGAGGCTCATCTTCAAAGATATGATCAATACAGGTGGGTGAGGGACCACATGGCTAGCTCAGGTGGCGGAGAAATGGCACAAGAAGCTAGTTGAGGGTTGCAAGGTGCTGCCAGCTGAGGTCCATCTTGGAGAATTTTTTTTCCTAAGGATATCACCCACGAAGTGGTAGGTAATAGGACAATTACTTCAATATTCAATATTTAGCCCATTTTAATCCATTAACAATCACACAAATCATCATTATATTGGCAATAAGTAAAGAAAGAACATATACAACAAGTGCAAAAGACAAACCAAGAAAAGAGGACACAATAATATGGCTCATTCTAGGGAAAAACCCCAAGATGGGAAAGCCCTTGATCAAATCTTCTTATTATCAATATCAAATGTTCAGCAAAGAGAGAGGACAATAGATCAAAGTCAAAGTGACTTGCTAATTTGAAATTCCAACCTGAGATAAGAGAGAGGTTCAAAAGCTGCAACTTCAGTACTTTGCCAAAAATGCTACTCATGATTTGGTTAGGGCTACTTACAATATGTTGTTGTCTCGCTTAACCAATTCATAACACCTCCTTTCAACTGCGACTAACCTTGGCATACCAGAAGGTGCCCTTCGCTGGCCCTTAAGGTTGGTCTAGACCCTTGATAAGCTATTCAACTTCCTGATATATGCAAAAGCAGGCCTGCAGTCATTCCTGAAGTAGTAGATCTGAAGTGTGATCATTAAATGGGGAGCAAACAATCACAAAGCCTATACCCAAACTCGACCTCATTTATGGCTCTAGAATTCGGTCTTGCAATGAGAAGTAGGCCCATACGAATTGCCCAGGAATTCCTTTAAGTCTTGGGGTTGTCCATCAGAAAAACTCGGTTGTGTTGAAAATGAGAAACCCAAAACAAAACACCCCCTCGTTCTCCTTCTAGAACTCGGCTACCTCAAACATGTTTTTGAGCCACTTGATATGACAAATGAGGTTGTAGGCACCTCTATATATATAAATCGTTGGGGGTTCAAGTGACATATCCATTTGGCTTTATGAGCCTACATGATGATGTGGCCGACCTTGACAATTTGCACGTGCGGACATAAATTCAAAATCATACTTCTACTTGTCCAAATTTGATGATATTTAGGTCGATATTGGTCCTCTCAAAAAGAGGAATTCAATTCAATAATCATCTCCAACAGATGAGCTGTCCCCTAATGGAATTTGGCCCTAGTTGCCAATTTTAACACTCCCTCTCAACTAGGGAGAATTCCACCTGCCAACCGATTATGCCATCCTCTCATCATGAACCATCTCTCCATCTCGTCTCAACTTTGTTGAACACTGATATATATATTATGAATAAGTTTCGATCGAGAGTGAGTCCCAAGACCTTGCCACTCTCCACTGACAAAAGTCAGTCCACATAACCAGGGTCGAAACCCAATCAGACATGACCCTGAATGATCAAGTTGTTGAACACCATGCATCCTAGATATAGGGAGTACGACAATACACGATGCGTACATCAGTAGTGCTATGGTCCCTATCCACTTTTCCCAATTTATTGGCTAGATGAGAGATACTTCCCATGTGTCCCAGACTACATGGGTAGGATGATGTTGGGGCAACAACAGGGAAAGAATAAATTTCATTTTGCTCACAATCACACGTATGGGTAAACCACATCCTACAGTCACATGTCACAACCATCGTAGGGAAAGGATAAAACACATCTTACGCGCATGCATGTTGAGAAATCTTAAGGGGCAATGATTAGAGTGATTTCTCTTTCTATGATAACTGCGTGTGATGTATTTTTACTTTTTCTTACTGCTACCTTCTTCAGCTATTATTATGTTTGTGTATCATCAAACAACTACCAAAACAAGAAGAACAAGTACACAAAATATAGGCTGCAAGCCAGGGCCAAAACCTCTCCTCTTGAGAGGAAAACCCGTAAATCTCTTCTCTTCCTAATAGATCTTTCAATTGACAAATTCCAAGACCTCTAGACCAATACCAATACCCTCCAAGACCAAGTCCAACCTTTTCGGATGATGTGCTTTTCTTGTCTATGTTAAACCTAGTCAAATCTCTTCCAGTAGCACAACTTCAACCCCCACCTGCAGAATTTCAGCTTCTACTGCAAACCTGAAATTTTGGGCTCTCCCGTAGTTGCTGCTACCACACGTGGGAGCTTCTTTTAGCCTCCCAGGACTTTCTTAGACCTTCGCTTGGCTTTCTTTCACTTATGGAGTTTGAGGATGGCTTCTTGTGAGCTTTGTTTGACCTTCTTGCCTTATTTTCTTCAAGATCAAACTTATAGAGGAAAACCCTAGATCTGTTGCAGAAACCTGAGCCTTCTTTCGCACGTGTGAGAGAGAGATATCCCAAAAACAAGTCTACTTCGTCCTCTTCCTTCACTGCCTTCTTCATCTTCCTCCTGCGCTTGGATGAGTGAGTGATGGATGTGTTTCAAGGAGGTCGAGTTTCCTCCTTTATATAGGATTCTCAAAGGTGGACATGGCTCCTCAAATTAGGCTAACTTGCTAGTTGCCAGGTCAAATTGATCTTGGAGGGTATTTTGACACTATTAAGGACACAAATAATTTTATTTACAAGTTATAATGTGCCCGAAGGGGTCTTCAACTTATGATAATCACTCTTTTGACTTCTTGATCTAGGAAAAAACCTAGAAGCACTCAATGGGTGCTTGACCTATAAAATAAAAGACCTTAAGCATGAAACCTATGCTCCAATAATAATAATAATAATAATTTTCTTTCATTTTACAATATACAAGAATCAAAAGTACATTTCATATTTATGAAGACCGAACCTAGTTACACATTTTTCAACACTCCCTCTTAAGTATGGAGGTATTCATAAATGGTACATGGACATTTTCAATCTTAAGAGATCTCATAAGAAGAGTCAGATTGGTTATCCATTTGTATAGCATCATATCAACCAACATCATCATATAGCAAGGCCTTGACTAACAACTCTATCTCTCCACAAGATCAGAGCACAATGTTGGCGAGACTATGATTTATAGACACCATCATCATTGTCTCTCAAGGTAGATACTCCACCCGGGTGTTCACAAAGTATGACTTCCATGGACTATTCTTATCTTGGATAGATAGTCCTCAAAGAATATCGGTCCACGAATACTCTTATCTTGGAAACCCTATCTCATCCTCAAAGTGTATCAGATTCCAAATGCTTACCCAATCCCCCATTCTATCTCTCAAATAGACAAGCTTCTTATTAGGAAGAGATTTTGTCAATATGTCAGCTACATGCTCATTGGTGGAGATATATTGTAGCTGCAACACACCATCTTGTACTAGCTTCCGAATATAGTGATACTACTTGTTGATGTGCTTTGTCTTCCCATGAAATACTGGGTCATCAGACAATCATATATAACTGGTGTTATCACAATGTATCATTGTAGGGTCCATCAGTGCTTTAAACAGGTTGGATAACAACTTCCCCAACTAGACCGCATCTTTGCTTACTTCACAATGCACATGCTGCAATATACTCAGCCTCAACACTACTCAAAGCAACTGTGTCTTGCTTTTTGCTAAAACATCCTCTCGTAGTGCTTCTTCCATCTTGCTCACTACACCCCCAGTCGGAATCTGTATATCCAATCAAGTGGACATCATTCCTCCTATCATATTTCTGGCAGTAGTGGATAGTTCCTTGTAGATATCTCAGTATATGTTTTCCTGCTATCCAATGATCATGCTTCGGCTCCACTTGGAACTGACTGAGAACATTTACTACAAAACATATGTCTGGTCGTGTATTTACCAAGTACATCAGTGAGCCAATCAATTGTCTATACTTGGAAGGATCCACAGGGCTTGATTTAGAACTCCCTAGTCTCTTTAAGTTTGTGATCATCGGGGTTGTCATTGGTTTACAATCCATCATGTCAAACTTCTTTAACTTCTTGATCACATACTTCACTTGACTTAGATAGACCTCATCAGGTCCTTGCCAAACTTCCAGTCCCAAGTTGTGGTGCATCAACCCTATATCCTTCATGTCAAATTTTCTTTCATTTCACAATATACAATAATCAAAAGTACATTTCATATTTATGAAGACTGAACCTAGTTACACATTTTTCAACAATGCAAACCACCAAGAGTATGGAAAGGATGAACCACATCCTACATGCATGCCAACCAACAATTGTAGGATCCTACACGTGGTCAAAGGATGAACCACATCCCACCGACATGTCAACTATCGATCGTAGGGAATGAACATCCTACATGTGGGGAAAGGATGAACCACATCCCACTGACATGTCCACATGTGACAACCAATATATGCCTATATGCATCTCTCACTGGGGTATTCGCAGGAGAAGGTGAACCACTCATCCTTCTCATATGCCGTAGGAGAAGGGGAACCACTCATCCTGCTCATATGTCACCAATCGTAGGGGAAGGTGAACCACTCACCCTACACACATGTATCATCAATCGTAGGAGAAGGTGAACCATGTTGATTTCTGTATCATCGAATGTGCTCTAGCCTCAAGATTTTGCAGAGAGGCTAAGACACATGCATTCTCCAGGACCCAAAAATCGTTTGGGAAAATTTCACCTGAAAATGATTTAATTAAAATAATTAATCAATTTTAATGTATTCCTAAGTCTAAACTTAGGAAATGTGATTAATTAAATTGTACAAATTAGATCTGGTGAGAATCTTCTAGACGAAGATGAAGATCGAGTCCAAGCTAATCTTAGCCATTGATTATGTTTTAATCTTGGCCGTTGATACCTCAACGAGAGATTATAAGAAGGAACTCGATGGGCACTTGGAGAACACACTGGTGCAGGTACTCAGTTGCCCAAGCAGATCGATTTTCTAAGTGGCTAAAGTTCGGCAAGAGAAAATCGAATCAGAGGGAGAGTTGTAGGTGGGAGAGAGAGGGATCAACAATCATCCAAGAGTGCAGGGAAATTCTGGAAGGGGCAGTGCAGAGGAGGGACGCAGGTCACAAATGTAGAGGCAGTGATGTAGGCACTGCGTAAAGGGTGACACAGTGAGGCCAGAGTAAGGACAAAAGGTCCTCTTCGTGGTCAGAAAAACGATGTGAAGTGTGAGAATTTGTTCAGTAAATTTTCTCAGTGTCTCTTCTATTTTGCTATTCGAAACCTTTGTACATGAATTATTGCTGAAGAATAATGAAGAAACCCTCATCTGCTGCACCGGTTTTCCCACATTGGGTTTTTTCGGGGACGATTGTCTAAAAATAACTATCATTGTGGTTATACTTGTGCTAGCATTTTTCCTTGCATTTACTTTCCGTAGTATGTTAATTATGAATGCTGCAGTAGAATTTATTTCGATATTTACTGTGTAACACCGTAAATAACTTGATTCAAAATTAATAAGTAGAAGAAATAATATCAGTTGCTGTAGTAGGAATTCCGATTTAGGAAATTTCACATTGTATTAGAGCGCACATAGGTGAAGCAAGAAGAGCCCGGCGCTGAGCAGAAGAGGGAGTTAGAAAAGACTGTGTAGGCAACAGATCGAAAACCCAAAGGGGTTGGGCAATCCATAGCCGGGAAGACAAAAATTTCGTGAAAAAATCTTTCTCTGAGTGAGTCGACAGAGAAGAAGATTTTTTTTCGATTGAGATTTGCCAGAGGCAGAGAAAGCAACACAACAGCTTTAGCGCTGAGCAGATTTTCTGCTGGGACACAGTTTTCTGTAGCAATTGCTGGGCAGAAAAGCGTCAACGATAGAAAGGGAAAATAACACAAAAAATTATGGAAAGCCAAGAAGCCTTAGAATTATCTTGTTCATGTCTATCGGGTTTGGTATCAGCTGGTATTTGGTATATTGATAGTGGAGCTTCATCTCATATGACTAGAGTAAGAGAATATTTCTCTAGTTATCAAGAAGAACAGATGGACTTCCAGATCACTATGGGCAACAAAACTAAGTGTACTCCAGTAGGGAGAGACATCATAGAATTTCAGAGGAAAGCAGGAACCAACACTAGCGACATTGATGTACTGCATGTGCCAGGATTGGGTATGAACCTGATTTCAGTGTCCCAGTCACAGGACAAAGGGTATGATGTATAGTTCGTAAAGAACAACGTATATGTCAAACATCCTAGCTGGAAGAGGGTGAGACAGATTGGAGCTAGAAGCAACCGGTTATATAAGTTGTAGATCGATTCTCCAATGGCAGTGATAGGCAGTAATGGTAACAGTGGGAAGGAGCTGAACGAACTTTGGCACAGGAGGATGGGACACTTACACCATGGAGCACTTAGGATGCTTAGAGAGGACTGTGATGGGAGTTCGAGTCCTCAGTACTGAACATGATGACGTATGCAGAGGATGCGTACTAGGAAAGTATGCAAAAGCATCATTTCTCAGAAGTGATAGCAGAGCAAATAGCGTGTTGGGGTTGATACACTCAGATATTTGTGGTCCAATGTCCACTAGAGCTCTCAGCGATGGTAAGTATTTCGTCACCTTTATTAATGACCACTCTAGGAAAACCTGGATCAATTTCCTAAAGACCAAGGATGAGGTCTTCGATTGGTTCAAAGAGTTCAAAGCTCTTGTAGAGAACTTGATAGGGAAAAAGATAAAGGAATTGCATTCAGATAATGGTGGAGAGTATACAGATAAAGACTTCACAGATTTCTGCGCAAGGAGGGCATCAAGAGAGAGTGGACAACTCCATATAATCCACAACAGAATGGAGTAGTGGAGCAGAAGAACAGAACAATAGTCGGGGTAGCAAAGGCTATGCTATATGACTAGGACTTGTCTATATTTTTATGGGCAAAGGCATGGAACACAATGGTGTACATCCAGAACAGAACTCCTCACAGAGCATTGGGGAAGAAAATGCCAGAAGGGGTCTTCACGGGGAAGAAGCCAGAAGTAAGCCATCTAAGGATTTTCGGGAGTGTGGCTTATTGCCACATTCCAGACGAGAAGCGTAGTAAGTTGGATCAGATTGCAGATAAGGGGTACCTCGTTGGGTATAGTGAGACCTCAAAGGCATACAAGATATACATTCCTAGTAGCAGGAAGATTGTAATGAGGTGAGATGCAAAGTTCATGGGAGATAGGGCTTTCAGAAGATCTTGAGAGATGCTTGCAGGTGATCAGTCAGCATATGTTCCATTAGTCCAACAACAACAGGGACAACAAGGAGGACAAACACGTGGATTGAGTACAGTGACCAACACCAATATTTCCTCTGGAGTAGGAGATCCATGTAGTTCTCAGCAGATGGAACAACAGGAACAGGAGGAGGATTTGATTGAGCCTCTCACCACCAGTGATAGAACCAGTAGGGAAGTACGCTAGACACTGAGGGACGTAGAAGAGTTTGTCGGAGCTCCTAGAAGCAACAAGAGGTAGCACAGACAGCTTGACAGATACCAAGCCTCGGTAGCACAAGTTGAAGAACCCTCCAGTTTTCAGGAAGCCGTACAACACCAGGTGTGGGTGGATGCCATGGTAGAAGAATATAGTTCTATGATGAATAATGATGTCTTGGAAGTGGTACCTAGACTGGAGGATAGATCAATTTAGGATCAAGGTGGATCTACAAGATCAAGTATGATGCAAATGACAGTGTAGAGAAGTATAAGGCTAAGTTCGCGGCAAAGGGGTACGCACAAAAGGAAGGGATAGATTATGAGGAGACCTTTGCCCCAGTTGCTAGATATACCTCTATTAGATCTGTTATATCCCTAACAACTCAGATGGGATGGGAGATTCACCAGATGGATGTCAGGATAGCATTCTTGAACAGGGTGATAGAAGAGGAGGTGTATATAGAACAACCTAAAGGCTTCGAGATTCATGAGAGGAGAACTCATGTATGTAGGTTGAAGAAATCTCTGTATGGGCTCAAGCAAGCACCCAAAGTGTGGTATGGTTGGATTGATAGTTACTTGCAGCAGTTGGGATTCATCAAGAGTGATGCTGATCCCAACCTCTACTACTTGATGGTGGAGAATTAGCCGCTTATTCTGGTATTATATGTAGATGACTTGTTCTTAACATGGTCATCGGGGCTCATAAAGGATTGCAAGAAGAACCTTGAAGCAGAATTTGACATGAAGGATATGAGGTTGATGCATTATTTTCTAGGCTTGGAGGTTTGGCAGAAGAATGGGGAGATCTTCCTTTGGCAAGGAAGATATGCTACAAAAATTCTAAAGAGATTCAGAATGTAGGATTGCTGACCAATGGCAACGCCCATGATCACCAACTGGAAGAAGATAGATGCATCAAGAGACAAGGAAGTTGACCCCACTTTGTACAAACAACTCATTGGGTCGCTCATGTATTTGGTCAACACTAGGCCAGGCATTTGTTTCGCTTTCAACACCCTTAGTCAGTTCATGGTGGAACCAAAAAGGATACATTGGGCAACAGCTAGGCACATTCTTAGATATGTGCGTGGAATAGTCTGATATGGGTTGAAATACACCCGAGGAGATGGCATTAGATTGAGCGGATTCACAGATGCAAATTGGGCAGGTAGTTCAGTAGACCGGAAAAGTACCTCCAGGTACTGCTTCAACGTTGGATCAGGGATGATCTCTTGGTGCAGCAAGAAGCAGAAGTCGGTAGCAATGAGCTCAGCAGAAGTGGAATATATGGCAGTTAGCACAACTACGCGCGAAGCGATATGGATTAGAAAGCTGCTTGTGAGCTTGATCAAAAAGAGGATGGGAGTGACCAGTGTTTACTGCGATAATCAGAGCTGTATCAAACTCTCTGAGAATCCATTATTTCATGATAGGTCAAAACACATTGATATCATATGTCACTTTATCAAAGACTGTGTTCAGCATGGGGGTAGTACAGTTGCAGTATGTTCCCATAAGAGATTAGGTAGCAGACGTACTCACAAAAGCTCTAGGTAGAGCTAAGTTCATCCAGTTCAGGGAACAAAAGGGTATGGCATAGAACTCGTTTCAGTAGCAGAAACATATGGATTCTCAGTTGCAACAATAGTAGATGAGAGGGAGTTGTAGTAGTTGGCAGCAATATGCAGGGTCAGCAACAACACAAATGCAGTGCAAAATCAGAGTGCAGTAGTTGGTGGGTAGTAAGGCCAAACATCAACAGCGTAGCAGGAAGTGGTACAGAGTTAGAGTGATGCTTCAGTAAGTTGCAGCACTTGAGTCTTGAGCACAGTCCTTGCTAAGAGGGAGTGTTGATTTTTGTAAGATTGGATGTGCTTTAGCGTCAAGATTTTGCAAAAAGGCTAAGACACATGCATTCTCCAAGACCCATAAATCGTTTGGGAGAATTCCACCTGAAAATGATTTAATTAAAATAATTAATCATTTTTAATGTATTTCTAAGTCTAAACTTAGGAAATGTGATTAATTAAACTGTATTAATTAGATCTAGTGAGAATCTTCTAGATGAGGACGAAGATCGAGTCCAAGCTAATCTTAGCCATCGATTATGTTTTAATCTTGGCTGTTGATACCTCAATGAGAGATTATAATAAGGAACTCGAGGGTCACTTGGAGAACACACCAATGTAGGTACTCAGTTGCCCAAGCAGATCTATTTTCTGAGTGGTTGAAGTTCGACAAGAGAAAATCGAATCAAAGGGAGAGTTGTAGGTGGGAGAGAAAGAGGGATCAACAATCATCCGAGAGTGCAGGGAAATTTTGGAAGGGGGAGAGCAGAGGAGGTACGCAGATCACCAGTGCAGAGGCAGTGACGCAGGCACTGTGCAGAGGGTGACGCAGTGAGGCTAGCGTAAGGACAGAAGGTCCTCTTCGACGTCAGAAAAACGCTGTGAAGAGTGAGAATTTGTTCAGTAAATTTTCTCAGTGTTTCTTCTTCTATTTTGCTATCTGGAATCTTTGTACATGAAATATTGCCAAAGAATAATAAAGAAACCCTCATTTGCTGCATCGATTTTCCCACATTGGGTTTTTCTAGGGACGATTGTCCAAAAATAACTGTCATTGTGGTTATACTTGTGCTCGTATTTTTCGTTGCATTTACTTTCCGTAATATGTTAATTGTGAAGGCTACAGTAGAATTTATTTCAATATTTACTGTGTAACACCGTAAAAACTTTATTCAAAATTAATAAGTAGAAGAAATAATATTAGTTGTTGCAGTAGGAATTTCGATTTAGGAATTTTCACAAACCAGTCACCCTACACACATGTCAACTATCATGAGCTATCATAGGGGATGGTGAACCATTCACCTTGTATACATCGCACCTATAGGGGAAAGTTGAACCACTCACCCTATGGTCACTCATAGCTCGAAGAAGTTTCCCAAGCCCCCAAAATCTCCCAGAGCTCAATGTTCAACTAGGACCCTCATAGTAGGGTCTAGCCCCGACTCTAGCCTCTTTATGAGGAAACTTGATCTTACCAAGAGGCTTTGCAAGGATGTAAGACACTTGTGCATCCATATTGGAATGATGGAACTTGATTGCTCCTTGTTGTACCATATTCCAAATAAAGTGGTACCTGGGGTCAATATGTGAAACACTGGATTCTCTGAATCCTACTCTGCAATATACAACAATGGTGATGTGCATAAATGGCTGCCGAAGAGTTTCCTTAAATGGCTTCATAATATGCCATGCTTGCTGCTTTGTGCATTCTGCTTTAATTTTGCTTTCAGAGTTACAAACTTCAGTCTTTGAAGGAGGACCTCAAGAGATATGGCACTCAGATGTGCTCTTACCATACTGTCCATCCAACAACTCTCTGCAGTATACTTTAGATCATACTATATTAATGAGCAGCTATCCATAAATTGTTTTCGTGTCAAGGCATACAATTTAAATGAGAGGATCGTCATCTTGTTGGACATATAACATCAATAGCTGTATCCAAACTACATAGCTCCCTCTGAATATCGAGAAAGTAACCTTGCCTACATCGTAACCATCTGCAACCTGTTATTAATCCAGGGATTTTATAACTCCCACTGAAGCTTTGCTTTAGGCGATCGTCTGGCCTTCAATCATGAGCTTCCCTTATGAGAGATGAGACTTTCCACGAGGCAACTGATCCATGATGTAATATTCCAAATTGGAAAAGATAGTAATACAAAGCACAATAAACTGGAAACTACAACATGGAAATAAATTGAAAATACCATAAAAATAGACAGAATAGCTGCGTCATTTTATTAATATGGAGGTGAAAACAGTACAACAATGCCTCAAAATAGATGGCACTCAAGCCAACAAAAGTGGGTTGGAATGGCCTGAAGCTCTCCCACAGAAAACACTGCTCTTTGTTGCGCTGTTGGAGCTCTTCCTTTGCGCTGCCCTGCTAGAAATGCTGCTGCTAGGTGAATAGGACTGCGTAGATGAGCATGCTTTGATACTCAGAAAAATCCGGGATTTAGAATCCGGACTCTATGGAAAAAACCCAGAATAACCCAGAAAGGATTTCCGGATTGGCTAACCTCGGAAAATCACCCTCCTAGTGTTTGCAATGCATAATTGCTGGGTATGCAGAAGTATGGGCTGAACTGATGGATAGAATAGATGCAAGTACTCCCAAGCCCAACTATTGAAGGGTTGATCTCTTCAATGGATTCCAAGCAGAAATGCTGTGGAATTTCACCCTCTTCTGATGAACTCTGCTATTGGACTACGTAAGTCACTCAGTGACTGCGCAACACTAGAGGGTCTGCAAATGGCCTGAATACTGGATGATGAGATCAGCTCACATGGACAACAAGAATCCTCTCATGAGTAGGCACTCGAAGTCCCCCGAGGATGAGGTTGGGATCTCCGCTTAGAGACACCCTCGTGCTAGACAGCCTTGCAGACTCGGCTAAACAGCTCAAGCGTGCTCAAGTCGTGAACGACAAGAAAACAATAATAATCAAGAATGATCTCTATGGCCGCCCTCACCTCTTTTGTATACTTGTGGAACCCTCACACTCGTGGGCCCACATCATAACTGTGCTGCTCTCTTGGTCCATATCCTCCTCCTTGACTGCGTTGTTCACATGATCTCATGGCCCCCTCCACTATTGCGTTGCTCCACTTTCACACTGGTGAAGTGGTTTTATTGTACTAAAGGGATTTATGGGTCCCTCTACCGTCTTATTCATCTATTAATTAAGGAAGATAAAATTTAATATTCTAATTAGCTAAAAGCTAAATTAGGAATATTACAGTCCTCCCCGCCAAAACATTGCTTGTCCTCAAGCAATTGCAAAGATGTGGGCCACCCTGTTGGCCCGATGCAACTGAGAACCAATGCCCGGATCCCATACAAACCCCTCAATGCAACTATGCCCTTGTGTCAGGCTACCCGGAACAGACCCCTCAATGCCGAGATCCCAAACTAATCTCTCACCACACCTATCATCAATCAATCCTCCCGGATCCCAACGCCACCATGGCCAATCATTGCCCAAGTCCCCTAGCTCGGACTGCGCACTGCAGCTGGCTATAGCTACTGCCTCATGAGGTGAAGACCGCCAACATGCATCAATGCTCCATGGCTCCTGTTGTGCTGTAGCTCTGACTGTATAGGCTGCCCCACCAATTGCGTACCAACTCATCACCTCTCTCCAATCCAACCCCTGACTCAATCCAATGTTGATCCTGCTCTCCCGAAGTCGGGATGGAATGTTGAAGAGCTGTCGACATGTGCCCCACTACCAATTGGAAACTGTAGTATCTGTCATGTCTACGGGTCCCTGCTTCGTTATGCTCCCTAAGAAGATCGTACCATCAATAGGATACCAACTCATGATCTCTCGCCAATCTATCCCGGTAGAAAAATCCAATGTGGTGCTATCTACATACGAAACATGTTTGGGGTGTGGTCACCAACTGATACTCAACTCATGTTGTTTTGTCTCGCCTGTCAACGAGAACTGCATGAAAAGGAAGGCCCCTCTTTCTATAATAGGCCCAAGTGGACAAGCTATGCTGCAAGCCCCATCGATGTACTTCTGGAGAGTGCTGCTCCTTGAAAGTACTGCAGTCCTGCTAACTGTATGTGCATCTATCGACACCTCATCAGTGGGTTGGCCCAAATATGGATGCACCACCATCTCCAACAGCTCCTCCTCAATGGCTGACCCCAAGGTTAGCCGCATATCTAGCACTGACTCACTGTGAGTCCCCATCTGATTCTCCCCCAAAGGGATATCGTGCATGATGTGCATAGCCTCCTCCTCAACTGCCCCATGCTTAGGCTGAATCATCACAAGTGTCTCATCATCCTGAATATCTCTCATTGAGTCCTTTGACTGCTCACCCTGCACACTGGAAGAAAAATCTGGCCTACCGTCGTCAACTCCACATGACGGCTCATGCTCCCCAGAAGCATCCTCATATGACCCCATGGAATCATCTGAAGAGGAGTCCTCGTCTTGGCATACAAAAGGAATGTACTCCTGCTCTACCTATGCCACATCATATGCGTCACTCAAGCATAAGTGATCAAGCCTCCAAGGTTCTTTGCAGATGAAGCGAAGTCCCTTCCTCCTCAGCTCGTTCTTGCTGCCTGAATGCTCAAGAGTGATCCTCCAGATGTCACTCCCTCTGTTTCTGATCTGCTAATAACTCCCTCGTAGCCCTGTCTCTGCTAAACGTGGTGTCTCCCAGGGTACACAATAAACTAGAAACTACAACAATATGGAAATAAACTGAAAACACCATAAAAATAGACAGAATAGCTGAGCCATTTTATTAATATGGAGGTGAAAACAATACAACAATGCCTCAAAATAGATGGCACTCAAGTCGGTAAAAGTGGACTGGAATGGCCTCAAGTTATCCCACTGAAAACACTGCTCTCTGCTGCGCTGTTGGAGCTCTTCCTCTACGCTGCCCTGCTGGAAATGCTACTGCTGGGTGAATAGGACTGCGTAGATGGGGATGCTCTGATGCTCAGAAAAATCCGAGATTTAGAATATGGACTCTATGGCAAACACCCAGAATAACCCAAAAAGGATTTTCGGATTGGCTGATCTCGGAAAATCACCCTCCTAGGGTTTGTAATGCATAACTATTGGGTATGTAGAACTATGGGCTGAACTGACGGATAGAATAGCTGCAAGTACTCCCAAGCCCAACTATTAAAGGGTTGATCCCTTCAATGGATTCCAAGCAAAAATGCTATGGAATTTCGCCCTCTTATGATGAACTCTGCTACTGGACTGCGTAAGTCACTGAGTGACTGCGCAACACTAGAGGGTCTGCAAATGGCCTGAATACTGGATGATGAGATCAACTCACATGGACAAAAAGAATCGTCTCCTGAGTAGGCACTCGAAGTCCCCCGAGGATGAGGTTGGGATCTCCGCTCGGAGACACCCTCGTGCTAAACAACACTGCAGACTCGGCTAAACAGCTCAAGCGTGCTCAAGTCGTGAACAGTAAGAAAATAATAATAATCCAGAATGCTCTCTATGGCCGCCCTCACCTCTTTTGTATACTTGTGGAACCCTCACACTCGTGGGCCCACATCATAACTGTGTTGCTCTCTTAGTCCATATCCTCCTCCTTGACTGTGCTGTTCACATGATCTCTTGCCCCCCTCCACTACTGCGTTGTTCCACTTTCACACTCGTGAAGTGGTTTTATTGTACTAAAGGGATTTATGGGTCCCTCTACCGTCTTATTCATCTATTAATTAAGGAAGACAAAATTTAATATTCTAATTAGCTAAAAGCTAAATTAGGAATATTACAGTCCTCCCCGCCAAAACATTGCTTGTCCTCAAGCAATTGCAAAGATGTGGGCCACCCTGTTGGCCCGATGCAACTGAGAACCAATGCTCGAATCCTATACAAACCCCTCAATGCAACTATGCCCTTGTGTCAGGCTACCTGGAATAGACCCCTCAATGTCGGGATCCCAAATTGATCTCTCACCACACCTATCATCAATCAATCCTCCCGGATCCCAACGCCACCATGGCTAATCATCGCCCAAGTCCCCTAGCTCGGATTGCGCACTGCAGCTGGCTATAGCTACTGCCTCATGAGTTGAAGACCGCCAACATGCATCAATGCTCCATGGCTCTTGTTGTGCCGTAGCTCTGACTGTATAGGCTGCCCCACCAACTGCGTACCAACTCATCACCTCTCTCCAATCCAACCCCTGACTCAATCCAATGTTGATCCTGCTCTCCCGAAGTCGGGATGGAATGTTGAAGAGCAGTCGACATGTGCCCCACTGCCAACTGGAAACCGTAGTATCTGTCATGTCTACGGGTCCCTGCTTTGTTATGCTCCTGACTAAGAAGATCGTACCATCAATAGGATACCAACTCATGATCTCCCGCCAGTCTATCTCGGTCGAAGAATCCAATGTGGTGATATCTGCATACAGAACATGTTTGGGGTGTGGTCACCAACTCATACTCAACTCATGCTGTTCTGTCCCGCCTGTCAACGAGAACTGCATGAAAAGGAAGGCCCCTCTCTCTATAATAGGCCCAAGTGGACAAGCTATGCTGCAAGCCCCATCGATGTACTTCTGGAGAGTGCTGCTCCCTGAAAGTACTGCAGTCTTGCTAATTGTATGTGCATCTACCGGCACCTCATCAATAGGTTGGCCCAAATATGGATGCACCACCATCTCCAACAGCTCCTCCTCAATGGCTGACCCCAAGGTTAGCCGCATATCTAGCACTGAATCACTGTGACTCTCCATCTGATTCTCCCCCAAAGGACCATCATGCATGATGTGCATAGCCTCCTCCTCAACTACCCCATGCTTCACCATATGCTGCTCAAGCTGAATCATCACAAGTGTCTCATCATCCTGAATATCTCTCATCGAGTCCTCTGACTGCTCACCCTACAGGCTGGAAGACAAATCTGGCCTACTGTCGTCAACTCCACATGACGGCTCATGCTCGCTAGAAGCATCCTCATATGATCCCATGGACTCATCTGAAGAGGAGTCCTCATCTTGGCATACAAAAGGAATGTACTTCTGCTCTACCTCTGCCACATCATCTGCGTCACTCAAGCATAAGTGATCAAGCCTCCAAGGTTCTTTGCAGAGGAAGCAAAGTCCCTTCCTCCTCAACTCATTCTTGCTGCCTGAATGCTCAAGAGTAATCCTCCAGACGTCACTCCCTCTGTTTCTGATCTGTCGATAACACCCTCGTAGCCCTGTCTCTGCTAAACGTGGTGTCTCCCAGGTTACACAATAAACTGGAAACTACAACAATATGGAAATAAACTGAAAACACCATAAAAATAGACATAATAGCTGAGCCATTTTATTAATATGGAGGTGAAAACAACACAACAATGCCTCAAAATAGATGGCACTCAAGCCGGCAAAAGTGGGCTGGAATGGCCTCAAGTTCTCCCACTAAAAACACTGCTCTCTGTTGTGCTGTTGGAGCTCTTCCTCTGCGCTGCCCTGCTGGAAATTCTGCTGCTGGGTGCATATGACTGTGTAGATGGGGATGCTTTGATGCTCAGAAAAATCCGGGATTTAGAATTTGGACTCTATGGCAAAAACCCAGAATAACCCAAAAAGGATTTCCGGATTGGCTGACCTCGGAAAATCACCCTCCTAGGGTTTGCAATGCATAACTGCTGGGTATGCAGAACTATGGGCTGAACTGATGGATAGAATAGCTACAAGTACTCCCAAGCCCAACTATTGAAGGGTTGATCCCTTCAATGGATTCCAAGCAAAAATGCTATGGAATTTCGCCCTCTTATGATGAACTCTGCTACTGGACTGCGTAAGTCACTGAGTGACTGCGCAACACTAGAGCGTCTGCAAATGGCCTGAATACTGGATGATGAGATCAGCTCACATGGACAACAAGAATCCTCTCATGAGTAGGCACTCGAAGTCCCCCGAGGATGAGGTTGGGATCTCCGCTCAGAGACACCCTCGTGCTAAACAACACTGCAGACTCGGCTAAACAGCTCAAGCGTGCTCAAGTCGTGAGCGACAAGAAAATAATAATAATACAGAATGCTCTCTATGGCCGCCCTCGCCTCTTTCTTATACTTGTGGAACCCTCACACCCCTGGGCCCACATCATAACTGTGCTGCTCTCTTGGTCCATATCCTCCTCCTTAACTGTGTTGTTCACATGATCTCTTGGTCCCCTCCACTACTGCATTGTTCCACTTTCACACTAGTGAAGTGGTTTTATTCTACTAAAGGGATTTATGGGTCCCTCTACCCTCTTATTCATCTATTAATTAAGGAAGACAAAATTTAATATTCTAATTAGCTAAAAGCTAAATTAGGAATATTACACATGATGAGGAAGGTTTTTTTTTCATTCAAGTGTCGATATATATAACACTATTTTTCATAAGAACCTGGCTGGATGCAACTCGGATGCCAAAATCAGGGTCTCCTGCTTAACATAGAATCTGACATGCACCTTTTCAAGGTGCTTCTGTTTTCATGCTGATGAGGGTTTCCACAAAATAAATTGTTCCACAGTGCCATGGGAAAGCTTCAGGTGTGCTGCATTGCTTATCAAAGTTGCTGCAATTTCTTTTACTGAAAGATCCTTGTAGTTTCTTCATAGTAGATAACTTTTCAAAAGATAAGCTATCCGACTGTTTTGTTCACAACTTCGTTTGTGAACAAGTTACCAGGAGCTTCAACATATCATTATGGCTACTATTATACAGGAGATCCTAAATGACGCTGAGCTGTATATGCTGAGATGCCATACCTAGAGTGGTGGCACATATAATTAAAAATCTTCACTGCACAGGGTTATATTTTAGGATAGCTTCAGGTCTTTCAGGAGACCCATTCCATCTTGAGAGATCCAAGATTTTTGCTTACCGATATGTCTTCAGTAGGATCTTTGTTCCGTTACACGAAGCTTTCTATTATAGTATAGAAGACTTTGCTATAAATATAAAAAACTTTCCCAGCTTGACGCCTGTAGGTAGGTACTGTAAGTCAGAAGTTGTCTCAACTGATATAAGAAGTTCAAATTGAGTATATATATATATATATATATATATATATAGATGAGCTGATCATGTCATTGTAGATGCATTAATGCTACTGAGTAATAGGACTGATGAGCAATGTGTGTACTTCAAACATTGAAAACCTTGTTTCATGTTACAGTGAACCTATGCTACTGCAAAATTATTCCTGTTGTAGATATCAATGCCCAGAGATACAATCACTGTGTATCAGCGTAATTCCACAGCATGTACACACAGTATTACCTGTGTTTGCTTTTCTTATTTCAGGTTCAAACGATACCAAGAGATGAAAATGATCTCTCATCCATATGTGTTAGGGTCAAAGAAGCAAACATCGCGATTTTATCGTGATTTTTTGAAAAAATCGCAATTTTTTCAACTCAACGATTTTATCGGCGATTTTTTTGGTAAAAATCGTGGGCCCATCAAACAGCAACCCTATAAGTTCAAAAATCGATTTTTTTTTGGTCATTTTTGCAGCCCTCTCATTTTCCTGACACACCCTGTTGGCAGTTAATGGTAATGTTAAATTCTTAAAGTAAAAGTGCACTTTTACTTAAATTTTTAACATTACCATGAAATGACTCAGGATGTTTAAGAGTGGTTTCGACCTCATTGGATTTCATATGGAGAAACTAGAATTTTAGATTTCACTCAAAATTCAGCAGACTTAATGGTTTTCAGGGTTTCATGGTTTGGGGATTTGCATTGTTTCCATTTGATTCTATTATGTGTAAGGGTATGAGATTGGTATTTGATCAAGAGTATGAAGTCCTTTAAGAACCTTGATGTTGGTGGCATTGATTGTTGAACTTTGTTGATGTTGGTGGTATTGATTGTTGAACTCCCCTACCGTGGCCTTAACAAGAATGTACCCTTCACTCAAAGGAAAACAACTAGTTAGGCATGTTAATCTTTTTCTACTGCATTTTAAGGTTGAGGAGATGAACCCTTCACTCAAACCAAAATCATTGGTTAGGCATATTAAACTTTTTCAATTTCTATCATGTTATAAGGTTGAGCAATCCAAGTCTGAAGACTTTGAGCTAGATGATGTTTATGTATCTCTTGTTGATGATCCCATTTCTAGTAGCGATGAATCAATGATGAGTTTCATTAGGAGGAGGAGCAACAATAGGAGGAGGAGGTGACACCACCTACCCCTGCTACCGGTAGAGGACGTGGTCTGCCTCCTTTAGTTCCTGGTGCTTCAGGATCTGGAGCACAACAGAGTCCATTGCCAGCCCCGCCAGCTTCTTCGTCTAGAGGGAAAGCTGTTACATTTTCTCACAAGAGGGGTAGAGGAAATTAGTAGTATAGGTTATTTGGTGCATTCCTTTGTATATAACATTATGACTTATGATATGAGATACATTATTATATTTTTTGTTGATATTTTGAGGTTGAGTTGAGACTCAAGACTTAGTATTCAGGACATGATTCACTATTATGTGTGATGTAGCACTAGACATGATATTACATGTCTTATATATTAGTTTTTTTTTCATATTTATGTGTCAATGCATTTATTTTATGTTGTGGGTGCTTTAGATATTAAAAAAATTGAAAAAAAATGAATATTTTTGTATGTGCCGATTTTTTCCCGATTTTTACGATTTTTTCCGATTTTTTCCCCTCGCCGATTTAATCCCGATCGCGATGTTTGCTTCTTTGGTTAGGGTTACCTTCATAATCCAGGTTGCCAAAAATACAGCTGTCACAGTTTCATTAATTTCATATATAGGTTGTTCACACTGGTTTCTATGAATAGATCTTCACAACTACTACTTCAAGAATGATTTTCCCTTTTCTGATTTGGTTGTGGATGCGAAGGGCTTCACAACCATGCCGAGGTCAAATTTGTGCATCATCAGTGAATTTCCACTAAGCGTGCAACTCCTCTTCTTCACTCAGTTGCGTCATTCAACATAGGAAGATCCCCTCTCAATACTAAATACTGCCATATTGATATGCCTATGCCAATATTGTTCCTGTCATCAGTCATAAGTACATCAAGGGATACAGCCTTAAGAGCAGAGTCGAGAGAAAGGTGAAACATAGTTGTTGTACTGAGACCCCTGTAGCAAAAATACGACTGAGCCATCCATCAAACTGCTGCAACAATGTTATAATATAATATGATTGTGCCATATCAGTGAGCGAGTAACTTGTCAGAGACTTCTTATGACTACTTCAGATAGTACTGTTAAATTCCCCTTCAGGACAAGTCCATAAGATGATGATACTTTCAGATTTGGCACAATAGATGGATCCTAGCTCCTGTTGCAAATCTGGTGTCACAAAATAGGGCTTAGGCTGCCATAACTTCTCCCCATAAATTCTTTTATCCATACTACGAAATCAAATTTCCTTGCTCAGAATTGTGACTCTCAGGGCTGAATCTCAAGTGGTGTCTTTACACTGACAAAATAGGTCACAAGCATAGAGATTTAGTTTCAATAGATTTGATAAATGATCCAATGATTGACCACGCAGTCAGTTCTCAAAAGTGAGCAAAATTTTGCCTCAGTTTCCATTCCAAATCATCCAAATATACTTGAACGAATGCCTTAATAAATCAGTGAAGGACTTCCTCAGTTTAGGCTCGGATTAGACGTTAAGATCATTGCAATTGATGCTTCAGAAAATGTAAGGTCAAACCCTAGGCAGAGATGAATTAGCCCAGAGAATTTCACTTGACACAGATTTGTTTAGAGCCGAAAATACCACATAGATAAGCCTCCGAATAGGCTTCAGGAGGGCTGAATATGCTACAGATAAAGATCACGGATTAAGCCTCAGGAGATCAATGAAGGAAGACTTCAGACAGGCTTGGATTAGGGCATGCGATTTGCTTTAGAAACCCGTACAGATTTGTCTTAGATAATAATTTCGCACTATACCTCAGGAGCCGCAGAGAACTCAAAGAGTTGAAGTTTCATGCCATAGTAAACCTCCAAAATTCATAGACCTAGGAGCCGAGATCAGATGTCAACCATATTAGAGATCAAAAGTGCTTAGAAACCCTAGCAAAGAACTGACCATGGATAGGGTTAACCACCAGCACTTTAGCCCTCTTCCACTTGCTCAAAACACCTCTATCAGTCCTAAAGTAGACCCACGACTCTCCTTCTGCTAGGGTATGAAGCTCGGCCTTCATATAATCCTTAATACAGGCCTGCGATAGCCCTAAACCACAGCGGCAGCCTTCTGCTCCTATGCGGGCCCCTTAAAGAGACAAAACAAACTTCAAACAATGCCCAGAATTACCCTAGACATCTTTCCAAAACTGTCTCAAAGCAACCATGGAATTTCGTCTAGATCAATAAGAAGAAGATCGAAGAGCCTCAAAGATGCTTCCGATAGAACCATAATCCAAAAGTTAAAACCCTACAAACATCAACCTTTTCCTACAATTGCTTTCTGTTTCACTCCTGCTTGGGCGTGACCTCTCCATAGCTCTGATTTCATGTTAATTTTAGGTTAACATGTTCTTTGCTTAGGACAGTTACTCCATTATTAAATATTAGCCCATTTTAATCCATTAGCAATCACACAAATCATCATCATATTGACAGTAACTGAAAAAGGAACATATACAAGTGCAGAAGACAAGCCAAGACAAGAGGACAGTATAATATGGCTCAAGCTAGTGAAAAACCCCAAGATGGGGAAAACCCTTGATCAAATCATCTTATTATCAATATCAAATGTTCAGCAGAGAGAGAGTACAATAGATCAAAGTCAAAGTGACTGCTAATTTGAAATTCCAACTTTAGATAAGAGAGAGGTTCAAAAGCTGCAACTCTAGTACTTTGCCAACAGATGTTACTCATGATCTGGTTAGGGCTACTTACAGTATGCTGTTGTCTTGCTTAACCAATTCATAACACCTCATTTCAACTGCAGCTAACCCTGGCATACCAGAAGGTGCCCTTCGCTGGCCCTTAGGGTTTGTCTAGACCCTTGATAAGCTACTCAGCTTCGTGATCTATGCAAGAGCAGGCCTGCGTCATTCCTGAAGTAGTAGATCTGAAGTGTGGTCATTAAATGGGGAGAAAACCATCAGAGAGGCTATACCCAAACTCAGCCTCATTTACTGCTCTAGAATTCGGTCCTGCAATGACAAGTAGGCCCATACAAACTGTCCACAAATTCCTTTAAGTGTCCATCAGAAAATCTCGGTCCTGTTGAAGATGAGAAACCCAAAACAAAACACCCCTTTGTCCTCCTTCTAGAACTCGGCTACCTCAAACATGCCTTTGAGCCATTTGATATGACAAATGAGGTTGTAGGCACCTCTATATATACAAATTGTTGGGGGTTCAAGTGACACGTCCTTTGGGCTTTATGAGCTTACATGATGATGTAACCGACCTTGAAAATTTGCACATGTGTGGACATAAATTCAAAAACATACTTCTGCTTGTCCAAATTTGATGATCTTTAGGTTGATTTTGGTCCTCTCGAAAAGAGGAATTCAATGCAATAATCATCTCCAACAGATGAACTGTCCACTAATGGAATTTGGCCCTTGTTGCCAATTTTAACATTCATTTTACAGGGTTAAAACTTACAACATGCTCTAGTCATAGCTGATTTTGTTGCACCCAATCACTTAATCAGAGGAATCTTATATTGTAATATAACCCTAGCCTTATCTCTTGAAATGCCCAGAGTCATGTGTACTTGCATCAAGCATCAGGATATGTAACATACCTATATTCATAAGGGTGTCATCATTATTACTCTGAAAGATAATGAAGTTTGAGCATGTAAATAAGCAAGAGCAACTATGACATATAAATTGGATTCTTATTATTGTCTATCCCTCAGTCAATACTAGTCATGTCAAGTACGGTTCAAAACTTAATTTTTTTTTGGAACCATCTACACCAGTAGCAAAGGTTCCATTTTCTCAATTTTGTTCTTTGGAAGCTACATCCTCCTCTTTAATTGAACGTTGAATATGAGAGTCCATATCATGTCAAAACATCAATCTGCCTATGAAGATTATACATGCTTAGTAAGGTATGTAGCTCAGAAAGTATTGTAGTAATTTGAATCCAACATTTGTCCATGTAATGCATATCCATGAGCTTGCACAACCAAAGCAGGTTATATTACAAGCACCCTAAGAAAAGTCAAAACTGAAAAGAAGAACCAAACCCGCATCAATATTCTAGAGTTTAAGGATAAAAAATAAAATACAGTGTATTGTATCTTTACAAGAAATTAAGTCCACCATGCATTTATAATAACATGTTGAACAACAATAACATCCCTGCATATAACGTTTTTTTGGGAATGACAAGCTACAGGGGTTGCACCTCATTAGTCCTCAAAAGTGTATAAAAAAAAACGACACACCGTTTTTAAGAGGGTATGTGTAATGTCCGTAGGGAAAATTTTGCCCTTAGTTTTGTTGGAGCATAAGATATTCATTCTTTTAGTCAACAAAAGGACAGTGAATGCATAATAATGTAAACCAGTAGATGATTCTCAACAATACCAACAATACATCTAGATACCCTGTCCACAGATTCATTTCTAGGGCCGTTACACCAGTAGGGTTTGTTGTACAACACTTAAACAATTTAGTAACACTAACAACACTAACTACTCCAACAACTATCCAGCTTACAGTTTCTCCACTGTTGCTGACTAGTCCCCCACAATCTCGCTGCCTTGCTATCCTGTTGCTCACGGAGGGCCCTAATGGGCTTGTCGTTGTTCTAATTGCTTACTCAGAATGTCTTTTCCATCCTGACTTCACTTTGCTGCCACAAATTGTAACTGAGAATGACCTGGAGATGAACTACTGTCGTGAATAGTGCTCAGACCAGGGCCCGCATGCACAGGATAAATTTATGGCTGTCTTCACTACCACAATTATGCCCTCAAGGGTGAATTGCTGCCCTCAGAACACTCCAGGGATGGTCCACAGCCACAGGAGGGTTTATCCAATGGAGATTCCTCAGGAAAACCTTGCTAAAACCATGCACATATGTCCCGCTGTCACAGAATAGCATTCCCTTTGCCACAGAAAGATTAATGAGGTAGGCTGCTGCTGTCAATGAGTCCACATTTCCTTATAAAGACCAACAAGGTAGGCTGCTCCTGCCACAGAAATGAGTCCACGTTGCCATAGAAAGACCAGTAAAGTAGACTGCTGCCTTAGAATTGTTCCTTTACTGCCCAAACAGATTATGGCACAGAATCGATGAAGAATGCCCAGAAACAAGCAATCTGCTCCTCAGGATGGCTAGGCTAGGTCTGTCTGTTAAAGTTGTTCAGAAGAACCCAAAGAAACAATAGATCGACCTTCTCCAAGATGTCGCGATGTTAGGATTCCAAACAAAGATGAAGATAGGGACTGACTAGGATGGAATCTTTCACCACCGAAGACCAGTCAAAGAGAGAAGGGTCTTAAGACCCTCAGAAAGACTCAGAACCTCAGCTCCTTAGATCAAGAAGAATGATATCAGTAATCCATTATGCTTTCCCTCATAAGGACTCCTGCCCCTTATATAGTTTTCCCTTGGGGGTTTCCCCTCCTAATTTCAAATTAAAAATAATCTTTAAGTTTCCCTCCAAAGCCCCCTTTTTGAATTAATTTATGAATGTTACTTTATAAGAATGGGGTTTTACCCCCTAAATAACATTAAACCACAATTCCCTTATAAATTAGACTATGACCTACGGGAATTAGATAGGTCACTCAGTCCTTTTGGGCTTCATTTCCTAAGGAATATTACAGTCCCCCCTGCCCGACATTGCTTGTTCTCAAGCAACTGCAAATCCTGAGGCCACCATGGTTTGACCCTATATCATATCATTTCCTCAACATTTATTTGTCCCTTTGCAAAGGTCTTGCTCGTCATAAAAAAGTTAAACCTATATCTTGTGCCTGCTCATCCAACAGTTCATTTCAACTGGTCCCTCCTTGATCAAAACCTTCAGATGTATAACCTTGCTGAAAGCCATTGTCTGCTTCTGTTTTTGATGGGTTGACTCCTAAGGCATCACCATGTTGTGCAACTACAATTTCAACACTCAAATACCTCTTCCAATTGTGTATGCTTAATTCGTCCATAACTAGTAAAGTAGTCTTTGGAATTCCATTTCCAAATTCATCTTTCTGTAACCTTAAACCAATGTCTTCCGTGTTTGTATGGTGGTTACATGCCAGGGAATTACCTGCAATAATTTCCTTTTCATTTTCCCTCGCCAGCAACATGATGCTATGGTCATCTCTGACCACATCTTTATTGTTTATGTCATTTTGAAATGCTGCTATCCATAGTACCCTGACAGATAGAAACATAAATGCTTTATTCATAGCATCACCCACTTGGAAACCTGAATTAGTTTCCACTGCCAAACTTCTATTAGAAGTAAACATCATGGAAATAGTTCAGGTCAGTCTCTGTTATGAATATTTTATTAATTATTAGTTAGATATAGTTATATTAGGTTTTATTAACTGAAAGGGCATGATCAAAGATCATGCCTCTTCACCAAGGGACACCATGAGGCTATATTTAAAGCCTCGGTGATTCCCCAATGTAAATCATCTTTTATCTTCATCAATAATAATATATAATTATCAAGTTTATCAGAGTTTTTACACTCCATTGGTATCAGAGCCATCGCTCTTCGGGATCTGTGTGATCACCCAGGAATTACAGAATTCCAGAATTGCAATTCTAGAATTGCAGATTTTTTTAAAACAAGTGCAGAATTACTTTCCGAACTGTTCAGCAGCCATTTCAGAATTTTAAATTCTGCAATTGAAGACGCCAGCAGTCTGAAAAAGTGCGAGATTTGTGGGTCCAATTAAATATCACTACCAATTAGTTGTTGGGTTCTTGCTCAAAGGGGCGGGTTTCTTATTCCACAGGAGTCATATGAACAGCGCCATTCATCTATCACTTCATTGACGTCATTGTTGTCTCTAATCATCTGTAGATTGTTTTGTGGATGTAACTGTTGCTTCTGCCCAACAACCGAATATCACATTGTTTAGGGATTATTAAAGGCCGAAATCCAACGACATTTCTAATTGTTGATTAAACATTTATGTTGCTCAAAGATATAGGGTATTCGTCCAACAGATTTCTACGGTGATCCATCGTATTTCACTCGTCCATTTCCCGCCGTCCACGTCTTCCCCGCCGTCGTAGCCTTCTCCTCCGCTGTCCCAGCGTTCCGCTGCCTGTCACACCGCCAATTCCTTTACCCGCAGTCCTTCCCGCAGCCAATTCTTATCCGCAGTCTTTTCCTTACCGCAGCCATTACTTCCGCCTGCCCTACCCGTCCGCCGTTTTCTGCACTCCGCCCAACAAACAAACTTACGTTTAAAAAAATAAAAATCGTGAACAGGTGTGACTATCGATAACTCTCGGCATCGTTATATTAATAAAAATTGATTAATTATAATTATAAGAACAGTGGTCACAACATTATAAGAAATCGATTAACTCCATCGGCATCATATATTAAAAAAAAAAAAAATCGGAACGGGCACATTTTAATGCGGTGAACGAATTGTTTAATAGGAACAATCTGACATTAAAAAAAAAAAAAAAAAAACCGGACGGGTATAACGTTGAACTATTTTTTATATATAACTATAATATATATATTATATAATTATACTTATATATAAAATTTATACAAATAAAATAATAATTATTATTATTTAAATAAATAAATAATTATTATTATTATTAAAAAATATTAATTTAATTAATTAATTAAATATTATTTAATTAATTAATTAAAAAAAAATTTAATTAATTAATTAATTAAATATTAATTAATTAATTTTAAAGAAAAAAGAGAAACTGGCAGAAAAATATTCCCACCTCAGTATGTCTTTATCAATGATGACGGTTGAGCAGATAAAAAGGCAAATATGGCTAAAACAAATAGAGGCTAAGGACAATGAGAACAAAATATTGCAGAAATTTAATGCCATCATGGACAAGTTAGATCTAAGGCAAAAACCAATAGTTCCTAACATGGAACAAAATCAACAAAACAATTCCGCAGATTCAGGGAACTCAGAAGAGCATCAGGAAAAATCTGATTCCCCACGTCACCATGAAGATACAGATGTTTATAAACAACAAAATGTTCCATCCCCAGAATTTAACGAAACATGTGAAGCGACAAACACATCTGAAGCCATTGATATAGCGCCAGAAGCTGTTAAGGCCTTCGGTGATGAAGCAAACACAGTTGTTAGGAAGGAAGAATTTGATGATGAGGAGAAGTTACATCAGACAATAATTGTTGGTAGCCTACCTCTAAATCTAAAAAGGAACAAAGAAGAATCACCAGCAGTACCAGGAATAGGATCTGACCCTGTCAATATCAGATCTTGTCACTATCCACATCACCAAAAGATTGAACTCGAGAAGATCTTCCACGATCTTTTTAAAATGTGGGAAGCAAGAGCTCATCGCTTGAGAAAACCAGACATTCGTCAACATTGTCCATCATTACGTATGCTTTGAGGACAAAGCATCTTAAGAGAGGGGCAATGTTATGAATATTTTATTAATTATTAGTTAGATATAGTTATATTAGGTTTTATTACATACCTCTTCACCAAGGGACACCATGAGGCTATATTTAAAGCCTCGGTGATTCCCCAATGTAAATCATCTTTTATTTTCATCAATAATAATATATAATTATCAAGTTTATCAGAGTTTTTACACTCCAGTCTCCCAGTGTCCATACAACCTTCAACTGTGACATCATTTATAGCAGTTATAATGACTCCTTGGGATCCTCTTTTGAAAGCAAAGTTTGAGACAATAACAGAGGGTAATATATCTCGTGCTCCACTCAAATCATCTGACACTAATGCTATAACAATTCCAAACAGGGCAGTACATGCGATTAGGACTCTAACAATGCTTCAAAAATCATTTACATCAGCAAGACATTCCTTGAGCAGTGATAGAATATCCTTCGCCTCTTGTGACTTAGACAGATTAATGATCTTTTTAACCTTAGTCTGTGAATAGTTTATAGATATCAAAATTTACTGGCCTCGACAAATTTGCACCTTTGTCAACCTCATAAAGATGTGCTAGACACAATATGATTCCCCAGGTCCTGAAGTGTAAGGATGGCGACATTAGGTGGTAGCTTATAGTCTCCTGCCAATGCTAAATACTGAGGTTTCTTTATCTGATTTTGTTCCCCATCTGAAATTATGACAAATGAGAATTGAAGAGGAAGCAATGCTTTCTATCCCTTCATACATAACACAGTTGTCCTATCTGTCAAATCCACCTGTTCTGCGTGAATCATATGCTTAATACCTTCACTGTTTATAAATCTGTCTGCAAGGTCCATAGGTCTGGCTTCATCTACTAGTTGCTTTGCTATTGAATAGAAACAAAAAACGTTAGCATCAACTGTAGATAATCCAGTCATTTCCGACATTATAAGGTTTTCTTCATCAACTAGTTGCTTTGCTATTGAATAGAAACAAATAACGTTAGCATCAACTGTAGATAATCCAGTCATTTCTGACATTATAAGGTTCGAGTTATGTGTTACACTTTTATTAGTTATTTTGAGAGCTTTTGGGGTTGCAATCATATTTGTTAGAAGGTCATTGAACTTCCCATTGCTGTATTGCTATTTAGCATACTTCTTTTGCAATGTCCCTTCCTGACCCTTAGAAGCAAAATGAAGTTGTGCCATAGCCTTCCTGGACCCCATGGGCTATTGACACGAACAATATGGGGTCATCATAACAAAATAGAATAATATTTAAATAGAAGGGGTAAAAAGTCACTTTCAGGGGAATTAAGTGACCCATGGTATTCGGAGGAGGGAATTATTATAAAATGGAGAAGTAGATTGGAGGAGAATATGGAAGAATTATTGAGAGATTGTTAAGGAACTTTAGGAGTTGCCAAGTGAAAAGCAGAAACCCTAATAATTACCATCTCCGGTATTGGGAGACATACCCTAGATGTAGTTCATTGGCTTCAGCATTGGAAGACACTCCCTTGTCAATTAGTTGTTGAGCATAGTAATTTTACAGGATTGGCAGCAATAAGGCTAAGTGAAGATCAACATTTGGAAGGTCAAATTTTTAGAGGCCGAGACTCTTAATCAAGGACTTTCCTGTGGGGAATTAAGTGACCCATGGTATTCGGAGGAGGGAATTATTATAAAATGGAGAAGTAGATTGGAGGAGAATATGGAAGAATTATTGAGAGATTGTTAAGGAACTTTAGGAGTTGCCAAGTGAAAAGCAGAAACCCTAATAATTACCATCTCCGGTATTGGGAGACATACCCTAGATGTAGTTCATTGGCTTCAGCATTGGAAGACACTCCCTTGTCAATTAGTTGTTGAGCATAGTAATTTTACAGGATTGGCAGCAATAAGGCTAAGTGAAGATCAACATTTGGAAGGTCAAATTTTTAGAGGCCGAGACTCTTAATCAAGGACTTTCCTGTGGGGTTGAATTGAAGACCAATTATACTAGAGGAGCCATAATCTGGTGATTGATTCAGGGATATGGGCTGGATCGGATGTCTTGATCATTGTCTTGGGAGGCTGTAGTCAGATAATTGATTTAGTGTTAGGGCCCTGTTACCCACCAAAAGTGGGTACCTCTAGGAGAGCTTTTCTCCTATTCGTCTTCTTCTAATCGACAACCAACAACCCTTGACAACTACCTTGTAGCCGATTTGATGTGCCACTTTATCTCCGCCACTTGCTTTAGTTGTATGTTTCCTTGCCCGTTTGTTAAAAGCACATGTTAGAAGGTGGGCAATCCAACCCAAAAGTTATGTTTTTCATTGTGCTATTGGGTGCTTATGATTGTCTTTCATCGAGGTATTTTGGCATGGACTATTGGGTGAGATGGAAGAAGGGCAGGCTTTGACCGTGGTTTTGTTCCCTCACCTTAAATGGGGGGTTAATCTTCAATCCTAGTCCTGTGGGATGTTCCGTATTGGCCTACTACTTTAAGAAGGGCACTACTTGGGAAACCCTGATTTTGGTAGCGTGGTCCCATTTCCCATTCCATATTTATCACTTCCCTTTGCACATTACAAGCCCTATTCACTATTTCCCTTCTCCGGGTCAACATGACCATTGGGTCCATAGGGCATTGGCATGTTGGAGAATGCTGTAGGGCAGCTATTATTTCAAATTCTCCTTAAACTTAATAATTGCTTGTGAACTTTAGTTATCTTCTTGTGTTTCCTTATTAGATATTTTCATCAAACAATTATCAAGAGCAAAAATAACAAAGACTATGGACACAAAATATAGGCTCCAAGCCAGGGAAAAACCCCTCGAAGGGGAAAACCCAAAAAATCTCTTCTCTTCTTATAGAATCTGCTTCAAATGAGAAAACTAAGACCCAAAACCCTAGACCAAGTCCTCCTCCAAGAACCAAGTCAACCCTCCAAAGAGACCTTTCCAAGTAGTCAACAATCCACTCAAGTCAACAAAAGTCAACCTTCCTCAAGTCTGCTTCAAATACAAATTTCGACCTGCAACTTTAAGATTTCAGACTTGCAGTGGCTTTAGAATTTTGGCCTTGGATTTTGGGCCCCCTGCAACAAATCTAAAACTCTAATCCTTTCTCACGTGTGACCAGAAAATACCAAAATTTCGTCTTTTCTCCTTCGCTAGGGTTTTTCTACTTGACTCTTGTCCTTCACTCTCTTTTTCTTCTTGTTTCTATTGTAGATCAAACTTGTTGATTGGTCTCTCAAATGAAGTCGAGCTCCTCTTATTTATAGCCTTCTCATGAGGTCGAATAACCCTATTTAAGCCGACTAGTCTTTGCCAGTGCCAACTTCTGCTAGGAGGGTTGAAGGACTTTTCTAGACTCATAATTAATGTCATTTATATGTTACAACTTGCGGAATAGGGTCTTATACAAATAATAAGGACTCTCTTGACTGAAGAAAAATATTATTTTGACATGACAAACCCTAGAAGCATGAAGAATATGCTTGATGTAGATGACTATAAAAATGGAGCATGAAACCCATGCTCAAAATAACAATTTTTTATTTTTTATTTTTTATTTTATTTTTATTTTTATTTTTATTTTTTTTTCTTGTAACATAAAATATACATAATGACATGATTATAATGACAATTATGAAGACCGAAACTAGTTACATTTTCCAACACTCCCTCTTAACTAGGGAGGTATTCATAATTGTACACCTGGTACAAGGTTGTTCTCAAACTAAAGAGTTCTCATAAGAAGAGTCAGATCGGTAAGCCATCTTTAAGCATCGACATCATGACCAACATTGTCAACATAGTAAGGCCTTTATGGATATATAATATGTAGATATCCTCAATGCTTACTGATGAAAGGCTTGATCTCCTTTTCTGTATTGAATGTCTTCTTGTATCAGAACTGTCATCTTCGTTGATACAAGTTGGTATGATCCTCCAAGTGATAAACAAAAATGTCTTACTGAGAATGGATCAGACCATCCTAGATCAATCTTCTGTGGAATCTTGCGGCGACTGGACACTTGTGATGAATTGTTATCACGTGAGTGGATTGCACTGACATTACTATTCTTCGGAACATCAGTTTGTTGTTTCTATTCTAAATACGTAGCTTGATTGAGTTGTCTACTCTCGTGATTCAGATGTTGATAAGGAATTCTAGTGATTTGATTTTCCCGTATCTCGTTTGTGTTGTTTTATTGATTTTTTTGAAATACCTGATTTCCTATAGTTATGGAAGTTGAATGGTTAATTTCTAGAGCTTCACTTGAATCTTTTGTTGCTGGAACTGCAACTTCTGAGTACATCTTTACTTCATCTAGTTTGTCCTCTTCTTGAGTTGTGATATTGATTGGATCGATATTTGTTGTTTTTTCGTCAACTTGAATTTTTATATTTGATGATTCCTTCTCTATAAGTTGTTGTACCTTGTTTTCTTATGACTTCTTGTACTTCTTAAGCTCCTTAATTTGCGTCAGTAATTTTTCACTATGGTCTTTACGCCGAGAGACTTATCAGTTTTGTCAATGGTGATCTTGTCAATTTTTCTTTGCATATTTTGTAGTACTTTTTCACATTCTTAAAAATTTATTTTTGAAATATCTTGTATGTCTTCTGGTGTTATTGAATTTGGCCTCACTGTAATACCTTCTAGTGTTTTTTTTTTTTTTTTGTATGAAAATGTCAAAAACTTCTTTTTCGTATTTAAGATGAAGGACCCTAGGGTTTCCATCCATGTTGATCTCAAAATAATGTCACTTTGATCATTCCATAGAGATTGAACAGAGAATTGCGATATAAATGTATAATCTCCAATGTTTAATTGCAAATTAATTATTTGGTATTGTTTTTTGTAAAAGAAGTCTAATTCTTCGATTATATTTAACTCGGGAATAACCAATTGGTTTGCAATTATAGGGTTTATATAATTGTTACTTTCAGCGGGAGAGATAGAAATAGTAGCATTTTTCCTGCGAGAGTTCCCTTAATTTTAAATAGCACTTTAGCATAGCTGGGTAAGTTTTCTGGAAATCTTTCTTCCTTTAGTTTTGTCTTGGAATCCATGTTGTATTCGTTAATAATTTTGTCAAATGATACTTTGACTATGAAGCTTATGTATCCCTTTGTAACCAATGGATTATGCAAGTGAAAATACACTTTTCTTCAATATGCCTTGTATTATACTCTATCCTTATTTGAATAAGGCTCTTTTTTTTTTTTTTAATTTTCAAAAACTTAAATATATATATATATATTTTCCTTTTAATACAATTTGATCCCTTTTAAATTTTTCATTTCTTAATTTTTAGTGGATATATATATATATATATATATATATATATATATGCAAAAGTCTCCTCTACAAGACTTGGGAATAATTAAATATTCTCTTTTGACTTTTTCAAAAAACGTGTTAAACTCTCTTAAATTACCCTTGTTAACAAAGTAAAGAAATTTGTGATGAGACGTGACCGTATGGTCAGTCACGTGGAAAGGAAGTTAATGTGTTGTAAACCAACCTAGATTCATCTTAAATCCGGATCTATCAAGCGCCGAGAGGGATCAAATCTTTCGAGGTGCAAACCTTTCCTCAAGTTTTGCACTCAAATAGGATTAGAAATCGCCATCTACACTAAAATCAATGCATCTAGTGCAAGAAATATTCTTCCCTCTCTCCCCCTTCCATCTATATCTATATCTCCCTTCATCTCTCCCTCTTGATATCTCTATTTCACCCCCCCAAACAAACACGCTTTCTCAATCCATATCTATCAATCTCTCTGCCCCTCCCTACCTCTCTCTATCTCTCTCTTCTTCCCTCCATTTACCTTCCATCAATATATCTATCTCCCTCTGTATCTCTATATCACCCCGAAACATACACTCTTTTTCCAATCTCTCTCTCTATCCCTCCCTCCTCATCCTCCTCTCTCTCTCTCTTCCCCTCCAACTTCATCTCTCTTTCCCTCCCTCTCTCTACTCTCTGTTCCTTCCTCTCTCTCGCTTTCTCTCCCACCTCTCTCTCTCTCTCTTTACCCTCCAATTCTCTTACTATATCCCTCCCTTCTCTCCATCTTTCCTTCTTTGTCTCTTTGTCTCACCTCCAAACATACACACTCTCTCTCCATCTCTCCCTTGTCACTCCCTCTCTCTCTCCACTTCTCACAATCTATGTCTTTCTTATTCCCTCCCTTTCTCCCCCTCCAACTCCATCTCTCTATCCCTCCCTCTCCCCTGCTCTCTCCCTCCCTTTCTGTCTCCCCCTTTCTCTCCTACCTCCATCTCTCTTCTCCCATCTCTCTCTCTCTTTGCCCTCTAATCCGCTCTCTTCCCCCATTACTCCTCCTCTCTCTCATCCTTACTCTCCTACCTCCCTCTCTCTTCCCCATCACTCTCTCTCTCTCTCTCTCTCTCTCTCTCTCTATTTTCCCTCCAATCCTCTTTCTTTCTTTTCTCTCCATTCCCCTCCCTCTCTCTCTCTATTTGCCCCCCAATCCTCTCTCTCTCTTTGCCCTTCTATCCTCTCTCTTCCCCCATCACTCTCTCTCTCTCTCCAACTATGTTACTATTTCCCTTCCTCTCTCCTTCTCTCTCCTTTTGTCCCCCCTTCTCTCCATCTCTCCTTCTTTGTCTCTTTATCTCACCCCTAAACATACACACTCTCTCTCCATCTCTCCCTTGTAAGTCCATTTCTCTCTCCACTTCTCACTCTCTATGTATTTCTTCTTCCCTCCCTCTTTCCCCCTCCAACTCCATCTCTCTATCCCTCCCTCTCTCCTCTCTCTCGTCCTTCCTCTCTCTCCCTTTCTCTCCTACCTCCCTCTCTCCCCCCATCTCTCTCTTTCTCTCTCTCTCTACTCTCCAATCCTCTCACTATCTCCCTCCCTCTCTCCTTCTCTCTCTCCCCCTTCCATCTTTGTGTCTCCCTCTCCCTCTCTTACCTTTCTCTACCTCTCTCACTTCTCTCCCTCTCTCTCTCTTCATTCCTTCTCTCCCCTCTCCTTCAGTTTATCTCCATCTCTCCCTTGTGACTCCCCCTATCTCTCCACTTGTATCACTCTATGTCTTTGTTCTTCCTTCCCATATATATCTTGAGTTAAATCAATATCATGATATATTAATATATATTATAATATAACAAATTTAATATTGTATTAATCCAAATGTATTAAATTTAATAATATTAATATGAATATTAGAATTAATAATAATATTGATATTAATCTTTTAATATTAATATTAAGGTTAATAATGTTTTTTTTTGCATGGTATTAATAATAATTTGGCCCATGTTATTTGGCTCATAAGCTTCACCTAAATAAAACCTCTTTTTTGAGTGTTAGTAAATATAAAATGATTATGGAGTAAATATAAAAAAGAGGTTTTATTTATTTACCATACCTCTGTTTTATTTATATTTTATTTATTTACCATACCTCTTTTATTTACCATGGTATTTGGCTCATAAGCTTGGTATATAATTCGATGTTGATTTCTAATCCTATTTGATATATTTTTATTTATTTACCATACCTCATTATACGTCTTTTATATTTATTTATTTACCATACCTCTTTTATAAATATGGTATTTGGCCCATGGTATTTAGCCCATGGTATTAAAATGGTATTTTTCCCATAGGCTTCACCTAAATAAAACCTCTTTTTTGAGTTTTCGTAAATATAAAGAGGTTTATGGAGTAAATATAAAAATAGATTTTATTTATTTGGCATACTTTTAATTTATTTATATTTTTATTTATTTACCATACCTCTGGAGTAAGTATAATAAGATGTTTTATTTATTTTACATACTTCCAGTTTATTTTTATTTTTATTTATTTACCATACCTCTTTTTTTGAGTGTTTGTAACCCTCTTTATATTTTAAATTTATATTGTGTTTATATATAATAATAATTAGGTTGATTTTTAAATAGGGCCGACATTAGATTAAAAAAGTTAAATGTTAAACATTTTTTTTTGTAAGTTAGGCTAAACTATATTGAAATCATAAAAGAAACTTTATAGAGGCTATGGGTAGGATGGCAAGCAGTACTTAGCCAATCCCTGCCTTGGAAGTTTTCAAAATAAACCATGTTTGGGGCTGGCTCATGGGAGGAAACCAACCCCTTAAGAGAGTCAATCAGTTTTGATTTACAAAATATTGAATGACACATGAAAACAAAATAGCTGAAGTATGTCTTGAGAAGACAAAATTCACAGATGAAACTTGCTAACGAGCAGTTATGGAGTTCCTTCATCTTCCTCCGTCGCGTGGTCCTCCTCCTCAATCAGGCATCCATATTCTCTTGCAATGGCTTCCTCCTCAGCTATGGGCGCACGAGAAGGCTGCGGAGGGGCTGAGTGGACGATGGGAGCAACATGATACTCAACATTGGGAACTCTGGTCCAGATGCCATCCGAGTCCATAATCCAAACATCTGTCTCCTCCTCCGTAAGCTCATGGACCGGAAGCGGTTCAATTTTCCGGGGTGTCAATGGCTCAAATTGCGCAATGGTGGATTTTTTGCGGCCTCTTCTGCCCTTAGGCTTCTCCGACAACTGAACAATCTCCTCCTGAGTGCTGTCAGGCATTTTGGTAGCCGACATATCATGGCATCCTGATGAAGATCCTTCGTTGGATTCCAGACGTTGGTCTTGGCCACGGTGAGAGCGGCAAAAGAGCACCCCTTTGTAGCTGCCCTTGATGGGCTTTTGATGTTGGCGCGGGGCCATGGAGAGGCTATCGAGCAGAGCATGGGTAGCTGGTTGTGAGACAAGGCAGAGTGCAGGGGGCGCGTAGCAGGGGGGCTCGCAGCAGGGAGGCACACAGGGGGAGGGGTGCACAGCAGGGGGGCGCGCAGTAAGGGCCTCGCAGAGCGGGGGCACGCAACAGGGGGAGCAATGGCGGTGGTGACGTGCGAGGTAGGTTGGAGCAGCAACAAACTGGCGGAAAGAGGGTCAACGAAGGTAGAGAGAGCTCGCAAAACCGATTGGAGCAGCAATGAAATGGCTGATTGAGGAGCCTCTGTGCCTTTTGAAGGCATGAGGCACTGAATTTGAGCGTAGAGGCAGGGAGGGACAATCCAAGTGAGCTTGCATGTACCCGCATGTGATGTGTGGTGTGTCGAGAGGCCAAGTGTGGCAGAGCTCCGACAAAATTTGTTAGCGATTTGAGTTTCCGCATCATGTAGGAGTTGGCGTTGCAGGGCGACGTCAGACTAATCATGGGAGGAACTGTCCTCGCTCGTTTTGGAGATTTCACCCGCATCCGGGGAATGTTAAACATTAGTTTACGTTTACATTTACATTTACATGTTTATGTTTTTATGTGAGATCTACCCCCATACTGGGCTGTAGAGTGCCTTTCGGCACAACAAAACGATTTATTCACAATTTCCACGTTTTTTAAGCATTCCGACTTAATTTTTCCTACAGTGATGATCTAGTAGAACTGAAATTCTTGGCATTGGAGAATCGAGTCGTGGTATGAAATCTTGGAGAATAAATTAAAAAATATCAAATGGAGCGAACAAAGTTCGTACCTCAAGTCAAATATTCCATAAGACTTGGAATATGTAGATATCCATTAAGGATACAAATATTATATATAAAATGTATGAATAAGAATGATGATTACAATTGAGAAATGAGGGCCTGCTTATATACAAGGCATGTGCCTCTTCATGGAGGGTCATGTCCCACTTAGATATGCCTCTTTAGTACTGATTACTAATTATTACAATTATCATTATTATATATATATATATTATTCATAGCAGTCCACCTTAAAGAGCCTACATAAAGGAGGAAACTCGACCTCCTTGAAGCACACTCATTCATCACTAATTTTAGCGAAAGAGGAAGAAGACCAAGAAGAATTTTGTTTGGGCTATTTCTCTCTCACACGTGCAAAGGAGGACTAGGGTTTCTGCAACAAATCTAGGGTTATTTGTCTACAAGTTTGATCTTGGAGAAAATAAAACAAGAAGGTCAAACGAAGGTCACTAGAGGTCATCCTTAAGCTCCAAAAGTCAGAGAAAGGCAAGCGAAGTTCTAAGGAGGCCTTGGAAGGAAACTCGAGGCTCACATGCGTGGCAACAACAGTTGTAGAAGGGCCGAAAATTTCAAGTCTGCAATGGAGGTCGGAATTCTACAACAGAAGGTCGAAGTTGTGCTACTGGAAGAGATTTGACTGGGTTTCGACTGGATCAAGGATAACATATCATCTAGAGAGGTTGGTATTGGTCTTGGAAGGTATTGGTCTGAGTCTAAAGGTCTTGGAATTCGTCAATTCAAGAATTTGTAAGGAAGAGAAGAGATTTGCAGGTTTTGCTCTCAAGTGGAGAGGTTTTGGCCTTGGCTTGCAACCTATATTCTGTGTTCTTGTGATTCTGTTTTGGTAGCTGATGTGAAAATTCCGTCACTCAGAATCCTACTGCAGCAACTAATTAGATTTCTTCTATTTTTTATTCAACTGAACATATTATTTATCGTGTACTACGATAAATATCGAAATCAATACACAACAACGCTCACAAATAAATACTACGGAAAATTAATACAACGCAGGAAAAACTAGATGCACACACACAAGTACACAATTATTTTTAGAGTAAGTCCCTAGAAAAAACCCAACTTGGGAAAACCGGTGCAACAACTGAGGGTTTTAATATTAAGCAGTAGCAAATCTGAGTACAAATCTTTGGATGCCCAGACTGACTATTCAATACAGAGAAAAATCTGACCAACAATCTAGTGAGAAAATTATACTTCCACGGGTGATCCGACACTGACCTTAGCTCTAAAAGAGCTGCTCTGCGTAGTGACTTCGTCACCCTACGCAGTTCTGCATCCCACAACTGGGAGCACTCGTTCCCCTTGCCTCAGGTCTTCTGTTGTCTGGAAACTGGACCCTCCTGGCCTCTAGAAAATCTCTCCGGCTTCTGCCACCGAATCAACTCTGTCTCCCAGCAAAAGTTCGGATTCCCTCTGAAGAACGGCGCAGCCTTTGCGTGGCCTCTGCGTTGCCTCTTTATGGAATTGCTGCCTCTCTCCTATCCACTCTCTAGATTTGGAAAAATTTCCTCCGACAATGCTATCTTTGCCCCTCTCTCATTGCAATGAGCTCAATGACTCTCTCTCCGGCAGCTTAGCGCTGCTACTCTGGAAAATCGATCTACCAGCGAGTTCGATCTCTCTCTCGATGTCTCTCTCGGTGTGTTCTCAAATTTCCCATCGAGTTCCTTCTTACAATCTCTCGTTGAGTTATCAACGACCAAGATTATATCTTAATTGATGGCTCAGATTAACTTGGACTCGATCTACGCCTTTCTCTAGAAGATTCGCACCCAACTTAATTAATACCCTTTAATTAATCATATTTCCATAGTTTATACTTAGGAAATATGAGAAACTGATTAATTATTTTAATTAAGTCACTTCTGCGTGGAATTTCCCCAAACGATTTCTGTGTCTTGGAGAATGCACGTGTCTTAGCCTCTTTGCAAAATCTCAAGGCTAGAGCACAACCGATGCTACAAAAATCAACACTCCCTCTTAGCAAGGAATGTGCTCTAGTATCACTGCCACTTGATAGCAATACTCTGATTATGCACCATCTCCTGCTGCGTTGCTGATGTCTGGCTCTACTGCCCACCAACTACTACGCAACTCTGATTCTGCTGTTGACCCCGTATACTGCTGCAAACTACTGCATCTGCACTGCAACTTTGTTGCTGATGCCAACTACTGCATCTGCACTGCAAATCTGTTGCTGCTGCCACTGCAACATCTACAACTATCTCTCATCTGTTGTTGCTGCTACTACTGCGGCTGAGAGATGTCCATCATACTGAACTAACTGTGTTCAGTCTTATGCATTTGTCACCCGAGTTCTAACTGCTGCTAGTCTCTGCGCTGCTGTTGACTCTGCACTGTGCCAACTGCACTGCTGCCAACTCTGCTCTGGGTTGCTTAGTCCTGACTGCTACTAGCTACTACATCTGTCACTCTGGCACCTGACTGCACCAACTGTCACTTGTCCATCTTGCTACTGCTGCTATGGGCTCCTGTAGCAAGGAATTGATCCAAGAGGTGGATTCCTCAAGGACCCTGCCCATTTTGTAGCTCTCTGGGGCTACAAAACCAAATCACCCCACCTCACCCTTGGAGGTATGTCGGTGATCATGGCAAACTCTTCCTCCAATCTAGAGGATAGTCTGTCGATCTCTGCGGATGCAACCTGTTGATCCTGCCTCTCCTCTTTGTCCCTCTTTCTGAGCGGACACTGGGTACTGTAGTGACCAAGTTCACCACATCTGAAGCACTTGATCTTCGAAACGTCCTTCTTTCTTTTGCGCTGTTCCTGCTACCCCTTTGATGCGAGGGTTGCATTCTCCTCTTCCTTCACCTCTGCCTTCGTTCCACTGCTACTGCTGCCATTGATGGTGTTGTTGGCCAAATTGCGTCTCGGCTCCTCTTGCTGCTAATCTGCCCACATCCTATCGCACCTTGGCAATGTTTCTCTGCCCAAAATACTTTGGATGAACACTTTCCATTCCTCTGAGATTGAATTTAGAGCTATCCGCACCATCTCTGAAGCCTAAGGCGCTAAACTTACAACTGCCAACTGATCTCGGACATCCTGAAGCCTGGTGATAAAGCAGTCTATGCGCTCCCCCTTCTGCATACGTGTACATCTCAACTTTTCTTCCAGGTACATCTTCCGTTACTCGGAAGATCCCTGGTACAACGTGGCAAGGGATTCCCACATCTCTTTGGCCGTTCCTAAGGCCGCTATGTGAGAAACTACATGATCTCGAACTCCATCGAGAATCATCCTCTTCGCCTTTGCCATCTCTTTCTTGTATGTCTTATTCTGATCTGGATCCGTGGGGACAACCACCACGTTATCAATGTTCACTTTGAGATCGTATTCATCTAGATGGAAGGAAATCCTTGCCTTCCAGATCACATAGTTAGACGCTTCGTCCGGCTAATCCAGATCTCTTAGCCCCGTTGATGCCATCTCGCCAAACAAAAGTTGAATTTTGCCTCTTCTCCTCTGCGCAACTGTTGACTGGCTTTACACACTCCCTGCTGGAGTGGGTAAATCTGCTCTTGGCTACTGTTGCTTTGCGTGGAAAATTAGAATTTCCTGGCTAGAAATTCTCTGAGGATAAAATTCCCTAAGTGTGTGCTCTTCTTCCCTTTTGACGCTATTCTGCCAGCTACTGTTGCAAAATCACTGCGTCCCAGCTGAAGATCAGCTCTGCGGGAAAAATGCTACTGCTGCTCCCTCTGCCTCTGACAATCCTCTATCTGGAAATTTTGTTCTTTGTCGACTCACCCAAAGAAACAAATTTCCTCAAAAACTGCCTTGTTGGCCAATGGACTACGCAACCTTTCTGGGGTGTCGAGTAGCTGCCTACGCAGTGCTTCGAGGCTCCCTCTTTCCTTTTGCAACTAAGCTCTTCCTGCTTCTTCTGTGCTCTGGAAAATCGATTTGCCAACAAGTTTGATCTCTCTCTCGGTGTGTTCTCCAAGTGCCCATCGAGTTCCTTATTATACCCTCTTGTTGAGACATCAACGACCATGATTAGATCTTAATTAATGGATCAGATTAACTTGGACTCGATCCACGCCTTTATCTAGAAGATTCGCATCCGACTTAATTAATACACTTTAATTAATCATATTTCCTCACTTTAGACTTAGGAAATATTAAAAACTGATTAATTATTTTAATTAAGTCACTTTTGGGTGGAATTTCCCCAAACGATTTACGGGTCTTAGAAAATGCATGTGTCTTAGCCTCTCTGCTACACAAACATTTCTAGGCTACAGTAATTCCTCTAAGGCCTATAGGACCTACATAAAAGGAGGACACTAAATAGAAGTCAACCGAGTTGTGATATTTGACGAAATGTAATATCCCGAAAGGGAAATAGACAGTAATACAAAGCATACAACAAGATACAAAATGCGAAAAACTAAACATGAAGCAGATACACATGAAATAGAGAGGATACTGAGCCATTTTATTATACTGAGAAATAGAAATGAGTACAAGAGGTGATCAGAGTGATGGCACCTCGACTTGCACCAGGCAAGTGTAGGAATACTCTCAGAATATAAATGGAATGGCTGCTCTCTGCTATGTGTCCAAGCTGCTGGAAAATTGCCGTGTTGTTGCTACTGCTGGAACAAAATGAGTATTTGGGGCTGCTCCCCTACTCAGAAAAAGCTGAAACTCTGGAATCGGCCTCTACTCACGATACCCAGAAAAGCCCAGAAGCGTTTTTGAAATGGTCAGCCCCCGAAAATGCCTCCCTTGAGGATCTACGCTATCCTCCCAAGGGCCACGCTGGTTCTGAATGCAATCCTCCAAAATATGGCCTCCCACTCTGACAAATGCCTCCAATAGGCAAGGGCTAGCCCCTTGCTCAATCCTCCGGCCTAAATCCTCCAAAATTGTGCCACTCCGGAGCTCCCTCAAGATGGACTGCGTCCCCCCTCTCAAGACTGCGCAGTCTCTAATGGCTCTGCTCCTCCACGAATGCAATTACCGATCCTCTTGCAAAAAGTTGATGAAAATACCTCACCTGAGCAAGCACTCGAAGTCTCCCAGGGCTGAGGGTGGGATCTCCGAACGGAGACACCCGATGCACTGAACAGTGCTGCAAACAAGCTAAACAGCCAGCATGCTCCAAGTCGAAATGACTAGCTCAATATGCATAAACATGAATGACCAAATGAGGGGGCTCTTCTCTCTTTTATAATGTTGGGCCTCTCTCTCCCTAGGCCCCACCTCCTCCACGTGCTCCTTGGTCCACGCTGTCCCCTTCATCTGCGTGAGGTAGGCCCCACGCTGCCCACATGGTTTGCGTCCCTCTCCTGTGCTGTCCACTTGGCCACTAGGCCCCACTCCTTTAATTTCGTTGTGGACTTTAGGAAAGTGTTTTATCCTAAGTGAGTTAATTAATATTTTACTCACTTTATTCATGCTCCGACTTTAATAAGGCAAAATTGATCAAAATTAATATTTCCAATTAGCTATCGCTAATTGGGAATATTATAGGCTCCCTCGGAAAAATGTTGCTTGACCCCAAGCAATTGTAGTGATGGATGCTGCAAAATCTTCTCACTCTCCCAAGTGGCATCCTCATCCGGCAAATTCTTCCACCTCACTAAGAATTCCTGGATTGTCCTGCTCCGCAACTGCCTCTCCTTGATATCAATAATGGCCTCCGACTGTAGCACCAAATGCCCCTCATCATCCGTAGGCGAAAGCTCCTCTGTCACTATCACCTGCTGTCCTAATGCCTTCTTCAGGCATGACACGTGAAAGATGTTATGAATCTTGCTGCCTTGGGGCAGCTCCAACTCATAGGCAACCTGTCCAACCTTGCGTATCACCTTGTAAGGCCCATAAAAACGGGGCTTGAGCTTCTCAGCTCCCTTTTGCTTCAGAGTCGACTGTCAGTACGGTTGCAAACGTAGGTAGACCAAGTCCCCTACCTCAAACTGTCTCTCCACCCGACCCCTGTTGGCATACAACTTCTGTTGGTTCTATGTTGTAGCCATTTTATCCTTGAGAGCTCGAAGGATACCCTGACTCTCTTGGATCTAATCCTTGGCTCTTGGAGCCTTGCTGGCACCAAACATCACATCAACAAAAGATAAAGCGTGATAACCATATAATGCATAGAATGGAGACATACCGATAGACATGTGATGTGTGTTATTGTAGCATTACTCTCCTAGGTGCAGCCACTTCAGCCATGCTCTTTGCTGCCCACTGACATAGTTACGCAAGTAGCCCTCCATCCACTTGTTAACTATCTCTGTCTGCCCATCTGTCTGTGGGTGATAGCTGGTGCTCGGTGTCAACTCTGTCCCCACCATCCGGAAAAGCACCTGCCAAAATCCGCCCATGAAGCGACTGTCCCTGTCACTGACAATGGTCTTGGGAAGACCATGTAACCTGAACATATCCCTGAAGAATAGCTCTGCCACCTGTGCTGCTGTATAATGTGCGGATATGGCAAAAAAATGTGCATATTTCGTTAGTCGATCAACGACGACGAATATACAGTCCTTGCCCTGCACCATGGGCAACCCTGTGATGAAGTCCATCGATATACTCTCCCACTTCCCCTCTGGAATGGGAAGAGGCTACAACAAACTTGCTGGATGGTTCATCTCCCCCTTGTTGCGCTGACAAACCTCGCACTCCCTGACATGCTGGAGTACGTCCTCCTTGAGGCCCTTCCATGAGAACCTCTCCTTGATGGCCCTGTAGGTTTTGGTAAACCCCTGGTGGCCAGATAATGGTGAATCGTGAGAAGCCTGCAATATCTTCTTCTTGAGCTGAGAGCCCTCAGTCAAGAAGATCCTGTCCCTGTAGTAGATAATCTCATCCGTCACCCTATATCTATCATCTGTCACCTGTCCATCCAGAACCTCACAAGCAAACATGTCCTTGGAGTAGTCCACCAATAGTCGAGCCCTCCAATCTGCGTCCAGACTCATTAGAGACAACGTGGCTGGTCTACGTGAAAGCACATCAGCCACCACATTGTTCTTCCCTTTGACATACTCGATGTCAAAGTCGTAGGCTTGGATCTTGCTGATCCACTTCTGCTGCCTCTTTTGTAGCTGCTTCTGCTCTAAGAAGAACCTGAGGTTGTTGTGGTTAGTCCTCACCCTGAACCTGTTACCTACCAGGTACTGCCGGAATTTGGCCAATGCATGCATGATGGCTAGCATCTCCTTGTCGTATATGGCATACAACCGCTCATGTGGAAGGAGCTTCCTGTATCAATATTGTGTCGATCCCCTCTCCTGATGCATCACACTCCAAAATGAATGGTTGCATAAAGTCTGGCAATGCAAACATTGGGCAGCTACTCATCACCTCCTTGAGCCTGTCACAGACCCGCTGCGCTGTATCTGTCCAACTGAATGCCCCCTTCTTCGTCAGATCTGTAAGGGGTGCAGCGAGCTGAGAGAAACTCTTGACGAACTTCCTGTAGTAGGTGCAGATACCCACAAACCGCCGAAGTTCCCTCACGTTTCTTGGCTCTGACCAATCCCTGATGGCCCTAATCTTCTCTTCGTGGACCCTCACTTCGTCCACCCCTATAATGTGTCCCAGGTATAGCATCTCCGTCAACCCAAACTCGCACTTGGAGAGCTTAGCATAAAACTGTTGCTCCTCCAAAATACGCAGAATACGCAGCACTGCCTCTATGTGCTGGAGATGCTCCTCCCATGTCCTGCTATATATCAATATATCATCAAAGAAGACCAGCACAAACTTCCTCAGGTGATTGCGGAAGATGTGGTTCATGCACGACTGGAAGGTGGCCGGTGCGTTGGTTAGCCCGAAAGGCATCACCAAGAACTCAAAATGGCCATAATGGCATCTGAAAGCGGTCTTGGGAATGTCCTGTTCCCTCACGCGAATTTGGTGGTACCCGGATCTCAAATCGATCTTTGAGAAGAACTGTCCCCTCTCAACTCATCCATCAACTCGTCAATCCGTGGTATGGGGTACCTGTTCTTCATGGTCTTTTTGTTCAGGGCCCTGTAGTCAATGCACATCCGCAATGTGTCGTCCTTCTTCTTCACCAACACTACCAAAGAAGCGAAAGGACTAGTGCTAGGCTGAATGTGTCCAAGGGCTAACAGCTCGCGGATAGCCCGCTCAATCTCGTCCCGATAGGCCTTGGGGTGCCTATAGGGTGTGGTAATGATGGCCTGAATGCCCTGCTCTAGCTCAATCGTATGCTCGAATGCCCTGCTCTAGTTCAATCTCGTCTCGATAGGCCTTGGGGTGCCTATAGGGTGTGGTAATGACGGCATGAATGCCTTGCTCTAGCTCAATGGTGGCTGACCTGGCGGTATCTCCCCAAACACCGTGGCATACCTATCAAGGATGATCTATATCTCTGGATGCACTGTCTACCCGGTAGTCCCTGCCTCTAATGCATGCAGCTCTACTACCCACTTTATGTCTCCCCTCCGGAAGTCTGCCTCCATCCAGTGAGCTGAAACGGTCTGGGGTGGGTAAGTGTGCATGCCCCGTATCTTCTCATGTTTCTTGGTCTTCTTATCATCCCACTCCATCTCCCAGGCCTCCCAATCTATGGTGACATTCCCTAGAGTGATCAACCACTGTACACCCAATACCACATTGGTATCTGGTATGTTAACCACGAAAAAGTGGTCAGTCACTGTGTAGGTGCCCATCGTCACTGCCAGCTCTGGAACATATCTGGCACACTGCATAGTCTGATCTCTTGGGACCACACTGAAAACCCATCAAAGCTCTCTGTCTGTATGCCTCTCCGCTTTACCATCTGTGCATCGATGAAGTTGTGGGTTGCCCCACTGTCCACTAGTACTGATACTCGCTGCCCCCGTACTGTCCCTCGGACACACAACGTCAGATACTTGGGTACTCCTCGCAATGCTGCAAGGGTCCCCCTGGTAGGTGCAAAGGCTGCACCTCCTGCTCCTGGTGGTGGAGGTGGCAAATGGTCTGGCGCTGCATGGCTGCCCCCTGCCTCCACGTCATCATACTCATCCTCTTCCCTGCTACTCTCGGAGAAGACCTCAATAAAGTGTGCTTTGCCAGCAGCACATCTGTGTCCTGGTGCCCACGGCTCCTGACAGGTGAAACACAACCTTGTCTTCTTCAACTCCTTCCTGGCATCATCATCCAACTGTCCCCTACCCTGATTCCCCTTTGGAGGCGGATTCCTCACATCCTTCCCCTTAGGCAAGAAAGCCTGTCTCGGGGGGTAAGGCGTCCTGGTCCTAGGTAAGGCATCTTGTAAGTCCTGGGTCCTGCTAACTGCGTCATGGAGTGTGGTTTGTCTAGTGGATCTGACCAAACCCCGAAGCAGCTCTGCTAGCCCCTCAATGAACATGTAAATCATCCGTGTCGCGGATAGATCTGGCACCATCACTGAAAGTCTCAGGAAATATGAGATATATGTATCTGGACTCCCGGTTTATTTGAGCCTCGTCAGCTCAACAAAGTGCTCCTCCAAGTCCCTTCGATCAAATCTCTCTATCAACCTCCGGGTGAACTCGACATATGTGGTCACTGTCGAATGTCCGAGTGTAATCATCCCGTGGAACCACCAATCCTGGGCCTCACCATCCAAATGCAACGCTGCCACCTTGATGGCCTCCGTCTCTGCCATTTGGTTGAGTAGGAAGTATATGTCCAGCTTCTCCACCCAAGCCTTTTCCGAACTGTTTGATGAACCATCAAACATAGGCAAGTGGAACCTGCTCACCGTACGCTGAGTGTCTCCGTCATGATAATGCCGGTGTCCCCTGTGATGGTCACGGAGTTTGCTGTCCTGCTGGAGCTGGACAAAATATCGAAATGAAAGGGCATCCCTGAACTCTTGCCCGTATGCCTGATACTTAGCAAAGTAATCACCCATGTGGCCAGGCTCCGGCTCCTGCTGTGCTCCTACCCCTGTGTCTGCAGCCAGAAAAGTGGGCATAGTGGAACGTGTGGGTGCATGTGATGCCATGTGCTGAGTGGCATCGTGCTCCTGCAAATGGTGGGATGTGCTCGATCCCTCACCAATCTGGAAACCCCTTGGGGTTTCACGTTGTCTAGCCTCCATAGCAGTGAATCTCTGTTCCATCACCTCAATCTGCCTCGACAGATCCTGTATTGACTTGAGGAGCATTTCCCTAAACTTCTTTGCATCACTATCATCTGCCATTGGTTCCTCCTGTTCTGCGTCCACCACTGGAACACAGTCACCCTCTCTGTAGGTGATTTGCAACCTACGTTCTCTGTCACGGTACTTCCTACCCCTGTAGCAAATGTACGGCTTCTCTCCCAGTGTCATAAGACAACTTGCTCCACAGGTTGAGCTAGGTCTATGAGCTCTGATACCACTGTAATATCCCGAAAGGGAAATAGACATTAATACAAAGCATACAACAAGATACAAAATGCTAAAAATTGAACATGAAGCAGATACACATGAAATAGAGAGGATACTGAGCCATTTTATTATACTGAGAAATAGAAATGAGTATAAGAGGTGATCAGAGTGACGGCACCTCGACTTGCACCAGGAAAGTGTAGGAATACTCTCAGAATATCAATGGAATGGCTGCTCCCTGCTCTACATCCAAGCTGCTGGAAAACTGCCGTGTTGTTGCTACTGCTGGAACAAAATTAGTATTTGGGGCTGCTCCCCTACTCAAAAAAAGCTGAAACTCTGGAATCAGCCTCTACTCACGATACCCAGAAAAGCCCAGAGAGCGTTTCTGAAATGGTCGACCCCAGAAAATGCCTCCCTTGAGGATCTACGCTATCCTCCCAAGGGCCACGCTGGTTCTGAATGCAATCCTCCAAAATATGGCCTCCCACTCTGACAAATGCCTCCAATAGGCAAGGGCTGGCCCCTTGCTTAATCCTCCGGCCTAAATCCTCCAAAATAGTGCCACTCCGGAGCTCCCTCAAGATGGACTGCGTCCCCCCTCTCGAGACTACGCAGTCTCTAATGGCTCTACTCCTCCACGAATGCAATCACCGATCCTCCTGCAAAAAGATAATGAAAATACCTCACCCGAGCAAGCACTCGAAGTCTCCCGGGGTTGAGGGTGGGATCTCCGAACAGAGACACCCGATGCACTGAACAGTGCTGCAGACAAGCTAAACAACCAGCGTGCTCCAAGTCGAAATGACTAGCTCAATATGCATAAACATGAATGACCAAATGAGGGGGCTCTCCTCCCTTTTATAACGCTAGGCCTGTCTCTCGCTAGGCCCCACCTCCTCCACGTGCTCCTTGGTCCACACTGCCCCCTTCATCTGCGTGAGGTAGGCCCCACGCTGCCCACGTGGTTTGCGTCCCTCTCCTGCGTTGTCCACTTGGCCACTAGGCCCCACTCCTTTAATTTCGTTGTGGACTTTAGGAAAGTGTTTTATCCTAAGTGAGTTAATTAATATTTTACTCACTTTATTCATGCTCCGAATATAATAAGGCAAAATTGATCAAAATTAATATTTCCAATTAGCTGTCGCTAATTGGGAATATTACACACAAGTATTACATTCAAGAAATCAAAGGATCTCCCTATGGACTCTCATGATGAAGAACTTTCTGTGTTCGAAGAAGAAGTTACTAAGGAGGATGAGGAATCAAAATGAATATGAAGGTCCCAATGAACCTATACAAGCTATGAATATCCTTGAATCTAGAAAAAGGCCTAATTGGTTGAAGTCTACACTTCTAGACGCAGAAGGTCACGGAGCAACTCAATGTACATTCAGGGAAAGCAAGAAGCCCAAACGATATTTTGGTTATGCAACCTACATGACAAAACTAATAGAGGCAAAACCATCCACTATTGAAGAAGTCGTTACTCACCAAGAATGGAAGGATGCCATGAATGAAGAATATCAATCTATAATGAAGAATGGAGTTTGGGAGATCATACCTAGGCCTGAAGACAAATCTGTGGTATCTTCCAAATGGATATATAAGATCAAACACGCAATAGATGGAAGTATTTATAAATATAAGGCAAGATTTGTGGCTAGGGGCTTCTCTCAACAAGAAGGCATCAACTATGAAGAGACATTTGCTCCAACAACAAGGTATACTACTATTCTTCTTTGGTCTTGTTGTCGCTTGCCGCCTACACCTACCTATTAGTTAGTGATAAAATCCTTTAACCCCACAAGGTGTGGTTGGTGGCAAGGAACTAAGAGAAGGGGCTGTCACCTATTCTCAACTCTCTCTGTTTAAGCTATCTCCTAAGTTAGCTAAGGGGAGTGGTCCCTAAAGGAAAACTAAGTTAATGATGTGAGGTTTTTAGGAGAATTGTTGAAGTTAAATAGATTACTTAAGATTTATAAGCAAAAGTGATATGAGCGATAACCGTTAGTACATAAGATAAGCTTGAAACATATGAAAGACTAGTGCCTTCAAAGTATTGCTCTAAAATGAAATTTGCTTAAATGAAGTGAAAAACAAAAGTAATCATGAAAATGAAACTGTTAGCACAAAGACAAAACACGCAAATGCTTTTAAAATAAACAAATTGATGAATTAAAGCATGTGAAGATATCTTGCTAAAATACTTACAATTAGTGATCTAAATATAAACAAGATGATAAAAAGACTTGAAGGTTAAACCAACATGCAATTAGCTTTGCAACAAGAAATAAGAGTACTTGAAAAGGGAATTAGGCTCATCAACCATTCATGAACATGATGATCATTAAACATGAAATGGAGCTTGCTAAAGTAGGTAATGTTCCAAGTACAAGAAAATTAAACTAAACTTGTTGCAAAAGAGATTACAATACTTGCATGAAAAGAAATGCTTCTTGCAATTAGGAAATGATTTTGCATGTGAGACTCTAAACCATCAAGAAAGCAAAAATTTGGAACTTGCAAGTAAGGTAAATGTGATGAAAAGTGCCTTTGGTTTATTTTATTAATTAAATTCTACAACAAGATTGCAATTGAACTCTTAATCCTTAGACCTCACCCTCGCCCAAATATTTGGGTCTCACAGTGAGGAGTCCATAGAGGCAGAGGGTCCCTAAAAATGTCTATTCTTTCAATTTAAGTTGGAGGTAAATTTTAGTGAATGCTTGGGCATGTAATTAAATTAACCAAACATGAAAATTAACTTTAACTTGAAAGATATTCGCTTGCCATGAAGTAAAATGTTGCTTTAGATTTTGCCCAAATACTTGATTGCATCTGAGATGTAATTAAAGGTGAAGCATAAGTAGACTTGGAACAAAATTCATGACAAACTAGATTCAAGTTAAAAGTGCTTGCATGCAAAAGTTTGAACTTGCTATGAAAGTGAAAAGACTTGAAACTTGTAGCAAATTAAATAAAATTGCATGCAAAATGAGTGTAATGCATGTAGGGTTTATTTCCCAATTAGATGCTATAAATGCAAAATGAAATAAACCAACAAAATCACAACACCAATCCTCTCCAAAAGATGGAGATATAGGGATACCAATGGGTAAAACCCACGCTCCCAAAACCAAGAATTTTATTGGTTGATACAAGAAGGAGAAAACTATGAAGTCTTCTCTAAAATCCAAGGAAAGTCTTCACAAATTAGGCTTGAGACATATACCTTTCCTTGTTGAAAATTTCTGCAATTTGAGGCCCACAAAAGCTCAACAAAAAGCATATTTTTCGAGGGAGAAGAAGAGAGGCAAAACCTCCTTGAGTTCCATGACCAGGAGAGAGTAATAGAGGCCCAAATTGGATTCGGCCTCCCTTGAGAAAAATTCGGTTTTGTCCATTAAATGTCCTCCAATGCTAACGACCAAGGGAAGGAAATGATCTAGAAGTTGGAGCCCCAAGGTCCTACATGCAAACTTGTAAGTATGAAACCTGCAAGTAGCTGCAAGACAACAAGTTAGAGCTAATTTATAACAACAAATGTTAGCTCAAGAAACCACACAGTATATTACAAAAATAATCTACAAGAGGCTAGGCCAAAGAGTATGAGCAATCTCTCTTCTTTGACTAGCCATGACTTAGCTCTTTGAAATAGCCAGATATTGATAAATGAAGTGCAATATGTGAAAAATAAAAATTTTAATGTGATTTTGATACAATAAATAAGAGCTTAAAACTTAAAAGAACGTGTGCAAGACAAATTGAAATAGATGAGACTTTAGAATTTAATGCATACGGGCTCTCCTTGGATATTTTCAAGAATGGGTTTGTTCCTACGAGAACTTCCCCTCACGCTTGAAAGCTTGACCAAAGAGAGATTCCTCTACAAAACTTCACCGCAACTGATTAGATCCACATGAAATTAAATAAGTGCAATGGAAAGAGTTCCTAGAGATATATTTGACATCAACTAGAAGATTTCTTTTCCGAAAGCAATTAAATAATTCTTATGCTAATATGAGATAGTTGCATACTAACATAACTTGAAACAAGCATGAAGGAAACAATAACATGAAGAAATAAATAGAAGCATAACAACAAGTCATGAATTTACCACATATGCAAGGAAAAGAACACCATCACAAGTAACCCCAAAGTCTGTTGTATTATATTGCAAAATGCGTGTACAATCCAACAACGTGTCCTCAAGCCCAATGGCTTATATTACATGATTATAAATGAGATCCCCAGGCTCACTTATATAAGAGAATGGGAGAAAATCACAATGAAGAACCAAATGCCAAGTGGTAAGAGGGAGGAGATTACAAGGCAAATTCGAATTTGATAAGTGGAGCTCCAATGCCAAGTGTAAAAATCAATTGCTGGCAAGTGGACATCATTTTCTTCTCCCCTCATGTGCCAAATTCGAATTTTGTGATAGAATGACAAGTGTAGGTGGGTGGTAACCCATGTGGGGACAATTTCCCACAAAAGTCTCCACCAAATATTCTCCCAAATCCTCCGAAATGTGCATTAACTTCACAAATTCGAATTTCCAAGTAAACAACTTTATTTAATGCCAGAAATTCGATTTTTAGTTGAGCACATGTCCTTTCCTTGATTTTAGGAGTCTACATCACCTTGGGATTTCACTTTAACTACATAATTTTCCACCTCATTTCCACAACATTTAGCATGTATGGATATTTATTTTGCTCCATTTATTTAATTTTTGGCTTAATTAATTGTCAGATTTCCCACTAAACTTAGGAAAAGTGGGTTTTGAAGGTTCAAAACACATTTTTAACCCCTGAAAGTGTGTCATAGTAGAAAGTTGAGGGTGAGAGGTGCAAATTTTATTACTCATGACCCATACAACTTCTCTAGACATCACTTTTTACATTAAAAATGCAATTTTTATTGCAATTTCCGACCTGCGGGAAATCTAAAAAATTAAGAAATGACTACCTAGACCTAACAAAGTTCCGCGAAATTTTTTGTGTGATCTAGTATGGTAATAAAAATTGACCCTAGATACTAGGACTCACCCAAGGCCTTACCATCAAGCCGTACTCTGGCTTTGGGGTATATTTGGAAGAAAAAAACTCAATTAATTATTAAGTCCTGGTAGGGAGATGATAATTAACCAAGTGAAAAAAACCTCTCAGAGTAATACTCACTTGTTGGCAAGGTCCCAAGCTACCTAGGCCTTGTTACATGACTCAAAACTCGTCATACTAGCATCACTTATTACAATTCTCCGCAGGGTGTGGAATCTGGGTACAACAGAAAATGATGAGAAAAAGAAGTAGAGTTTAAAAACTCTGGTAATCTGATGGTACAAGTGTCCTTTGGTTCATCCTTGGGCATGGAGTCTTTATATAATCATCAAGTACCTCTCTAGTGGTCAACAGGTCTCTTTGACAACATTGATGGGATGCATCCACCAAATGGATGTTAAAACTACATTCCTTAACAGCACAATTAGTGAGGAAGTCTACATAGAACAACCCTTGGGATTCAAAGTCAAGGACAAGAAGGCATATGTTTGCAGGTTAGAGAAGGCATTATATGGCCTCAAGCAAACACCAAGGGCATGGTATGTTAGGATGGATACATACCTACAAAGATTAGGCTTCGTAAAGAGTTTTGCTGATCCAATCTATATTAAGGTAGAAAAGGAGAACTAGTAATCATTCTTCGGTACGTAGACGATCTTCTCTTGACAGGTGTGGAAGGTTGAATTGAAGAATGTAAGAAGCAACTAGCAACAAAATTTGACATGAAGGGTCTGGGGCTGATGCACTACTATTTGGGACTGGAAGTCTGGAAAGGACAGGATGAAATCTATCTATGTCAAGGGAAGTATGTGATCAAGATGTTAAAGAAGTTTGACATGATGGAGTGTAAACCAATGACAACCTCGATGATCGCAAAATTGAAGAAATTAAGGAGTTATGAATCAAGCCCCGTGGATCCTTTCAATTATAGACAATTGATTGGCTCATTATTGTACTTGGTGAACACAAGACGAGACATGTTTTGCAGTAAATATTCTCAGTCAATTCCAAGTGGAGCCGAAGCATGATCATTGGATAGCAACAAAACATATAATGAGATATCTACGAGGAACTATCCACTATCACCTGAAATATGATAGGAGGAATGATGTCCACTTGATTGGATATACAAATTCCGACTGGGGAGGTAGTGAGCAGGATGGAAGAAGCACTACGGGAGGATGTTTCAGTTTGGGATCCTCCATGATCTCATGTATGAGTAGAAAGCAAGACACAATTGCTTTGAGTAGTGCTGAGGCTGAGTATATTGCAGCATGTGAAGTAAGCAGAGAAGCGGTCTGGTTGAGGAAGCTGCTATCCGACCTGTTCGAAGGATCGATGGACCCTATAGTGATACATTGTGATAACACCAACTGTATGCGATTGTCTGAAGACCTAGTATTTCATGGAAAGACAAAGCATATCAACAACAAGTATCACCATAATAAGAAGCTAGTACAAGATGGCTTGTTGCAGCTACCGTATATCTCCACTGATGAGCATGTAGCTGACATATTGACAAAATCTCTTCCTAATATGAAGTTTGTATATTTGAGAGACAAGCTTGGTTTGGTTGATGTATCCTCCTTGGTTGAGAGGGAGAGCTAGGCACATCATTTTGGACTTCACCTGGGAAGACAGGATGGAGGATTGGGTAAACATCTGACATCCGATACTCTTTGAGGATGAGGTAGGGCATCCAAGATAAGAGTAGTCGTGGACCGATATTCTTCGAGTATTAGCTATCCAAGATAATAATAGTCCAAGGAAGGTGATACTCTGTGAACACCTGGGTGGGGTATGTACCTTGAGAGAGACAATGATGATGGTGTCTATAAGGCATTGGTCTTGCCAACATTGTGCTCTGATCTTGTGGAGAGATAGAGTAGTTAATCAAGGGCTTGCTATGTGGCAATGCTGGATGTTATGATGCTAAACAAATGGGTTACCAATCTGACTCTTCTTATGAGATCTCTTCGGATTGAGAATTTCCATGTTCCATTTATCAATACCTCCCTAGTTAAGAGAGAGCCTTGAAAAATGTGTAACTAGGTTCGGTCTTCATAAATATGAAATGTACTTTTGATTCTTGTAAATTGTAAAATGAAACAAAATTATTATTTTTGTTTTTGGAGTGTGGGTTTCATGCTCAAGGTCTTTTAATTTATAGGTCAAGCACCCATTGAGTGCTTCTAGGGTTTGTCCTAGGTCAAGAAGTCAAAAGAGTCATTGTCATAAGTTGAAGACCCCATCAGGCATATTGTAACTTGTAAATAAAATTATTTATCTTTAAAAGTGTCGAAATAACCTCCAAGACCACGTTTGCCTGGCAGTTGGCAAGTCAGCCTAAAAAGAAGAGCCATGTCCACCTTGATGAGCCTATATTAAGGAGGAAAGTCAACCTCCTTGAAGCACACTCATCCATCAGTCATTCTAGCGAAGGAGGAGGAAGAAGAAGGCAACGAAGAAGGAAGAAGATGAATAATACTTTAGTTTGGGCTATTTCTCTCTTACATGTGCAAAGGAGGACTAGGGTTTTTGCAGCAGATCTAGGGTTTTTCATCAACAAGTTCAATCTTGGAGAAAAGAAGAAAACAAGGTCAAACAAAGGTCACTAGAGGTCATCCTTAAGTTTTAGAAGTTAGAGAAAGCCAAGCGAAGGTCTAAGAAGGCCTTGAAAGGCAAATCAAGGCTCACACGTGTGGTAACAACAGTTGCAGGAGGGCCAAAAATTTCAGGTTTGGAGTGGAGTTCAAAATTCTATAGTAGAAGGTCGAATTTGTGCTACTGGAAGAGATTTGACTGGGTTTCGACTGGATCAAGGATAACATATCATCTAGAGAGGTTGGTCTTGGTCTTGGAGGGTATTGTTCTGAGTCTAAAGGTCTTGGAATTCATCAATTCAAGAATCTATAAGGAAGAGAAGAGATTTACGGGTTTTCCTCTCAAGCGGAGAGGTTTTGGCCCTGGCTTGCAGCCTATATTCTGTGTTCTTGTTCTTCTTGTTTTGGTAGGTGCTTGATGATATATAGACATAGTAATAATAAATAAAGCTAATAAGTAAAAAGACATCACAAGCGGTTTTCAAGGAAAGAGAAATCACTCTAATTATTGCCCTGAAGATTTTTCAACACTCTTCGACCACTCTTCTCTTAGATACTTATCCAATCCTTAAAAAGTGTCTGTCCATTTGCTATCTTGGATTTTTCTATCCTCAAGGAAATCACAGATGCTTATCCATCCAATCCTCCATTCTCCATTCTCCGTCCATGTTCTTCACTTAAACGTACAACTGGTAGTCCTGGTCTAGTGCATGACACATGAAGAAGATAATACACATGATGTTAATCATCACTGCCTCTCAACCAGAGAGGAGATCTCGATTCCCACTTGATTTAGGGAATAGATCCTTCCTCCTTCGCAAATATTGAGGAGACTTCATACTCACTTGAAACATAGAGGGGATTCTTTCACTTCCTTTTAATTGGGAATTCATAGCCACAAGCTTTCTAGCTTGTTTCATAAGTGTGTCAACTATCATTTCTTTGTGGAGATAACTACATGGCTCCCTCTTTCCTTTGCATCTCATCATGTTGAACTTCTTTCTTTCTAGATTTTCTGGAGCCATCATCTTCCGTCAATCTTCTGACAAGGTTCAGGCCATCAATCTCACAAATCACTTTCCTTTCTTCATCAATGAAGGCATTATATTGAGCCCATCATTGCTCCCTTTAAACATGAAAATGATCAGGTTATCTTCTTACACTGCTACCTTTCAATCCCTAGATGATGATGTAACATATTGACTACACAGTTGCCAAAACCATATACTTAATCCATATGTTCTTTGAATTGAGTTCAACATCAACAGTTGGACTTGCTGCAACTGTTACCATGTATTTCTGCAATATCCTTTCAGGTAGCAAAACAATATGTTAACCAAATAACCAATATCAAAATATTAGTGCTAAGACTTACCTTATCATGATGGTCTTCTCATCAAAGCATCAACTTACTTGAGTTCTTCGAGATCAACATCCTTTTACATGATCCATCTCCATATAGTACATGTATCTTTCTCCATATCTTCATTTTAATCAGAGTGCCCATGGAACGAACTTGATTACCAAGCTACAACATCTTCCTTTGAGTAGTCACTGTTAACTCATGTTCTTTCTACTGGAGAATATACTTGATGTTGATCAATATTGTCATGTTTATGTCATGCAATTTTGTGAGAGAGTCTTGATCTCCATCTATGTTAAATTTTTTCTTTCGAGCATTATGCATCCATATGGAATATTTACCGAGAACACTTTATATCCAATTCCTTTTGCAAGATTCTTGTAGATGTGAACCTTACCCTAGAGAAGAGTTACTCAAAATATGCATACCTTTACTTCCATATAATCATCTAGCCATCCTTTCTTGAACGAACTTGCTTCTTATAGGTTTCTTTAGAAGTAGAAAGACTTTCATGATGCCCTTCACACTGCAACTTGACCATCTGCATTCCTTCATCCTTCAAAAGTATTGTTTCCATACTAGATGGAATATATACTAGTCTTGTAATAATGCTCTTTCCAAGAGCCTTCCAAAAATAATGGTTCTTATAGGATCTTGATGATCCCTTTTTGCAAAATGACTACCTCTAACATGATGTTAGAAAATGCTTGGATGAACATTTCTATGCAATATGGTTCCAATGTTCTCATTCCTTTCAAACTAGATGATCTTTCGCAAAGCAATTAATCAAGTAGATTCTAATTTCTCTACTATCATATGCTTCTATCTATGATGCCACGCTTTTACAAAAAATCAAGACTTCTTTTAGAGAATGCAACAATACATACTACTCTACTCACTACTTAATAAAAGAAAGACGAATTTCATAAAGAACCTGACAAAGATGGAGCTTCTTTCAATAGTAAAGATCCTTCGGATCTTCTCCTTTTGGCTTCTTCTCAGGTTCTTCCTTCTCTTCAGCTATGTGAACTTCACTTCTTTCCTTTCTTTTGTTATCTTTCTTGTTTGGACAATCCCTTGTAAAGTGGCCATACTCGTTGCATCCATAACATTGAATCTTGGACATATCTGGCTTCTTCTTGGACTTTCCAAACTTCCCTTTCTTCAACTTCTTGGTCCTTGCAACAAAATCTTGAGATCTTTCATTTGATTCAGTGTTATCTTTTGCCTTGATCCTGGATTCTTCCAAGATACATTGAGCCCATAATTCATCAAAACGTGTAGTATCCTTCTTTGAGTAGGCACTCTTTGCAAAACTACTCCAATCAGATGGCAAAGCATTTAATACACAAATGGTAATTTTAAAGTCGGAAATAGTTTCCCCAAGCCCTTGCAATTGACCCCTTATTTGTGAAATACACATGAGATAAGTGGCCATGTCTTCATTCTTTGATTTCCTTATTCTATATAGTTGATTTCTCAAGAAAATATTTTGACCTGATGTACTTATGGAGTACAACTTTACCAACTTATAAGTTATCATACATAGCCTTGGATGTCTTCAAGTCAACAACAAATGGAACAAGATGATCTTTAATGGATTCTACAATGATCCTTTGAGCCCTTACTTCTCCCTTCTTGTACTTTGCTAACTTTTGAGTGTTCTCCTTTTTGGGTTCAGCTACTTCACCAAGGACATATTCCATGACTTCATTTTTTGTGAGTGTCAGGTCAATGCTCTTCTTCCATGCTAGGAATTTTGATCTAATGGGCTTGTTGCTTTCCTTGCAAAATGTAGCCATATGATATGTAGATTGAGACATAGAAGACAAGATGATACTTACTTGTCAACCAAGAGTCCTTCCTTTTGATGATGTGTCCAACTATCTTGATGTTTTTAAAGCATCCAAGGAGACTTCAAAGATGCCCTAGAATGATGACTTCTAGGATGCCTTCTACAATGGTTTCTTCGAACACCTTCAAAGAGTGAATGATGATCCCAAGATTCCTTGATGCTTCCTCTTCTTCAAGATGATGCACTAGAGAATCTCCAGGAATAACTTGTACTTCAATGAGAACTTGATGATGAGGCCTTTTTGACCGAAAGCTTGATATAATAACCCTCCTAGATTAATGGGTCTTCTTCTTTCCTTCTGCAAATGACTCCCCTTGACAAGCAAACTCTTCAATATGATCTTCCAGCTGCCTTCTCTTGTTCGCCTTAGCTCCGATACCATACTGGAGAATGCAATAGGGAAACTATTAATTCAAATTCACCTTAACCTTAATAATTGTTTGTGAACTTTAGTTATCTTCTTGTGTTTGCTTATTAGATATTATTATCATACAATTATCTAGAGCAAAAACAATAAAGACAACGAACACAAAATATAGGCTCCAAGCTAGGGCAAAACCCCTCGAAGGGGAAAACCCAAAAAATCTCCTCTTCTTATAGAATCTGCTTCAAATGAGAAAACCAAGACTTAAAACCCTAGACCAAGCCTCCCGCAAGCACCAAGTCAACCCTCTACAAAGACCCTCCCTTCCAAGTAGTCAAAATTCCACTCAAGTCAGCAAAAGTCAACCTTCCTCAAGTCTGCTTCAAATACAGATTTCAACCTGCAACTTCAAGATTTCAGACATGCAATAGCTTCAGAATTTCAGCCTGCAACTTTTGACCTCCTGCAACAGATCTGAAACCCTAATTGTTTCTCACATGTGACCATAAAATACCAAAATTTCATCTTTTCTCCTTTGCTAAGGTTTTTCTCCTTGACTCTTGTCCTTCACTCTCTTTTTCTTCTCGTTTCTGTTGCAGATCGAACATGTCGATTGGTCTCTCAAATGAGGTCAAGCTCCTCTTATTTATAGCCCATAGTATTAAAAATCGGAACCGGTGACTGGACCGGTCCACCTAATAAACCGGGTTTCAAACCGGAACCAGTTAGATCTCAATGAACCTGTTTCAAAACACACATGAAATAATTAATTTAATGAAAAAAAATGTTTTTAAGAGTTAAAACCACGATTCCAAACCAATAGACACAAAATATGCAAAGTTTTCTCATATATATGCCATGTAAAGGTGAAAATATCAAAATGGCACCAAGTGCAATACATATCAACAACAAAATATATAATCAATGAGGCTCTAAATGGCCTCTAGAGTCCAAAAACAAAGCCTACAAGCTATGGTGCCACTGGCCTACTATAAGTCTACATATATGATATTAGTAATCAACATTATCGCTTGAAACTTTGAAAGTTGAAACTTCTCGTCATGATCAAACTTAGGTGGTTGAGTCTCGACACCCAAACTTTGCAACTGCTTGAGTCATAAACTTCTTTGCCGGTTCAGTGACTTGAGTCTCAAACTTTTGAAGGTATTCTGCCCTAATATGCCCTATTACTTCATTTGGTGCTCCACATGGCTTTACATGGCCTTCTATTCCAGCCAAGTGCTGTTTGAAGCTGTTAATACCTCGTCCTTCAATAGATTTTTGGCAATATTTGCAGATCATTTTGCCATCAATCATATCACAATGAGTCCATTCAGTATCCTTGAATTTTGGAGGCATGGTGGCTACTAATTAACTCAAACTCTTTGTTGTTCCACTACTCCAGCAAAAATTCAACACTCTCCAAGCTCCCAATGAAACTCACAAAAATTCCAATGAGATGTGTGAGGCAAATGAGGGGGGTGAGCTCCTTTTAAACACTTGGAGAGGGTGTTTTTGGAGGGAAACAACCCTTACTTTCCCTCCAAAACACCCAGGAAGCTTCCAAAAATTCTTTGTGGGTTTGTCACCGTCCACCACGACCTTGGCAATGAACTGACCGATTTGACCATAAGCTAGTTGATTCGGTCATAAACCGACCAGTTTGATCGGGTTTTGTGATTTTTTTTGCCAAGCTAGCCCTTGAATCAGGATTTTTGCCCTGTTCGACCCGGTTGCCTAATGAATTGGCCGGTTTGACTGGTTTTAATACTATGTTATAGCCTTCTCATGAAGTCGAATACCCCTCTTTAGGCTAACTAGTCTCTACCAGGGTCGACTTGTGCTAGGAGGCTTGAATGACTTTTCTAGACTCATAATTAATATCATTTCATGTTACAACTTGCCCAATAGGGTCTTATACAAATAATAAGGTCTCTTTTGAATTAAGAAAAATATTTTTTTGACATGACAAACCCTAGAAGCATGAAGAACTTGCTTGACCTAGATGACCATAAAAATGGAGCATGAAACCCATGCTCAAAATATTTTTCTTTTTTCTTTTTTCTTGTAACATAAAATATACATGATGACATGAGTACAATGACAATTATGAAGACCGAAACTAATTACATTTTCCAACAAGGCACACGCCCTCCCTTTGTCCACATATTTAGGTTGGGTTTGGAAATGTTTCCCTGGAGATTGATGTAGCTAAAAGAAAGTTAAAAGCATATCATTGCCACAAGCAAGGAACAAAAGAAAAAGAAAAATCATAAAATGCAAAAGATGGTCGGGACATTAATTATAGCACATGGGCAAAAGCCAAGCATGAGCTCTACCCCTTATCATTATGGCCATCACCCTAGTTCTGAGGGCCAATGATTGCCCCATCACATCATAAAAGGAACACATGCATGTCCCAACCTTTGGTGGGCTATGAACTGCCCGACCTTTAAGGGGGTAATAACTGCTATACATCATTAACAACATACTCTCATTTTCTAGAGTTTCGGGCAGTAATACAAAGAAAAATCAAGAAAAAGAAAAAGGAAAATAAAGAGGGGTGGAAAAACAAAGGTTGGGGTAACTCATAGAATGTCGATTGCTCCCTCCTCACGTCTGTACAACTAATATGTGGATTTCCTTATTATTGCTACCTTGTTTCCCATGGCATTTGGCCCTAAGACCCATTATCCCCATTCCATTCCATCATTATTCACATGACATCTATTAATTGAAGGATGTACTAGGGACATGTATTTCCCTATAGGGGCTGGGAACTCCTAATAGGGTCGTTTATTAGCCACTCTTACCTAGGGAGGTAACACTATTACGAGATCAATGCCTGAAATTTGGAAAATAAACCCTATATGAAGTCTCAATTTGCCCTTGATTAACAAGCTTGATTCACTTAGATTCACTAATGATTAATTGTACCTAATGGTGAAGATGCAACATTGGACATTGTGTGTGATTGGCAGGCGGTTTTATTCGTGGGTTGGTCAACTTAATTGGGGCCCAGGTCCACTAGAGGAGCATTATGATACCTTATAGGTGAAACGTTGAGAGCCATGGGAGTCCTATCACTTGCAGAGCATCAATCCATTCCATGGGCACCTACAACACCCCAGTAGTCTATGCTTTGCCCCACTTTATTCATGAGATGATGCACTTAGACTAGCATGCCCCCAGCTGGCTTAGCAATATATATGGGATTTCGCAATTGATCTGAGGCCCAAATGAGGTTTGTCTCATCCCTTGAGACATGGGAGGGCTAGCACCATCCTCTGAGCCCTCAACGTTGGAGCAGAACCAACTTATTCTATCACCAAGAAACCCACAAGACCCATTTTGTGACCCAAACACAAAAATGGGGTCCACAAGATGATTTGCATGTAGATTTAGGGGCCAACCCCTAGATCTGAATTTTCAGAGTCCTCGACACTCAACCTGACACTGGAGGAGCCCAACGCATTCCCTAGAAGGGACCATGCAATCATGACGTCAACATTTCGACGTCTTTTGGGGGTTATTTCTTATGTGTCGTTGGCTTCTAACTTCACTTAGTTTTGTCAATCATCTTACAACTTGGAGGGGATTTTAGGCTAAATCATAGTTCATTAGACATGTATAAATGAGTGAGAGGTCATTTCACTCTCTCATCATAATTACTTGGAGAATTGGGACCTCATAAGAGAATATCACTTGTTCCTTCTTGGCTATTGGAGATTCTTGTAATGCATTTTGATGTTTGGAAGCTATTCTGGATTGCCTTTGGAGCTATTTCTTTGGTGAATGGATGGATATACTACATGTCATCTTGTAAGTGCCTATTGTTGAAGATTATCATTTTGAATTTGTTTATTGCATGAAATTGCTGCTTTTAGATTATGATTGATTGTGCCCTAATTTGTTGAAAATAATTTTTAAAGGCTATCTAGTTGAGAATTGCATATGCTACTCATTGTATAACATGCAATGAATGTTCCTAGTGGAGGAATTCTTATAACTCTCCATCATATACCATTTATCATTAAGTGGGTAAATGTTGGAATTTTGATTTTGAGGGCATTGAATTTCGACCTCCTTAGCAACAAATTTGGCTTATCTATCACATCCTTGACTCCATATGGCTAAAGGACAAGGCACTATTCCAAGTCTTTGGTGATAATCTCAATTTTTTCTCCATGAATTTTCTTCTTAAATTTAGTCCTTTTAAGGCTAGAGAAAAAAACATGGGGGCTTCAAGAGCAAGAAATTTTAGGAGGCTTAACTTTAAGTGGTTGAGAGCAACATCAGAGGTTGTTAGTTTTTGTAGCTTAGACAAGTGTTGTAGTCTTTATTGGTGTTTATGAGGTTAAGGAACACGAGGATAATTATGTCCAAGTCTTAAATTTAGTCCTTTTAAGGCTAGAGAAAAAAACTAGGGCTTGGAGCGAAATTTCAGGGAGGCGGCTTTTTGGTGGTTTGAGAGCCTTAACATCAAGAGGTTGTTAGTTTTTGTAGCTTAGACAAGTGTTGTAGTCTTTATTGGTGTTTATGAGGTTAAGGAACACGAGGATAATTATGTCCAAGGCCGAGAAAAAGTTTCCAAGTAAAATGTCTTAATTAGATTAATTAGCCAATTTTTAAAAATCTAACTTAGGAAAAATGGTTAATTAAGTCAGATTAAGTGAGACAAATTGATTTTCCTCTAGAATTTCTAGAAAAGTCATTTGATGGGGTCAATATGATCTTACCATTGGTTGAGATTAGTTTGTGGCCGTTTGTTGCTAAACGAGAGATTTCAGGCGAAATCAATGGGGCACTTGGAGATCATGTCCAAGACACAAAATTGCAGCAACAACAAGGGTGCAGTGATAGTGCGGCGGACATCAGCAATGAGGTTTCAACAGAGAAATCGAGGAGAGAATTTCAAGAGAAATTCTTCCCTGTGATTCTAGTATTCCAAGAAGAGAAAGGAGGTCGAAGTATTCTGTAGAGAGAAGGTTGAATCAAGTAGTAAATGTAGCTAGTTCAACCAATGTGAGTAGCTAGAGGCTCGATTTAGTTGCCAATTGCTAGATATATTTCCAGAGGTAGAGTGGGTGGGTTTATTAGGTTGCAGGAGGTAGGATTATACACAAGATTAATTTTCCCAGAGGCAGTGCGAGTTTCTAGGTGGCTAGTTCTTACTCTTCTGTTTGCTAGTGCGAATTTTTGGAGGAGGTGCAAAGAACCTAGGAGAGGCCGTGTGGATTTGCAGAGGGTGACTTTTGTTTTCCCACTTTGATTTTGCCAGGAGGGGTGGAAAAAAATATTTTCTAGAGCTTTTCCAATAAGAGGAAAGTAGTTGTAATTCTCAATTGTTGAAGATTTATTAATAATATAAACCCTCATCTGCAAACTAGGTTTTCCCCATAGTGGGGTTTTTTCCAGGGACTATTGTCCAAAAATATTGGTGTCTAAAGATTGTGTGTGTGCATTATTTTCTCAGTTCTTGTTATTATTGGTGAAAATTGCAGTAGCGATTTTTTTTGTTATTTGTCGTGATTAGTTTTTGAAGGCATAATTTGCATTAGATAGAAGAATAATTTCAAGTAACTACAATTAAGGAAATTTTACAGAGGTACGTCTTCGCTACATGACCTATCATTTCGGCGGGCATCCACTCAAATTTCATCCATAAAATATCTTGCCCTAGATGTTGCCCTAAGAGGGAAACCCTAGTTTTTTTCTCCCTCAACTTGAGGAATTTCTTGAGGGTTTCATGCAATGTTTTGAAAATCGCGATTGGGATTAAATCGGCGAGGGGAAAAAATTGGAAAAAATCGTAAAAATTGGGAAAAAATCGGTAAAAATCGGGAAAAAATCGGCACATACAAAAATATTCATTTTTTTTCAATTTTTTTAATATCTAAAGCACCCACAACATAAAATAAATGCATTGACACATAAATATGAAAAAAAAACTAATCTATAAGATGTGTAATATCATGTCTAGTGCTACATCACACATAATAGTGAATCATGTCCTGAATACTAAGTCCTGAGTCTCAACTCAACCTCAAAATATCAACAAAAAATATAATAATGTATCTCATATCATGAGTCATAATGTTATACACAAAGGAATGCACCAAATAACCTATACTACTGATTTCCTCTGCCCCTCTTGCGAGAAAATGTAACAACTTTCCCTCTAGACGAAGAAGCTGGCGGGGCTAGCAATGGACTCTGTTGTGCTCCAGATCCTGAAGCACCAGGAGCTAAAGGAGGCAGACAACGTCCTCTACCGGTAGCAGGGGTAGGTGGTGTCACCTCCTCCTCCTGTTGTTGCTCCTCCTCCTCCTCCTCCTCATGAAACTCATCATTGATTCATCACTACTAGAAATGGGATCATCAACAAGAGATACATAAACATCATCTAGCTCAAAGTCTTCAGATTTGGATTGCTCAACCTTATAACATGATAGAAATTGAAAAAGTTTAACATGCCTAACCAATGATTTTGGTTTGAGTGAAGGGTTCATCTCCTCAACCTTAAAATGAGGTAGAAAAAGATTAACATGCCTAACCAGTTGTTCTCCTTTGAGTGAAGGGTACATTCTTGTTAAGGCCATGGTAGGGGAGTTCAACAATCAATACCACCAACATCAACAAAGTTCAACAATCAATGCCACCAACATCAAGGTTCTTAAAAGACTTCATGCTCTTGATCAAATGCCAGTCTCATACCCTTACACATAATAGAATCAAATGGAAACAATGCAAATCTCCAAACCATGAAACCCTGAAAACCATTAAGTCTGCTGAATTTTGAGTGAAATCTAAAATTCTAGTTTCTCCATATGAAATCCAATGAGGTCGAAACCACTCTTAAACATCCTGAGTCATTTCATGGTAATGTTAAAAATTTAAGAATTTAACATTACCATTCACTGCCAACAGGGTGTGTTAGGAAAATGTGAGGGCTGCAAAAATGACAAAAAAAAAATCGATTTTTGAACTTACAGGGTTGCTGTTTGATGGGCCCACGATTTTTTGGCGATTTTTTCAAATCCAAAAAATCGCCCAAAAAATCGCTGATAATATCGTTTTTTTCAAATAATCGCGATTTTTTCAATTTATCACGATTTAATCGCGATTTTCAATATCATGGTTTCATGAGCCTTGGAATAGTTGATTATCTTTGCAAGAAACCCTTTCTCTTTTTTCTTGACCTTGTTAATTCAAATTCCGAGGTCAATATTTAGCAAAATCTTTCATTGCTTATTGTGGGTTTCTTGAGCAGAGACCATAGTTAAAAGCCCGGAATTTTCTGAGCATTTTTCCAGGCTCTAGCAGTGGATTCAGTGGAGCAGCAGCAGCATTTCTGGGCTGGGCAGCGCAGAGACAGAGCCACACAGAGCCACTTCCAGCAGGAGATTTTTCTTGGGTTTGAGTTGTTCTTCAGCGTGCTTTGAGCAGGCCTAGGTGCAAGTTTTCTAGCACCACTGTTGTACTCATTCCATTCAATTTAATAAAATGGCTCAGCAGTTGTTTTTGGCTCCAGTTTACATGTTTTGATGATGTATTTTCTATTGCCGTAATTTTTAGTCTATTTGCACTTTTATTACTGTTAATCCCAATTTGGGATATTACACATACTAGGGTTTGAGCAGAGGAATAGGATTGGAATTCGTATTAACATGACAGATTCCTATACATTGTGCAATTATATCTAATTACATCGTTACCAATGAAACATATCAACTGGTGCATGGAAAAGGAAAAACATTGGTTTTACATGCACCCTGTTGGGATATCTTGGCCTCGAACCCTATACTAAGCATTTGTATATTCATGTTTACAACTGATAACAAATCTGGAAATTGTCATATTCATTGGTTTGCAGACAGTTTAAGATGCACAGGATCGACAGATTTTAAATATGAACAGAATTACTAAAGGTCACTGCTTTGAGCTTTTAGGACAATTTTTAGTAACATACTTATATTGTACACTAGATCAGTGTGATGGTTCAATAAAATTCTGTTCAACTCGTCTTTCGAGTCTTAAAATGAGGCAACTGGTTAATTACCGAAATCTGTCTGCTCATGTATTTTTTCCAGACAGAATAATGCTGAATTCATGTATGGACAACCAATAGTGGGGTTCAAGCATGTCTTGGACTCACTGTAGTTTTGTGCACAACATTGCCCAAGAAATACCTTGGCCGAGCAAGCATGGGTACCAGTGTCTGCTTGGTTGTATACATCTATGTCTTCTGGTTCACTTAAGTTGAAGGAAAAACTAAAACCCATGGAATGCAATGTACCTTTCACCCCTTTCCAAACCACTACAGCTCCTTGTTATCCTATCAACTTGAGAGGGAAAATCCCATTGGAGCTTTTGGGCAACTCTCACCCCTAACAATTATGTGGGAATTGAGTTTTGCAAGAGGAATTGAACTAAAATGGTCCCAAGTTACCTCTGCCTGAAGGGAACTAGCCACTCTGTTTGTCACATTCTTTAAGGAGCCTAGGATGGTTTTCTGATCAGTTTGATTGCAAGGTTAGTCTGCAATAGTATCGAGGTTCAGTTTCCTTGGGCTCATACTGATTACTTGATTTCCCCTAGTTGTCAAGCACATCTAGCCTGTAACATTTGCGAAAGATGATTGAAATTTGCTTTATTAAATTATATGTATTTACAAATATCTGATAACAATTTTTTTCTGTTAATTGTTTGCTTTGCATTTTTTTATTTATAGATGTTATTTGTTTTTGTTACAAGCCAAAAAGACCAAGATATAGGTATATTTATGTCAAATAGCACTTTTCCATAGTACTGTTTAGCTGAAATTGCTTGATACATATTGCAGTATGTTTTGTTGCTTGCTTTTCTTTGCAATAACAATCTAATAATTGTTTTGATGCCAACATACAGTGTATTGGGTGGTTCCTGGGGCCTCTGAAAATATCATTTATTCAATATCTCGCGAGCACAAGCTAAAGATTGGAAAGTTGGAGACCAGGAGAATGCCATACAGAACAAGGCCTTTGACTTCATTTCTCACCTTCTTCGCTTTGAATGCTGCATTGTTGCCTACGCTTGGCCCAGTCTATGATTTCGTTTGCTTCCTACCATACTGGGAAAGAAGGGTACTTTTTCTATCTTTGGAGTCTTTCCCAAGAAGTGGTTATGTATTTAGGTTATGATTCTACTACTAATTTAAGAGGAATATGTCCCAGTAAATACATAATGGTGCTGATATCAGAAATATATGTGTGGAATATTTATAAAATGATCAGCAAAAGATGATTACAAGTAACCTCGGGTAGCACTTGCTTACCCCATCAGTACCTAGGCTGCACCTGGGAGCCAAAATATTGAGAATAATAGTTCTCTAAGGAGAGAATAAGATAATAATTCAACCATCCGTTAAAGAAGGGGAGAGAGGCCTATTTATAACCTAAGTAATGTGTCTTAGTTCAAAAGAAACAATGTATCCTTCCCAGATCTCGTGGGATAACTTAGAATACACCCCCAACTTCAACAAACATTAAATTTCTTGATTTCACTGAGAGACAAATTCTACAACCCAGTATGGGGCAGTTTGTAATGTCAAAAATCTAAATATACTAAATCCTAGATCAATTTTAACCTTGGATATCAATTTCCTAGAGGGATGAAATCCAATGAGGTGCAAACCCTGTACAACCCAGTATGGGTCTGATTTTAAATCCTAAAATCTGTATGTGCTAAATCCTAGATCAGTTTTAACCTTGGATATCAATCTCCTAGAGGGATGTAATCCTATGAGGTGCAAACCCTGTCAGTGCAATCAAGAAATTTAATGTTTGTTGAAGTTGGGGTGTAGTTGAAGTTATCCCACGGGATTTGGGCAAGGATACATCATATCTTTTGAACTAAAGACAAATTACTTAGGTTATAAATAGGCCTCTCTCCCCTTCTTCAACGTTTGATAGATCCAGGCTTCTATTTATCCATACTAGTTCATATGATATATTGTTGGTTTCCTTACAGAATGGATTTTACAATGGAAATACCCTTGATATGAGCTAAACTACTTAAGACAAGATTTTTTGGCTAGCAAAGACAATATACATATCTCAGGTACAATGTTGTGCAATGGGGCATGCTACTGCAAAATATAGCACCTTAGTTTAAAGCCTCACTACGCACTCATGGTTAAGGGAAGCAATGGGATCAACCACCATTGTCACCTTAGTAACTATTTCACTGTTGTTTTATGGATGGATTTTATCCGTACAAGGGAGGCTTCCCCTGCACATCTTGGAGATTAAATAACCCAAGGATTCCCAAGTTAAACACCCGCCAAGGGTTTTGCTAATTAAAACACCCAAAGATCATATTTAATAAAGTATAGCTTAAGGTGAAATGAGAGATAATACAAGGCAGCGAGTTCAATACAGGGCTTGAATTGTCCTAGAGACGCTCAAATAGATCCCAAACACATGCTACCATTAAATTATCAATTGCTGTTATAAATTAGAGTTTTTAAGAAGCACGATTTATGACATACAAAATTTATGACAACAATAACAAAACAGCTTATAAATGGTGATGAGTAATAAATAAACAAAGCCTATTAAATGAGTAGACAAGGATATAGGTTGCAACAATTTTTCAATGGCTGAAAATGCATAAAATAGCTATAAAACCCTAGACGCCAGCCCTAAAAATGTAGTTAAAAATGCATAAAAAATGATATTTTTCTTTTTCAAATTAGTAGATACAAAGCCTAACCTAGGACAATGATGTCCAAGGTAGTTTATGTTATTAAATGTAGATTTTGCTGTAACCTAACCCTAATTTCCCCTAGAAAACTTAAAAAATAAAAATTAAGGGTTTCAAGAAGGATTGACACACTAATAGACTAGTGCCTCTTCTCAGTCTCGAGCTAATGAAATTAAAGGGAGAGGTCTGTGTAAGAAGACCAATTGGAATGAGATATGAGAGAGAATATGCTACACAAAATTTTTTCTTCATCAAACCCTAGCGAATTTCTATCAATTGGAGATTTAAGAACAAGGGAGCTATGTTAAGGTTCCTTGATGGAAACTTGGTGATAATTTTGCATTAGGAGGCATTAAAGCCATAGAAGATTCAATACATTAAGATGGAAACTTGCAAAATTGAAGAATATGCTCACACCAAAATTACACTCGATCACCATAGAATCAATTTATCATCCAAGAGAAAATTCTCCTCCAATCAAAATATCCTCCCGAAGTCAATTTTCTACATCAATCCTCCATTGCATCCTGTTATCACTCCTTGCTGCCTACACCTACCTACAAGTCAGTGGAAAAAGCCTTCAACCCCACAAGGTGTGATTGGTGGCAAGGATCTCAAAGAAGGGGCTGTCACACTGATCCCAACTCTCTCTGTTTTAGCTCTCCCCTAGGTCAGCTAAGGGAGGTGGCCCCTAAAGGAAAACTAAGTTAAAGAATTGAGTTTCTAGGAGAATATTAAAGTGAAATTGGAGTACTTTTAAGAATTTATAAGCAAATATGATGTGAGCAACTTGAAATAACAATGATAGTCATTTAACATGAGAAAACCATATAACCAGTGCCTTATAAAGAATTTTCTAAAAAATTGAAAGATATATTTGCTCAAGAAGTAAAATGTAATGCTCTCAAAAATTGAAAGCAAAGTAGCCCTGAAATGCAAACAAAAGATTGTTACGACAAGATATTGCAAGATACATAAAATGCCTTTGAGATAATCAAATTTAGGAATCAAAACATTGAAACATATCTTGCCAAAACTCCACAATTAGTAATTAGCTTGGAAAATGTGAACAAAGAAATGCTAAATGTGAAATTAGACTTGAAACATAAAAAAAAGGCACTTGTTAAGAGAATTACAACACTTGCTTTTGGAATAAGCTTTGCATATGAAAACTCAAGACCATCAAGAGACAAGTAAAGTAAATATGATGGATAGTGCTCTTGGTTAATTTTATTATTAGTTGCCTCTACAACAAAATTGCAAATGAACTCTTCAATCCTCAGACCCCACCCTCATTCAAAGATATGGATCCCACAGTGAGGAGTCAATAGAGTAGTAGAAGGTCCCTAAGATGTCTATGCAACCAACTTATGTTGGAGTTAAAATTTTAGTGAGTGTTGATTGTCCCAATTAAATTTCTACATGCAATGTTTCAAAAGAAATAGAAATGAGTTTGTTCTCATTGCAATAACAAATTAAACTTGAGAAACAAGAATGGAAATAAGCTCATATGTGTTGCACCAATAAATGAAAGTAGGCAAGTTAAGTGAAATAGATTTTTTTTATGATACAGTTGTTTCGAGTGAGAGATAATGCTCCAATAGTTACCAAAATATGTAGCATAAATAGACCAAATAATGAAACTTGTGCCTTAATAACCATGAAACCATTAAAACTTGCCCATAATATAAATCGTTCACACATAAAAGAGATTTTCTCAAGTTTGCAAATTTGGAACTTATGCATGTTAGATTTTTTTGGACACAAGATTTAGTGAATGAAATGTGAAGTGAATATGTTGTTAATTTTAAGCATGCATGCGATGGAAATAAGCATAAAAGAAACTAGAAACAAAGTCAATCCACCCACAAAATGTCCTTCCTCTTCAACTGAGGAAGGGGGATGCCATGGGAAAATTTTCCAAGCTCGCTCAAGCAAAGAACTTTCTTTTATTAGTGATTACAATGATTAGAAAAAATGCCTCTAAGAAGGCTGCATAAGAAATGAAAAGAGATCTTTACAAAGATAAGAGCTTGGAAAAGCTAGAATCCTCCCCCTTGAGTAAGACAACGAAAGTAAATGGAAAAACACTCTGAATCAGAAAGTTTGCAAGCCTCAAAGGCCCACGGCCTAGATAACTTGTCACTGCCCCTATAGAGCTCACAACCTCCTTACAAAATCAGTCCTCGAGTTCGTGGAAGGTCCTGCATGCAAGATTATTAGTAGTTTTCCGACACCTCTTTTTCAAACTCTTCGTTGTCCAAAGCTGAAACCTATGGGCTTCCAAAAACAAAATCAATTATTAACGTAAAATAAAGCAAAATAAAACAAGATTATATTACAAACTAATGTACAAAATGATAGCTCAAGTAATGAGAGTGAACCCCCATACTTGCCCAACTTAGAAATTGCTCTTGAAATAGCTTGTATAACTTTGGAAGCTCTACAAAGAAGTATTTTAAATTTTAAATGAAGTAGATGATTATGTAGCTAGAAAATGAGAAAACTCCCTCTTGGTTTTCCTTTGATGAAAGACTTGGGGTTGAAAATAGCTGAGTCTTGGATCGCTTTGAATCTAGGAGTGAGTTGGTCTATATGAGATTTCTCCTACGCCCAGATGGATTTCCCGCACACAATACAAATAGATCTTCTCTACACACTTGAACAAATATTAGCTTGCAAAAGGATTAGAGCATCATAATGAATAAGATAAACCAAACATACCTCCGAAAATGACTTGGCAAGCTTATTTCTAGAATACTACTCTAAATCAATGATACATGCAAGATAGCTTGCATGTATCAATCCAAGCTAGATGGAAAATATAAACTAATACTGATCAAACATGTAAATGAATTCAAACACAATAGCAATATTATGGAAATAAATCACCTCATAATGCCAAGAGAACATCCGCTAAATAGCTCCAAAGTCTCGATTATATTAGCAAATATGCAAGGACAAAATTGCAGAGTTTCCTCAAGCCCAATAGCTCATAACATGATATAATACAATAGCCCATGGCTTTGTTATATAGAGAATTGGGAGCAATTCCCAAGGACGAATGCATGTGAGAACTGAACTTGGAGCAAATCCCAAGGAAAGACAAGCCAAGTTCGATGTGGAGAAGACTGAGACACCGAGAGAAAAATCGAATTTCTTTTGTGCACACCAAGGGAAATCGAATTCTGCATATGATCCAGTGAACTCATCCATAAGCCAAACAAAGTCCTGTGCTACATCAATTCCACCATTGCAAACTCGAGCAAACTGAAATCTTACCTGTGGATGATCTTAGTGAACTTTTGCATAGGCCTCTGAGTAACTGCGAAGTCTAAGCTTAAGGAATAGTGTAAATCCTTTGAGTGAAGTGTTGAGTGTTGTTGCACTCCAGATAGCTCGTGAGAAGAGGTCCCCACTTAGTCTTCAATCAACTGATCCTGTAGAATATTCCTTTTATGCTCAACTGCCTTGAATAAATTCAATTTTCCTTGTGTGTAACTGTCGCTTTATCTCTGGGAAATTCGATTTTGATAAAATAAATGATGAATTAATGATGCAGTGTGCTCACTCATACTCCACATGCCCGTTGACTCAACTCTTTGACTTAGAATAATTTCCAAGTCATTTTGTCACATGGAATAATTTATTTCTCTTTATTTTATTTAATTCTAGCCTAATTAAATGCCACAATTTCCACTGAACTTGGGAAATGTGGGTTTTGAGGGTCCAAAACTCATTATGAACCCCTCAAAGTGTGTCATAGTAGAAAGTTGAGGGTGGGAGGTGTAATTTTGATTACTCATACCCCATACAACTTAACTTCACTAGACAACACTTATTACAATTCAATTACAATTTTTATTGCAATTTTCGACTTATGGGAAATCTAAAAATTTAAAAAATCATTACCTAGACCTAACCAAATTCCATGAAATTTTTTGTGTGATCTAGTATGGTAATATACATTCACTCTATACACTAGGACTCACCCATGGCCTCACCATCAAGCCGTACTCCGGCTTTGGGGCAAAATTGGAGGAAAAAACTCAATTAATTATTAAGTCTTGATAGGGAGATGATAATTAACCGAGTGAAAAAAAAACCTCCTTGAGTAACATCCACTTGTTGGTAAGGTCCCATGTTACCTAGGTCTGTTACAGACTCAATACTGACTCAAAACTCATCATTACTAGCATCATTTATTACAATTCCCCGTAGGGCGTGGAATCTGGGTACAAGAGAAAATGATGAGAAGTAGAAGTAGAGTTTAAAAACTTAGTTGAACTGATGATATCTAATGGTACAAGTATTCTGTAGTTCATCCTTGGGCATGGAGTCTTCATATAATCATCAGGTGCCACTCCAATGGTCAACACATCCAAGAGAAAAATGGGTTACTAGTGTGCACTTGCTAATTCATGAGTGAGTGTGTTACAATGATTCATCCTAAATCGACTTCCCTATATTTATATGAGGGGAACAAAGTTGATTTAGTCCAATAATTGACTAAAAGCCCTAAAGTAAGAAGTTCACAAGCTGACGTAAAGGATAACTATCTCAATGATAAAACATAACAATAAGCCTTCCTTTGATCCACACATGTGAGTAAAAAGGCCTCCAAGGGTGACATCATCCTCCAAAAGTGAGTGTTTCCATCAAAATGTGCCATGGATGGGTCAAAGGGTGCTCCTCACCCAAGAAGGTCATCTCCTCATCAATAAGTTGCCCAATCATCAAAGAATACCTCTCCTCATCATCATGTCATCATCAACCAAGCTCATGTCATCTCTCCAAGCTATATGAAGGGGACATCACAAGGCTTGGGCACGATGTTATCATATAGGGAACCATCTCGTCTAGAGGGGTCTCAAGTCATCATCCTCATCAAATTAGCTAATCAACAGGGAAATGTCCATTAAGAAGATACAATGCTATCCTAGGGGTGTCCTGTTGCCTCTAGGGTACATCATCCTTCAACATGTTGAGATTTTGTGTATTTGGGATAGCATCAGTTGTGCTCTAGGTTCCAAATTTTGAGGAAGGACTAGAGTACACTTGATCTACAAGACCTAGAAATGGATTTGAGAAATTTCGTCTGGTTTAGGAGATATTAAATTAATTAATTATTTTAATGTATTTCCTAAGTGAACTTAAATAATTAAAGTGAATTTAATTAAACATGTGATGAAATTGTCTTAAGTCACACAGATCAAGCTTTCTTTTAATCTTGGTCTTTGATTCAAGATCTGATCATGGTCGTTGGTTCCAACAAGAAAAAGTATAAAGGAAAGGCTTAGGGTCATTTGTAAAGACACACAGAGGCAGAGCATTGAAGCTAAGCTGAGATTCTAGGGCGTGTTTGCTAAGAATTCTCAAGTGTTTCAGCTTCAGAGAGGGGATGATCTGATCCCGGGGTCTAGAATCAACAAAAGGCAGAGATCAACTCAGGGAGACAACGCATAAAAGCAGGGAAGCTGCAGCAGCAAGGACAACGCAGTCCCTCAAGGACAGCATGATTTTCAGCTAGAAGCCCTCAGGTGTTACGCAGAGACCCTAAGGGGCAGCGTAAGGACTGCGTCACCCAATCTGGGGGAACACAGCCCTTTCCGGAGCAGCGTTGAGGGACGCAGGGGCTTTAGAGGCTGACGCAGAGGCTTTCCGGGACAACGCTGGGGTTTCTAGGCCCTAATCTTGGCTGAGTTCTGTAAATCTCATTTGAGGGTGTGGATCAGTCATTATTTTGGCCTTAGAACAACTAGTGAGTTGTAGATCTATTATTTCTTTGTCGGGTTTTCCAGATCTGGAACCCAGATTTGTTGTATTCAGAAAATTCTTAATAATAAAACCCTCCAGCAGCCAGACGACTGGTTTTCCCGCATTGGGTTTTTTCCGGGGACTATTTGTCCAGAAAATATCTGTCACTTTGTCTATGTGTGCATGAACTTGTTCTAGATTTGAATTGGTGAAGATCTGTTATGTGTTTTGCTTTGATTTTAACTTGAATTTATTTCAGTTAATAACTTATCTAAGTAGGAGGAGCATAACCAGATTAACAGTAAAGATTTCTGCATAAGTGTAAGATTCAGAAATTTTCACATGGTATCAGAGCAATTGGAGATCTAGGAGGGTCACCAGCAAGAGACTGAAGGTTCTAGTTGCAGGAAGCAGTTGGAAAAGCAGTAGAAATGTAGATCTGAAGGGACAACGCAGTTTTTAGAGGCAGATTCACGAAGAGGGAAGGGTGACGTAGTCTAATGCTGTCTCCTAGCAAGCCCACGCAATTACGGCGCAGAGGCAGCTCAGAAACAACGTTGGATTGGTCTAAAGCCAGCCAGTGTGATTCAGATTTGAATCTGTCAGATCCAGAAAAGTATGAAGATTAGCTGCAGAAATTCAAAAGGTGCTGGTGGGGTTAAATTTATGAAGTTTTCAGATTTTTAGCCTAAGCGCAAGTGACAAAGAGCGGGAGGAGATCAGCTTCTCAGAGAGTTTCTAGCCAAAGAAACTTGTAGTTTGATCTGAGGATCAAAGAGAGCTGAAGCATTGTTGATTTGGCAGATTTCCAAGGAGGGTAATCAGTTGTCAGAGGGAGCAAAAGGTGCCTATTTCGCCAAGAGCCTTAGATCCCGTTCTCTAGCAGAGACAAAGGGAAGTTTCGACACATTACTGAGCAGATAGCTCCTCATGGACTACGTGATCAGGACAGATTGGATGGCCTCTCCAACTTTTCAGTTTGGAAGGCAAGGATCTTAATAGTCCTTGAAGCATATAATCTTAGAGACCATGCAAAGCAAACTTTGGCCACACCGACTGATCCGGATCTCCTTCAGAAGCATAAGTAAGCTGCTGGGCATGCCAAGAGACTGATCATGGATAGAATTAAGGACCGTATTGTACCACACTTAGCTGAGAAGAAGACAACTAATGAAATGTGGAAGGCCTTAATCTCCCTATATGAGGGAAAATCTGTCCAAAGGAAGACGCTGTTGGAGACACAGATGAGGTCATTCATGATGATCAAGGGAGAAGACATGGAGCATTTTCTCTTCAGTTTGCAGTCAATCAGAGATCAGTTAACTGCAATGGGTGCTAAGGTGGAAGACGATGTGATAGTCAGGATTTCCCTCAATGCAGTCATTGATAAGTGGGAAACCATTGTCCAAAGTATCTTGGGCAGAGCGGACCTCCCAGATTGGGACAACTTGTGGTCAATTCTGCATCAAGAAGAACTCTGCAGATTCACCAAGAAGCAACATTGTTCTGGATTGAGAAAAGTGAAGAAGGAAGATGAAGAAGATGCAGCCTTGGCATCAAAGAGGCAACAAGGAAAGTAGAAGAAGGATCTGTCAAAGATCAAGTGCTTCCAGTGTGGGGAAATGGGACATTTTGCCAGCAATTGTCCTCAAAAGAAAAAGGAAAAGGAAGCTTCTTCTTCCAAGGTTGCTATGCCAGATGATGGGTCAGAAGATGATGCAGCCATGAGCGCTCATGAACCACGAAGGTGGGGCGACATGGATATGTAGAGGAGTTACATATTCTAAGGCGGGATCCTTGAGTAGCTCATCTCTTGGATCACATGCGAGCTACGACAACCTTCAGATAGTAGCGGGACAAGAGGAGCAGTGGGTGCATAGGTCACAAATGAAGCAGAGGCAGATCTGAAGACTGGGAGGAGCAGCACAAAGCAGAGCAGCAACAACAACACAGAGGCTGATGTGACTTCAACAACGCAGACCAGAGCTGCTTATGCAGTGCAGAGCTGTAGCAAGGCAGAAGGCATCAGAGGGACAACGCAGTGCAACAACAACGCGTAAGATTTCAGCACAAGGGGCTGATGTGACTTCAATAGTGCAGAGGGAGTCTGTTTATGCAGTGCAGAGCTGTAGCTGTGCATCATCCTTCAGATGCCAGCACAGATCTGTAGCCTATGGAGCTTCAGTGATGAGGATGCAACCCATCTAACTTGTCTGTCAAAGATTGGGCAGGAGATTCAGTTGTTTCTCTCAACAACTGAAGTTGCAGTGCAAAAGATCAACAGTGGCAGTGCTATGAGCAGCACATATGCAACATATTGAGAGGGAGCTGTAGTACAAAGGTTGCAGTGGTAGTGGCAGAGTCATGGACAACAGTACAAAATGGCAACAACAGTGTAGAGTTGAGTGGCAGCAGGCCAAGCATCAGCAGCACAGAACCAGTGCCCAAAATCTTGTAATGCATAAGTGTGATTTATTGCTAGAGCACACCCTTGATGCTAAGAGGGAGTGTTGAGATTTTGTGTTTTTAGGATAGCATTAGTTGTGCTCTAGGTCCCAAATTTTGAGGAAGGAATAGAGTACACTTGATCTACAAGACCCAGAAATGGATTTGGGAAATTTCATCTAGTTTAGGAGATATTAAATTAATTAATTATTTTAATGTATTTCCTAAGTTAAAACTTAGGGAACTTAAATAATTAAAGTGAATTTAATTAAACATGTGATGAAATTGTCTTAAGTCCCATGGCTCAAGCTTTCTTTTAATCTTAGCCATTGATTCAAGATTTGATCATCGCCGTTGGTTTCCCAAACAGAAAAGTATAAAGGAAAGGCTTGGGGTCATTTGTAAAGACACACAGATGCAAAGCACTGAAGCTAAGCTGAGATTCTAGGGTGGGTTTGCTAAGAATTCTCAGAAGTGTTTCAGCTACAGAGAGGGAAATTTAGGCCAAGGGGATGATTTGATCCCGGGGTCTAGAATTGACAAGAGGCAGAGATCAGCTCAGAGAGACAATGCAGAAAAGAAGGGACGCTGCAGCAGCAAGGACAACGCAGTCTCTCAAGGACAACGTGATTTTCAGCTGGAAGCCCTCAAGGGTTACGCAGAGAGCCTAAGGGGCAGCGTAAGGACAACGTCACCCAGTTTGGGGTAACGCAGCCCTTTCCGAAGCAGCGCTGAGGGACGCAGGGGCTTCAAACGTTGACGCAGAGGCTTTCCGGGACAGTGTTGGTGTTTCTAGGCCCTAATCTTGGTTGAGTTTTGTAAATCTCATTTGAGGGTGTGGATCAGTCATTATTTTGGCCTTAGAACAGCCAGTGAGCTGTAGTTCTATTATTTCTCTGTCGGGTTTTCCAAATCTGGAACCCAGATTAGTTGTATTCAGAAAATTATTAATAATAAAACCCTCCAGCAACCAGAAGGCCGGTTTTCTCACATTGGGTTTTTTTCGGGGACTATTTGGCCAGAAAATATTTGTGTCACTTTGTCTATGTGTGCATGAACTTGTTCTAGATTTGAATTGGTGAATATCTGTTATGTGTTTTGCTTCGATTTTAACTTGAATTTATTTCAGTTAATAACTTATCTAAGTAGGAGGAGCATAACTAGATTAATAGTAAAGATTTCTGCAAAAGTGTAAGATTAAAAAATTTTCACACAACATCCTAGTCCAAGTGCAGAACGTTTTTAGGTTCCTAATGGATAGAAGAATGTCATCATTAGTGCTGGATACATCCCAAGGTCAATGATTCTCAAAAGGTGGTCAACATCTTGGATTTGGTGCCCAGAATGGTCATCAAATGTTGTTGGACGTACTTTTTGAAGTCTTAGAGAAGTCTCATTCATTCCCTCGAGGGATGGCACCTGTACCTGGGAGTAAGCATATGAAACATACCCTCTAAATCAAGTGAGATCATCATCATAGGTAAACTAACCATAAAGTATTAGAGTATGCATATCTAATGCAAAAGGCACCAATGTATTTCACACAAGCATCATCTTCAAATGTCTTCCTAGCTTATGATTTTTAATTAAGTTACTATTCTTAGATATGGGAGGGTTATCCAAAGGCCCTGTTGGGTGCTTTCAACTGTGAGGGGAGGAACAATTCCTAGGTTGACCCATCAATTAGTAGGTGCAAGTGGTTAGAGATATGGTAGGTGTTTACTTCATGTAGGATGCCATAGTCTTTGTGCCAACTATGCAATTCCATCATCCTTGAGCATTATAATGTGAATAGGGAGCAATCAATGGACTTGAGTTACCCCTTTCCTCGGCCTATTTTTACCACCCCTCTTGGACATATTTTTCTTCATTGATTTTCTTTTTCTTGCATAGCTTGGATTACAAGCCTTCATTTATGCATCATTGACCCCTTAGAGATGAGGCAATTTATTGCTTATTGAGGTTGGGATATTCATAGTTCCTTTCATTTTGATTGCTCATGCATTTGCCAAAAACTGTGTGAGGGCTACTGAAGGGGGTAGAGCTCAGGCTAGGCTTTTGGCCATGCATTTCATTATATTCCAACCAATTTTTTCATTATATTTTAGCCTTTTTTTTCATTTTATCATCATGTCTCGTGCTTTTTCTTTTCTTTCGGGCCAGTTTAACTAATAGATGTTTTGGCCTTTCTCGCCAAATTTGGTGACACAATTTTAGGTGAATTTGTGATTTCTTGTTGTTTAAAATGCGTTTTTAAATGCATAAATGGATTTTGCGCCCTGGAAAGCCTATAGGGCACTCAAATTGTACAAATTTCTCAACTCAAATTTACGATTCTAACATTTTTTTGTAGAAATTCTGGGAAAATAGACCAAAAAAATGCCTAGAAAAGGGACAAAAATGCCTAATCTTTAGACTCCACTTTTCCTTTATGTTGCATCAACCTCTTAGGGCAAAGTTTTCGGGTGCTTACTCAAGGATGAGGAAAATAGGGAACAATACTGGTGACAAATAACAATCAGCCTAAAGATGGGATGTGGATACAACAAAAAGAATGAAAGAGTTAACTATGGACTACCATGGACATGGAACATCAATCAATGCCTCTTATTTGTGCCTGTCTTGGATAGTGGAAAGAAAGCCTAAGGGAAGGTCACATTGGAATAGGGGAAAGGAATAACCACCAAGGTGAAGCTAACCACCAAGGTGAAGCATGGGAACAATAGTATAAAAAAATGGTCTATCATTCAATTCAACCTGTTATCCATAGTAGAATGCCCTTAAAAATTAAATAAAAGCATTTGATTACAAAAATTGTTAATGTACCTGATAATAGATTATCCATCTTCTTATGACGAGTAAGCTAGATGAAATAAAACATTGACCAGAGCATGGATCGAAGACCTTTGAGGCTAACTATTTGTCGATCATCACAGGGTTGCTAGTTGGCAAACTGAACAAGTAGGAGAAGTATTTTCTCGTAGTGGTTACCCAATTGGATGGGGAACAAGGCAGAGGATGCCCTTCCCTCTTTTAAGTGCTTTTCCCTTAAAGCATAAAAATGGGAACCTATAATAACATTTCCACAAATCTTTGGACACTGGTCTCCATGCTTAACAACTTCTCAATTTGGTTTGCTTGTATTTCCACAAGTGATAGGATGGTATACCCTTCTTCATTGGTGAGTGGAAGCTCTATTCGAGGGAATCATTGTTGCTAATTTCCTTGTTGACATTGGAGAAGTGGAAGACATCACAAGGTTTGCTCTTATTCGAAAGTTCAAAAACATAAGCAACCTTGTTGTTTGTTTCTCTATTGAAATAAGGAGCATATCATCTTGGTTGCATTTTTTGTTATCCCTTTGAATGCAATGTCCATTGTTTGTATGGATCTAGATGGGAAGAATTTGTTAACTTCTCTTCAACTTGTCTATGAAATATGGTGTGATGTGGATTGATTGCAGGTTCCATACAACAGAATCAAGTAACGAATGCAAAGTGCTCTTTGTTTTTGAGTTTTTCCTTTGGTTTGTTGACGATGATAGCTTAAACAGGTACTTCAGAATAAGCTAGGTGCCAAGCTTGCAGAAGATAACCAAAGCTCCTTTAGGTACTTGCTCATGTTGAGTAAGTGACTTTTATGTTGATTTTTGTGTAGCATCGGGAGGTATTCTTGCATGCCAAGAGGCCTCCTAAGTCGGCATAGAAAAATTATGAAAATTAAAATTAAATTCTATTTTTGGCTTTCATGTAGGCTCAAAAGGGACGAGTCAGCTTCACCATGAAAGGGTGTGCCCCTTGGTCAAAATTCACCCTTTCGACTTGTATATATATGCATTATGTGAGACTTCATTTGATCACTCAATCATCATCATCTCTCCTCTATAGAAACTACATGTGGGAGCAGATAGAGGATGGAGTGATTGAAGTTTGGACTTGGATTTTGGCACATATTTCTAGACAATTTAGAATTGTAAACCTTGCTGAAGAATAATTTCTTCTAGAAGAAGAGTTGTTGGGTTTTCTCCCAAGTTTGGGAATCTAAACTTGATAAGATTGCATGTGGACTTCATTAAGGAGGAAAGGATCAAGAGGGAGTTGACAATTCCCTACAACACTCAATAATTCCTTCCTTAATCAAGAATAAGTACTTCATATCTTTCTCCCTTGATTATTGTTATTTTTGCTTGGTGAGCCTCTTGTATTTGTATTTTTTGCTTGGTTATAAGTGTTTCTTCCATGGCCTCCTGAATGAGGTTTGTAGTTACATCATGAAGGTTTCCACGCTAATGATTATGGTAGCAGATAACCGCATCAGGAAGAACAAAGCAAGGATTGTGACAAGGGGTTCTCCCAGTAAGAGGGAATGGATTCCAAGGATAGTTTTGCTCCAGTCACCAGATCAATTTTTTTTGTATGACCTAAGGGCTCGAGCACAAACTAAGCAAAGGGATTGGTGTTCGAAAGCAAGAAATCATAAAAATTTTAGAACATCTAGGCCAGAGGACAAGAAGAGCTTCCTGTTTTGAGGGAGCAGACTGTCAGCAGAGTGGAAGGATTAGTTTTCCTAGAGGATGTCATGGGTTGAGATTGTTAAGATGCTCAGAGGTAGAAGGTCTCTAAGAGAATTATGCCTTATTTGAGGAGGCTATGTCAAATAGCAAAAGGACATGCTTACGTGACAAAGGGAGCAACACTTGCAAAAGGACTTTATTACGTGACAGAGGGAGAAATAGTGGTAGGAGGATTTGATTTTGTGACAGAGGTAGTAGCCAGGACTACTATTGAAAGACCTACTTTAGTGTTAGAGGTAGTTGGCCTCAGAGATTGAAATGAAGGATTCTGGTTAGTTACACTATTGCTTAGGATTGGAGATCTAGATTTGGTGGATCTCATGATGTACAAGCAATTGATTGGATCCTTGATGTACCTGGTTAACACTAGGCTTGGTATTTGCTTTGCAGTGAACACCCTGAGCCAGTATATGGTCGAGCTGAGGCAGATAAAATGTGTTGCAACAAAGCATGGTTGAGGTACTTGCTTGCTACAATAGACATGGTTTGAGATATGTCTTAGGTGCTGAAGTGAGGCTGCAAGAAATACATATTCAAATTGGGTCGGGAGTGCAAAGGACAAAAATAATACATCAAGGTGCTGCTTTAGCTTTGGAATGTTGATTTATGTTGCATCAGAATGTGCTCTAAGTCTTAAATTTTGTGGAGAGGCTTAGACAGTGGTATTCCAAAGAACCCAGAAACCGTTTGTGGAAATTCCACTCAGTTAATGTTTTATTAAAATAATTAATTATTTTAATGGGGACCGTAACTCTAAACTTAGGGAAATTAAATAATTAATTGGTATTAATAAAACAGAGTGTGAATCTTCTAGAGAACATGGATCAAGTCAAATTATGATCTCAGTCGTTGATCAAAGATCTAATCTGGGTCGTTGATTTCTCAACAAGAAGACTATAGAGGAAGGCTTGAGGGTCATTTGGAAGACACACTAGTGTAGATACTCAATTGCCCAAGTAAATCGATTTTCTCGGTGGTCGAAGTTTGGCAAGAGAAAATCGACTCAGATGGAGGGTTGCAGGTGATGGAGAAGCAGATAGGGTTCAACAACAATCCGGGGTGTAGGAACAGGTGACGTAGTGCCAAGAAGAGAAATCGCAGAGGTTGGGAGGGAGCAATGTAGAGGGGTGGCGCAATCTTGCACAGTCCCCACGCAGAGCCAACATAGTGGTGACGCAGGGGGCTCAGGAGGGTCCTTCCGGGGTTATTTCTCATCCAACTATTTTGTGAGGAATTCCTCTAGTGTTTTCATAATTTCTCTTCGTCACTCTAATTGTAAATTGTACAAGAAGTTTATGCTGAATAATAGAAACTCTCATATGCTGCACCGGTTTTCCAGCATTGGGTTTTTCGGGGGACAATTGTCAAAATATCTGTGTCATTTATGTGCTAGTATTTTTCTTATTATTCTTCTTAGTAATTATATGGTGAAGTCTGCATTTGAATTTATTTCAATATTTACTGAAGACATTTCTGCAAATAACTTATTTCTGAATAATAAGTAGAGGAAATAACATCAAATAATGTAGTAGGATTTCAATTTGAAATTTTCACAGGGATCAACCGTGATATCTTGGTTTAGTAGGAAGCAAACTTCTATCGCACTTGGTATAAGAGGATCATAATATATCGTAGTTGATGTGCTACTTCCAACTTGGGATCTACAATGATATCTTGGTTTAGCAAGCAGCGGATTTCTGTCGTACTCAGTACAAAAGGATCAAAATATATCGCAACCTGTGTCGCAAGTCGTAAAGCAGTGTGACCTCGGAAGCTTCTTGTAGGACTCCTTGATCAAGACACTTCATTTGAGACATGGTGCAGAGATGAGCAGTGGATCTCTAATACATATACACAGGTTAGCAAATTGCAGACATTCTCACCAAGCCTCTGTCTAGTGTGAAGTTTGTATACTTCAGAGACAAGCTTGGTGTGATGCAGAATGTCTCCCTTGTTGAGAGGGAGCATTGATGTCTTTACAGGATCAAAGCAGATGATGTCCTGAAGCCATAAAGGAATTTGGCCAGGTCACAAAGGAGTTTGACCACGAAATATGGATACATTCACCTGAGAAGTTAGAAGGATTTGGCTAGGTCATAAAGGACTTTGAATAAAGGTGAATATCCCAGGTCAATTACAAGATTGGACAAATCTTCTCCTAGGAAGCCAAAAGAACTTTGCTGGGTCATGAAGAACTTTGACCAGAGGACATAGATGTAATTCACTTGATAAGTCATAAGGGACATTGGCTAAGGGTGAATGGTTGAAGGGCAGATTTTCTCCAGAGAAGCCAAAGGTAAAAGGCCTTGGATACTCACATTGCCTACTTCAAGATGGAGTGATTTATATACATGCATTAACATAGCAAGCTCATGTACTTTTCTTATGGAGGAGAAATTTCAGCAAAGAGGAAATTTGTTGCAGCCAAGGAAAATACCTCCCCCACTAAGAGGGAGTGTTGATTTTTGCGTAGCATCGAGAGGTATTCCCGCATGCCAAGATGCCTCCTAAGTCGACTTAGAAAAATTATGAAAATTAAAATTAAGTTATATTTTTTGGGCTTCATGTAGGCTCAAAAGGGAAAAGTCGGCTCCACCATGATATGGTGTGTCTCTTCGTCAAAATTCACCCATTCGACTTGTATATATATACATGATGTGACACTTCATTTGATCACTAATCATTATCATATCTCTTCTATAGCATCCGCACATGGGAGCAAATAGAAGATGAATTTATTGAAGTTTGGACTTGGATTTTGGCATCGATTTCTAGACAAATTAGAATTGTAAACCTTGCTGAAGAATAATTTCTCCTAGAAGAAGAGTTGTTGGGTTTCCTCCCAAGTTTGCATTTCCGGGGAAAATTTGTTGTCTTTACTGTGCATGGTTGTCTCTTTATGATCTTATTGTTTTCGCTGTATTACTATTGAGATTTTCTGTGTATATACTATAATTGCTCAATGATATTGGTGGCATAAGATAAAATTGTTAAAGATCCTTAGGTAGTAATTATCAGATCAGAAAATTGGTTTCTACTATTCATGTTGTAGAAAAGTCAACATGTATGATCTCTTTCCTAAGTCTACCTTAGGAAAAGCATATCGATTAATTTATTAATTAATGTTGGCGGTTGGGATAAGGTTTTCTAATGAAAAGTAAATTAGTTTATTTTAGTGGGTTACATGTAATCTCTCTTGTTGATCTCAAGTGATTCTTAGGATCTAAGTTATTTGACATGCCTCCCACTTGCCCCAATGCCTTGCATTCTTCATATCATGCATAGCACGAGCTTGACAATTGTCAAGCTCATTTCATGAATTTGGGACTCATGTTTGCTTGTTTTTGCCTCTTTTTTCACTCATTCATTTGAATTTTTGGAGTGTGAGTGAGGGAGAGTAACCAATTTTATAGGAGATTTGAAGTGGTAGTTAGTGGTTTTTCCAACCATTTTTTTTTTCATTTTTGCTACAACTATCTGTTTTTCCTACAACAATTTGTTTTCTTATAATAGTTTGTTTCTATTCATATCACAAGAATCATGGCTCAATCAACTACAGGTGGAGAAGGACAAAGGAAGGGGAGGAATGCCCTCATAGATATTGCCCCCCCTCCTCCAATTTCATCAGGGTTTGCAAGTGTTCCATTTGTTGGAAGCGGGGCTACAACAACAACATCAAATGTTGAAAAGAACCATTCTTTTCTTGTCAACTTGTGTGTTTGTCAATTTATTGTCATTGATGTAGTACTAGTTGTATGAACGATTGAATTTGTATCACCATCATGCAAATGCTTTAGGTTTTAAATTGGATCTTTTTTTGTATTTCATTTTTTCTATGTATTTCACTAATTTGTTATATTTTTATTTTTTTTAATACACACATATTTTATATATAATAGATAACATGCCCTTTATGTCCTTTTCCGAGGATCATCATGTCACATGTCAAATACTCATATTTTTGTGTCCTTTGTGTGTGTCATCATGTCAGGTGACTTAGCTTAGGATCTAATCCTAGCCATTCATCACTTAGGAGATCTAGGGTTTGAGATGTAACTTAATTATAAATTATAAAAGAAGCTTGAGGGAGAGGTGGAAGACACATTAATTCATTGAGAGAAGCGAGGGACCAAGGACTAGAGCACATAATTGGAGAGCTGAGATTTACTTGGATTGAGGCTGAGAGTGTGTCGTGAGCTTCGAATGGCCGAGATGGTTGAGATTGAGTTTGTAAATGTTAGTTTTTGTAGCATCGGATGTGTTCTAGCCACGAGATTTGGCAGAGGCTAGAATACATGTATTCTCGAATATCCAGAAATTGTTTTTGGAAATTCCACCTAGAGATGACTTAATTAAATTAATTAGTCAGTTTTTAATATTTCCTAAGTATAAACTTGGGAAATATGATTAATTAAAAGGAATTAATTAAGTCATGATGAGAATGTTCTAGAAAAGTGCATGGATCGATTTCTAGTTAATCCTAGCCTTCGATTAAGATTTAATAGTGGCCGTTGAAGTTTCAACGAAGGATTATAAGAAGAAGTTGATGGGGCTTGGAGAAGACACACCAAATCAGTTGAACATTCGATTTTGCTGAGAAATCGATTTCCAGAGTAGCCGCTGTTTGTTTCTGGAAGTGATTCACTGAGAGGGGCAAAGATAGTGAAGCCAGAGGAGGCATTCCAGATTCGACGAGCACATTTGCAGAGTGTGCCACAGTGAGGCAACATAGAGGCAACACAATGTCCTCTAGAGGAAATTTCGTTTTGCTGTGGAGGAGGCGAGATTCAGTGCCAAAAACTGGGTAGAGGTTCTAGAGGTTGGGAGAATCAGTTTCCCAGACAGTGGCTGATGAGATTGTTTAAGGTGACGCAACTTCGAGTTGTAGTGATGCATTGACTACGTAGGTTGACACAGAGACTGTGCATAGGCAGTTGGGACGACTCAATTTCTAGCTGAGGTTTGTATTAGATCGCCTATGGAGCGAGGAATTTTCCTCACTAGATATTTTTGCCAATGTTTTCTCTGTTTGGATTGCCAGTTTGGGCATCCATAGTTTGTACTCAGATTTCATTATTGCATAATAATAAAACCCTCAGCTGCTGCACTGATTTTTTCCGAGTTGGGTTTTTCTGGGGACATTGGTCCAAAAATAATAGTGTTATTTTGTGTGTGTGCATATATTTTCTTCCATCGTTTATTTTTCTTCTGTAGTTTATTTGTGAAGGTTGTAGTGTATTTAATTCGATATTTTCCATAGGAAACAACACATAAATTGTTAAGTAGAATTAACAATTAGAAAAATTAACATCAGTTGCTGCAATAGGATTCGGGGTTAGCCGAATTTTCACATGGTATCAAAGCGCAACTGATCAACTAGAGAGCTCAGTAGCAGAAGAGAAGAGGAGTTGCAGAGCAGCAGTACGATACCCCAGAGGGAAGCGCAGTCACCTTGGCCAAGAGGTCAATTTCTTGAGGAAAAATCGATTTGATTTCTCCAAATCCAGGGATTCTAGAGGTAGAGGGAGCAACCTGTATTTTTCTTGCAGAGCAGTTCTCTCGCTGGATGTAGTTATTTTGTAGCAGTTTGCTAGAGAAAACTAGCGTCGAGTGGAAGAAAGAGCACACACCGAGGGAAAATTTTCTTCAGGGAACTTCTAGTCCTAGAAGTTTGATTGCCCTTGTAAATCAACAGTCATTGTGAGCAAATTTAGTAGAGAGTGCATAGAGCCTAGAAGTAGTTGAGCAGAAGGGAAGAGGAGGTTTTCGACATATTTTTGTTGAGATGGCCACAATCGGGCTGCGAGATCAGGATAGATTGGATGGAGCATCCAACTTTGTGAATTGGAAGGCAAGGATTTCCTTCCTTTTGGATGAGTACGATCTCAAAGCATATATTGATGACGTGGGGGCTGCACCCACGGATCCAGATCAACTGAAGGTGTACAAGAAGGAGATGGTGAAGGCGAAGAGATTGATTATCGATGGGGTTCGAGATCATGTGGTTTCTCGCATAGCAGGGCTGGGAACGACGAAGGAGATGTGGGACTCTCTTTCCACGCTATACCAGGGATCTTCCAAGCAACGAAAGATGTACTTAGAAGAAAAGCTGAGATGCACCCGTATGCAGAAGGGGGAGTGCATATACCCCTTCCTCACTAGGATTCAGGAGATCCGAGATGAGCTGGCAGCTGTCAGGTCAACACCTCAACCTACAGAGCTAGTGTGTGTAGCTCTCAACTCTGTCTCCAAGGAGTGGCAGGTGTTTTTCCAAAGTATTTTGGCCAGAGAAACCTTGCCAAGATGGAAAAAAATGTGGGCAGACTTGTAGTAGGAAGAGTTGAGGCGATATTTGATGAAGAACACCATCAGTGGTAGCAACAACAACAGTGGGTTGAAGACAGTGAAGGAGGAGGAGAATGTGGCTCTCGTATCGAAGGGTCCAAGCAGGGACAGTGGGAGCAGCGTAGGAAGAAGGAGGACTTGTCGAAGGTCAAGTGCTTCAGGTGTGGCGAGCTAGGCAACTACAGTTCTCAATTTCCTCTAAGGAAGAAGGACAAGTAGGAGAAGCAGGCAACTTCAGTCGAGATCAATATGCTGTCCTCCAGGTTGGAGGAAGATTTCGCCATGTTTGCAGATTTCCCTCTAGGAGTGAGGTGGGGTGACTTGGTTTTGTAGCCTTAGAGTGCTACAGGATGGGCATAATTCTTGAGGGGGTCCACCTCTTGAATCCGTACCTTGCTACGGGAGCCCATAGTATGCAGTAGTAAGATGGACCAATGGCAGTTGGTGCAGTGAGATGCTAGAGTGACAGATGCAGTAGCTAGTTGCAGTCAGATACTGGGCAACGTAGTGCAAGGTTCGCAATAATGCAGTTGGTAGAGTGCAGAGTCAGCAGCAGGGCAGAGGCTTCAATGACAACGCAAAGACTAGTAGCAGTCAGGACTCGGGTGACAAATGCATCATACTGAACACAATTGGTTCAGTATCTTGGATATTTATCAGTTGCAGATGTTGCTGTTGTAGCAGCGACAGATGAGAGGGAGCTGCAGATGTTGAAATAACAGCAGGAACAGATTTGTAGTGCAGATGGAGTGTTGGAAATAGTTCAGCAGTATCAACAACAACACAGATGCAACACATATCAGACTTGGACAGTGATTGGTGGGTAGTAGTAGCCAGATATTAGCAACATGACAGGAGATGATGCAGAGACAGAGTGTTGTTTCAATGGGTTGCAACACTAGAACACATTCCTCGCTACGAGGGAGTGTTAGTATTTGTAGCATCAGATGTGTTCTAGCCATGAGATTTGGCAGAGAGGCTAGAATACATGTATTCTCCAATACCCAGAAATCGTTTATGGAAATTCCACCTAGAGATGACTTAATCAAATTAATTAGTCAATTTTTAATATTTCCTAAGTCTAAACTTGGGAAAAATGATTTACTAAAAGGAATTAATTAAGTCATGGTGAGAATGTTCTAGAAAAGTGCATGGATCGATTTCTAGTTAATCCTATCCATCAATTAAGATTTAATCGTGGTTGTTGAAGTCTCAACGGAGGATTATAAGAAGAAGTCGATGGGGCTTGGAGAAGACACACCAAATTGGTTGAGCATTCGATTTTGCTGAGAAATCTATTTCCAGAGTGGCAACTATGTGTTGTAGGAAGTGATTTAGTGAGATCGAAGCAGTGAGAGAGGGGCAGAGATAGTGAAGCCAGAGGAGGCATTCCAGATCCGGTGAGTACATTTGCAGAGAGGCAGAGAGTGCTACAGTGAGTCAGCATAGAGGCAACGCAATGTCCTCTAGAGGAAATTCCGTTTTGCTAGGGAGAAGGCGAGATTTAGTGCCAAAAACTGGGGCAGAGGTTCTAGAGGTCGGGAGAATCAGTTTCCCAGACAACAACTTACGAGATTGCTTGAGATGACACAATACCGAGCTATAGTGACGCTGTGACAGTGTAGGGTGACGCAGAGACTATGCAGAGGCAGTTGGGGCGACTCAATTTCTCGCTGAGGTCAGTGTCAGATAGCTTGTGGAGTGAGGAATTTTCCTCACTAGATATTTTTTCATGTTTTTTCTCTGTTTGGATTGCCAGTTTGGGCATCCATAGTTTGTACTCAGATTTCACTACGACATAATAATAAAACCCGCAGTTGCTGCATCGGTTTTCCTGAGTTGGGTTTTTCTGGGGAACATTGGTCCAAAAATAACAGTGTTATTTTGTGTGTGTGCATGCATTTTCTTCTAGCGTTTATTTTTCTTTCGCAGTTTATTTTTGAAGGTTGCAGTGTATTTAATTCAATATGTGTCGTAGGAAACAACAGATAAATTGTTAAGTAGAATTAACAATTAGAAGAATTAACATCAGTTGCTGCAATAGAATTCGGGGTTAGCCGAATTTTCACAGTAAAGGGGTGTCACAAGTTTGGGGAGGTCAAGAGGGTTGAGGTTGAGTAGCATCAGGAGGGCCAAACTTGTGAGAGGCAACCAACTAAAGTGTAAGACAAACTTTTGGGTGTTGATTTTGCGAGGTTCAATTCTCTGTATCTTCTGTGTATTCTTTGAGGGTCAATTTCCCTATTAAGGGAGCCCTTAATTTTTCTGAGTAATAAAAAGCAAAGCATAATTTATACGGTGAAAATTTTGTTGTGTCTACTTTTTATTTACAATTTCTATAAGTTAAAATAGAAGTGTGTTGTTATTCATCAATTCTTCTGAAATATAATTTATTGGGTGAATATATTTTTCTGGGCATAAAATAAATTGCTAGGAAATTAACATGGTATTAGAGCAATAAACATTAAGGAGAAGGATGATCGATTTTGTCACTAGCAGTTACAACAAAAAAATATTTTCCTGTAGTTTTTTTTTTCTAGGTTGAGTATTTGATTTGGAGGTTGTAAGGGTGGTTGCATCTGGGTTGAGGTTTGAAGATAGGTTGGAGGGTTTATCCAACTACAATCTTTGGAAGGAGATGACTGCATTAGTGTTAATTGAGAATGGGATTTGGAGTTTTGTAGATCAACAACTCATCCCTCTTATTGATGCTACGCAACTGGCTACCCATAACCAAAAGGACGTGAAAGCCAAGAGGATCAATTTGGATTTGATGAAGGATTTTGTGATGCTTGATCTTTTCAGAAACAAAATAGCTAGGGAAATGTGGGAGGCTCTGAAATTTTTTTATTAGAGAACACGAAAATGGTATTGAGGGAGAAACTCAAGAGCACCAAGATGTCCAAATCAGAAACAATGGTGTCTTATCTCACTAGAATCACATATGTTCGTGATGAGTTGTTTGTAGTTGGGAGGTCGTGTCATGAGAGGAGTTGGTGAGGATCTTGTGGCATTAGAGAAGCTTCCAGACTGGGAGATGTTGTGGGTTGACTTCATCCAGAATGAGATTCAAGAGGAGTCTCTACATTGTTGCCAACAAAAAGTGGATGATGAGAACCTTGTCCTTGCTAGTCAGGCAAAGAAGGGTAAGGGGAGGACCAAGAATAATTCAGGAGGAGAGGCTACCTCAGGAGTTGAAAAGACGAAAGACAAGAGCAAAGTAAAATTCTTTGCATGTCCTAAATTTGGCTATTATGTAGGTCAACGTCCAAGCAAGACGGAGGGCAAGGGTAAGGCATAAGTTGCAAATTCAGTAGATTCACATATCTATGAGTTTGGCACAAGGTTTGAGGAGGAGTTCTCGTTGGTGTCAAGCCTTTTTGGCACCATAGCCAAGGGTGTGTGGTTTGTGGACAGTGGTGCTTCTCTTCATATGATGAGATCACGAGAGTTGTTCACCAATATTTCAAAGGGTGACTTGGTGCTACATGTGGATCTTGGGAACAATGCCAGGCGTGCTGTAAAGTGAGTTGGGACCATACATTTACAACTAGAGTCAGGAGAACCTTTAGAGGTGACAAAGGTACTATATGTTCCATGGTTGACCCAAGATCCTTGTAGCAGTCTTAGCCATAGAGGACAAGGGGTAGGAGGTTTACTTTTGAGATGGATAAACACTTGGCAAGTTGAGAGTTTCTAGTTGTAGCATAGGATGAGTGATTGGGACCAGAGAAGGGAACTTGTACATGTTGAAGGGTCAACTTATATGTGCCCTAGCTCATGACAATGATAGTTTGTGCGAGTTATAGCATAGGAGGATGGGTTACTTGCATTGCCGAGCCTTACCGATATCGATGGAGATTGTCGTTGGTCTTCCAGAGTTCAGTATAGTGCAACTGGGTGTGTGCAAGGGTTGCACTCTTGGCAAGTATGCCATGACCGAATTTCCTAGTAGTGACAACGGGTCTAAGGGCATATTGGATTTGGTACATTTATATGTGTGTGGACCTATGTCAGTTTTGTCTTTGTGTGGGTACAACTATTAGTGACATTCATTTGTGGAGCTTTCTTTGAAGATGACTTTCTACTATGAGCACTTTCTAGAGATATGGGATGGCTTGATATATGACCACAATACACACATAGGCATTGGCAACACACCCTCAAGAACTCCCTTGGATAGTTTTGGTTATGTTCACACAGACTTCAAATTAAGACTAACCATCACCTCTTGTGTTCAGATAAAGTATGACAACTTTGTCACTTATAGGTACTTGAGATCAAGAAGCATTTTATTTTTGGATGTTTGGTGTATTAGGAGATTAGAGGGAGATTTCATTGCCCTTTTGGGACTTTGGTATACCCCTGTCTCCTTTCTTTTCATACATCAACCAATGATACCTCTTTCTCTCTAAAGAAATTGAACCTAACAAAAGAGCATTATTGTAATGATTTAACATTTCTTCACATTTGAGAGTTAAGTCACATGAGACTTGGAAACAGGTATAGGGTTTGAAAGTGGCAATGCCATGGAAACATGACTCTCCCAAATGGGTATGTGGGGGAAATCACAAAATATAAAAAATAGTCTTTAATTAACATAGCCGAGGGGTTTTGAGTCTTTGTACCAATCCCACAGTCCTTGGGCAGAATTGGAAAAGTCAAGTTAGGTGTCAAAATGTGTGGGTCTTAGCCCAACTTGTGTTTCATACTTGTACTCATGTTTTGGGTTTTGGTACTAGGGGAGGGGTAAGTTGTTTCTTGCAACTTAATTTGAGAGTTAACATTTCCTTGCTTTGTTCACAAGTTTTGGAAGTGTTGGAATGTTGCATTCTTGATATCTCTAAAGTTCTTAATACTTTCCCATTTGAAAGACAAATGTTTTTTTGCTTGAGAAAATACTTAGAGTTATTGCCCCCTTTTAGTCAAGGGGATTTGGATTTTTGTCGACAATAGTGTTCTGTTTATCACTTAGATTCTCCCTAGAGAAAAAGTGCCAACCTCACCAGGGTGAGAACTTAAGGATACTAATAGGTAAGCCACCCATTGTTCACCTCAATGGCCTTGCCGCTCACTTCTAGGTTTGGATATGTGTGGTTTTCCTAGTCTAAGGGGGGTTTCCGCATGTTTAGTTCTAAGTTTGTCATTGGGTATGAGTGGTAGTATAACTTAGATTCAATGTTGATGCTGCCTTAACGTTGTGATATGATGATGACTTCTTTATTGATTCTTTAAACAAACATCAATCATACACTTCAGACAAATGAAACAGCAACACAAATAAGGATACCTTCATTCAATCCCTGATTAAAGAAATAAATGTTTGTTCAAGTGATGCGAGTTAACAAAGTGTTTTAGAATAGGTGTGCCTAGTGTGCTACAACCCTAAAATATATTGGCGCAAGGGTGGTACGAGAGAGTATTCTATTGAATGGTGTTGTCATTGATGCCAACACTGGTTTATGAACGCTTTTAATATATGTCGTGGATTGCATTAGTTGGAAGCTCCAATGGACAAGAAGCTCCAAAAAACAACAAGCCCTTGCAGTGTGGTCATGATGCCTTGTGTGATCACTGGAGTGGCACTTGATGATTATGTGAAGACTCCATGCCCAAGGATGAACCAAAGGACACTTGTACCATCAAATATCATCAGTTCACCAGAGTTTTTAAACTCTACTTCTACTTCTCATCATTTTCTCTTGTACCCAGATTCCACGACCTATGGGGAATTGTAATAATTGATGCTAGTAATGATGAGTTTTGAGTCAGTAACAGACCTAGGTAGCTTGGGACCTTGCCAACAAGTGAGTATTACTCTGGGAGGTTTTTTTCACTCGGTTAATTATTATCTCCCCACAAGGACTTAATAATTAACTGAGTTTTTTCCTTAAATTTTACCCCAAAGCTGGAGTACGACTTGATGGTGAGGCCTTGGGTGAGTCCTAGTGTCTAGAGTCAATGTATATTACCATACTAGATCACACAAAAAAATTCGTGGAATTTGGTTAGGTCTAGGTAGTTATTTTTTATTTTTTAGATTTCCCGCAGGTCAAAATTGCAATAAAAATTGTAATTGGATTGTAATAAGTGTTGTCTAGAGTTGTATGGGGTATGAGTAATCAAAATTACACCTCTCCCTCAAATTTCTACTATCACACACTTTGAGGGGATAATAATGTGTTTTGGACCCTCAAAACCCACATTTCCTAAGTTTAGTGGAAATTGTGGCAATTAATTAGGCTAGAATTAAATAAAATAGAGAGAAATAGATTATTCCATGTGACAGAATGACGTGAAAATGACTTGGAAATTATCCCAAGTCAAAGAGTTGACAACAAACATGTGGAGGATGATTGAGCACACTGCGTCATTAATACATCATTATTTCATCAAAATCGAATTTTCCAGAGATAAAACAACAGTTGCACATGTGGAAATTTGAATTTATTGAAGGAAATCGTGCACCAAAAGAACATTCTACAGGATATGTTGACTGAAGACCATGTGGGGACCTCTTCTAACGAGTTATCTGGAGTGTTGCAACACTCAAAGCTTCACTTGGAGGATTTACGCTTTTCTCTTGGGCTAGACTGCTTTGTTCACTAGAGGAATCACACAGTTCTCAGGGGCCTACACAGAGCTTCATTGGGATCATCTGCAGATGGGGCTCCGCTTAGTTCGAGTTTGCAGTTGTTGAATGGATGTAGCACGGTACTTCACGTCTCTCATGGATGAGTTCACTGGGTCGGTCATATATGGAACTTCCTTGGGATTTGATCCAAGTTCAGTTCTCACATGCATTCTTCCTTGAGAGTTTCTCCCAAATCTTTATATAATAGAGCCATGGGCTCTCATATTGTACGATGTTATGAGCTATTGGGCTTGAGGAAACTCTGCCATTTTGTACTTACATATTGGTTAATAAAATCAAGACTTTGGGGTTATTTGGCTAGTGTTCTCTTGGCATTATGAGGTGATTTCTTTCCATAATCTTGCTATTGTATTTGAATTTTTTCACATTTTTGATTAATATTAGTTCATATTTGCCATCTAGCTTGGATTGATGCATGCAAGCTATCTTGCATGTATCATTGATTTAAAGTACTATTCTTGAAGTAAGTTTTCAGAGTCATTTTTGGAGGAATGTTTGGTTTACCTTATTTCGTTATGATGCTCTAATCCTTTTGCGAATTAATATTTGTTTAAGCCTGTAGGGAAGATCTACTTGTATTGTGTGCAGGGATCCATCTGGGCGTGGGAGAAGTGTTGATTTTTGTAGCATCAGAAAGTGTTCTAAGTCTCAAATTTGGTGTAGAGGCTTAGACACTAGTATTACACAGAACTAGAAAGCGTTCGTGGAAATTCCACTCGGATTTTGTTTTATTTGAAAAATTAATTATTTTAACGGGGACCCGAAGTCTAAACTTCGGGAAATTAAATGATAAAAGGGTATTAAATAAAACAGAGTGTGAATCTTCTAGAGGACATGGATTAAGTCATGTTATAATCTTAACCGTTGATAGGTCAACGAGAAGACTATAAAGGAAGACTTGAGGGTCATTTGGAAAACAAACCGAGACACTGAATTGATCTAAGAGTTTGAAATTTCTAGGGCGTGGTTTGCTGAGAAATTTGAGCTAGAGATCTGAGCAGCGAGGGGCAGAGATAACATCCGAAGAGGAAGAGATTTTCTCAGCCGGTGGAGCATCAGTGAGAGAGAGGCATAAGAGATCTAACCAAATCCAGCGCTGAAGGAACAGGGATGACGCACTGACTGCGTAGGCTTACGCAAAAGTAGCGCAGAGGCAGAGGAAGGGTTTTTGGAATTTTGCTGGTGGATCAGTTTCGGAGGTCGAGATCCAGAAAGTGGCACCGAGAGGCTGTTCCTTAGGGTCCACATAGGAAAAACAACTTGGTTGAGGGCTAACGCTAAGCTTGGAAGGGGGTGACGTAGTGGCTGGAAGTTCTAGCGCTGGATCTGCGCAGAGCTTCTGTGGGGTAGTGTTTTCTTCATCTGGATCAGCCAGAAATTTAGTGATTGAGTGAGGTAAATCCTCCCAAATTCTTCTTCCAGTATTTCTCTCTGTAACTGAATCACCTTAGGGGTATTTAGAGATGCATTCAAACATTGCTACTGCATAATAATAAAAGCCTCAGATCTGCTGCACTGGTTTTTCTGCATTGGGTTTTTCTGGGGACTTAGTCCAAAATAAAATTGTCATATGTGTGAATGATTTTGTTGTTCAGTTTCCTTGTTTCAAAATCATAATTATTGTAGTGTAGGCTTCTATAGTAATTGCTTCAGTGTTTCATGAATGTATTCAGAAATAATTGTGTAAAGTAAATTACATAATAGATGAAGTAATTCGGATGGTTGCAGTAGGATTCCTTAGATTGATCAAGATCTAGGAATTTTCACATGCTATCAGAGCATTGATGTGAAACAGGAAGGACGTATTTGATTTATGAAGTGAAGGCCGTTTTTGCTGTAGTGCAGCAGAATGAATCCATTGAAGGATTACGCAGTTTTGGCCAGGATGGTTGAGATTTTCGTGGCAGTTTCTCTTTGAGTGAGTCGAAAAAGAGAAAGGGCTTCCAGATTTGAAATCTTGCTGTGGCAGAGGGAGCCGTAGAGCCTCCATGCAGAAGACAGAGGGACGCAGTTTTCTGAAGCTGTTGCTGGGCAGAAAAGCGTCAGTAGTCAAGAGCACATATTTGGGGAATTCTTTCTTAGTGATTTCCTAGCTGAGGAAGTCAACATTTCTCAGTTGCTGAGCAGTAGAGGAACAACATAACCTACAACTCCACCAGCGAGTGCTTAAGCCTGCCAGGTGCTGTGCAGTAGGGAGAAAGAGGGAGTAGATTGGACAGTTTTTCGGTTGAGATGGCATCTCACAGACTTCGTGATCAGGATCGGTTGGAGGGCTCCTCCAATTATATGATTTGGAAGGAACGGGCCATGTTTCTTCTAGATGAACATGATTAGGTGTTCGTGGAGAACGTGGTAGCTGTACCTACAGATCCAGATCAAAACAAGAAGTACAAGGCTGATATGTCGAAGGCGAAGAGGTTGCTCCTTGATGGTGTCAAGGATCACATTGTCTCACTTGTGGCTGGCAAGAATACTGCCAGGGAGATGTGGGTAGCTTTGCATGACCTATATGGGGATCTTCCGAGTAGCGGAAGTTGTACTTGCAACAGATGCTCCGTATGATCCAGATGCAGAAAGGGGAGCGTGTGGTTTCATACCTCACGCAGTTTCATGAGGTTCGAGATCAACTGTCGGCAGTAGGTGCTACACCTACAGCTGCAACCATGGTACGGATAACCCTTAACAGTGTCACGAAGGAGTGGCAAGTGTTTGTCCAAAGCATATTGGGTCGGGCAGCGTTACCTAGCTAGGAGCAGTTGTGGTCCGCTTTTTAGGAGGAAGAGTTGAGGAGAGACCTCGTCAAGTGAAAACTTGATGGCAGTAGTGGAAGCGGATCGAAATTCGTGGAGGAAGAGAAGAACACAACTCTTGCATCGAAGGGACAATAGGCGTAGCGGAAACCGAAGCGTGATGCTTCAAAGGTCAAGTGCTTCAGATGTGGCGAGATGAGCCACTATGCATCTCAATGTCCTCTAACGAAGAAGGACAAAGATGAGAAGCATGACCCGAAGGTTGCAGCCACGAAATTCGAGGAGGATGAGTTCGCCATGAGTGCCCACGCTTCTCGAGGAGAGAAGTGGGGTTATATTGAGCTGTAGTTCTTTGAACTTAAGTTGGGCAGGATCCTTGAGGAGCCCTTCTCGTGGATCATACCTTGTTACGGGAGCCCATGATCAATAGTAGCGAGATGAAGGAGTATTCAGATAGTAGCGAGATGAAGGAGTATTCAGATGGAGCCGAGGAGTGTTGGAGACAACAATGCAATAGATAGTAACGTTCATTTCTGGAGCAGCGCAGAGTAGAGGCAACAACAACGTAGCAGCAACAACACAGAGCATCAGAGGGACAACGTAGTAGTTATCAGTAGTCAGATTCTTCAGTACCAAGGTGCATCCACTGAACACTTGTTCAGTTTTGGGTGAGATTTAGCTGTTTCTCTCAAAAAGTGAGTTGCAGTGCAGATGCAGTGTTATCAGTGGCTTTGTTAGCAACATAGTAGATGCAACACTTGAGAGGGAGCTATAGTACAGATGCAGTAGTGGCAGTGGTAGTGTCATGGGTAGTAACATCGCAGTGTTGGTGGACAACATAAACAGTGCAGAGGATGCTTCAGGCTCAGAGCAGCATGCAACAGGCATTATTACCAGAGCACTTTCGTCGCGAAGAGGGAGTGTTGATTTTTGTAGAATCGGAAAGTGCTCTAAGTGTCAAATTTGGTGTAGAGGCTTAGACACTAGTGTTCCAAAGAATCTAGAAAGCGTTTGTCAAAATTCCACTCAGATTTTGTTTTATTTGAAAATTAATTATTTTAACGAGGACCCTAAGTCTAAACTTAGGGAAATTAAATAATTAAAGGGTATTAAATAAAACAGAGTGTGAATCGGATCAAGTCATGTTATAATCCTAACTGTTGATATGTCAACGAGAAGACTATAAAGGAAGGCTTGAGGGTCATTTGGAAGACACTGAATTGATCTAAGAGTTCGAAATTTCTGGGGCGTGGTTTGCTGAGAAATTCGAGCTAGAGATCTAAGCAGTGAGGGGCAGAGATAACATCTGGAGAAGAAGAGATTTTATCAACCTGTGGAGCATCGGTGAGAGAGAGGCAGAAGAGATCTAACCAAAACCAGCGCTGAAGGAAGAGGGTTGACGCAGTGACTGCGTAGACTCACGCAGAAGCAATGCATAATCAGAGAGAGGCAGAAGGGATCTAATCAAAGCCAACATTGAAGGAAGAGGGTTGATGCATTGAATGTGTAGGCTCACGCAGAAGTAGCGCAGAGGGAGAGGAAGGGTTTTCAAAATTTTGCTGGTGGATCAGTTTCGGAGGGCGAGATTCGGAAAGTGGCACAGTGAGGCTGTTCCTCAAGGTCCACAGAGGAAAAATGACTTGGTTGAGGGCTAACGTGTGAAAATTTTTGAATCCTTATTACAGAAATCCTACTGCAGAAATTTGGTTTACTTCTACTTGTGTTTTTTAATTTAACAAGTTATTTTTAGAAATATTCAGAAAACATTGAAGTAAACACACTGTAGCCTACACATACATATAGATCAAGTACTGAAGAATTAAGTACATTCGACAAAGGACACACAAGAATTTTCGGACAAATGTCCCCGGAAAATCCCAATGCAGGAAAACAAGTACAACGACTCATGAGGGTTTTATTATTATGCAGAATTCTGAATACAATCTAGGGTACTAGTAGTGGATTACCCAACAGAGAAAATCCTGCCAGAAGTACCTCTATCTCTAGAGACAGATAATGTGGGTGATTTAGCTAAGGATGAAGAACCCCATAGGTACCTATGCAATCACTGCATCACCCTTCAGTGTGGTTGTGTCACCCCTTCTGGATCTGCTGAATACGAGACCTATCTGTCCCTCTGAAACCCCAGTGCAACTCTTTGAGTCACTGTGTTAGCCTCTTCCGGCTCTGCGTCTGTCTGCATGAGCCCTTTTGGCTCTGTGTCACCCTTGGTGGGCTTACGTTGTGTCTGCGTCACCCCTGGTGGGCTTACGTTGCCTCTGCGTCACCCCTTCTGGGCTTGCGCTGCTTTGTGGTACGATTTTGACTCTCTTCTATTGTATTCTCGGCCTCAGATCTGAAATCCCACTTCCGATTTGCTTGTCGCTGCACTGCAAACTCACTCGAAAATTCTCAGCAAACCATGCCCCAGAATTTCGAGTTAGCTCAAGTGCTGCTACTCTGTGTGTGTCCTCTGACTGACCCGAAGCCTTCCTTTAATACTTTTCTCGTTGAAGAATCAATGACTGTGATCTAATCTCTAATTGACAACTAAGATTAGAAAATACTTGATCCTCGTCACTTAGAACATTCTCACCCACATGTTTAAATTAATTCCCTTTAATTATTTAATTTCCCTAAGTTAGACTTAGGGTCTCCTTTAAAATAATTGATTATTGGAATAACTTAAGTTTAGGGTGGAATTTCTCCAAACGATTTCTAGGTCTTGGAGATATCATGTGTTCTAGCCCCTCCACAAAGTTTTGGAGCTAGAGCACATTCGATGCTACCAAAAAATCAACACTCCCTCTTAGCGAGGAATGTGCTCTAGCAACACTTCAACCTGAAGCATCACCCTGATCCACGACATTGGTCCCTTGCGCTGCTGATGGTCGGCCTGTTGCCCTTCATCCACTACGCTGCTGCCTTTTGTACTACTACCCATGAGTCTGCCACAATCACTCCCTCATCTGTACTGTAGCTCCCTCTCAAACGCTGCATCATGCTGCCCATAACACTGCCATTGCTAACTGATGCACTGCAACTCAGTTGCTGAGAAGTAAGCAACTGAAGGACATCACCCAAAAATCTTGATAGAAAAGTTAGTCTGGCTGCATCTCAATTTGAAACACCCTCTGCTGCTAATCTGCATTGCCCCTTTGGCGCCTCTGCCTCTTTGGACTGCGTAAGCACTGCCTCTGTGCTGCTGAAATTCCATCAGCTTCTGCGCTACTACTTTTATGCTGCTGCTGCCTCCGCTCTGCACTGCTCTAGTCTTCAACATCTTAGCTCTGCCAATGTGCTTCCATGATCCTCTGCACCAATTAACTCTAGTCATCCTGCTACTATCATTAAGGGCTCCCGTAGCTCATGTGTGATCCAAGAGTTTGGGCACCTCAAGGATCCTGCCTCCACCGCTATTCGTAGATCAATCTACAGATCTATGTTTTCCCACCTCTTCTCTCGAGGCACATGACCACTCATAGCCACATTGTCATCACTCCCATCATCACACTTAGCTGCTGCAACCTTAGAATCCGAGTCTTCCTTGCCCTTCTTCTTCTGAGGTCACATAGTGGTGAAATGTCCTAGTTCACCACATCTGAAGCACCTGACCTTTGAAAGGTTTCTCTTCTTCTTCCCTCGCCACCCTGTTGTCCCTTCGATGCAAGAGCCACATATTCCTCCTCTTCCCTTTTGATCTTGGCTCCTCCGCTGTCGCTGCCCATCTTGGTCAATCTCTTGATCTCTTCTTGACGAAGAGTTGCCCACATGTCTTCCCAATTTGGAAATGTCGCTCTGCCCAAAATGTCTTGGACAAAGGTCCCCCATTTTTTAGACACTGCGTTCAGGTCAGTTCTCACCATAAGACCATCATTAGGAATGGTCCCCATAACAAGCAGCTCATCACAAATCGCCTTCAATCTAATGAGGAAGGGGTCGATTTTCTCTCCCTTATGCATCTGAAATAGTCGAAGTTGATTTTCTAGAAGCATTCTCCTTTGGACAGAAGTCCCTTGATACATTGTGGTTAATGTCGTCCACATCTCATTTTCCGTATTCTTCTCGGCAATGTGTGGGACCACATGATTCTTGACCACGTCCATAATCGAGCGCTTGGTCCTTGCTTGATCTTCCTCATACTTCTTCAACAGATCAACGTCAACATGAACAACTACAATCTTCTTGGCATGATCTTTGATACGATATTCGTCCAGAATTGACAGGATTCTGGCCTTCCATGTGCGGCCATCTCAGTGCAAAAAATGTCGAAGCTGAAAAAATCCTCTCCCTTCCTCTGCTGCTACCATCAGCAAAAGACACAGATCTGGGTTTCTTGGCGCTAGAAACCCTCTAGAGAATACACTCCCTCTGACAAGTGATTTCCCTCCTGGAAATCCTTCACCAATTCTGTCGAATCAACTCTCTCCAATCACTCCGCTAATCAGATCTCAGACTTCTTGGCTAGAAAGTCTGCAGAGGAACTGCTTCCCCTACTTTGTCAACCCTACTAGACACTATTCTGCACCAACAGAAACAATGCCCTACCAGCAACTTTCGAAGAATCAAACTGCTCTTCCAGTCAGGACAACTGGCTCAGCGTCATCTCCTCTTGGACTGCGTCACTCTCTAGGGCCTGCGTGAGCCTCTGCGTGAGCTATACAAGCTATGCGTCACCTTTATCGGACTATGTGAGCTAGGTTGGCTCTGTGTCACCTCTCTAGGGCCTGAGCTGTCCCTTTGGTACGCTGGCTCTTCCGCATCTGAGCTGTCACTCTGGACAACCCTCTTTCTGCAACAAAAACTTTGTCACTTCGTTGATGGCTTCAGCTCTCCTTGATCTGCAATCGTTCTGATACCATTTGAAAATATCTGAATACTTATTACAAAAACCCTACTGCAGAAATCTGGTTTACTTCTCCTACTTGTGTTTTTTAATTTTACAAGTTATTTTCAGAAATATTTAGAAGACATTGAAGTAAACACACTGCAACCTACACATACATACATATCAAGTACTGAAGAATTAAGCACATTAGACGAAGGACACAAGACTTTTGGGACAAATGTCTTTGGAAAAACCCAATGCGGGAAAACCGGTGCAACAACTCTTGAGGGTTTTATTATTATGCAGAATTCTGAATACAATCTAGGGTACTAATAGTGGTTTACCCAACAAAGAAAATCCCAACGTACCTCTTATCTCCGGAGACATATAATATAGCTGATTCAGCTGAGGATGAAGAACCCCACAGGTGCCTACGCAATCACTGTGTCACCCTTTAGTATGGATGCGTCACCCGTTCTGGATCTGCTGAATACGAGCCCTATCTGGCCCAATGAAACCCTAGCGCAACTCTCTGAGTGGCTGCGTCAGCCTCTTCCGGCTCTGCGTCCCTTGGCGTGAGCCCTTCTAGCTCTGCGTCACCCCTGCTAGGCTTACGCTGCCTCTGCGTCACCCCTCCTGGGCCTGCACTGCTTTGTGGTACGGATCTACGTCTCTGCTATTGTATTTGTAGAAATTTCTGAATCTTAATTCTTATGCATAAATTATTACTGTTAATCTGGTTAAGCTTCTCCTACTTATACAAGTTATCAACTGAATAAATTCAAGTTAACATCAAAGCAAAACACATAACAGATCTCTACCAATTCAGATCTAGAATAAGCACATGCACACATTGACAAAGTGACACAGATATTTTTGGACAAACTGTTCCCGGAAAAAACCAAGGTGGGAAAACCGGTCTCTGGCTGCTATTTACAGAACTCAGCCAGATCTAGGCCTAGAAACCCCATATCTACCCCTGAAAGACACTGCGTCAGCCTTGGATGGCCTATAAACCCTCAGTGCTGCCTCTGGAAGGGACTGCGTTACCCTAGACTGGGTGATGCAGTCTCTACGCTGCCCCTAAGGGTCTCTGCGTAACCCCTGAAGGGCTTCCTGAAAATCATGCTATCCTTGTTGTTGCTGCTACTGTCTTCCTCTTTGCTGTCCTTGTTGATCTCTTCTCTGCTTCTTGTGTATTGTAGACCTCGAGATCAGATCACCCCCTTGGTCTAAATTCCCCTCTATGCAACTAAAACACTTCCGAGAATTCTTAGCAACCCCGCCCTAGAATCTTAGCTTAGCTTCAGTGCTCTGCCTCTGTGTGTGTTACGAATGACCCCAAGCCTTTCCTTTATACTTTTCTCGTTGACAAATCAACGACCAAGATTAAATCTTTAATCAATGGCTAAGATTAAAATAAAGTTTGATCCATGTGACTTAAGACAATTTCATCACATGTTTAATTAAATTCACTTTAATTATTTTATTTTCCTATGTTTTAACTTAGGAAATACATTAAAATAATTAATTAATTTAATCTCCTAAACCAGATGAAATTTCCCAAATCCATTTCTGGGTCTTGTAGATTAGGTGAACTCTAGTCCTTCCTCAAAATTTGGGACCTAGAGCACAACTGATGCTACCCCAAATACACAAAATCTCAACACTCCTTCTTAGCATCGAGGGTGTGCTCTAGCAATACATCACACTTATGCATTACATGATTTTGGGCACTGGTTCTGTGCTGCTGAAGCTTGGCATCCTGTCGCTCAACTCTGCACTACTGCTGCCATTCTGTATTGCTGCCCATGACTCTGCCACTGCCACTGCAACCGCTATACTGTAGCTCCCTCTCAATATGCTGCATCTGTGCTGCTCATAGCACTGCCACTACTGATCTGCTGCACTGCAACTTCAGTCGTTGAGAGTAACAACTGAATCTCCTGCCCAATCTTTGACAGACAAGTCAGATGGGCTGCATCTGCATCACTGAATCTCCATAGACTACAGATTTGTGCTGGCATCTAAAGAACGATGCAAAACTACAACTCTGCTAGTGTAATCAGACTCCCTCTGCACTACTGAAGTCACATCAGCTGCTTGCGCTGAAATCTATCACGTTGCTGCTGCACTATGCTGTCCCTCTGAAGCTCTCTGTGCTGCTACAGCTCTGCACTGCGCTACTAAAGTCACATCAGCCTCTGCGCTGCTGTTGCTATGCTCTGCGTTGCTCCTCCTAGCCTCCAGATCTGCCTCTGCCTCTGCTTCATCTGTGATTTATGAACCCAATGCTCCACTTGTCTTGCTACTGTCTTAAGGCTGTCGTCGCTCGCTTGTTGATCCAAGAGATGAGCTGCTCAAGGATACCGCCTCATATTCTGTAGATCCTCAACAGATCCATGTCACCCCACTTTTGTGGTTCATGAGCGCTCATGGCTACATCATCTCCGGATCCATCATCTACCACTGTGATCCAGGTGGATATTGGTGGTCACCTGCCTATTCCACTTGGGGCCCCACCATTGTCTCTTTCAGTTTTTTAGTTTCAGCACAACTTACTATTTTTAGCAGTTTTTCGAGTACTGAACTTCTGGAGTCGTTTTGAGGCCCTAAACGACGTTTTTTGGGAAAACGGATAGATCTTTCTAACGAGGTATGGTATGCGTCAAATGGAGATCGTATGCCAAAGTTACGCCCCTGGGAAGTTGAAACGCCAATTTACCCAAACGGGGCCCATAGTTTTGGCGCTTCATCTCCTAGGGTTAGGGTTTTGGCTATTTAGGATTTCCCATTGTTTCTAAATAATAAATAGGCCCTCGAGCCTCATTGTAACTCAGTTCAGAGGCCTGTAGCCACCACATCTCTTCTCAGAGATAGCTACCAGCGCTCTAGCTAGTTTTATTTCCATTCTGCCTGTAAGCAAATTTCAGTTCTTTGATATTAATGAAATGAAGTGTTATTTCCACTGCATCTTTGTATTTATGGTTATATGTTTATTCTGTTGCGTTCCTACATAAATCCGGATCACACCGCTACTTTGGAAGAAGATGCTTCCTTGTCCTTCTTCTTTTCTGGACAATGGCTGGCAAAATGTCCCATTTCGCCACACTGGAAGCACTTGATCTTTGAAAGATCCTTCTTCTTCTTCGGTTGCTTCTTCGATGCCAAGACTGCATCTTCCTCCTCTTCCTTCTTAACCTTTCTCAACGAAGGGCTGTGCTGCTTCTTGGTGAACCTTTGTAGTTCTTCTTGCCGTAGGATCGACCACAAGCTGTCCCAATCTGGGAGGTCCGCTCTGCCCAAGATACTTTGGACAAAGGTTTCCCACTCATCCGTGACTGCATTAAGGGCAGTCCTGACTATCACTGCATCATCTACGGGTGCACTCGTTGCAGTCAACTGATCCTTGATTGACTGCAATCTGAAGAGGAAGTGCTCGATGTCTTCTCACTTGGTCATCATGAATGACCTCATTTGGGCCTCCAACAACATCTTTCTTTGGACAGATTTTCCCTCATATAGGGAAGTCAAGGCCTTCCACATCTCATTAACTGTCCTCTTCTCAGCTATGTGTGGCACAATATGGTCCTTGATACTGTCCATTATTAGCCGCTTGGCATGCCTAGCAGCTTCTCTATGCTTTTGTAGGAGATCGGCATCTGTCAATGTGGCCAGAGTCTGCTCTGCATGGTCTCTTAGACTGTATGCCTCAAGGAAAATCAGGATCCTTGCTTGCCACACTGAAAAGTTTGAGAGGCCCTCTAGCCTATCCTGATCACGCAGTCCATGAGGAGCCATCTGCTCAGAATGTGTCGGAGCTCCTCCTCTCTATGCTAGAGATCTGGATCTAGGGTCCTGTACGAACTGGGCTCCCTCTAACACTTGATTTCCCTCCTTGGAAATCTAACAAATTGACTATGATTCAACTTCTTCTTTGATCCACTGATCAAACTGCAAGTTTCCTTTGGCAAGAAACTCTCTGAGAAGCTGATCTTTTCCCAACCTTTGTCACTTGTGTTAAGGCTAAAAATCTGAAAACTTCAGAAGTTTAACCCCACCAACTCTTTTGAATTTTTGCAACTTTTCCGCAGATTTTTCTGGATCTGACAGATTTAGATTTGAATCACATTGGCTGGCTTCAGACCCAACTAGCGCTTTTTCTGAGTTGCCTCTGCGCAATAGTTGCGTGGGCTTGCTAGGACACAACGTTGGACAACGTCACCCTTCCCTCTACGTGATTCTACTCCTGAAAACTGCCTTGTCCCTTCAAATGTGCTTTTTTGCTGCCTTTCTAGCTGCTTTCCACAGCTAGATCCTTTAGATTCTTCAGCTGGTTACCCTTCTAGATCTGCAATTGCTCCGATACCATGTAGAAATTTCTGAATCTTAATTCTTATGCAGAAATTATTACTGTTAATCCGGTTAAGCTTCTCCTACTTATACAAGTTATCAACTGAATAAATTCAAGTTAACATCAAAGCAAAACACATAACAGATCTCTACCAATTCAGATCTAGAATAAGCACATGCACACATTGACAAAGTGACATAGATTTTTTGGACAAACTGTCCCCGGAAAAACACAAGGTGAGAAAACCAGTCTCTCGCTGCCGGAAGGCTCTATTATTAAGAATATTTCTGAATACGCAACTCTGGGTTCTAGATCTAGAAAACCCTACAGAGAAAACTCTAGATCTACAACTTCTGGCTGTTCTAAGACCAAAAATACTGACTGATCCACACCCTCAAACGAGATTTACAAAACTCAGCCAGATCTAGGCCTAGAAACCCCAGATCTGCCCCTGGAAGACACTGTGGCAACCTCTGAAGCCCCTGATAGGCTCAACGTCAGCCTTGGATGGCCTCCAAACCCTCAGCGCTGCCTCTGGAAGGGACTACATTACCCCAGACTGGTGACGCAATCTCTACGCTGCCCCTAAGGGTCTCTGCGTAACCCTTGAAGGGCTTCCTGAAAATCACACTGTCCTTGTTGCAGCTGCTGCTGCCTTCCTCTGCGCTGTTCTTGCTGATCTCTTCTCTGCTTCTTGTGTATTCTAGACCCCGAGTTCAGATCATCCCCTTCTTTTAAATTCCCCTCTACAACTGAAACGCTTCTGAGAATTCTTAGCAACCTCGCCCTAGAATCTCAGCTTAGCTTCAGTGCTCTGCCTTTGTGTGTGTTACAAATGACCCCAAGCCTTTCCTTTATACTTTTCTTGTTGACAAATCAACGACCAAGATTAAATCTTTAATCAATGGCTAAGATTAAAAGAAAGCTTGATCCGTGTGACTTAAGACAATTTCATCACATGTTTAATTAAATTCATTTCAATTATTTTATTTTCAAGTTTTAATTTAAGAAATACATTAAAATAATTAATTAATTTAATATCTCCTAAACCAGATGAAATTTCCCAAATCCATTTCTGGGTCTTGTAGATCAGGTGAACTCTAGTCCTTCCTCAAATTTTGGGACCTAGAGCACAACTGATGCTACCCCAAATATACAAAATCTCAACAGTATTCTTGGCCTCAGATCTAAAATCCCATTGCTAATTTGCCCCTTGCTGCATTGCAAGCTCACTCAAAAATTCTCAGCAAACCGCTCCCTAGAATTTTGAATTAGCTCAAGTGCTACTACTCTGTGTGTGCCCTCCAATTGACCCCAAGCCTTCCTTTAATACTTTTCTCGTTGAAGAATCAACGACCGTGATCTCATCTCTAATCAACGACTAAGATTAGAAAGACTTGATTCTCGTCACTTAGAACATTCTCACCTACATGTTTAAACTGATTCCCTTTAATTATTTAATTTCACTAAGTTAGACTTAGGGTCCCCATTAAAATAATTAATTATTGGAATAACTTAAGTTTCGAGTGGAATTTCTCCAAACGATTTCTGGGTCTTAGAGATCTCATGTGTTCTAGCCCCTCCACAAAGTTTCGGAGCTAGAGCACATTCGATGCTACCCAAAGTTCAACATAACACTGATCTTAGAAGGGGGTGACGGAGTGGCTGGAAGTTCCAATGCTGGATCTGCACAGAGGCTTCTCCCAGGCAGTGTTTTCTTCATCCAAATCAGTTGAAAATTCAATGGTTGAGTGAGGTAAATCCTCACAAATTATTCTGCTAGTATTTCTCTCTGTAACTGAATCACCCTAGGGGTATTCAGAGATGTATTCAGATGTTGCTACTGCATAATAATAAAACCTTCAAATCTGCTGCACTGATTTTCCTGCATTGGGTTTTTCCAGGGATTTAGTCCAAAATAAAGGTGTCATATTGTTGAGATTTAGAGTGTTGGGGTAGCATTGGGTGTGCTCTAGTCCTGAAACTTTGTGGAGGGGCTAAGACACACAAGACCTCCAAAACCCAGAAAGCGTTTGGAGAAATTTCATCTTATATGTGAGATATTAAAATAATTGATTTTTCTTATGAGGACCCTAAGTCTAACTTAGGGAATTAGAAAAATTAAAGTGAATTAATTAAACACATGTGATGAAATGTTCTAAGTGACGCAGATCAAGGAGTCTTTTAATCTCAGCTGTTGATAAGAGATTAAATCACGACCATTGATGTCTCAACGAAAACGTATAGGAGAAGGGCTTGAGGCGCAGTTGGAGATATATACACACGGAGGCAGAGGTGAGAGACTAAGCTGGAATTCTAGGGTGGGTTTGATAAGAATTTCCAGAAGCGTTTTAGCTACAGCGAGGGGTAGAATTGGCTAAGGGATGATTTGGTCTCGAAGCCAAGAGTCAGCAAGAGGCAGAGGAGCAACAACTAGGAGCAGCGCAGAGGAAGCTGAGGCTACACAGCAGCTGCGGAGCGCAGAGGGTTTCAACCGCTATGCAAGCCTCGGAGGGGCAGCGCTTGGGCTTAAGGAGGCCATCATGGTTACGTAGAGGCCATCCAAGGTAGCGTATAGATTGCGTCACCCAGTCTGGTGTTACTCAGTCCCCTTCTGGGCAGTGCAGAAGCTAGCAGGGCTGATGCAGGCAGGTTCAAGTCAATGCTAGGGTTTCTAGAGGTAGAACAGGGCTGAGTTCTGTAAATCCTGTTTGAGGATGTGAATCAGTCCAGTCTCCAGTATCTAGAACAACAGTCATTGCTGCAGATCTATTTTTTCTCTGTCGGGTTACCAGTAAGGTGCCCAGATTTGCTGTACAAAGATTCTACTTATAATAATAAACCCACATATCTGCTGCACAATTTTCCCATATTGGGTTTTTCCGAGGACATTTGTCCAAAATCTCTATGTCACTTTGTTGAATGAGCATAATATTCAGTAAATGATCTGTATGTGTGTAGACTGCTAGTTGTGTTTACTTCGGTATTTTTTGAAAATAACTTGTATAATTAAATCACATGTAGGAGAAGTAAATCAAGATACTGCAGTAGGATTTCTATATTGTTGTATTCAAAATTTTTCACATGGTATCAGAGCAATTGCAGAGCAAGCTGAATCTCCAACAAATCAGCTGTAGACATATTTTCTGCAGGGTAGCAGCTGGAGCAACAGATCCGGAGAGGGCAGCTCAGCAGCAGGAGGACGCAGTCCCAACATAGGCTACGTAGGGGCTGATGTAGTGCCATATTGGTGATGCAGAGACAACGCAGTGCCTTCCAGAGGGATGCAGGAGCAGCCTGCGCTGCGCTGGGCCAATCTGCTCACACAGAGGCCAGCTAGAGGGACACAATCCACATTACTTTTATGTCGCTGAGAAGTATTGCCGAGATCCTAAAGCAGTGTTTCAGATCTTCAGCAGTTGCTGGTGTGGTGGAGATTCTGCTAGTGCAGAATTGTGCCTAGCTAAATTGACAAAGAGTGGGAGGAAGACAGTCACTCAACAGATCTTGAGCTAAACAGATCTGAGATTCGATCACGATGGTGATCATAGAGAACGGTTCGATTGTTTTTTCTGCTAAAGATTTCCAGGAGGGAAATCAATTGACAGAGGGAGCAACTGCTATAGAGGGTTTGTGATCGCCAAGAAACCTAGATCCAACATTTCTGTTGAGTTTTGTAGCAGAAAGAGGGAGAAGAGTACTGTTTCGTCGGATTTGAGCTAGATGGCTTCTCATGGGCTAAGAGATTAGGACAGGTTGGATGGGGTGTCCAACTTCGTCATCTGGAGAGCCAGGATACTTACAGTCCTGGATGAGTACGACATCAAGAACCATGCAGAGAATGTCGTAGGTGAGTTCGCAGATCTAGATCCCCTGAAGAAATTCAATGAAAATCAAGTGCGGGCTAAGCATTTGATTATGGATGGAGTAAAAGATCACATTGTGCCACATATTGCCGGGGAGAAGACGACAAATGAGATGTGGACTGCTTTGTAGATGATGTACCAGGGAAGCTCTGTTCAAAGAAAAATGCGTCTAGAGAATTAGATGAGGCTGTTCCAGATTCAGAAGGGTGAGGAGAAAGATCCCTTCCTTTTCCGACTTCAGACTATCTGGGTTCAACTGATTGCCATGGGTGCGACTTTGGATGAAGCACTCTTGGTGAGGACTGCCCTAAATTCTGTCACCGAGGACTGGGAAACGTTTTTCCAGAGCATATTGGGCAGGGTAGCATTACCATCCTGGGCAGATGTGTGGGCAATTCTCTGTCAGGAGGAAATCAGTAGATTCACCAAGAGGCAAAACAACAGCAGCGAAACTGTCAAGGTGAAGAAAGAAGAGGAAGATGATACAACCCTTGCATCAAAGGAACGAAGTCAGCAAGGGAAGAAGAAGAGGGACCTATCCAAGGTCCGGTGCTTTAACTGTGGCGAACTTGGACACTTCGCCAGCGCTTGTCCTAAGAAGAAGGACAAAGGAACTTTTGATTCCAAGGCAGTGACATCAAAGGACGATGGGAGTGATGATGACGTAGCCATGAGTTCTCATGAGCCACGTAAGTGGGGCAATGTTGATCTATAGAGTAGCTACGGATGAGGAGGTAGGATCCTTGAGGTGCCCAACTCTTGGATCACATACGAGCTACAGGAGCCTTAAGATGGTAGTGGGACAAGTGGAGAGATGGTTGTAGAAGTTCACAGTGAAGCAGAGGGTAGTGCTGAGATGCTGTAGAGGGGAGCAGCGCAATGCAGAGGTAGCAACGCAGAGGCCGATGGGACTTCAGCAATGCAGAGAGGTAGTGCTTATGCAGTGCAGAGCTGTAGCAGCACAACAACTCAGGAGGACAACGCAGAGCAACAACTAGGGGAGCTTCAGTGATGGGATGCAGCCTGACTTGTCTGTCAACAATTGGGCAGGAGTCTTTCAGTTGCTTACTTCTCAGCAATTGAGTTGCAGTGCAGCAGTTACCAGTGTCAGTGCTATGGGCAGCATGATGCAGCAATTTGAGAGGGAGTTGCAGTACAAATGTGGCGGTGTCAGTGGCAGTGACATGGGCAACAGTACGGAAAGCAGCAACGCAATAGATGGAGGGTAGTAGGCCAAGCATCAACAATGTAGAGACTAATATCGAGACCTTGTGATACATGGTGTGGATGTATTACTAGAGCACACTACGTGCTAAGAGGGAGTGTTGAGACTTTGAGTGTTGGGGTAGCATCAGGTGTGCTCAAGCCCTGAAACTTTGTAGAGGGGCTAAGACACACAAGACCTCCAAAACCCATAAAGCGTTTGGAGAAATTTCATCTTATGTGTGAGATATTAAAATAATTAATTTTTTTAATGAGGACCCTAAGTCTAACTTAGGGAATTAGAAAAATTAAAGTGAATTAATTAAACACGTGATGAAATGTCCTAAGTGACGCGGATCAAGCAGTCTTTTAATCTCAACCGTTGATGTCTCAACGAAAAAGTATAAGAGAAAGGCTTGAGGGTTAGTTGGAGATATACACACACGAAGGCAGAGCTGAGAGACTAAGCTGGAATTCTAGGGCGGGTTTGCTAAGAATTTCCAGAAGAGTTTAAGTTGCAACGAGGGGTAGTATTGGCTAAGGGGATGATCTGATCCCGGAGCCAAGAGTTAGCGAGAGGCAGAGGAGCAACAACTAGGAGCAGCGCAAAGGACGCTGAGGCTACGCAGCAGCTATGCAGCGCAGAGGGTTTTAGCCGCTACGCAGGCCTCAAAGGTGCATCGTGGGGGCTTCAGGAGGCCATCAGGGTTACACAGAGGCCATCCAAGGCAGCTTAAGGACTGCGTCACCCAGTTTGGGGTTACGCAATCCCCTTCTGAGCAGCGCAGAGGCATGCAGAGGCTAGCAGGGTTGCTGCAGGCAACTTCAGGGTAGTGCTGGGGTTTCTAGAGGCAAAACAGGGCTGATTTCAGTAAATCCCCTTTGAGGGTGTGAATCAATCCAATCTTCAGTCGCTAGAACAGCATATTGCTGCATATCTATTTTTTCTCTGTCAAGTTAACCAGTAAGGTGCCCAGATTTATTGTACTAAGATTCTACTTAATAATCATAAACCCTCATATCTGCTGCACCGGTTTTCCCGCATTGGGTTTATCCGGGGACATTTGTCTGAAAAATCTGTGTCACTTTGTCGAATGAGTGTAATATTCAGTAAATGATCTGTATGTGTGTAGGTTGCTAGTTGTGTTTACTTCGGTATTTTCTGAATGTTTTTCGAAAATAACTTGTATAATTAAATCGCAAGTAGGAGAAGTAAATCAAGATACTGTAGTAGGATTTCTGTATTGTTGTGTTCATAAATTTTCACATGTGAATGATTTCCTTGTTTCAGAATCATAATTATTGTAGTGTAGGCTGCTTCAGTATTTCATGAATGTATTAAAAAATAATTGTGTAAAGTAAATTACATAATAGATGAAGTAATTTAGATGGTTGCAGTAGGATTCCTTAGATTGATTGGGATCTAGTAATTTTCACCAGAAGTCTCACATATATCAACTCACTCCTAAATTCACAACGATCCAAGACTCAGCTATTTACAGCCCCAAGTCTTTCATCCAACGAAAGACCAAGAGGGAGTTTTCTTTTTATCTAGCCACTTGATCACCCATTACATTTAAAATTCAAAATACTTTCTTTTAAAGCTTTCAAAGTTATACATGCTATTTCAAGAGCAATTTCTAAACTAGACAAGTATGGGGGTTCACTCCCATTACTTAAGCTAGTGTTTTTTTTTATATTAGTTTGTAGTTTAATCTTGTTTATTTTTTTCTCTAACACTTGACTTTGTTTTGAGCCCATAGGTTTGAGCGTTGGACAACGAAGAGTTTGAAGAAGAGTTGGCGGGAAACTACTAATTCTCTTGCATGCAGGACCTTCGATCATCTCAAAGATTGTTTTTTTAGGGAGGCCATGAGCTCTATAGGGCAGCAGCAAGTTATCTAGGCTGCGGGCCTTTGAGACCTCCAAAAATTTCTGTTTTAGCAATGTTTTCCATTTGTTCTTGTTGTCATAATTGAGGAGGAGATTCTAGCTTTATCCAAAGCTCTTATCCTTGTAAAGATCTCATTTTGGGCAGCTTTCTTAGAGGCTTCTTTTACTCATTGTAATCACTAATAAACAATTTTTTTTTGCTTGAGGGAGCTTGAGACCTTTTCCTATGTTATCCCCCTTCCTTAGTTGAAGAGGAAGGACCTTGTTTGGGTGGATTGACTTGCTTTCTAGTTTTCATCTCATGCATGCTAAAAATTAACAACACTCTCACTCTGCTTTCCTTTCACTAAATCTTGTGTCTAAATAAATCTAACATGCATAAGTTCCAAAATCTACAAACTTGAGCAAATTTATTTTATGTGTGAGCAATTTACATGGTTGGCAAGTTTTAATTGTTTCATGGATTTGTAGGCGTATGTTTAATTATTTTAATATTTAGTCCTTTTTATGCTATATATTTTGGGGGACTATTGGAGTGTTATCTGTCAAGTGAAACAATTGGAACTTGCCTACTTTCGTTTTAATGGTGCAAGACATGTGTTTATTTCCATTTTTGTTTCTCAAGTTTGATTTTTTATGGCAAGGAGCACTATCTCATAATTACTTCTATTGTAACATTGTAGGTAACAATTTCATTTGGACAATCAACATAACTTGCATACCAATAGTCACTAAAACTTTACCTCCAACATAAGTTAGTTGAATAGACCTCTTAGGGACCCTCTACTCCTCTATGGACTCCTCACCGTGAGATCCACATGATTTGGGCGAGGGTGAAGTATGAGGATTGAAGAGTTGATTTGAAATATTTATTAAAGAGGTAATTAACCAAATTAACCAAGAGCATTCTCCATCACATTTACTTTACTTGTTTCTTGATGGTTTTGGTTTTTATGCAAAGTTTATTCCAAAAACAAGTATTGTAATTCTCCTAACAAATGCTTTCTTTTCATATTTCACATTTAGCATCTAGCATTTTCCAAGTTGATTTCTAATTGTGGAAAGATATGTTTCGATGTTTTGATTTCTAAATTTGATTATCTCAAAGACATTTTATCTTGCAAAGATCTTGTGCTAACAACCTTTTGTTTCCATTTCAGGATTACTTTGCTTTCACTTTTGAAAGCATTATTTTTACTTCTGATCCAGTTCTTTATAAGGCACTGGTTGTATGGTTTTATCATTGTCATTATTATTTCAGGTTGCCCATATGTGCTCATAAATCTTTAAAATTAATCCAGTTTCACTCTAATATTTTTTTAAAACTTCACATCTTTTAACTTAGTTTTTTCATTTTAGGGACCACCCCCCTTAGCTAACCTAGGAGAGAGCTCAAACAGAGAGAGTCGGGATTAGTGTGACAACCCCTTCTCTGAGTTCTTTGCTACCAACCACACCTTGTGGGGTTGAAGATTTTTCTCACTAACTTGTAGGTGGGTGTAGCCGGAAATTCAATAACACCCCGTGTTTGATGGAAATTTTGGATGGAAAGGTCAATGTGTTTGGACTCAAGACAATTGCCAGTTGATTCTCCTCATCGTGCCATTTCTAACAATATGTGGCATGCCTCGTGGTTCCTCTCGTTTGAGGAGATATGCTGCCTCAAAATTATAGCCCTAAAGTGTGGTCATGGTGTCCATCTTGAATGAAGCAAGGCAGTTGTTTGATTGGTTACATTTGAATTATATTTGATTGATGGGTCAGTCAGCCTCAAATTATGGAATTTATATTGTAATATGGTTTTAAAAAATTGAGTTATGGTCAGCCTCCGAAGGTGATTGAATTGGCTCCAAAATGGTAAATATTGAAAATTCAAATTTAGATTTTTGACCCTATTTTTGTAGGTCGGCTCCATGACCTACTGGACAGGTGGACACTTCTTTTTGTAGCCCTTGCACAAGTATAAATAGTGCATACATGAGTCTTCAAACATCATCGATTTCTCAATGATCTATTCATGCGAGGAGCTCTGAGTTTCTGAGGCTGTGGACTATAAAGGGACGATTACGAAGTTTCTTCGTTTCTATTCTGGCTCATGGTTGCATTCTCGTTTGAACTGGTCATGTTCTGATTTGATGGTCTGAGTGAATGAGTTCTAAATGTTATGTGCGTTGGGCATTCTAAGTAATGGGAGAATAAAAATGCGTTGAAGTGGTTCTCTTCAGGCATTGGGCTCTTAAATTACAATGTCGTAGTTCTATCTCTGATTGGTCAATGTGCTAATTGGGCTTCTTCTTTTTGATTTTTTTTTTTTTTTTTGTGGCTATTTGTGACAGACCTGAGGGTTTTGTTTGGCTGTATTCAACCTATCACTAAGGCTTCTCCATGGACATTCGCTGGATAAGCAGAATCAGTGGTGGAATATATTGTTCATATTGCTAAGTTTTGATGGAATAATGTGAGCATGGCATCATTGTCTGGCTTACAAAATAGTCCAGGGTCCGTAGCTGTGTGCTGCCATGTACCACGGAGAAAATACCCATGGCTCATAGCATTACTTCCACAGCGCTGATTTGGTAGAGCATACATCGTTGTAAGCTGAGCCACGTAAATACATTGAATGAGCTGATGAATAGTGTAACATGTTGTCTTCACGTTAAACACGTTGGAATTACCTTTTGACAAAGTTTCGTGGACACACTCACCGGTGATTGGTTATTGTATGAACACGAAGGCAGGCGAGTTCAACTATTTCGTGATTACAACACAAAAATTAGACTGTGGCACTGCAAGTTTATGGGTATGGAGCGCGATTTTGATGCTGAGACAAAAATGCACCTGAGATTGGACAATTGATTAGAGCGAATTAATTGATGCGGAAAATTGTCAATGTCTTGTGCATTGAAATTGACGCTGAGATCAAATCTGATGCATGTGACATGCTTGCGCGGCAACCCTGTCTCTTATGTGCTGCTAGAGTTGTATTACTCGGTAATGTGTTGGTGCTGTAACTACCAAGTAATGTGCGTTTCTGTGTGATGAGATATCTTGCCAGAATATTGCTGTACCTACTATGTGATATTTATTGCTGTGTGCTTGTATATGCTCTTGCCGTAGGAACAAATAGCATTGATGCTAATAACTGATATGTTGCCATTGACTTGATGTTGCACAAACTGCGAGATTTATGTATACACTGTGTGGAGATCTGTGTGATGTGAGAATGCAATCTACAGAATGATGGTTCAAACTTCAAAGTCTTGAGTCTAAAATTGAGTTGTAATGGTATCCAAGTTTAGATGTGCACATGAGCGAGTATGTTGTATTAGAATGATGTGTTTATAACTGTGTACAGACTGTATTGCTATAGCTGTAATTTGCTTCCAAAAGAATTGTAATCAGAGTTTGCCTGCCACTGCTATTTTGCATGGTTATAGGTCAAAGTGCTGTAAAATAATGGATTGAGTTGCAGGAAGGATCAGGTTTGCTGGACAGAGTATTCATACATTGTGCAACCAATTTATTTATTAATATTTTTGTAATGGCTGCTGCAAGGGGTTCTAAGCTCGTTGTATGACTAAGTGTTAAAAGTTTGAATATGTTGCTAATATGTCAGTAAGATATTTTGAGTATTGTATATTGAGCAGAGTTGATAGTAGATACAACTAGGGTTTGTGGCTGGGGGCTTGCCACCATGTTGAACATTGTTTGCAAGGTCTTGAAGCTATTGCTTTGACAAAACATACGTGACCCAGGGTTCGAGGCTTGAGCCAAAGGTTGCACCAACTAGGGTTTGAGGCATATATTGAGACAAAGGACAGAGTGCTGAACAGAGCTTGTTGGCGTTTCAGATCACTGAGTTGCTAGAGCCTGACAGTCGAGATGTGTACGTTGTTAAGATATGGATTGTAGTCGGAAGAGTTGCTTGTACTACTAAGGTTTGATCGTTAAGCAAGAAAAAACTTATGATGACCTTGTGTTTGCAGTGACAACATTTGTTTGTGATTGCAAGAATCAATTGTTGAGAAGTAGAGGCAGTGAAGTGGTATATTGAGAGTCAGGTTTTGGCATTGATGTTGATAGAGGCAGAATTGATTATGACAATGGACTTGACAAACTATATGCTATTAGAGTTTGATCTTCATTGTTGATGACGACCTTGTGCCAATATTGCAGATTGACAAAGTCAGCACAGTGTCTTGACATTATTTATTTTGTTATTGAGCACATTTGGATCCAGTCTGAAAATTGTGAAACGTGGTCCGCCATGGTGAGTTAAAGTTTGGAGCCTTTGGGGCAAGTGGCAACCTGTGAAACCGGATTCGTTGGGGAGAATCCCGAATCCTCTGTATCCGATACGATACGGAGGGATTCGTACCCAATTCTCTGGATTCGTCTGTATCTGTACAGGGTACGTTGAATCCTGATCGTACCCTGTACGGATACGGCCGAATCCTGTACAGCCAGATTCGCGCGACCAAAAGTGCGAGTTCGAGTTATGAAAATCGGATTTCTTTCATTCTCTCTCACTAATTTTTGTTTGTGAAGTGAGCAAGGAGCAAGGGTTAGCAAGGAGAAAGGGTTAGCAAGGAGAAAGAGAGTTTTTTCAAAGAGATTCGAGCATCCTGTAAGTGCACTGTCTCTCTATATTTTGCATTTAGTTTGCTGTTAGTATTTGCATGTGCATATGTTTTATATATTTGGTCATTTTATTTTTATTTTTTTACAGTATTCATGGCTCAATCAAAGGCAGCAAGACAGGGGCAAAGAAAGGGGAAGAATGTCCCCTTTGGAGATGCCCCTCCTGTCCCTGTTTCATCAGGGTCTGCAAGTATTCCATCTATTGGAAGTGGGGCTGCAACAACAGCTTTAAATGTGCAGGGAAAACAAACTCATGACCCCAAATACCCATTGTGGAAATATGTGACAAGAGAGGCAGGGCCAGGCAAAAAGGGAAAGGGAGGAGGAAATTGTTCATGGAAATGCAATATATGCAACGGCCATTTCACTTCCACATATTTCCGTGTGAAAGCTCATTTGTTGGGTTTGCCAGGTTGTGGCATTCAATCTTATGCATCAATTAAATTGCCATAGAGGAAGGAATTGGAGAAAGAGCAATTTGTTGGTGTGACAACTGTGGCACCAAAATCAAAACAAAACAAGAATGATGATCCCCTTCCATTCTTAAGGAAAAGCAGCAACAAGTTCGCTTTTGAGAGTTTTAGTAGGGGACAATCAACAAAGAGAAAGGCAATTGCAGTTGGTCCAATGTACAAGATTTTTGAAAAAGAGAAGAGGGAAGAGCTTGATCTCACCATTGCATTTTTTTTCTATCAGAACTTGATATCCTTTAATGTTGCACAATCACCTCTATTTATTGAGATGTGTCGAGCTCTTAGTCATGGGGCTCCATCAGGGTATGTGCCGTCTGGGTCAGAGAAGCTCAAAACCACATTGTTGACAAAGGAAAAGAAAGAGGTGGACAAAATGCTTGAGCCTATTAAATCAGCATGGCCAACATCTGGGGTTAGCATTGTTTCTGATGGATGGACAAATCCAACACGCCACCCACTCATCAACTTCATGGTGTCATCCTTGAATGGTCCAATTTTCTTGAAAGCAGTGGATGCACTTGGACAGTACAAGGATGCACAATATATGGGTAAGTTATTAATTAAAATTATTGAAGATGTAGGTGTCGATTCTTGTGTGCAAATCATTACAAATAATGCACCTTTTTGCAAGGCTACTGGCATGATTGTGGAAGCAAAATATCCACAAATATTTTGGACACCTTGCATTGTCCATTCATTGAACTTGGCACTGAAATCTATTGCCTTTGATGTGCTTTGGATTGGAGCCATTATTGAGGATGCATAGCATATCCGCAACTTTGTACATAACCATACAAATGCCCTCACTATCTACTAGGAGTACAACAATCTATCATTGTTGAAGATTGCAGATACACGGTTTGCCTCTTCATTCATCATGTTAAAGAGGTTGAGGGAGGTCAAAACCGCTCTTGGGGCCATGGTTATTTCAGAGTTTTAGTCTTTTTGGAGAAAGACAGATCAAGCAACCTCAAAGAAAGTGAAGGATACAGTGTTGGATGATCTATGGTGGGAGAAGGTAGATCTAGTTATTCAGATCATGGAGCCTATCATTTCCTTGCTTCGATTTGCAGATACAAACCAACCCATCCTAGGAGAGGTTTATGAGGGATGGGATTCCATGATTGAGTCTGTGAGGACCTTTGTTTTACAGAGTCAGTGCCCAAAGTATGAGACATCACCAAAGGCCTTCTTCACCAGCATACAGGATATTCTTGTCAGCAGATGAGACAAGAATTGCACACCTTTACATTGTTTGGCTCACTCCTTGAGCCCAAAATACTACAACCATGAGTGGCTGAATAGTGGATCTTTTCGCAGATTCCGTCCTCACATGGATGGTGAAATCTCATAGGGGAGGAAAGATGCATTGAGGAGGATTTTTCAGGAGAGGGCATCCCTTGATGAGGTGGAGGATGCCTTTGCAGAGTTTTCCACTGGCACTAGGTGATTTGCAGGCTATGATGTGATTCGAGACATGGGGGCTAAGAAGCCCTATTCTTGGTGGGCAACTCATGGGGCAACAAGCCCTCCTCTACAGCAGTTAGCCATGAGGCTCCTCTCTCAGGTGACCTCATCCTCTTGTTGCGAGAGGAATTGGAGCACATATGGGAATTTGTATAGTGTGAAGAAGAGCAGGCTTGAGCAGTCCAGGGCAGAGACAATGGTGTATGTGCACACCAACCTTCGTCTCGTCTACAGGCAGAGGGAGGATTGGTTGAAGGGAAAGACAAAGATGTGGGATGTCTTTCCTGATGATATGGGTCTGGACAACAGTGTTGAGTTGGCATTGGCTGTGGGATGTCTTTCCTGATTCCTAATTGATGTGAATTGAAGACCTATATTAAGAAGTGTTTGATGTTTTTTCTCCTTGAAGGATTTTCACCTAAAAATCTATTCTGTACTATCTTGATGTCGTGCATTGTTGAATGATGTTGTTTATTGTTTATTAGATGTGATGTTAATCTATTGTTAGTGTGAATTCAATGCTCTGAAGATTAAAAATTAACTAATTGAAGGAAATACTGATTCACCTCCCTCTTAATATTTCCAACAATTGTTGTCAGAGCAGGTTCCTTCAGTTGTCGTTTAACTGTGAAATTTTCAGATCTGAAAATTATTACTGTAGTGATTGATTTATTTCGCCTACTTATTAGATAAGTTATTTGCAGATGTTTCAGTAAATTTTGAAATAAACACAGCTGCAGTACTTCACTCTAATCGAAAGCAGAAGAACAAAAATAACACATATAGCACAATAGAAATAACCATATGAACACAATTATTTTTGGACAATTGTCCCCAGAAAAACCCAATGTGGGAAAACCGGTGCAGCGGATGAGGGTTTGTATTTATCTTCAACAATGAAAAGATATTTTACAGAAGTCTTGGCGAGCAAAATAAAATAGCATATACCTGGTATGAATTTTACGGACACTCCGGAAGTATTCTCGACACACAAGATGTCCTCATACACCCTCTGCGTCATTTTGCGTAGCCTCTCTGCGCAGTCCCTCCCTGGACTGCGTAATTCTACGTGGAGGGCTTGATGTTGCTGCTCAGCACTGCCTTCCCTTCACCCTTCTGCCTTCTGCTTCTCTGTCTGTTGACTTCTCCCTCCTCCTTCTGTCTCTGCAATCCCACCTCTACAAACTCACCCACTGAAAGCGAATTCTCTTACTTCAGAATCGATTTCCTTCAGGTACTGAGGATGTGCTCGGCTTGATTTCCAAATGACCCTCAAGCCTCTTCTTATTGTCTTCTTGCTAATGAATCAATGACCAAGATTATATCTTTAATCAATGGCTCAGATTAAAATATGACTTGATCTTCGTTTTCTAGAAGATTCACACTCTGCTTTATTAATACCCTTTAATTATTTAATTTCCCTAAACTTAGGGTCCACATTAAAATAATTAATTATTTTAATAAAGCAAGATCCAAGTGGAATTTCCAAAAACGATTTCCGGGTTTTTCTGGATAACAATTGTCCAAGCCTCTCCACCAAATTTGAGACTTGGAACACTTCCCGATGCTATAAAATCAACACTCCCTCTTAGCGAGGACAATGTTCAGGCAAGGTACCAACTGTACTGCTCTGATTCTAGAACATCTGTTGCATTGTTGATGTTCTGGTTGCTGCCCCTCATCTCTACGTTGCTGCCCTCTGTACTGCTGCTTGTGACACTATCTCTGTCACTGCCTCATCCGTACTGCAGCTCCCTTTGACTCTGCAGACCACTCGTTCCTCTAATGGAATGGGTTCTCGACCATCCCCATCTTCTCTCTAAAGTAAGTGAACTTAATCTTACTGAGAGCCTTGGTGAGGATATTTGCCACCTGCTCCCCAGTAGGAGTGTACCTCAACTGCACGACTCCCCGTTGGACATAGTCCCTGATGAAGTGGCACCGAATATCAGTGTGTTTCGACCGGTCATGAAACACAGGATTCTAAGAGAGCTTTATGCAACTCTGATTATCACACATAATCCCGGTTGGTTCCATCCTCTTCTTGAGTATGTTCAAGAGTAATTTACGAACCCATATGGCCTTGCACAAAGCTGTGCTTGCTGCCATATACTCTGCCTCGGCTGAACTTATTGCGACAGACTTCTGTTTCCTACGGCACCAGGAGGTCATTCCTGATCCGAGACTGAAACAATACCCACTGGTACTTTTCCGATCCACTGTTCTTCTAGCCCAATCTGCATCTACAAACCCACTCAACTGGACCTCATTTCCCTTGGTGTACTCCATACTCGACTGTCCCCTTCAGGTATCTGAGAACATGTTTGGCTGCTGCCCAGTGAGTCCTCCTTGGTTCCACAATGAACTGACTGAGGGTATTCACTGCATAATAGATGTCTGGTCTAGTATTGACCATATACATCAATGATTCGATGAGCTACCTATACAAGGTGGGATCAACCTCATCATCCTCTGTTGTGTCTACCTTCTTCGAGTTTGTAATCATTGGTGTTGCCATGGGTCTACAGTCTACCATCTGAAACCTCTTCATGATCTCTGTAGTGTATCTTCCTTTCCCAAGGAAGATTTCTTCCTCATGCTGCTAGACCTCCAAACCGAGAAAATACTGCATCTGCCCTAGATCCTTCATGTCGAATTCAGTAGCCAGATTTTCCTTGTAGTCCTTGATGAGCTTAGATGATCAAGTAAGAAACATATCATCTACATATAATACCAGGATCAACAACTCATCGCCTACTCTCAAGTAGTAGAGATTGGGATCTGCGTCACTCTTGACGAAACCCATCTTCTGCAAGTAGCTATCAATTCGCCCGTACCATGCCCTGAGGACTTGTTTTAGACCGTACAAGGCTTTCTTAAGCATGCAAACATGAGTCTTCTGCTCATGTGTCTTGAAGCCCTTTGGCTCTTCTACGTACACTTCCTCCTCTATCACCCCGTTCAGGAATGTTGTCTTGACATCCATTTGGTGAATCTCCCATCCCATCTGCGCTGCTAAAGAGATGACGGATTTGATAGAAGTGTAGCGAGCTACAGGGGTGAAGGTTTCCTCATAATCGATCCCTTCTTTTTGTGCGTACCCCTTAGCCACAAATCTGGCCTTGAACTTCTCTATGCTACCGTCTGCAGCATACTTGATCTTGTAGATCCACCTTGTAGATCCTTTCTAGGTTGTTGAGGCTGTACTAGTGGATCCTCCTCAACCTACGTATCTGTAGCCATTTCTCGGGATCTTCTGAAGGCTCTCTCCTCCATGAATTTCATGTCCCACCTTACTACGATATCCTGTTTTCTGGAATATAGATGCGATATGGCTTCACATTTTCACTATAGCCCACAAGCCAACCCTTTTCCGTAGTCTGATCCAACTTTTTCCTCTTCTCATCTGGAACGTGGCAATACACCATGCCGCCAAATATCCTAATATGGCTCACCCCCGACTTGCTGCCTGTGAACACACTCGTAGGAGTTACCTTCTCCAATGCTCTATGGGGTACTTTGTTCTGCACATACACCACTGTATTGCAGGCTTCTGCTCACAAAAATTTGGGCATATCTTGGTCATATAGCATTGCCCTTGCAGCTTCTACAATGGTTTGGTTCTTCCTCTCTACAACTCCATTTTTCTTTGGATTGTATAGAGTTGTCCATTCTCTCTTGATGCCTTCCTTTGCAGAGAGACCGGTGAAGTCTTTATCGATATACTCTTCACCATTATCTGACTACAACTTCTTGAACTTCTTTCCCGTTGAATTTTCTACCAGCGCCTTGAATTCTTTGAAACGTTCAAAGACTTCATCTTTGGTTTTGAGGAAGTAGATCCAAGTCTTCCTGGAATGATCATCAATAAAGGTAGAAAAATACTTTGCACCACTGAGAGCAGTTGTGGACATTGGACCGCAGATATCTGAGTGTATCAACTCCAATATGCTCTTGACCCTGTTGCTGCTTCTTGGAAATGCTGCTTTTGCATACTTCCCTTGTACGCATCCCCTGTAGACTTGATCTCTCCTCGTGCTGAGTTCTGGAGCTCCTATGACAGTCTTCTTGAGAATCTTCAAGGCTCCATGATGTAAATGCCCCATCCTTCTGTGCCATAATTCATTGAGATCTCTTTCTTCCGTACTGACAATCAGAGCCATTGGGGATTCAAGTTGGAGCTTATATAGTTTATGGCTCCTCACTCCGATTTGTGCCTTCTTGTTCCAGCTAGGGTGTTTGAAATAAACTTTGTTTCCAATGAAGTATACGCCATAGCCCTTGTTCTGAAACTGAGACACTGAGACAAATTCACCCCCCAACCCTGGTATATGCAGAACGATTGTGGCCCAAATCTTGTTGTCAGCTTTTGTCTGAAATATTATGGTACCTCTTCCAACGGGGGTACACTTGGCCTTGTTTCCCATTGTAATTTGGAAATTCATCTATTCTTCTTGGTAGCTCGAAAAGTATTCTCGAACTCCCGTCATATGAGTAGATGTTCCACTGTCAATATACCAAACACCTGGAGGAGCCGTGCTTGACACACAAGCGAGATCCTCCTCTAGTCTGGATGCCAGCACGATCATGTCATGTTCCCTCTGCATTTCTAAGTGCTCTGGAGGACTACGTGAGTCCTTCTGACTGCGTGAACCCTTCTAAATGTTGGATCTTTGGTCCATAGCAGATCCTCCCTTTCTGTCTTTAGCCTTTTGCTCTAATACCATGTGAAATTTTCGGATTTGAAAATTATTACTGCAGTGATTGATTTATTTCACCTACTTATTAGATAAGTTATTTACAGATGCTTTAGTAAATTTTGAAATAAACACAACTGCAGTACTTCACCCTAATCAAAAGCAGAAGAACAAAAATAACACATATAGCACAACAGAAACAACCATATGAACACAGTTATTTTTGGACAATTGTCCTCGAAAAAACCCAATGTGGGAAAACCGGTGCAATAGATGAGGGTTTGTATTTATCTTCAGCAATGAAAAGATCTTTTACAGAAGTCTTGGCGAGCAAAATAAAATTGCATACACCTTGTATGAATTTTCCTGACACTCCAGAAGTATTCCCGGCACACGGGATGTCCTCCTACACCCTCTGCGTCATTCTACGTAGCCTCTCTGCGCAGTCCCTCCTTGGACTGCGTAATTCTATGTGGAGGGCTTGATGCTGCTACTCAACACTGCCTTCCCTTCACCCTTCTACCTTCTGCTTCTCTGTTTGCTTACTCCTCCCTCCTCCTTCTGTCTCTGCAATCTCGCCTCTACAAAATCACCCACTAAAACCGAATTCTCTTACTTTAGAATCGATTTCATTCGGGTACTGAGAATGTGCCCGACTTGATTTCCAAATGACCCTCAAGCCTCTTCTTATAGTCTTCTCGTTGATGAATCAACGACCAAGATTATATCTTTAATCAATGGCTCAGATTAAAAGATGACTTGATCTTCGTTTTCTAGAAGATCCACACTCTACTTTATTAATACCCTTTAATTATTTAATTTCCCCAAGTTTAGACTTAGGGTCCAAAAGATCCGAGTGGAATTTCCGTAAACGATTTTAGGGTTCTCTGGATAACTATTGTCCAAGCCTCTCCACCAAATTTGAGACTTGTAACATTTCCCGATTCTATAAAATCAACATTAACAACTAGAAGGGAAATCTCAAACTGTAGAGATGGGAGAGTCAAGGAAGGAAGCCACCAAACGTTCAAAAGAATCAAAGGAAGTCTCCAGTGTTGTAGTTAATGAAGTGTATCAAGTTTGTCCACCAACTCCTAAATTTGATGAACCCAAATATGAAATATGGGAATCTAGAATGAAACTCCATTTGCATTTTAAAGCTCAAGGATATGATGTATGCCAATATGTTGTTTCTGTAGACACATCTACTGACGAATCTAGAAGGTGCAATGCAAAAGCCATGAACGTCATTTTCAGTGCTTCTCTAGATCCCATGAAAACCAAAGTTGATGAGTGCTTATTTGCCAAAAGTCTTTGGAAGAAGCTCCATGATCTCTTCTCAAAGAAGATTGCAGGTCAAGATGAAAATAATGATGATGATTGTGATTCAGATGAAGGAGATGAGGAAGGAGTAGTAGTTTTGGACGCAGAATTGATCAATGCCTTGTGTGATCTTTACAAAGCAAGAAAATGAAATCAGGTACTTGAAGAAGAAGTTTCCCTTTTAAGACTTCAAGTGCAAGAAGCTGAAAGGAAAGAGAAAAACTTGATAAGTTAGTTAGAGGAATCTGTAGCAGATGTCAGTCTAAAGCAAAAGGAACTTAATGCATCTCTAGTAGAAATAAACTGTCTCAAGGAATGGCAGAAGAAACATTTTCAGGATATTGAAAAAACGGATCATATCATTAATGAAAAGGACCAAGAATTTGCTGAACTGAAGATGAAGGCAAAAGAAGCAGGTGAAGCTCCATGCAACGAAGGCACAAGCTCCTAGTCCATGTAGAGCAAGATTAATGAGAAGCTTGATAACAGGATCCCTCAGAGGCCAAATCGAAATTAAGGACAAAAGGTTAAAAATATTGCAGCTCCAAGAAGCAAGGATCAACAAAATGTTCTACCTCCTCCAAGAAAGAATGCCTATAAAAGATCATCAAGACAAGACATCTCATTTAGGTACCCTAGCATGTTTAATGGTTATTGTTTTTCATGTTCTTGTGAAAATTTCTGAATGTGCTCAAACAGAAACCTTACTGTTAAATTATTGATTTACTTCTCCTACTTACATTAAGTTATTAATGTGAAATATTCAGTATTAACATCGAAGTAAATACATTAACAACCTACATTTACAAATCTAAACTGAATAACATGCACAATGACAAAGTGACATACAAGGATTTTGTGGACAACTGTCCCTGGAAAAACCCAGTGTGGGAAAACCAGTGTTCTGGCTGCTGGAGGGTTTTTATTATTAAGCAAAATCTAAGAACAACAAATCTGAGCACCAAACTGGTTAACTCAATAGAGAAATAAATAAACTGTAGCTATACTTCTGTTCTGGAGACAAAAAACTGACTAATTTGCACCCTCAAATGGGATTCTGTTCTGGAGACAAAAAAAACTGACTGATTCACACCCTCAAATGGGATTTACAGAACCCAACCCTTTTCAGTCTTCAGAAACCCCAACGCTGCTTTGAGTCCCTCTTCTTCAGCTCTGCTAGCTTGTGTCAGCCCCTGCTCTGCTCAAGAAGGGCCTGCGTCACCCCAGACTGGGTTACACTGCACATGCGTTGCCTTGGATGGCCAACATTAGTCATCCTGGGACTGCGTCAACCCTCCTAACCTCCTGCTACCTCTGCTGGGCTATGGCTGCTCTACGTAGCTGTTGCTGTTGCCTCTGCGCTACTCAGTCTGCTGCTTCTCTGCCTTTGTTGCACTCTTGGCCTGGGATCAAATCATCACTCTCGCCAATACTGCCCCTCGCTCCAGCTGAAACAGTCTTGAAATTCTTAGCAAAACACGCCCTAGAATTCCAACTTAACTTCAGTGCTCTGCCACTGTGTGTGTTCTCCAATTGACCCCAAGCCCTCTTCTTATACTTTTCTCATTGAAACATCAACGACCGTGATCTAATCTTGAATCGGCAGCTAAGATTAGAAGATTCTTGATTCAGTGACTTGAGTCATTCTCATCACATGTTTACTTTAATTAACTTTAATCTTTTAATTTTCCTAAGTTAGACTTAGGTTCCTTAATTAAAAAGATTATTTAATTAAATATCTCTTAAACAAGATGGAATTTCTTCAATCACTTTCTGGGTCTTGGAGATCTCATGTACTCTTGTCCCTCCACAAAGTTTGGGAGCTAGAGCACATCTGGTGCTACCCAACACCTCAAAATCTCAACACTCCCTCTTAGTGAGGAGTGTGCTCTAGCAACAATACTTCACCCCGAAGTTCTGCACTGATCTCTGGTGTGGGTCTCTGTGCTGATGCTTGGCTTGCTGCCCTTCATCACTGCGCTGACGCTGCTCTCCCGTACTGCTGCTCATGACACTGCCACCGCCACTACTACATTTGTACTGCAACTCCCTGTCAATTTGCTGCATCGTGCTGCCAACTGCTGCACTGCAATTCAGTTGCTGAGAGTAAGCAATTGAAGAACTCCTGCCCAATCTTTGACAGACAAGTCAATTGGGCTGCATCTTCATCACTGAAGCTCCATATGCTGCTGCTTCGTACTGACATCTGGAGGTTGCTGCAGCTCTGCACCACGTAAGCAGACCTCCTTTGCGCTGCCTTTGCGCTAAAGTCCCCTATGTTGTTGTTGCGCTGTGCTGTCCTCTTGAAGCCTTTGCACTGGTGTAGCTCTGCACTGCGTAAGTAAGCCTTCTCTGCTCTGCTGCAGTCACATCAGCCCCTCTGCACGAATGTTGCTACGCTGCTGCTGCAACTGCACTGCGATGCTCCCTCTCAGCATCTAGCTCTGCCTCTGCTCCATCTGTGATGCTCTGCACCCACTGCTCCACTTGCCCCGCTACCGTCTTAAGGCTCCCGTAGCTCGTATGTGATCTAGGTGTTGGGCTACTCAAGGATCCTGTCGCCACTCTATAGCTGCTCTATAGATCAAGATCGCCCCACTTTCGTGGTTCATGAGCGTTCATGGCTACGTCATCTCTAGAGCGATTGTCTGCCACAACAGCGTTGGAGCTAGAAGCTTCCTTGTCCTTTTTCTTCTGAGGACAATTGCTGGCGAAATGTCCTAGTTCGTTGCACTGGAAACACTTGATTTTCAATAGATCACACTTCTTTCTCCCTTGTTGCCTCTTTGATGCCAATGCTGCATCTTCCTCTTCTTCCTTCTTCACTCTTCTCGAGCCAGTGTTGTACTGCCTTTTCGTCATCCGATGGATTTCCTCTTGTCGAAGGATAGCCCACATGTTGTCCCAGTTGGGAAGGTCCGCTTTGCCCAAGAGACTTTGGACAAAAAGTTTCCCAGTCGTCTGTGACTGCTTTGAGAGCAGTCCTCACCATGACATCGTCATCTACCTTGACACCCATGCCAGTCAGTTGATCCTGGATCGATTGTAGTCTGGATAGGAAAGGATCGATCTCCTCTCCCTTGGCCATCATGAATAACCTCAGTTGGTTCTCCAGAAGCACCTTCCTCTGGACGAATCTTCCTTCATGTAGTGTGGTTAGAGCTACCCACATTTCATGAGCCATTGCCTTCTCGGCTATGTGTGGAACCACATGATCTTTGACTCCGTCCATAATGAAGTGCTTGACATGTGCCACTGCTTCTTCATGCTTCTCTAGGAGTTTCACATCGGTCGGTGTGGCCAGGACTTTCTTTGCATGCTCCCTCAAGCCTATGCCTCTATGACTACCAGGATTATGGCCTTCCAGATTGCAAAGATGGACAAGCCGTCTAACCTATCTTGATCACGTAGTCCATGGGGTGCCATCTGCTCAGAAATGTGTCCGAACGAATCCTCCTCTCTATGCTAGAGACTCAGATCTAGGGTCCTTGGCGAGACATGAACCCTCTGCTCCCTCTGACAACTGACTCCCTCTCTTGGATGTCTGCCAAACGAAACGAATCAGCTCCCTTTCGATCCTCTGATCGATCTTCAGACTTCTTTAGCAGGAAATCTTCTGAGAAGCTGTTCTCCTCTCGCTCTTCGTCAACTTAGTATAGGCTAATTTTTGCATCGACAAAATTTTAACCCCACCAGCAACTGCAGAAGATTTGCAACAACTTCTGGCATTCTAAATAACAATCAGCTTCTGTACTGCGTCACCCTAGCTGGCCTCTACATGAGAAGACAGTGTCAGCGCAGCTTCTACGCTGCCTTTGCGCAGTAAGTACGTGGGCCTGCGTGAGTCTGTGTGGAGACTGCGTCACCCTTGCCTCTGCTTGACTCTGCTTCCTTTTGCTGCTGCGCTGCCTTCTCTGGTCCGGTTTATCTACCGCTGCTGCTTCTTTCTGCAGTGCAGATTCCTCGGCCTTCTTGCTGGAGATCAAAGCTGGATCTGCAATCGTTCTCTGTGTGAAAATTTCTAAATACAGTTATGCAGAAATCCTACTGTAGTATCATGGTTTACTTCTCCTACTTGATTAAGTTATACAAGTTATCTTCAAAAATAATATTCAGAAAATACCAAAGTAAACACAACTAATAGCCTACACATGCAGATCATTTACTGAATATTACGGTCATTCAAACAAAGTGACACTGATTTTTGGACAAAAGTCCCCGGAAAAACCCAATGCGAGAAAACCGGTGCAACAGATATGAGGGTTTATTATTATTAAGTAGATTATGAGTACAACAAATTGGGGCACCAAATTTGGTTCACCTGACAGAGAAAAATAGATCTGCAGCTAACTTGTTGTTCTGATACCAAAATTTTGACTGGTCCACACCCTCAAACGGGATTTACAAGACCCAGCCCAGATCTGGCCCTAGAAACCCCAATGCTACCCTTGAAGACCCAGCGTCAACCCTGCTAGGCTCTGTGTGCCTCTGCGCTGCTCAGAAGGGGACTGCGTAACCCCAGAGTGGGTGACGCTGTCCTCAGGATGCCCCTGGAGGCCTCTGCGTATATGTGGAAGCCTTCTAAAGCTGCAACGCTGCCCCTTCTGGGCCTGCGTAGCGGATGAAGCCTCTATGCTGCGGACCTGCTGCCCTTGCTCCTTTGCGTTGTCCCTGAAAGCTACTCCTCTGCCTCTTGTCGACTCTTGGCTCTGAGATCAGATCATCCCCTCTGCGAATACTACCCCTCGCTGTAGAAAGCTCCTACAGAAATTCTTAGCAAACCCTGCCCTAGAATTCCAGCTTAGTTTCTCAGCTTTGCATCTATGTGTATGTCTCCATCTGACCCTCAAGCCTTTCTCTTATACTTTTTCATTGAAGACATCAACGTCCGAGATTCAAACACTCATCAACTGCTGAGATTAAAAGACTGCTTGATCCGCGTCATTTAAAACATTTCAGCACATGTGTTGATTAATTCACTTTAATTATTTAATTTTGCCTAAGTTTAGACTGAGGGAATACATTAAAATAATTAATTATTTGAATAACTTTAACACCAGATGAAATTTCTCCATACGCTTTATGGGTTTTGGAGTGGATGTGATTCTTAGCCCCTCCACAAAGTTTCAGGGCTAGAACACACCCTATGCTACCCCAACCACACAAAATCTCAACACTCTACCCTTGTTGCACTCTTTGCCTGGGATCAAACCATCCCTCTCGCAAATACTGCCCCTCGATGCAGTTGAAACACTTTTGAAATTCTTAGCAAACCATGCCCTAGAATTCCAGCTTAGCTTCAGTGCTCTGCCACTGTGTGTGTTCTCCAACTGACCCCAAGCCCTCTTCTTATACTTTTCTCGTTGAGACATCAACGACCGTGATTTAATCTTGAATCGACGGCTAAGATTAGAAGATGCTTGATTCGTGTGACTTAAGTCATTTTCATCACATGACTAATTTAATTAACTTTAATCTTTTAATTTTCCAAAGTTAGACTTAGGGTCCTTAATTAAAAAGATTAATTAATTAAATATCTCTTAAACAAGATGGAATTTCTTAAATCGCTTTTTGGGTCTTGGAGATCTCATGTACTTTAGTTCCTCTACAAAGTTTGGGAGCTAGAGCGCATCCGATGCTACCCCAACACCTCAAAATCTCAACAGTTCTAACTTCGGGTATATGGCGAGGGATTGCAGAATGTATGATAGGAATTCATCGAGGACATTATTGAAATCATAGAAGCAATTTTGCAAGATCACAGGACAAATTTCAAAATGAATTTGCTCGCAAAAAATATGTCGTTTAGACCTAACATTGAATGTTACAAATGCCATAACTATGGGCATATAGCTAGCGATTGCAGGTACAATAAGGTATCTTCCATGAAAGACAACCCTAACACTAGGTATAGGAAGGTCTGGAGAAGAAAACAAAACCAAAAAGATCAAGTGAATGGAAAAGTATCTACAATCATGCTTTCAGGATTTGTAAAATCCAAAGGTCATGATGAATCTACAATGGAAGATGTCAAGGTTCAGGATGATATGGCCGAAGAGCTGGTTCATATGTTATTTTGAAAAATCTAGTTTGATGAGTCCCTATCTTATGAATGTTGAAGAGGTGGAGTCTATGTAGTAGTGATTGCACTTTTGAAGACCTATCTTCTGACAGGTTGACAAATTATGTATCAAATCTTTCGGTGAAAATCACAATGGAGAAATTTTTGTCGACGCATTTCGAACCAGCAAGTGTGGTTCATCATCAGGACAAGATACAAAATCTGATCAAGGACTCGGCTTAAATAGATAAAGAAGCTCCAAATAGCCGTTGTACAATAACGACTAGTTTGACCATAAAAAATAAAAATAATAAAAATAAAACTAAAAATAAAAAAATAAAAAATAAAAATAAAAAATAAAAAATATAAATAAAATAAAATATAAAAATATTTTATTTTATTTATATTTTTTATTTTTTATTTATATTTATATTTTTTTATTTATAGTTTTATTTTGATTATTTTTATTTTTTATGGTCAAACTAGTCGTTATTGTACAACGGCTATTTGGAGCTTCTTTATCTATTTAAGCCGAGTCCTTGATCAGATTTCGTATCTTGTCCTGATGATGAACCACACTTGCTGGTTCGAAATGCGTCGACAAAAATTTCTCCATTGTGATTTTCACCGAAAGATTTGATACATAATTTATGGATCACAGAAGTCAAACTCCTAAGGTTGACAAATGGTAGATGTGAAGAAGTCATCAGAGCAATGATCAACATGGTGGGCAGATTATTCAACTTTGTGGAGCAACAAGTTTGAAAAGCAAGTCATGAACAAAATTTTAGAAGGACTTAGGTGGAATCAGTTGTGGAACCCCGTGTGAAGCATAGCATGTCAGGCGGAGATGGGTAGTCTATTGCAACAAGCATCAAAGGAAGATAACTGCTCAGGGGGAGAGAAGCAGTTACAGGAAGACATGCTTTTTGCAGGAAGTTAGAAGAAGATATTTCGTTAGGGAGAGTAACTCTTTGCCATTAATCTTTTAAAGGGGGAGATAAATCATGAAAAAAAGCGTAGAGTCTAGTTGAGTAGTGATCGCAAGTGGAGTATGTGTTGCCATCAATGAAAAAGGGAGAGATTGTTGAATGGTGTTGTCATAGATGCGAATATTGGTATATGAATGCTCTTAATATACGTCTTGGATTGCATTAGTTGGAAGCTTCAATGAACAAGAAGCCCTGGAAGACAACAAGCCCTCGCAGTGTGATGGTCATCATGCCCCGCATTTGACGAAAATTTTGGATGGAAAGGTCAATGTGTTTGGACTCAAGACCATATCTAGTTGACTCTCCTCATCGTGCGGCTTCAAACGATATGTGGCACGTCTCGTGGTTCCTCTTCGTTGAGAAGATATGCTGCCTCAAAATCGGAGCCCCGAAGTGTGGTAATGGTGCCAATCTGAATGATGCAAGGCAGTTGTTTGATTGGTTACGTTTGAATTATATTTGATTAATGGGTTAGTCAGCCAAATTATGGAATTTATATTGTAATATGGTTTAAAAAAATGAGTTATGGTCAGCCTCCAAAGGTGATTGAATTGACTCCAAAATGGTAAATATTGAAAATTCAAATTTAAAATTTTGAGCCCATTTTTGCAGGTCGGCTGCATGACCTATTGGACAGGTTGGTACTTCTTTTTGTACCTCCTTGCACAAGTATAAATAGTGCATACATGAGCCTTCAAACATCATCAATTTCTCAATGATCTATTCGTGTGAGTAGCTCTGAGTTTCTGAGGCCGTGGACTATAGAGGGCCGATTATGAAGTTTCTTCATTTCTATTATGGCTCATGGTTGCATTCTCGTTTGAACTGGCTGTGTTCCGATTTGACGGCCTTAGCTAATGAGTACAGTATGTTATGTGCATTGGGCATTCTAAGTAATGGGAGAATAAAAATGCATTGAAGTGGTTCTCTTGGTGCGCTGGGCTCTTAAATTACAATGCTGTAGTTCTATCTCTGATTAGTCATTGTGCGAATTGGGTTTATTCTTTTTGATTTTGTTTTTGTGGCTATTCATGATAGACTTGAGGGTTTTGTTTGGTGGTATTCAACCTATCACAAAGGCTTCTTCGTGGTCATTTGCTGGATAAGCGGAATCAGTGGTAGAATATGTTGTTTATATTGCAAAGTTTCGATGGAATAATGCGAACATGGAATCGTTGACTGGCTTACAAATTAGTCCAGGGTCCATAGCTGTGTGTTGTGATGTGCCATGAAGAAAATACCCATGGCTCATTGAGTTACATCTGCAACACTGATTTGGTAGACCATACATCATTGTAAACTGAGCCACTTAAATACATTGAATGAGATGACACATAGTGTAATATTCTGTCTTCACGTTAAACACGTTGGAATTCCATTTTGACAGTGTCTGGTGGGCACACTCACCAGTGATTGGTTTCTGTATGAACACGAAGGCAGACGAGTTCAACTGTTTCATGACTGGTACAATGCATAATTAGACTGTGCCACTGCAAGTTTATGGGTATGAAGTGCAAATTTGATGCTGAGACAAAAATACACCTGAGCGTTTGGACAATTGAAAGTGAATTAATTAATGCGACAAATTGCAGTGTCTTGTGCGTTGAACAAGATGCTGAGATCAGTTTTGACACATGTGACATGCTTGAGCGACAACCCTGTGTCTTATGTGTTTCTGTGGCAGAGTTGCATTAATTGGAATTGTTTTGGTGCTGTAACTGCCAAGTACTGTGCGTTGCTGTGTGATGAGATATCTTGCCAGAGTATTACTGTACCTAACATGTGATATTTATTGCTGTGAGCTCGTATATGCCATTGCTGTAGGAACAAATAGCATTAATGCTAATAACAGATATGTTGCCATCAACTTGATGTTACACAAACTGCGAGATTTATATATAAATCGTGTGCAGATCTGTGTGATTTGAGAATCCAATCTGCAGAATGATGGTTCAAAGTCTGTGTGTAAAATTGAGTTGTAGTGGTATCCAAGTTCAGATGTACGCATTGAGCGAGTATGCTGTATCAAATTGATGTGTTTGTATGGACTGTATTGCTATAGTGGTAATTTTCCTCCAAAAAAATTGTAATCAGAGTTTGCATGTCGCTGCTATTTTGCATGGTGTTTGGTCGAAGTGCTGTAAAATAATGGATTGAGTTGCAGGAAGGCTCAGGTTTGCTGGACAGAGTATTCATACATTGTGCAGCCAATTTATTATTAATATTTGAGTAATTGCTGCTGCAAGGGGTTATTATCTTGTTGTATGACTAAGTGTTAAAAGTCTGAACGTTGCTAATCTATCAGTAAGATATTTTGAGCAGAATTTGTATATTGAGCAGAGTTGATACAACTAGGGTTTGTAGCTGAGGGCTTGCCATCATGTTGAGCATTGTTTGCAGGGTCTTGTAGCTATTTCTTTGACAAAACATATGTGACCTAGTGTTTGAGCCAAAGTATGCACCAACTAGGGTTTGATGCATATATTGAGCCAAAGGACAAAGTGTTGAACAAAGCTTGTTAGCATTTCAGGTCACTGAGAGCTGCTAGGGCGTGGCAATGGACATGTGTACATTTTAAAGATATGGATTGTAGTTGGCAGAGTTGTTTGTGCTGCTAAGGGTTGATCATTGAGCAAAAAAACGCTTATGATGACTTTGATTTTGCAGTGACAACATTTGTTTGTGACTGCAAGAATCGATTTTTGAGAAGCAAAGGAAGTGTCTTGATATTATTTGTTTTGCTATTGAGCATAGGTGGATCTAGTCTGAAAATTGTGAAACGTGGTTCGCCATGTTGAGATAAAGGTTGGAGCCTTCAAGGCAAGTGGCAACTTGCTGAAGAGGGTGGTGCAAGGTAGGAGAGTGGAGTGTCCTTAAGGTTGGAACCTAAGAACACTTCACGATAGCAGGGTGGTGCTAGGGTAGGTTGGAGCCCGCATAGGGTGTTGGAGTATCCTTCTAGTAGGCGCTGGTGAAGCCAAGGCGTTGGAGTGTCCTTCTAGTAGGAGATGGTAAAGCCAAGGGGTTGGAGTGTCCTTCCAGTAGGAGTTGGTAAAGCCAAGGTGTTGGAGCATCCTTTTAGTTGGAGCTAGTAAATCAGGGTGTTGGAGCCTCCTTCAGTTGTTGTTGAAAACCTTGGAAGTTGGAGCTTCCTAATTGATGTAAATTGAAGATATATGTTAAGAAGAGTTAGATGGTTTTTCTTGCGGAAGGGTTCCCACCTAAAAATCTATTGTGTACTGTCTTGATGTCGTGCATTGTTGAATGGTGTTGTTTACTTTTTATTAGATGTGATGTTAATCTAATGTTAATGTGAATTTAATGCTTTGAAGATTAAAAATTAGCTAATTGAAGGAAATACTGGTTCACCCCTCTCAATATTTCCAACATATTCTTTCCAAATGTTGTCTTTGATGCACTATAAGAGTCAGGTAGGCGAATGGTTGGTTTTGAGATTTGAACATAGGACTTCCAATATACTCGAGATACGTGGAAGTGATGTCCGTCTTTAGTTATGTCTAATGCAACACTACTCGAATGGGTGCCAACAGGGGTAAACTTGACTCCCAACAAGGCAAGCCTTAAGCTCAAGGAGTAGCCTCTCGAAGTCACGAGTTTTCCTTGTATGTATGAGTCCCAAACTGTAATTTTACTTGCCTAACTTTAGATCTTGTTGTTATTTATAGATGCCAGAACACGTCTCTAGCCTAGATCTCTAAAGAATTTCTTGCTTAGAAGGTATGCATGTAAATCATACGCATGTGTTGTTTGGCATATATAATCATCATCATTGATTCCATTGAAAGAGTATATGCACTTGAAATGAATAAAATGATTGCTTGAAGAAAATAGGTATTGCAATGAATCTTCCAAATGCAAGTTCAATGTGATTGATACATGCGTAAAACTTCCATACAAATCTTCAATAATTTATTATAAACACTATGCATCAAGTTCACCCACATCATCATTTACTCATATACAAACAAGTGACCATTCAGAGAAAGACAATTTTGGTTATTCGCTCCAAGAAATCTTTTAGCCATTCATAATTGCAAAATTCTAATGTTGTGAAAAGATTCTAAAGAATTCTCACCATCATAAAATCACTATATAAATTTAGAAACACCACATATATTTGCACTGATTTGATGTGTTTGCTTAATGATGTTTAAATCATATAGCAAGCAATCTCTCTCTCTCTCTCTCTAAGGCAATACCATCTATGCACCACAAATTTATACCATAATTAAATAACAAAGTGACCATTCAAGTCCAATTATCCAATGTAATCCCATAAACCACAAGTGAAGTATGTTTGTTGTTCAAATTCAATCAATAAAGTTTTACAATGATTGTTGCGTAATGCAAAATTGCTTTAATCCCAAATACGTTTAATTGTCTTCACAAAAATAATGATGATGGTATTATTGATGCAGGTGTAATTTCAAGTATAAAACATTCGCTAGGATATTAGCACAAATCGTTCATGCAAATGCCTAAATCTCATGCGACATTCATGTTCAACCCATTTGAAACAACGTGTATCCCATAAATAAATAAGTTTTCTAGACCACAAATAAATGCTTAATAGAGATTAATTTGATGGCATTTTTTAAACTTAAGATGCACTGAAAGTAATGGCAATCCAATATTGTCTTATAAGCTTGATTGTTGTGAATGCCGAGGTTTATGACACCCTTTAAAAAATATGGATTCTTGTATTATTCACTGTGTGTGCACACCACTCAGCAATCAATTTTAAAAAAGTTTAGTTGACTACAAAATAGTGCCCTAAATCTTACATCTTACTTGGGTTTACCTTGCCATCTTGAATCTCGCATATATGTAGTTCAAACATCCAAATAATTTTTTCTCTTCACCTCTTTAACCTTTTGTTCGGCTTGATTTTGACTTTGGAACTTGCATTTTCTTTTTGTCTTTCTTAACGACCTTCTGGATGATCTTTTGCAAGACCATAGGTTAGGGGAATCTTTGTTTCATATGAATGGGATGGAAAGTGAAAAGGTATTTAATGGAAAATTTTAATTATGGGAGGGATATGTCCATGCTACACCCCGGTTTCCAGTAGCACCTAGTGGTCTAGGTTAAGGCACACTTATCCAAAAGTAATTATGTCCCAGATGGTTAGAAATGGTAACAAGGTAGCATCATGACTAAGTAAATGTGATAAAAAATCCATTTAAATCTAACATCTACATAACAAGTTATAACCTTGGCATCATCTCTAGATGAGGAAGTTAAGCAATGAAACCATATCAACCAATAATTGAAGTATCATGAGATGACATCTAGCATATCTGAGATCAAGGGCACAAGAAGTGATACACCATTGTTTGTGAATGACTGATGAGCACAAGAATGTAACTAATGAAAGGAGAATAGCGGTTCTAGGCAGCATCAAATCACACCCAAGTGTGTCTCTAAGGGAGTTTCTTGAAGGGAAACACTTCTCTTTGCATTTTGAGGAGGGATTTCATTAGTTGATCTCATTGCTTGATGGAGCTCTCCTGACAAACCATTTGTCTCTATTTTTAGTTGCACTTCTTGAGGATTTGATTATCCTTTTCTTGAATATTCTTTGCTTGATGTACTTTTGAGTCGCATTGACCTAGTCTAACAGTCCTTTGTTGCACATTATACTAAAATAACCTAAGTAACTAAACACATCCAAACAGGGGTCGTGTCTTGTATTTTGTGTGTTGGACATGAATACATGAGGAAGCGTGTTCAACATTGTTAGTCTTTGTAGTGTTGAATGTGTTCTAGCCACATAACTTTGTGGAGAAGCTAGAATACATGAGTTCTCTAAAACCCAGAAATCGCTTCTGGAAATTCCACCTAGAAGTGTCTTAATTAGATTATTAGTCAAATTTTAAATAGTTCTTAAGTCTAAACTTAGGGAGTATGGTTAATTAATTAGTATTAGTTGAGATAAGGTGAGAACCATCTAGAAACTCACATGGATCGACAAGGAATTAATTTGGGCCATTGATTATGTTTTAATCTTGGCCATTGGTGCTCCAACAAAAGATTATAAGAAGTCAATGGGTAGATGGAGAATACACCAGTGTAGTTACTCAGTTTCCCAGGCAATTCGATTTTCTCAGTGGCTAAGATTCAACAGAGAAGATAGAGCCAGAGGGTGAGTAGCAGGTGAGAGAGGAGAGCAAGAAAATTCTAGGAGGAAGATTTCCAGCTTTTGGAAGAGGCAGAGTGAGGAGGGGCAAATTCCACAGCAGGTTTGCCCAGTGACTCCGCAAAGAGTGACGTAAAGGCTCCAGTGTGAGGATAGAGGGTCCATCTCAGGGGAAATTTTTTGCAGTGGAGTGTGAGAAAACTCTCACAAAAATTCTCTCAGTATTTTCCTCAGATTAGATTGCCATTAGAGCATCTAAATTTTTTTTACTCAGATTTGCTGCTGAAGAATAATAAGAAAATCCTCATCTACAGCACTGGTTTTCCCAAGTTAGGTTTTCCTGGGGACATTTGTCCAAAAATAACTGTGTTAATATTCTTGTGTGTGTGCTAGAATTTCTCAGTTTCCAGTGCTTTATTTTCCGCAATAATTTTGTTGTGAAAATTGCAGCTGTGATTTTATTCGTTGTTTGCCGTAGCAAATAAACTACATAATTAAATTGACAGTTAGAAGAATAATTTCCAGTTGCTACAATAGATGAAATTTTCACAAACATACGGTTGGCACTTGTCCTATTCATAGGATACATGCCAAACACGTCGTACACTTGCCTTGAATGTGTCTAAAAAATTTTACACATGTCCCCCATGTGAGAGACATGAAATCATGTTTAGGCAATTTGGAGTGCAACTAGGGCTTATTTTGCAGTGTTAGAAGGGATTCTAAGTGTTAGGCAAGTGGATTTTTCCACCAATATTTAAGTTTTTCTCCTACATTTGTCTACTGTCTTCCTCATTTCATAGAGATTATGGTTCAATAATCAAGGGCAGCTGGTAGAGGTCAAATGAAAGGTAGGAGTTTTGGTATTTTTAGAGAAAGGCAGCTCAAGCTTCTTTTAAAAAGGTTAAGGATATAGTTTTAGATGATGGTTGGTGGGAGAGAGTAAATCTTACCATGAAGATCATGAGCCCTATCATCTACTGTTCTAGTATCTCGTATCTAGCCTATTTTGTATTTTCCATCGACATTCCCACCAATAGTAGCAGTGACTCAATATATATGTAACATATTTTGATTTTGAAGACTTAATGAGAAAACTATAGTTTATGGTTTTAATTTCTCGCATGTTTGTTGTTTTATCATTGTCGATGTAGCACTAGTTCTTTGAATGAATTTGTATCATCATCATGTAAAATTGTGAATGGTTTAGTTTCTAAATTCTAAAGAGATTTGAATCTTTGTCTATATTTCATTTTTGTATGTGTAATAATTCACTAATTTGTTACACACACATTATAAATGTGTCCTTTATGCCCTATTTCCGAGGTCACCTTGTCCTATGTTGGATATTCATATTTCTGTGGCCTCCTTGTTTCATGTTATCATGTTAGGTGACTTAGAAAATAACCTTACTGTAATTTCCTCTATGGCCTTTAATTTCTCTTTTTGCCTTTTTAACTTTTTCCTTGTGATTGTAGACAACTGAGTCCTTGTTAATTGAGTCTAGCTCAAGCGAAAGCGGTAAAGGAGGAGAAATTGTATCCTTCCCACCTGTTTTAAAATCCCGCTTGTGACACATTTCGCTCTTTATGAGCCAATTGTTGTCGAGGCTGTGAAGCATGAGAAATATCTCACTCTTGCTTACATGTGGGAGGATGTGGTGAATAGTTACGTGTAAAGAAAAGAAAGGAGACACAATTTTTCTAACTTACCTTGAAACCCTTGTTGGGACCATGCGAAGTTATAATTGAAGGGAATGGGACCTGAGTTTTTTTTAGTTGAGACTATGAAGCAAATAAGATGGTTAGAGGAAGCATTTGGGATGATTCTAGATATTAGCAAGATTCTTTTATTAAGAAAGGTATCCTTGACCATGAATTACTCTAGTCATTTTGTTATGAACCTGCTTGCCATATTAATCTAGGTAAATTTGTCATTTGATGATTTGACATCTGTTAGGTTCCACTTTTTTATTGAGATTTGTAGTGCCTCCCTATATCAGTTTATGATGTATATTCATCCCTTCTATTCTTTTTGCAACTGCAACCATGTTGAAGTCACCAACTACAATCATCTTTCTATAGGAAAGATACTTGCTAGATTTTTATAAATTCCTAGTAGGGCCTTTTTTTTAGACCAATTGTTGGGGAAGTAAACATTGGTAATTTAGATAATTTATTAGATGCAACCTCTTTGATCTCAGAGGTTATGTAGTAATCGTCTTCATGGGATCTCATGAATTGGAATGTTGATGGATTCTAGAGAATCATAAAGCCTCCTGAAAGCCCCTAGTGTTTGCTACATTGCTGAGACTGTTATGCCAACAATATTTGCTTGTTTCTTCCAAGGCTCGTGGCTCTAACTTTACTTCTTGGAGCAACAAAACCATCAAATTTTCATTCTTTATCAATGATCCAAGACAATTTTGTTTTTATTCACTCCCTAGACCAAAGTCATGTGTTTTGTTTGAGTTCTTTGAATGAAATATAGATTAAATTTGCTATTAAGCTCATCTGGATATATATTGTTTTTTTTAAATTAAAAAATATTATTTTTTAAGAAAACATCTTATTCTTGATTAAATATGATCAAATCCCAAATTCTTATTACAAATCATTAATTAGTATAAAATCTAATACCATCATTATACAAATATAATATATAAAATCAAAATGAAATGTAATATTATATAACACAAATCATGTTTTTTTTCCTAAAAAAAAAAAGCTCTACTTGAATGGTTCATGAGGCACAATACTTGCTAGGGTTTTGCAAATGGGGTAGCAAGCTAAGTGGACTTGATTGTGGGGAAAACTCTACAGTTAAGCACGCTTGAGCTAGAGGAGTTCTAGGATGGGTGACTTCCCGGGATGTCCTAGTTACTGGGTGCAAGCCCCAGATGTGATGATTGACGCTGTGTGATTCATTTCACTAGTTTCAATCCCACTTCTTCACCCCTATGAGCTTCACCCGATGCAATGAGTGCTAAGTGGACTATTCAAAAATCATGAAAAATTAGTCAGTTATGACTACCTCTCATGGAAATGGTCAATGACTTAGTTAACATAGTTGAATCCCAAAAATGATATCTAATATAATGCTCTGTGGAAACCCCTCATACTTAAAGTCGTAACTTTCATTAGATAATGAAATATTACATTCCGCTGATGCATCCTAGTGCATTCTGATAGTCTTGGTTGTCAACAAAACTGATGAGATCAGGCAACGACTTGCCGAAGATCAAAATATACATGATCTAAAAACTACATGAATAGATAGCACATAACATGAATGAATTTATATTTTGCTGTACATATGTATCTCTGTCATCTATAATTGTGATCAAAATAACAAAAAAAAAAAATTAATATCTAATCATTCAGTTACTAACACTGTTGATTTCTTTAATTGAATGGCCTGTGATAGTAGATTTGTAAATCATTCCCTATCTGTTCAATAATTTTCCATACTCCAAAATCCTGTGAAGCACCCTCGTTAGAGAGTGTGTCTGCTGCTGTATTGCGTTCCCTGTATATATGGCAGCATGAAACATAGTCAAAAGCATGTTTTATGTGGAGTATCTCTTTAACAATAGGCAACAGTGTGAGATTGTGACATCTTTGAGCCTCATTGAAGCAGTTTACGACATTCATGGAGTCTCCAAAAATCTACAATGACCAACGTCCTTTTTCTGTGGGAAAAAAAAGAAGATATTTTAGTGCAAGCAACTCCGCATGATTGTTTGATCCTCTTCCTAGACCAATCAGATGTTTGAAAGAATGATTTGCCTGTAGGAAAAGAATTGCCCTTTCCCCATATATACCGTTTGCAGAGGATGCCCCATCAAAGTACGCACAAGGGAGAGAAGTATTGATTTCTTCATGACATTTCAAGGAGCATGAACAAAATTCAATTAAGGAGGGAGTGAGTATATTACTAGAACCTGTGCAACCACTTTATCGGTAGAGGAAAGTTGATCTTGGAAAATGCATTTATTTTTGGCAATCCACAGTCCCCAACAAATGAGCGGGGGCATGTTTCTGAAACATTTCACGCACTGTTCGACATCGAGATAAAATCGACAAGGGTTCAAAAAACCAACAATAAAAAAAATCGGGAAAATATCGATAAAAATCGGCAAACACCGGAAAAATTAAGATACCATAAAATTAACAGTAAAAATCGTCTAACATCGGCTAGGCCAAAAAATCGTGATTTCATGATAAATCGGGATGTTATCGAGATGTTCTCAACACTGGTTTCATGTTTATTTGTTCCCACAAATGTTTCTTTGCTTTAGGAAAAGACTGCTGAGTTGTTTTAAATTTGAGCTTATTTTTGCAGAAAGCCCATATCCCCAATGTGAAAGGTGTTGAAAAGTCTAACTAGGTCTAGTCTTCATAATGACATGTAATCTAAGTTATCGGATTCGTCCAAAAGGGTCACCGAATCCCGAATCCCCGTATCGGATATTATTCGTACCCGATTTGCCCCCAATTCACCGGGTACGGCCGTATCTGTACAGGGTACGGTGTATCCCGACCGTACCCTGTACGGATACGACCGTACCCGGTGAATCGAGTACCGCCGGATACGGCCGACCAAAAAAATGCGATATTTTTTTTATAAAAGTGTGTTTCTTGTTGGTTTTTCTCACTGATTTCATTTTCTCAAGTGAGCAGAGCAAGCTTGAACAAGCTTGAGCAGTCCAGGGCAGAGACAATGGTGTATGTGCACACCAACCTTCGTCTCATCTACAGGCAGAGGGAGGATTGGTTGAAGGGAAAGACAAAGATGTGGGATGTCTTTACTGATGATATGGGTCTGAACAACAGTATTGAGTTGGCATTGGCCAACTTGGATCTCAATGCGCCAGTGCTAGAGCCTGTCACATTTGATGATGGAGTAGAGGCATCATCCTCCACACCAACAGATGCAGAGATGACAGAGGAGGAGGATGCATCAGAGCCAGAGGAGAGCAGTGGTGAGCATGATGATCGGGATGAGGACAGTGATGCTGATTATGATGATGATGATTGATGACTCTGACTCATTGAGGCTTCAGGCTTGTAGTCTTGTAGACTGTAGTTTTTTTGTATTTCTATTTCTATTTGCCATTGGCAGTGTACTTATGTAACACATTTTGATTCTGATGACTTAATGAGAAAACTACAACATCTTACTATCTTCAATCTTGTCTTTCTGAGTAAATTTGACAATTGTATCATGTATGGTGTATCAATGTATCAATGATCAATGATCATGTATGACTCATGAGTATCTATGTTTGAATCAATGAATTTTGTATGAATTTGTGTAAAAAATATCTAATTTTTAATATATATATATATATATATATATATATATATATATTTTTTTTTTTTTTTAAATATTTATATATTTTTAATAAAATAATATATAACGTATTGTATCCCAGAAGTATCCTGTTCCAGGGGTCACCGTACCTGAATCTGATTCCTCGAATCCCCGTATCCCTGTATCAGGTGACTTAGCATGTAATTATGATTTATGTAAGTAGATGCAAAGAAGAAAAATAAAATAAATTTATTGTATTACTTGCTTCATGGGATTCATGAGCAAAGGATTTTATTTTTGAGTCAAGACTCTCATTAAAAGTCTTTAGGAATTTTGTCATCTTGGAAGTCATGTTACACTTTGTAAAAGTTCACACTTGTCTATGTAAAGTAGTCCTCCAAGACCTTGTCACTAGGCCTCTCCAAGTTGGCCTAAATCAAATGAAGAACCTCAAAGATGAAGTTGGCTCTCCTTCAGTGATCATGTCGGCCTAAAGGACATAAAACAACTAGTATAAATAACCTCACTTGGCCTCATTTAGTGGCATCTAATTCGGTGAAGATTACAATCATAATTACGAAGTGAAGGACTACAAGAAGTGCGAAAGGGGAAGGCTAATCAGCGAGGAAGAAAGGTTACTGTGGTTCGGTCTTGGGTCACTCTCTCTCTCACGCATAATTCAGAAAGGCCAAGGTCTGAATTGTTGAGAAATTAGGGCGTTTAATTCAATTTCTCTTCTTGATAATTACTTGTGAACTTGCTATGCTTCTTTTACTTGGATCTTATCTTTGTTGGCTTATTATGTCTTTCATCAAGTCAATTATCAAAACACAAGGGACACAAAGTTTAGGCTCTTCAAGCCAGTGCCAAAACCTCTCCCTCTTGGAGAGGAAAACCTGAATGTAATTCTTCTTATCGATGTTCAATTTAGGAGTACCAAGACCATGATTCAGACCCTCGACTTCAGTATGTCTCCAAGACCATGACACTGCTCTTCTGGGCTCCTTATGTTGCTCATTCTTTCTGCACTGTGTTGTGTGAAAAATTCTACTGCAGTGTATTGGTTTATTTCCTCCTACTTGATTTAATTAATACAAGTTATTTTCAGAAATTAGATTCAGAAAATACCGAAAATAAACACAACTACAGCCTACACATGCAGATCATTTACTAAATAATTCACTCATGCAGCAAAGTGACACATGGATTTTTGGACATAAGTCCCCAAAAAAACCCAAAGCGGGAAAACCGGTTCAACAGATATGAGGGTTTTATTATTAAGTAGTTCTGAGTGCAACAAATCTGGGTTCCAACATTGGAAAACCCGACAAAATAAAAGATATAAAATTTGCAGCTAACCTGAAGATCTAGTGCCAAATATCTGACTGATCCACACCCTCATATGGGATTTACAGGACTTAGCTCGAATCTGACCCCAGAAACCCTTAGCGCTGCTTCTGAAGCCTCAACGTTTCCCTGTAGGGACTGCGTTAGCCTCTGCGTGGCTCTAGGAGGGCCTGCGTCACCCTAGGAGGGTCTACGCTACCCCTGCGCTGCCTCTACTTGGCCAACGTCAGCCCAGCGTGGCCCTAGCTGCCTCTGTGTTGTCCCTGCTGCTCTGCGTGGCTCTGAAGCCTCTCTGCGCTATCCTTGTGGATGCTCCTCTTGCCTCTTGCTGTCTCTTGGCCCCAGAATCATAACATTCCCTTGGCCAATACTGCCCCTCACTGCAGGAATTTCCGTTGGAAATTCTTAGCAAACCTGCCCTAGAATTCCAGATCTATTACTCAGTTCTACAGAAATTGTGTGTCTTCAACTGACCCTCAAGCCTTTCTCTTATACTTTTTCGTTGAACCCTTCAACGACCAAGATTAAATCATCCATCAACGACTGAGATTAAAAGACTGCTTGATCCATGTGACTTAAGACAATTTTAGCACGTGTAAAGTAATTCACTTTATTTATTTTATTTTCCTTAGTTAAACTTAGGAAATCCATTAAAAATAATTAATTATTTGAATAATTTGAACTCAACTTGAAATTTCTCAAATCCATTTCTGGGTCTTGTAGATCAAGAGTACTCTAGTCCCTCCACAAAATTTGGGAGCTAGAGCACAATTGATGCTACCCCAAATACACAAAATCTCAACACTCCCTCTTAGCATCATAAGTGTGCTCTAGGAATACATCACACCATGTATCACAAGATCTTGAATATTGGATCTGTGTTGTTGATGCTTGGTCTGCTGCCTTCTATCTACTGCACTGTTTCTCTCTGTACTGCTGCCCTCTATCTACTGCACTACTGCTCTCTGTACTGTTGCCCATGCCATTGCCACTAACACTGCCACATCCGTACTGCAACTCCCTCTCAAATTGCTGCCTCATGTTGCCCATAACACTGCCACTGCTAACTGTTGCACTGCAACTCAGATGCTGAGAAGTAAGCAACTGAAAGACTCTGCCCAACTGTTTGATAGACAAGTCAAGTTGACCTCCACCACTGAAGCCTCCTGGATACTGAAACACGCTATCCCCCTGGAGACTTTGTCATTTTGCAACATTGCACTACGTGAGCCCAGCTTCTTTGCGCTGCTGAAGTTCCATCAGCCTTTCTGTGCTGCTGCGTCCATGCTGTTGCTGCCTCTGCATCACGCTGCTCCCTCATCAGCTCTACAACTCCCTCTTGGTCTTCAATGTGGTTATCTGCAACCATATCCCGACTCATCCCGTTACCGTCTTAAGGCTCCCGTAGCTCGTATGTGATCCAAGACTAGGGCTGACTCAAGGATCCTGCCAACCGTCTATGGATACTCTATATATCCATGTCACCCACGTCTTCTCTCAATGTGCATGAGCACTCATGGCTGCATCATCATCAGAGCCATCTTCATTTGCTGCTGAAGCCTTGGAATTAGAAGCTCCTTTGTCCTTCTTCTTAGGACAACTGCTGGCGAAATGACCAAGATCACCGCTGTTAAAGCTCCTTTGTCCTTCTTCTTCTTCCCTTGCTTCTTTACCCTTGATCCAAGGGCTACGTCCTCCTCTTCTTTCTTCACTCTGGCTGATCCACTTCCTCCACTAGTACACTGTTTCTTGGTGATCCTCTTGATTTCCTCTTGGCGGAGAATAACCCACATATCTGCCCATGATGGTAACACTGCCCTTCCCAAAATGCTTTGGACAAACGTTTCCCATTCTTCAGAGACAACGTTTAGGGCCGTCCTCACTAGGAGCCCTTCATTTGGATTAGCACCCACGCAATCAACTGGTCACGGATAGCTTGAAGTCTGAAGAGGAATGGATCTATCTCTTCACCCTTCATCATTTGGAACATCCGCATCTGATTCTCAAGAAGCATCCTTCTTTGCACCGAGCCCCCTTGGTACATCACTTCCAAGGCTGACCACATGTCATGTGTTGTATTCTTACCAGCGATATGAGGAATCACGTGGTCCTTGACTCCTTCTATGATCAAACGCTTCGTTCACGCTTGATTTTCTTCATACTTCTTGAGTGGATCTGCATCTGTTGGTACAACAAGTGTCTTCTCTGCATGATCTTTGAGACCATGTTTGTAATATTCCGAATAGGAATAACAACAATGTAAAGCACATAAACAAGAAACTACAACAACTAGAGAGACATCATATGAACAAAACACAATATGGAGAACGCTGAGCCATTTAATTAAATACTGAAAGATAAAATGAGTACAAAGGTGATCAGAATGATGGCACCTTAGCTTGCACTAGGCAAGCGTAGAAATACTCTCAGAATATATCATGGAATGGCTGCTCCCTCAATGACTGCGTAATCTCCAAGCTGTTGGTGCTACTGCTGTGTTGTTGCTACTGCTGGAATGAACTGAATCTTTGGGGCTGCTCCCCACCTCAGAAAATTATGAAACTTTGGGAATGGCCTTTCCAACCAATACCCAGAAAAGCTCAAAGAGCTTTTCGAAAATGGCTGACCTTCGAAAATGACCTCCCTTGAGGTACCATGTTGTCCCAGTGATAAACACTGGCCCTGAATGATCTGCTGCAAAAGATAGCCTCCAACTCTACCAAAATGATGGAATAGGGAAGGGCTAACCCCTTTCCAACTCTCCCGGGCTGAATCCCCTGATAAACCCTCAATCCAAAATCTCCTCTTCCAAAGACTATGTCCTCCCTCTCACTGACTGCGTTGTCTCTGCAAGTGAACAATCCCAATTGTGGTTGCTCCAACTCTCTCTGGCAAAAGAAGTATAGAACTCCTTACCTGAGCAAGCACTCGAAGTCCCCGAGGCTGAGGTTGGGATCTCCGCACGGAGACACCCGGTGTGCTGAACAACACTTGCAGACTTTGCTCAACAACAAAAGCGTGCTTAATGTCAAAAGACAAATGACATAGATGCATAATCAGAATCCCCCAAAATGAGGAGCCTCTCTCCCATTTTATGTTCGGAGAGCCTTGCTCTCACCTAGGCCCCACCATCAACTGCGCTGTCTCCTTGAGCCACGCTGTCGCTCTAGCTTTGCGCTGACTTGGGCCCACGTTGCGCACGCTGCCATCTCCTCCACGCTGCCACTTGGTCCTCTAGGCCCCATGCTGCCAAATAATCATGTCTCCAAGTGACTTTAGGAAATGCTTTTATCCTAAGTGTGAGTTAAGTGTCCCTTTTCACCCACTTTATTTCTAACTTAACTTTATTAAAGTAAAATAGTAAAAAATTAATATTTCCAATTAGCTATTGCTAATTGGGAATATTACATTCCTCCCTGGCAAAACGTTGCTTGTCCTCAAGCAACTGCAATGATGGATGCTGTAAAATTTTCTCACTCTACCAAGTGGCATCCTCATTCGGTAGATTCCTCCATCTCACCAGATATTCCCTGACTGTCCTGCTCCGCAGCTGCCTCTCCCTAGTGTCAATAATGCCCTCCGGCTGCAGCACCAAATGCCGCTCATCATCTGTGGGCAGGAGCTCCTCAATTGCAGTCACCTGCTGTCCTAGTGCCTTCTTCAGGCATGACACATGGAAAATATTATGAATCCTGCTACCATTGGGCAGCTCCAACTCATATGCAACCTTCCCAATCCTCCGTGTCACCCTGTAAGGTCCATAAAAGCGGGGCTTGAGCTTCTCAGCCCCCTTCTGCTTCAACGTGGATTGCCGATATGGTTGCAATCGTAGGTAGACCAACTCCCCTACTTCAAACTGCCTCTCAACTCGTCCCCTGTCGGCATACAGTTTCTGCTGATTTTGTGTTGTAGTCATGTTATCCTTAAGAGCCTGGAGTATATCTTGACTCTCTTGGATCCAATCCTTGGCCCTAGGGGCCTTGCTAGCACCAAACATCACGTCAGCAAAAGGTAAAGCATGATACCCATATAAAACATAAAATGGAGACATACCGATAGACATATGGTGAGTGGTGTTATAACAGTGCTCCCCCAAGTGCAACTTTCGTAACCATGCCTTTTGTTATCCGCTGACATAGTTTCGCTAGTAGCCTTCCAGCCACTTGTTCACTATCTCTGTCTGTCCATCCGTCTGTGTGTGATAACTAGTGCTCGGGGTCAACTCGGTGCCCACCAAACGGAAAAGCTCCTGCTAAAACCCGCCCATGAAGCGGCTATCCCTGTCACTGACAATAGTCTTTGGGAGACCTGCAATCTGAAAACATCCCTGAAGAACAACTCCACTACCTGTGCTGCAGTGTATTGTGCTGATATAGCGAAGAAGTGTGCATACTTTGTCAGCCGATCAACGACTACAAATATGCAATCCTTTCCCTGTATAGTGGGCAGCCCTGTGATGAAATCCATCGAAATACTCTCCCATTTTTCCTCTGGTATGGGAAGAGGCTGCAATAAACCCGCCGGATGGTTCATCTCCCCCTTATTGCACTAGCAAACTTCACACTCCTTGACATGTTGGAGTACGTCCTCCTTGAGGCCCTTCCATGAGAACCTCTCTTTGATGGCCCGAAAGGTCTTGGTGAACCCCTGGTGGCCTGATAGTGACAAATCATGTGAGGCGTGCAATATCTTCTCCTTGAGCTTGGAGACCTCGGTCAAGAAGATCCTATCCCTGAAGTAAATCACCTCATCCATCACCTTGTACCTGTCATTTGTAACCTGTCCATCCAACACCTCACAGGCAAAATGGTCCTCGAAGTACTCTACCAACAGCTGAGCCCTCCAGTCCATATCCAAACTCATTAAGGACAACGCTGCTGGTCTACGCAAAAGTGCATTGACCACTACGTTGTTCTTCACTTTGACATACTAGATGTCGAAATCATATGCCTGGATCTTGCTGACTCACTTCTGCTGCCTCTCGTGCAACTACTTCTGCTCTAGGAAGAATCAAAGGCTGTTCCCCACCAAGTACCGCTGAAACTTAGCCAATGCATGCATGATGGCCAACATCTCCTTGTCGTATATAGCATACAACATCTCATGTGGAAATAACTTCCGGCTCTCGAAAGCTATGGGGTGGCCTCCTTGCATCAAAACTGTGCCTATCCCCTCCCCTGATGCATCGCACTCTAGGACAAAGGGCTGTGTGAAATCTGGCAATACCAAAACTGGACAACTGCTCATCACCTCCTTGAGCCTGTCGAAAGCCCTTTGCATTGTGTCAGTTCAACTAAATGCCCCCTTTTTGGTAAGGTCTGTAAGGGGTGCAGCAAGTTGGGAAAATCCCTTGATGAACTTCTGGTAGTAGGTGCAGATACCCACAAACCCTCGAAGCTCTGTCACATTCTTTGGCTTAGGCCAATCCCTGATGGCCCTAATATTCTCTTCGTGGACCCTCACTCCGTCCACACCAATGATGTGCCCCAAGTAGAGCATCTCTGTCAGCCCAAACTCGCATTTGGAGAGCTTAGCATAAAATTGCTGCTCCAATTTGCGCAACATAGCCTCAATATGCTGTAGGTGCTCCTCCCATGTCCTGTTGTAAATCAAGATGTCATCGAAGAATACTAACACAAACTTCCTCAAGTGACTGCGAAAGATGTGATTCATGCATGACTGAAAAGTGGCCGGAGCATTGGTTAGCCCGAAGGGCATCACCAAGAACTCAAAGCGACTGTAATGACATCTGAAAGCGGTCTTGGGAACATCCTGAGCCCTCACATGAATCTGGTGGGACTCGGATCTCAAGTCAATCTTCGAAAAGAATTTCGAACCCTGTAGCTCATCCATCAACTCATCTATCCATGGAATGGGGTACCGGTTCTTCATGGTCTTCTTGTTGAGAGCGCGGTAGTCAATTCACATCCTCAGAGTGCCATCCTTCTTCTTCACCAAAACGACTGAAGAAGCAAAGGGGCTAGTGCTAGGACGGATGTGCCCAAGAGCTAATAGCTCATGAATAACCTTCTCAATCTCATCCTGGTAGGCTATAGGATGACTATAGGATGTAGTGATCACAACCTGGATGCCCTGGTCCAACTCAATCGTGTGCTCAAAACCCCGATTTGGTGGCTGCCTTGGTGGTATATCTCCAAAAACCGTGGGATATCTATCTAAAATGGACTGCACATCTGGGTGTACGGCTTGCCTTTAGACCCTACCTCTGAAACACGCAGCTCCACTGGCCACTCTGTCTCCTTTCCGGAAATCGCCTCCATCCGATGTGCTGAAACTATCTGTGGTGGGTAGGTGTGCATACCCTGAATCTTCTCATGCCTCCCGGTCTTCTTGTCCGTCCACTCCATCTCCAAGGTCTCCCAATCTGTGGTGACCTTCCCCAGCGTGATCAACCACTGCACCCCCAATATCACGTTGGTGTTTGGAATGTCCACCACAAAGAAGTGATCTGTCAGGGTGTAAGTCCCCATAGTCACTGCGAAAGCTAGCACATACCTGGCACATTGCATGGTCCTGTCACCTGGAACCCATACCGAGAACCCATCAAAGCTCTCTTTGGTATGCTCCTCTGCTCCACCAACTAGGCATCAATAAAATTGTGGGTGGCCTCACTGTCCACTAATACTGAAACACGCTGTCCTCGTACAGTACCTCGGACATGCAGGTCAAGAATTTGGGAACCCCTCGCAAAGAAGCAAGGGTTCCCTCGGTAGGTGCAAATGCCGCACCTCCCGCTCATGGTGGTGGAGGTGGCAGATGATCTCCTCTCTGCGTTGTACTACTGCCTCCTGCCTCCATCTCCTCATACTCCTCCTCTTCCCCGCTGCTGTTGGAGAAAACCTCGATGTAATGTGTCTTCCCCGTGGCACAACGGTGTTCTGGTGCCCATGGCTCCTGGCATGTGAAGCATAGCCTCTTCCGTCTCAGATCTCTCCTGGTCTCGTCATCCAAAGGCCCTCTGCTCTGGTTCCCCTTTGGAGGCGAAACCCTCATGTCCTTCCCCTTCGGCTGAAACGCCGGTCTCTGGGGGAAAGGAGCTCTAGTCCGGGGTAGTGCATCCTGCAAGTCCCGAGTCCTCCCAACTGCATCATGGAGTGTAGTTGGCCTCATCGATCTGACTAACCCCCAAAGAGGCTCTGCTAATCCATCGATGAACATGTAGATCATCCTGGTTGCGGATAAGTCAGGCACCATCACAGAGAGTCTCAAAAACTCTGAAATGTATGTGTCCGGACTCCCGGTCTGCTTGAGCTTAGTCAGCTCAACAAAGTGCTCCTCTAGATCCCTTCAATCAAATCGCTCTATTAGCCTCCGTGTAAACTCTGCATATGTTGTCACCCCCGAGTGCCCCAGCGTAGCCATCCCGTGAAACCACCAGTCATGGCCCTCGCCCTCCAGGTGCAGCGTTGCTACCTTGATGGCCTCTGTCTCTGCCATCTGGTTAAGCTGGAAATATATATCCAACTTCTCCACCCAAGCCTTTGCTGAACACTTGGATGACCCATCAAATGTCGGTAGATAAAATTTGCCTATCGTGCATTGTACATCCCCATCCTGTGAATGCCTGTTCCCCCTGTGATGGTTGCGGGGTCTACTATTCCTCTTGAGCTGTACGAATTCATGGAATGTGAGGGCTTCTCTGAACTCCTGTCCATAGGAATGACACTCGGCAAAGTAATCTCCCATGTGAGTTGGTTCCTGTTCTTGCTGTGCTCTTGCCCCAGTGTCTGTGGCAAGAAATGTGGGCATCGTGGAGCGTGGAGGTGTGTGTGATGACATCTCCTGCGCTATGAGGTGCTCCTGCAAATGATGGGATTTTCCCGATCCCTCTCCGGTATGGAAACCTCTTGGGGTTTCACGCTGTCTAGATTATGCAGTGAACCTTTGCCCCATCTCTTCTATCCGCCTCGACAAATCCTGCACTGATTTGAGGAGAAGTTCCCTGAACTGCTTCCTGGCATCTCTTTCCTTCGCCATTGGTTCCTCCTTTTCTGCGTCCACTACTGGAACACAATCAACTTCCCCAAAAGTGATCTCTAACCTTCGCTCTTGGTCTCTATACTTCCTTCCTCGGTAACAGATGTATGGTTTTCCTGCTGGTGTCATAGACAATCTGCTCCACAGGCTGGGCCAAGTCTATGAGCTCTGATACCACTGTAATATTCCGAATAGAAATAAACAACAATATAAAGCACATAAACAAGAAACTACAGCAACTAGAGAGACATCATATGAACAAAACACAATATGGAGAACGCTGAGCCATTCTATTAAATACTGAAAGATAAAATGAGTACAAAGGTGATCAGAATGATGGCACCTTGGCTTGCACTAGGCAAGCATGGAAATACTCTCAGAATATATCATGGAATGGCTGCTCCCTCAATGATTGCGTAATCTCCAAGCTGCTGGAATGAATTGAATCTTTGGGGCTGCTCCCCACCTCAGAAAATTATGAAACTTTGGGATTGGCCTCTCCAACCAATAACCAGAAAAGCCCAGAGAGCTTTTCGAAAATGGCTGACCTTCGAAAATGACCTCCCTTGAGGTACCACGCTGTCCCAGTGATAAACGCCGGCCTTGAATGATCTGCTGCAAAAGATGGCCTCCAACTCTACCAAAATGATAGAATAGGGAAGGGCTGACCCCTTTCCAACTCTCTTGAGCTGAATCCCCTGATAAATCCTCAATCCGGAATCTCCTCCTCCAAAGACTACGTCTTCCCTCTCACTGACTGCGTTGTCTCTGCAAGTGAACAATCCCAACTGTGGCTGCCCCAACTCTCTCCGGAAAAACAAGGATAGAACTCCTCACCCGAGCAAGCACTCGAAGTCCCCTGGGGCTGAGGTTGGGATCTCCGCACGGAGACACCCGGTGTGCTGAACAACACCTGCAGACTTTGCTCAACAGTAAAAGTGTGCTCAATGTCAAAAGATAAATAACATAGACGCATAATTAGAATCCCCCAAAATGTGGAGCCTCTCTCCCTTTTTATGTTTGGAGAGCCTTGCTCTCACCTAGGCCCCACCACCAATTGCGCTGTCTCCTTGAACCACGCTGTCCCTCTAGCTCTACGCTGACTTAGGCCCACGCTGCCCACATTGCCACTTGGTCCTCTAGGCCCCACGTTGCCAAATAATCATGTCTCCAAGTGACTTTAGGAAATGCTTTTATCCTAAGTGTGAGTTAAGTGTCCCTCTTCACCCACTTTGTTTCTAACTTAACTTTATTAAAGTAAAATAGTCAAAAATTAATATTTCCAATTAGCTATTGCTAATTGGGAATATTACAATACTCATCCAGAACTGAGGGTATTCTGGCCTTCCAGATAACAAAGTTGGACATGCCGTCCAATCTGTCTTGATTCCTTAGTCCATATCGAGCCATCTTTGCTCAAATCTGAAGAAAACAATACTTCTTCCTCTGGATATGGGTTTCTTGGTGACTAGAAACCCTCTAGTAACTGCTTCTTGCTCAAATCTGACTTCCCTTCTGGAAATCTTCCACCAAAACTCAAACGGACAGTATTCTTCGATCCTCTCGATCGTATCTCAGATCTGTTTGGCTCAGATCTGCTGAATGACTGTCTTCCTTCCGCCTTTGTTGCCTTTGGCACAATTTTGCACCTGCAGAATCTCTACCCCACCAGCATTGCTGAAGACCTGAAGCACTGCTTCCGGATCTGGGAAAATTTTTCTGCAACAGGAGAAGTGACTGGACAACGTCCTCCTGGTTGGCCCAATGCAGTCCCAATGCTACTTATAAGTGGACTGTGTAACCCTAGACTGGGTGATGCAGTCCTTACGTTGCCCCGGGAAGGGTCTGTGTAAGCCTAGAGGCCTTTTGCAACTTCAGCGCTGTCTCTTGGATTTGCTTTCCCTTGCTGTCAAGATGCCCTTTCCGGATCTGCTGCTTCTTCTGCCACCCTGTAGAAAAAGGATTTCTTCAGCCGATTTGCTGGAGATTCAGCTTGATCTGCTATCGCTCTTATACCATGTGAAAAATTCTACTGCAATGTTTTGGTTTATTTCCTCCTACTTGATTTAATTAATACAACTTATTTTCAGAAATTAGATTCAGAAAATACCGAAAATAAACACAACTACAAACTACACATGCAGATCATTTATTGAATAATTCACTCATGCAACAAAGTGACACATGGATTTTTGGACATAGTCTCCGAAAAAACCCAAAGCGGGAAAACCGCTTTAGCAGATATGAGGGTTTTATTATTAAGTAGTTCTGAGTACAAAAAATTTGGGTTCCAACCTTGGAAAACCCGACATAGAATAAAAGATATAAAATCTGCAGCTAACATGAAGATCTAGTGCCAAATATCTGACTGATCCACACCCTCAAACGAGATTTACAGAGCTCAGCCCGGATCTGACCCTAGAAACCCTCAGCGCTGCTTTTGAAGCCCCAACATTGCCCTAGAGGGACTACGTCAGCCTCTGCGTGGATCTAGGAGGGCTTGCGTCACCCTAGGAGGGTCTATGCTGCCCTTGTGCTGCCTCTACTTGGCCAGCGTCAACCCAACGTGGCCCTAGCTGCCTCTTCGCTGTCCCTGCTGCTCTACGTGGCTCTGAAGCCTCTCTGCGCTGCCCTTGTGGCTACTCCTCTTGCCTCTTGCTGTCTCTTGGCCTCAGAGTCAAAACATTCCGTTGGCCAATAACTGTGAACATAACTGTGATAACTTCTCCAAAACAGAGCATTAAAATAATGAATTTTGCTTATCAAACTTAGAAATCAATCACATTAAGAGATGAAAATGAAAGATGGAAGGCATAATACTTTCAAACATATGAAAACATAAGACGTAACACTGCTAAAACACATACCACATGAATCCCACCACAATAGCCACAAACTTTGTCTGTTAGTTCTTGCCAAAATAACTGTTCACAGTAGTGTTCCAAAGCTTAATTACACAACATCCAACCCTTCCAATGACAAAGAAAATGAAAGATATAGACCAAAACAAACTTCTCCCACTCTCAGGGGTTGAATCCATGACTTGTGGAGCTGTTCTCCAAAATCCTCAACTACAATCCTAATGACTAGGGAGATCAACAAACTTTCCCTTTTTTTGGTGAAACTGATTCACTTGACCCAAAAATACAAATTTTACTTGATGTATCTACCTTTAGTAACTATAATAGACATAATACATTTGATTTACAAATTTACATTAGTAAAATTTCATGAAGTTTGTCAACCAACTAAGAAAAACTCAAAATTCTGAAGATAATAGGCAAACTGGAAAAAGCGCAGCGTGAGTGCAAAAAGTGCAGTGTGTCCCTGAGAAAAGCACAACGTGTCCCTGAGAAAAGCGCAGTGTGAGATTGCATACCACTTTTGGAGGCCTTCCTGAACTCCAAATTGAGCTCATGATAGCTCATTGGAAAGCTCTCTCTGTTTGCTACAAAATGGACCCCTCAAGCACTGAAAATGATTAAGTATAACCCCTCAAAAATCAATTCTCCCAATACTGGTCAAAAAGCGCAACGTGTCCCTGAGAAAAGCGCAACGTGAAGTTGCAGGTCACTTTGGGAGGCCTTCCTGAACTCCAAATTGAGCTCATGATAGCTCATTGGAAAGCTCTTTCTATCTAGTTATCCAAAATGTCCTTAAGCGGTGAAAATGATGGAGTTAAGCCCCTAAAAAACCAGTTTTTCAAAAATTGGTCAAAAAGCGTAGCGTGTGGCTGAACACTAGCAGAAAAGTGTTTTTTATAATGTTTTTTAGCTTTTCCACCTGTCAAAAGTTGAGATTTTTGATTTACAAGAGTTAAAATACGATGTAGAAGTCAATACCTATCCATCCCAACTAAGTTTGCATCATTTAAAGGACTCCAGAAAAAGCGCAACATGGATCACGCTACGCTTTTTGTAGTCACAAACTGTGCAAAAGCTAGTGAAATTTGGCCAAAATGTCAAAAATGCCAAAAAACTTCTTCAAAACTTTCAAAATTGTTGTGCAATGTCCTGATAAAGTGTTATGCAACCAAGGAGGCATCTACAAGCAAATGGAGTTTGCCCCTCTTTTTCTTGGTGATTAGGGTTTCCTTTAGCTTGTTTTGCATTTGCTTGTATTTGATATTGCAGACCTTGCTTCTACTGTAGTAGTGGTGGGCCATGTGCCTCATCATCTTATTATCCCTGTTAGCTTTATGAAGGAGCTGTTGACATCTGACCTCCCTTGTTATAGGGCTTCTTCTCTTCCCCCATAGGTGCTTTGTGAGGCATAAACCCTAGTGGTGCAAAACAGGAGATGGTGGGAAAGGAGTAGGATGGAGGGTTTAGGAGAGGGAAAAGGGGATGGGAAAAATTTGGGAGGTAGGGAGGAGTGTTAGGGAGGTGTGGGAGGTGGAAAGGGGGGTAGGGAAGGTAGGAGTAGACCTAGGGAATTTAATTATAGGTCTAGGTCTAGGAGGCTGCCAAAAACGCAACGTAGGGTAGTGATGATGGTGTAGGGACTAGGTTTTGAGTGTAGAAGCTTAGGGATGGTGTGTGAGAGAGTGTAAGGGGTTTAGGGAGTGTGGTGGAGTGTGGGGAAAATGAAGATTTCTATGTGATAAAACTAGGGGTTTTCCAGCTAAAAGCAACCAAACATCTCAGCAATCCAAAAACTAGTTTGAAAACCCTAAAAGAGGGAATCCACTCTTCGTTGAAGAAATTCACTTGAAGGAGAAGTAAGGAATGTTCACTTACTGTTTTGGAAGCACCTGAACCTTTAGGCAATGATGAATTGACCCTTCTTTCGCCTTCTTATGACAAAATTTGGACATTTACGGTGGCGAAATGAAAGACACCGAGACACTGACCTAGGTGAAAACATGATGACTGACCAAAGACTCTAGATGATAATGGTGGACTTGACTCATGAAATGATGATGAACATGAGTGAATGGAGGGAGCAACGCTGACCCTGAAAACATCCAATGATCAAATTTTATTTGAAAACTTATTTGAAACTATAAAATTTGACTATGAGACCCTAATAGGACATGATATGAGCCCATTGATTACTGGTGACAGGATGTAAAGATTGACGCTAACAACATCAACATAACCTTGAGCCCAAGTAAATGTGTGCATATTGTCAACCACTTGGTTAAGTGTAATTCTTCCAAAATTGTTTAGGAAAGTGACCATTTCACTAGGAAGATGAAAATGTTCCCCACAACCAAGCCATGGATCCATTCCAATTCACAACTTTTCACCATTGCCCACCTTCCAGGCTGGACCCTCTTCAATCACTGAGAAAGATGCTAAAACACCTTTCCACACAATAGATACATTTGATTTTTTCTTAGCTGTAGAGTGAACCCATTCTTCAACTGTGCGGGGGAAAATGTACTTTCTATGTACAACTCCCTCATTATTAAATTGTGAACATATAAATACACTTAATTACAAAAAAAAATTGCAAGTAAGAGAGGAGCAAGTGCCATTGCATGTATTTGGTGAACTAAGGGGATAGTGGACTAATCGTCATTTCGTCTACTTGGTGAATAGTTGTTTGTCTTCTAGTCACATGTTGCGAGATGAATACAGCATACGATTGATGAAGTGAGGCGTGCTTGTGAAAATTGAAAACTTTTTGCCAAGAAATAGAGAATATGTGATTTGCAGCCAGGGCATGGTGTTTTGCCAATTTCAAAGAAACCTTTGATGCTTATATATTTCTCACTATAACAGTTCATTATTGGTTGAGATGGAAAGTCAAGTTTTTAATGATGAGAAAAAAATCAAAGTAAAAAGGCTTATGTCGTTCAAAACCATACTCTATAGTTAAATGGTGTTAGACTTGATGAATTTCATTAGTTGAACTTGAATGAATTTGACTTTGCTTGAAGTTCATTGAATTTAAATCTTGAAGCTTAAAATTTAGTGAATGCTATGACTTATCCCTAAACCCTTGTAATTCTATGAAATGTCATTCATTTTAATGAGCTTTTGAATTTGGGCCCCTTCCAATCATTTCCACTTTACTGAGTTGTGACTTGAGCACCTTACTCTTTGTAGCCCCTTCTTTGGATGTTTCCTTTTTATTTTTAATTTTTTAATTTTTTTCACATTGTATATGTTTACGGTTTTTGAGTCAAAAGTTTGGGATGCATGCCTAGTTTTGGATGATATTCTAGGGGACTCAAAGGAGATTTGTCAAATGACTATGATTGGGGTGCAGATTCTTGCAGGGCTAGCTCCATTTTTTTTGAATGGGAATAACTCTAGGGTTGGAGTTCTTTTATATTTTTAGATTTAAGATAGCTACTTGGTGGTTGTAGTAGGAATTCGTTTTCTTCTTTCTTTTGTATCGATAGTATATCTTATTCTTCTTGGTCCACCTAAAGGAGGATGCTAATTGTGTTTCGATCCAAGACAAGCTCGAATTTTTCGTTTTGAAATATGTTTGTGTGTGTGTGCATGTGTTTCCAATGGTGCTGTACAATAATTTGTCAGAAGCTACATCCACTAGTAAGGCCCTAATAAGCATTCATTATTACTTTATTTGTTATATTAGGAGGTCAGCTAGAACCTTTCATTGTACTCTTTGATTTTAATTGTACCCTTGGTCTCCTATATATACACCTTGGATAGCTAGTTTTAGGATCATCAAATCTTGTCTTATATATTATATTCATTGTAAGAGGAGGTTTCCCCCTAGAAGAAGATTGTAATTATTGGTTGCTTTTCATTTTTAAAGCACAAGGTTCAAAACATTTGGTATTAGTGCCACTGCTTACAGATCCTAGGGTTTTGCTGCTTCAAATGAGGCATCGTGGCATTTTCATTATAACATTTTCTTCGAGAAGATTCAAACCTGGAAGTTTTGAGACGATTTAGGAGAGATTGCAAAGTACATCTGGTAAAAATTTCAAATTTGGGTTCATTACATCTTTTGAGATACACCCTATGGAAATTAGGGTTTGTGAATGGTCCTAAAATCTGTTTCAAACGAGTGATCTTGGGATTTTCACCATAACCATTTTTTGGAAGGTGAAATTTTGAGCCTGTTTATAAGAGATCTCAGAGAATATCTGATAACAAATTCACATTCTGATTTGCTATAATTTCGGACTTGGTAGAAGTTAGGGTTTGTAAATGGTCTTGAAATCAATTTCAAACAAGTCATATTGGCATTTTCACTACAACTTTTTTCTGGTACACTTAGATTGTGAACTTTTCAGAAATCTGAATAGATGTACTGAAGTACCTCACATAGAGATTTCATAATCTGATATGAAAAATTGGATGTGTGGAGCACTTTACAAGTTCACTCTTGGAAAAAGGTAGAAAATCAACATATTTTGGAAAAACTTGTGGAATTGTAGAATAGACATATCAGAGTACTATAAGAAAAAATTTCATATTCGCAAGGGCACAAATATCAGAGATATATCAAGGTATATGTGATATATTTAGATAGTCTCCAAATTAAGGTTTTAAATGTACATAACTTACAGGTGACATAACTTTTGATTGGAAGATCCATTCTTTTAGTGACTAAAAATTGTGATATATAGTAATATTATTATTATTTTCTCACATGCCTCCAAGGAAAGATGCAAAAGCTACTACACCTGTTAAGCCTCTTGATGGCTCATTCTTGACTCATCAAGAAATAGAAGACTTTCAGTATCGAGTAAACAAGTTGGAAAATATATTGTCATAGAGTCAAGAATTGGATAAAAGGGATATTGAACAAAAGATAGATGAAAATAAGGAAGAAATGGATAAGATGAAACAATTGGAACAAAAGATGGATGGGATGGAACAAAATATTATAACAAAAGATTATAGAAGCCATAATAGGAAGCTCCTTAAAATTGAAAATGCATCTGAAGGAATTCATGAAAATAAAGGTAGTATTCAAGTTGAACAACTTGCCAATAATAAGAAATTTTCAAGTGGATTTAACTCCAGTTATTAAGCTAGTCATGGATGGTTTCCTAAAGGAGTGAACCTTCCAAAGGTTGAATTAAAGAAGTTTGATGGAACAAAGGTCTTAACCTAGTTGCATCGAATAAATTAATAGTTTGAATTGCATAATATGATAGATGCTAAGAAAAGGATTCACATAGCAGAACTTTTAGATTAAACTCTATCAATGGTATCAATTGGTAGTTAAAAGGAAGCCCCATTCTTATCATTATACTTGGTGTTTATTTACAAGATACTTAGAAGCACAATATGGAAATGCTTGGGAACAAGAATACTTTAGTGAATTGATAAGAATCAAGCAGTTTGGTGATATTGAAGATTATAATCCTGGATTTCAGGTTTTGGCCACAAGGGTGGATAGCATAAGTGAGGAACATTTGTTGGAATCTTACATAGAGGGATTATAAGAAGACACTAAGCATGAGCTTTTCTTAAAACATCTAAAAAATGTTATGAAATCTATGCAATTTTCTTGTCATATTCAAGCCAAGAATAAGTTTACACAAGTTTGCTATGGGAGCACACACATGAAGAAAATATCAATTTGGGGTTCATAAGACAACCTTATCTCAACCTACTTGAATATCACAAAAGAAAATGTAGGGAAGAAGAGCAAAAGGACTGTGCTTTTGTTGTAACAATAAAGGGTCAAAAGCGCATAAATGTCTAGAAACAAAATGTTCACCTTGGAAACTTGGAAAATAATGATGAAGAGGAATGGATGCATCTTCACAAAGAAGTGAGGAATAATTTTTGAACTTACAAGAGTAGGAAATACAGATCAAAATTGTGCACAATTTTGATTTAGACATGTGTGAGATATTTGTTTATGCATTGGCAAGTTTTTCAGCTCTCCAAACCCTGTATATCATTGGTTATATTAAAAAGTGAAGGTTCATAGTGCTTATTGACTCAAGTAGCACCCATAACTTCATTGATAAAATTTTGGCAGAACACCCCATTAGTTTTGTATATCTTGTGACAAATTTTCAGGTTTTAGTTGCCAATGGAGGAAGTATTGATTATGGTAAAAAATGCCACAACATTAGACTTGCTATGGGATAATATAAATTGGAAAGTTCACTATATGCCATTCCAATTGGAAGTGTAGATGTTGTCCTAGGGATTCAATGGTTGAGAACATTGGGTACAATTTCTACACACCATAATGACTTATTCATGAGATTTGAATTGGAAGGAATTTAATCTGAGCTTGAAGAGTTAAAAGTTTGACCTTCTCAAGTCGTCAACCCTCATAGAATGGAAAAGCTCCTAAAAAAGGGTAGCAATGGAGTTGTTAAAATGTATTCTATGGAAGTAAGCGGGAAGATGAAAATGTTCTTGCGGAATTAAAATGCACCTTGGAAAAGGATTACAGGGTTTTCCAAGAAATTCCGAAAGGTCTACCCCCATCTAGAGATCATGAATATTAAATTGAATTGATACTTGCAAGTACTCCTCCTAATGAAAGGCCTTATAGATACCATCATAAAAAAAGGGAGATTGAGAAAATGCTACAAGACATGCTAGATTAAGGTATTATTCAACATAATGGAGGTTCATTTTCAGCTCCATTAGTGACGCTGGGGAAAAAAGATAATTCTTGGAGGATGTGTCCAAATTATAGAGGTCTAAACAAAATGACCATCAAGGATAAATTGCCTATCCCAAATATTGATGAGTTATTACATGAGCTTCATGGAACTACTTCTTTTACAGAGCTTGATCTTAAATAAATATACCACCAAATCAAATTAAGGAAACAAAACATTCCCAAAACAACTTTTAGAACACATGAAGGTCATGCCTTTTGGGTTGACTAATGGTCCTTTTACTTTGCAAAGCCTTATCAAGAAGATTTTTGGATCCCATCTTAGAAAAATTGTGTTGGTTTTCTTTGATGATATTCTTATCTATTACAAATCATGGAAAGAACACATTAAACATTTGGATAAGTTTCTACAAATTCTTGAGAACAATCAATTATATGTAAAAGGATCCAAATATGCTTTGGGTAAACAAGAAGTAGACTATTTTGGTCATACTAATTCAAAGGAATGAGTTAAGGTGTACCCACAAAAGATCCAAGCTATTTCAAAATGGCTTATTCCTAAGAACATCAAGAGTCTTAAAGGATTTTTGGGATTTACAACATATTATCGAAAATTTGTTAAGAATTATGCCCGCATTCGAAGTCCACTCACATCTCATTTGAATTAAAAATTCATTTGTATGGAATGATGAGGCTACTCTGGCATTCTCTCTCTTAAAGGATGCTGTGTTTTCTATGCCAGTATTGACAACACTTGATTTTGGGAAAACATTCATACTAGATTGTGATGCATCAAGATAAGGAATCGGAATAAGGTTGTTGTAACAAGGGAGACCATTGCCTTTTGAAAGAAAACAATTTCAGGGGAAAAATTTGGTGAAATCGACATATGAAAAAGAAATGAAAGCAATTCTGCATGCAATAAAAAAATGGCAACAATATCTCATTGGGAGACACTTTAAAGTCAAGACACACCATGATAGCCTAAAGTACTTTTTGGAGCAAAGATTGTCATTAGAAGAGCAACAAAAATGGGTAGCAAAAATGCAAGGTTTGATTTTGAAATAATCTACAAGAAGTTGAAGGGCATTGTGCGTCAAATGCTCTTTCTAGAATAGAAGAAGCCTCAAGTTTATATTCTATTACATCTTCTTTTCTAATATGGCTAGAAGAAGCTCTCCATGAATGAGAAAATAACAACAATACTAAACAAAAAATCCAATGTATAAAGGAAAGAATGAACACTATATAACATTGAGAGTTGACATGAGATATACTTTGGTACAAGGGTAGGATATTTTTATGCCGCCAATGAAAGTTGAAGTAACAAATATTAAGGGAGTCCCATGACTCTTCTATGGCATGACATGTAGTGTTCCTCATAACATATCAAAGGATAAAAAACATTTTTTTTGGGAGGGATGAAGAAAGATATTCAAAAATTTGTAAGTGAATTCTAGGTTTGCCAAAGAAATAAAGGAGAGACAGTAAAATCTCCAAGGTTACTTCCGCCATTACACATACCTAATCAAAGATGGCAAGAGATATGAATGGACTTTATTATATGATTACCAAAATCTGACAGTAAAAATTCTATTTTTATGGTTGTTGAGAGACTCACAAAATATGCACATTTTTGCAGAATTCAAAGTACTTACATAGCAATCCAAGTGGCAGAAGTGTTTATGAAGGAAATTCATAGACTTCACGGTCTTCTTAAGGTAATAGTAAGTGACAAAGATCCAAAATTCATAGGTCATTTTTGGAAAGAATTATGGAATATGAGTGGAACAACACTAGTGATGAGTTCAACATATGATCCATAAACAGATGGTCAAAAAAAAATAGTTAACACGTGTTTAGAGGGTTATCTACGATTTTATTCTTCAGATAAACAATCTCAATAGATGAAGTTGCTTTCGCTAGTAGAATGGTGGTATAATTCTACCTATCACACATGTAACAAAATGTCCCCATTTGAGGCTCTTTATGGATATCCAACTCCTAAAATCTCATATTTTTTACAAGATAACTCCATAGTACAGGCAATATAGTCGCATATGGAGAAGACTAAAAACCTATAACTATTCTTATGGAAAACCTTCAAGTGGTATAAAACAGAATGAAGCAACAAGAAAGTCAACATTGAAGTGGAAGACAATTTGAGGAAGGTGATTGGGTATTTTTTAGATTACAACCTTACAAGCAATCTACATTAAAGAAAACAAATAATAAGAATTTTGCTCCAAAATTTTATGGACTCGACAAGATTATTTGTAGGATTGGACAAGTGGCATATGAGTTAGATTTGCCTTGGTCTTTCATGTATCTTGCCTAAGAAAGGTTGTGGGACAAACTATGCCAGTGTAAATGAAACTTCCAGAATTAGATGAAGGGAAGTTGATTCTTGAACCAGAAAATATTGTAGATCAACGTTCTCTATCTTTTACAATAAAACCATCAGGGAGTACCTAATAAAGTTGAAGAACATGCCTCTAGAAGAAACTACATGGGGAAATGAACAATTCATGAAGAAACACCCTTAATTACAAGCTTTGAGGGCAAAGCTTTTTTAAAGACAGGGGCTATGTTAAGGCCTTTGGGGCCCTATATCAAGGCTCTAATAAGCATTCATTATTAATTTATTTGTTATATTAGGAGGTTGGATTGAATGTCTCATTATACCCTTGGTCTGCCATATATACCCTAAGGATGGCTAGTCTTAGGATCCTCTATGTTGCCAACTTGAGGAGGATGTTGGCTTCTACGGAAAAACACACTTATTTACAAAGCAATTTAACTAGTAAACTTACAAACAAACTATTTTCAAGTTGCCAATATTTTGATTTTGAATGTGAATTGCCACGTTCCTCTACATCCAAAAAATAGACTCAAGTCATGCTATTCCAATAGAAGTTCTCATGGGAGAGATGAAAGACCATTTACTTTTGTTTAGGTTGTACACCTTTTCTGATTTGATAGAATGAAGGCTACCTTCACATTCTCTCTTAAATCTGTTGTGACTTGATGTAGAAGTGATACCCAAAGTGTTTTCTTTCCCATATCTCAAATTGTGGAGTTTCCAATGAGAAGGAATATGAAAAGACATCTTGGATTTTCCCACATGTAGAGAGCAACGTTGCACGAAGCGGGGACGAAGCGGGGACGCGGAAGCGTCATTTCCAAAAAATCTATGAAGCGAAGCGTCTCGGAAGCGTCTACTATATATATATATATTTATTTTTATTTTTTTGCATTTATATTAAAAAAATATCCAAAATACCAAATTAATTGTAGAAGATATGGAAGCATGCATATTTGTACATAAATCAAGATAAATATGACATCCATTGTACATTAATGATTAATTATTTGAGCATCAACCATTTAGAATAGATGCATCAACCATCTATAATCTAGATTCTTCTCCTCTTATCTAGCCTTTGCCTCTACCTCGATTATCTAGGGACATTAGTCAAAATTGTCCAATTTTGATCAAACCCTAATGCAAGCCTTAAAATATGGTAGAAAGAACTTAACATGCTTGATCGATTATTTTGACTTGATTGAAATGTAATTTTTTGCTAACGACATGACAAAGGAGTTCAACAATTAACACCACCAACACTAGGGTACATATAGGGCTTGGTGCTCTTGATTAAATACTAATCACATACCCTCATACATGATATAATCTAATGACATGCCACCATACCATTGATCCTGAATTCCTGAAAACTGTTAAGTCTGCTGAATTTTGAATAGGATATGAAATTCTATTTTCTCCATATGAAGTCTGATCAGGCTGGAACCACTCTCAAACATCCTGAGTCATTTCATGGTAATGTTAAAAATTTAAGTAAAAGGATGAAAATGAAAAATAAATGAGAATGTCACTTTTACTTTAAGAATTTAACATTACTAAGAAATATCTAAGGAGGTAAAAGAGAGCTTATATTTTTTTCCTCCTATCCCTAACTCAGCACTAACTCACCTACTAACCCAACCAAAAACAAAAAATTAAAAAAAAAATCAAAAAACTCATTTTTCTAACCTACATTAGTCAGATCCGTACGGCGCTGTACGGAACCGTTCGCGATCCGTACGGATCCGTCTCGGAATCGCGGCGGTTCCGTATAGCGATCCGCCGCACGATCCGCGGATCCACTGTACGGAATCGCGGATCCGGACGTACGGATCCGAAAAACTAGGAATCACAAATTTTTTTGGGATCCGCATTTCCGAAAATCGGATCCGCGGTTCCGGGTACGGATCCCGTACGGTTCCGTACGGGACGCGGTTCGGGCCTTGGAGCCGGGGGGGGACGTTTCCTGCAACATTGGTAGAGAGTTCCGTACTGAATCTTGTTGTAGTTGAGAGATCAATAAAATTCAACCAAAATTGCATGCATGCAATGACAAAACTGCTACAAAATTGGCATAAGACCTTGGGATTTCATAGGCGAGGGAGAGAATTGAAACCTTGGAAGCCATTTCCTTTCTTATTAAAGTGATTACCAAACAACCTAAAAGATTTAAAAATCATGCTTTATTTGCCGACCAATGGTAAAATACATTATATTACCCTGAAAAGGGGCGGATACAATGGGACTTGTCATTTTGCTCAATAGTAACATGTTCTTGTTTTTCCTATGTAATGATAGGATTTCCATCAATTTGAGAGTTGTTTTTCATATAACCCTTATGGATCCTTAGGAAATCCACTACTATGGCTAGATCTTGTGACATGTTTCGTGTGAAAAACTGAAACGAGAATTGTTGTCGTGTGCATCCCTTCATTGTTGTTCCCTAAACATCAACTTGAATATACATATTGTCGCAAGTCAAAGCAAGCACGCTCTTGCAGTGTTTTCCAAGGTTGAGAACTTTAGTTTTTGTGCTAATGTGATGTGAAGCAAGTTGAACTATGGGCTCAATGTTGTTGCTTCTAATCGTACTGACAAAATGACCATAAATTACTCCACTCCAAACTGTACTGAATCGCCCAACACCAATTCTATTCTATTTGGAGAGGCTCATGGTTGCATTGCGAATGTGTATGCAGAGCAATGAGAGGATTTTGGACACGTATGCAGAGGAATAATGTATGAGAGATTGACGTTTGATAAGTTTGACAAGTGCGAGGGTTTCCTAATGGATTTTTGGACTGCAAACATGAAAACGAGCGTGAATTTGGTTGAGGGATTGTCAGAATGTTGGAAATAATGGGAGGGAGGGGTGAATCAATATTTCTTTTCAATTGTTATTTTTACCAGTTAAGATCACTTATAATTAGAACACAAAATAAACAATGATAGAATAATAATTTTTTTAATAAGAAATGACGATGACTCTAATTCTCTTTACAATGAATCAAGTGCAATAATAGATCAGGGCTCCAACCCTAGATGAAGACACCAATCTCCAATCCACCAAGCTCCAACTTGTACTTTTCCAAGCATCGACTTGGACTTCATGAGGTTCCAACCTCTAGGGCTCCAACCCTATTTTCCCAAGGCTCCAACCTTGTCTCTATGAGGCACCAACTTCTAGGGCTCCAACTCTCTCTCTGGTACAAGCTGCAACCTGGTCTTCTTGAGGGCTCCTATCCTCTAGGGCTCCAACCCAAGACTTCAAATCTTCAATATGGATTCGACGATTCTTCAAGGCTCCCAATATCTTCTGCAATCAGCCTTGACAAAATCTTCACCTTCAACAATGCCTTCACTTAATCTCCAAATCACTTCATCAATGACAACTTTATCTTCTTAGAAGCTGTCACCACAACTCTTCATTTCACCCAAACAATTTCTCCAAGATCACCTCATGAGGGCCTTCAACAATGCATCATGACTTCCATAAAGTTTCTCAAGGATGCTTCCACGAGCCTTTTCAACAAATACTCAACACTGTTGCTCTAGTGCTCCAGCTAATGATGCTTCATCAACAAGCCTGAAAGGCTCAAGATAGTCTCCAATATGCTCCAAAGAAAACCTTCAAAGTCAGCGCCAAGGGCAAGGATGTATGCTCTAAGACTGCTCCAGAAGAGTCTTCACAAACAAGTCTTCAAGGTCACTTCACAAGTGATCCAAGTGTCTTCAAAAGTTGCTTCAAAAATCCACTTCAGGGCCAGGTAGCTATAGTCCTTTCCAAGGGTCTACTCTTTAAACAAGTGTACTCCTATGATGCTTCATCAAAAAAGCCTCTTCGCATGTATACTCCATTGCTACTTCTTCTTCCAACTGTCCTCCAAATGATGCCTAATTTATTTCCTTTTAAGAAGTGCCCAAGCTGCCAACCAAATGTCACAATACCGAGTTTCCAAGGTGACTGTCCACACTTGTCACATATGTGCTCAGGTCCAAGCCCGAGGTTTGTCCTCCACAAGTAGTTGTCCACTAGTCCAAGTCACAATACTCTAGTGATTAGAGGTCTGAGGTACTAAGACTACAAGTGCACAAGTGTAGATTCGAGCTTGAGGTCTGTTCAATAAATTGAGCTATAAACCTGAGCTTCCACGGATAATATTCCGAGCCCTCTACTTACTGATCCGAGCCTTTGCAATCCTTCTACAATTCCTCCACAAATCCAACCATCGAGCCTTCTAGGTTACTAAAACATGTCACTGTTCTGAGTTGTTATGTCACTGCGACTCCATAATTTGCTGTAAAATAGTCCACAAATCCTATCACCGAGCTTACTATTCTTTTGATCCGAGCTCTCTAATGATGTGGGCTATAGGTCTACACAAAATGTTGTAGCCCCGAGCCTTACCAATGTCAATACCCAAGCCTTCTACAAATGCTAAGTCCGGGGCAACAACACTTCCATAGTTCCGAAGTAAGGACTGTCTCACAGGCAACTTTCCGAGTTCTTCACTATGATTAAATTCAGGCTAACAGTCCTGTTGTCGCATAGAATGTCTAGGCACCGCAACAACGGCTCAGATCGGGGGCTGTCACCCTGATCCCCAATCTCTCTATTTAAGTTGTCTCCTTATAGCAGACTAAGGGGGGTAGACCCTATGGAAATGGAATGAAGGAGAACTCGTTGGGAACCAACCAGTTCGGGAGACACAGTTAAATGACCAAATACTTGTTAAAAGATCAAGCAAGATTAAATGATTCGATTGAATTGGAAAGATTGATACTAGTGCCTTATGGAGTCAACTATCCTGCTAAGGAAATTACAACCAAGTATTTGATCAGAAACTGTTGCTATGCAATGTTAATTTAGAATGCAGAATGCAAGGAAAACGATTTGAAGGAGCAAGATGAAACAAGCTTCGAAGATGAGAGTCAATGTTAAAAATCCTAAAGCACTTAAATTATAAATAATCTGATCTAACCACTAAGTACTTAAGCGAGAGTGTCAATTATGAAGATGCCAAAATTACTCGATTAAAAGATATACAGATCCACAATAGAGCTCTCAAAATCAGATATCAATCATACTTACTTGAAAAGATTTCTCAAACATTAGTATTCAATAAACATCCAATAATTCAAGTAAATGAAACAAAAGTTAAACATTAGGCAATTTTAATTGATAGAACATGTTCTAAAACTCGGATGCCAATGATCATCAAACCCAACTGAAACATATGAAATTTACTAGCACTTAAATCTCAGTAATTATTCATCCAAATATACCATGAAAGTATAATGCTAATAAAACTACTTCATCAAGTAATTTATGGATTAAATGATGTTCTTAAAAATGCAAATCCAAAAATTTCATTTTCTCCTATAGTCAAACTTAGGATATATTTTTCAGCAAGATTTCAGATCCGAAATATAAATTACAGCAGTAATTTAAACCATAGATCAACGAACAAACGATATCGGCACCATTGCTCAAAATCAGATATCAATCACAATTACTTGAAAAGATTTCTCAAACATTAGTATTCAATAAACATCCAATAATTCAAGTAAATGAAACAGAAGTTAATTAAACATTAGGCAATTTTAATTGATAGAACACGTTCTAAAACTCGGATGTCAATGATCATCAAATCCAACTGAAACATATGAAATTTACTAGCACTTAAATCTTAGTAATTATTCATCCAGATATACCATGAAAGTATAATGCTAATAAAACCACTTCATCAAACAATTTATGGATTAAATGATGTTTTTAAAAATGCAAATCCAAAAATTACATTTTATCCTATAGTCAAACTTAGGATATATTTTTCAGCAAGATTTCAGATCTGAAATATAAATTACAACAGTAATTTAAACCATAGTTCAACAAACAAACGATACCGGCACCATTGCCCAAAATGACTAAAAATAGTAAAAATTGTTGAACTTAAAGAAACATCAATTTTTAGGGTTTGATTAAGAGAAATTTCAGATCTGATATTTTTATTTCAGCAGTGAAACAGTGACAGATCAACAATATAAAACTGCCCAAAACAACTGCCAAATACTTCCAGAAATAGCAAAAATATATTAAAACTTGAAAATTTCAATTTGAAGGCTTTAAGAGAGTTTGATTCAGTAATTTTTAGAACTGATAAGTTTATAACAGCAGTAAATTGATAACAAATCAACAAACTGAAAATACTGAAAATGATCCCCACAATGTCTAAAAATAGTAAGTTTTGCCAAAAAACTGAAAATTCAAATTTTTTGGACCTTATTTAGGATATGCATCAGAAATGTTCAGATCTGACTTTTCACAGTTATGCAGTAATTTCCAGCAAGCTTTAAAGTCATATGTAGGCAAAATTAAAGACGCCCTAATGGCCAAAATTTCTGAAAATGAAGATTTTGCAATTCTAAACAATTTTGACCATATAAAATGTTTTTTTAGGGCCTAATTATTTGTGATTTGCTTGTTGTAATAAAATTTGTAGAAAATAAGGGTTTAGAGATCAAACCCTTAGCCCAAGGTGGCTTTGAAGATCCTACCGTTGAAAATTCTTGAAATTTTGGGATAATGTTGCCGCTTGAAAATTAGAATTTTGGAGACTAAAATCTTGTAAAAATAGCCTCAAAAGCCTATACGTCCTCAAAGGTCTAGATTTGACTCAGATCTGAAGATTTCCTTGGTTGATTTTTCAGATCTATTCCTGCAAACAAATATTGAGCTCAGATCTTGCCCTCCAGGGTCTAGATCTGGCTCAGATCTGAAGATTTCTTTGGCTGATTTTTCAGATCTATTCCTACAAACAAATATTGAGCTCAGATCTTGCTCTCCAGGGTCTAGATCTGACTCAGATCTGAAGATTTCCTTGCTTGATTTTTCAGATCTTTTCTTGCACAAGTGAAAAAAAGAAAAACCAAATACTCAATATGTACAATAATAGAGAAAATCCTAAAAACCCAAATGTTAGAATTCAAAATTATGTTACAAAACTTTAGATCTACATATGTAAATTACAGATCTATATAATATATTTACAGATCTATGCACAAGAGTTGCAGATCTGTCAGATCTGAGGAGCATAAGTTTGACTTCGCTCTCAGATCTGAAGATCTCAGGCTCTTACTAGCGAGATCTAACTTTAAATTCAAAAAAATTAAGATAAGTTTTTTTATCTAGGCACAAGCTCTAGAAAGACCCTGCAAAAAATATTCCATAAGATAACCTTAGAAATTAGGAAACAATGGGCTTTTTCAGATTTTCTGAAATCTGAGAGTTGGCTGATCTAATTGAAGATTTCCCCAAACGCTCAAATCTTAAATAATGATCTTTGCACATTTAGATCTGAATTTTAGATTGATAGAGATTTAAAAAAATAGCCATGAGACCTTTCACAAATATAGATAAATGATGTTTCTGTCAAATCAAAATGCAATTTAAGAAAACCCAGAAAACTGCACAAGATACCTGTATGTAGATCAATCCATAAAGACCATCAACCATCAAATGCCAACAAAAGTAGCAGAGTTTAGAGACAATATCACCACATAGATCTGGAAAAGGAACACCAAAGTTTGTAACCCCAAAGTCTTTATGCTTTATTGATAAAAAAATTACAAGAGCTTCTCAGAACAAGTGCACGATCCAAAGATCGGATGCAAATGACATACAAAGACCTTTAATTTATAAGATAAAATCTCTAATGGCTAGTTCGGTTGATCCATGTCAAAATAATCTCGACCGTCGAAAAAGATTTAATTATCATTTAATTTGGACCGTCGAAATTATAATTTTGAGGAAATTCAAATTTATCATTTAATTCCATTTTAATTAACTCAAATAATATTTTTGAGTTAATTACCTCAAAATTTTGACTTTGACTTAACCACCAAGGCACAAGGGTCCAAAATTTCTTGAAATTCTCAATATTTCCTTGGCCTGGGACCTTTAAAAATTTATTTTTTAAGGACCCACGAATTTTGCCTATGAAGAATTTTAACTCACTTAGGACTTAAAATTAATTAAATTTCTGGCTTAGGATTTTTAATTTAAATTGGCAAAAAAATTTAATTAATTGATTGAGAGGACATTTAATTATTTTTCCAACCCTCTTTACATAAGATGAATACCCATTCGCGATAGACCCTCAAATAGCTACCCAATTCTGCGACTCAAAACATGCTCTAGTAGACCAAGTAGCTTGTAATAAAATAATTTAGCCAATTAACTAGGATTATTCCCAAACTACTTTTACAAAGACTCGATAGAAAACACTAGGACTCACTTAGCATCTTGATGACAAAATCCACCCTAGCTTTGGGGTGAGGCTAGAGGGGAAAACTCTGCCGATCACTTGTGTCAAGAAACACAAATGAATCAGTGAGACAAAAAACCTTTTAGGATAGAAATCATCACCAAAATACTAGGCTTGCCTAGGTTGTTACATACATAGTGGTCTTACTTAGATCATTTACATCATAAACATGCAGAATGGGTTTACATAATTTATAAAACTGTCGATTGATGATGAAATCTGAATGGCATGAACACGTCGAACATGATGAATCCCATTTGAAAAAATGGGGGTGTACTGCTATGGGGTTGTTGACAAAGTGTGGTCAACAAGTCCGAAGTACTAAGGCTCTAATCACAGATGCAAGCTCATAGATCAAAGACAGGTTTACCACAAGTTGCTTACTCGAGCTCCACAATAAGCAGACCGAGCTTCTTCCACAGATGGTTGTTTGAGCCTTTATTTCTAGCCTCAAATTTGAGCCACAGGAAAGTGTAGATTCGAGCCTAAAAAAACGTTTGTTTACTAGTCCAGGGTCTGCAATGCCTTAAGTCCGAGCTTTACTAGGCTAGACACAACTTCACTGCCCAGAGTACAAAGATTGTGATTAGGTCCGAGGTAAGAATATCCCAACAGATCTGAGGTAAGTATGTTCATCAATCCGAGTTTGATGTCACAAGTCTATTGGAGCTTCCGAAGTCTGCTTCTTGAGATTTAAATGATAATCCAATCACTAAAGTATGCCCAAACATAACCTTCAAGTCCTCCTTGGCTTCCTTTCTCCTTCTATCCTCTTGTCTCTGAATTCTTCATCAATCCCCAGAGGTAAAAACTGCCCAGAGTACAAAGATTGTGATTAGGTCCGAGGTAAGAATATCCCAACAGATCTGAGGTAAGTATGTTCATCAATCCGAGTTTGATGTCACAAGTCTATTGGAGCTTCCGAAGTCTGCTTCTTGAGATTTAAATGATAATCCAATCACTAAAGTATGCCCAAACATAACCTTCAAGTCCTCCTTGGCTTCCTTTCTCCTTCTATCCTCTTGTCTCTGAATTCTTCTCTGAATTGATGGTTGGAATGAGGAGTTAGACCTTCTATATATACAAGTTTTGACCATAAATAAAGAGACATGTCTTTTGGAGGAGAGGCCGACTTGCTCATGTTGGCTCTTGTCGGCTAGCATAAAAAATATAATATTTAATCTTGAAAAATCATTTTCTCTCGGTCTATGAAGAGTTAGAGGGTGAGCAAGGGCTCGTTGGAAAGGGGAAAATGTCCTCTACAAGCCTATGCCAGTCGGCTAACATAAAAAATATAATATTTAATCTTGAAAAATCATTTTCTCTCAGTCTATGAGGAGTTAGAGGGTGAGTAAGGGCTCATTGGAAAGGGGAAAATGTCCTCTACAAGCCTATGCCAGTCCCATCCTTAAATAGGGTCATTTTACCACCAATAAAATTATTTTTGTGAACTGTCATCATTATTTTATTCATATGGTAGCTTTTAGGGTCTCATCATATGCTAGGGATTCTTAAGGCTCCAAGCGTGTTCTTCATTAGGATTAGGGCTTCTTTCAACCAGGCATTTAGGGCTTAGGGCATCCTATTTGCCAATCAACATTTATCCATGCATCATTATCACACAAGGATACAAGAGCTAGGGTTTCATCAATGAGCATTGAGTATTATTATGCATACATGTGCCTAGAAGGGTTTCATGGTAAGGCCTTCGTCATTCATCATTAGATCATTCAAGATAGGGATATAAATGTAGCTAGGGAATTTGGTATATGCAATATGTGACTTGAATATGCATCATCTTCATGCTTGAGTTTTCTCCTAGGGTTTGCATGAGGTTAGGGCAACATCACAAAAGGGTTATTCATGTATCACAAGAATATTTTCCATCTCCAACAATGCCATATTGACATCAATGACAACTTTGACCCACACAAAATAGGGTAAGAATGATAGATCTAACTAGCTCAGAATGGAAAAGATGTTTTCAAGTGGGACTTGCTCTCATACCACTGTTTGGATTGCACACTAAAATGAAACATCAAATTGAGATGATAGACATATAATACACATGTTTATGACCATTGAATTCATATTCCAAGGTCTTTTGGACTCCTGATGATGTTTCATATTCCTTGCAATAGCTACATTTGAGAAGCCCCATGTAGGGAGGAGCATGCTCACTAGGATTTGTACTTGGGTCATTGTGACAACAATTGCTCTAGGTTGCCTTTAGACCAAAGTGCGTTGGACTAAAATTTGAAGGACATGGTTGTGGTCTTTGATCCACTTATATGTGCATGTGTCATGAGATCATTTAATATATTGTCTTTGAGTGCAACCACATGTTCAACTAGTACCTAAAGTGTGATTCCATGAATCTAGAGAATGTTTTCTTGGGATTTGAACATTGGCCATTGGTGAAAGTCTCTTTACTCTTCCTCATTGGATCCAACCCCTTGGGAATTTAAATAGGACATGGGGGTGGGCCTTTGTTTGCTTATGTGTGCACAAGTCATGAGATCATTTAATGTACTCGACCTAGGCGCAAGCTTATGTTTGACCACTAGCTCATGATGATCCTATGGGTTCAAGAAAAAACCTCTTAGTAATTGAACCTTGCTCATTGGTGAAAAATTCCCCCCTCTTAAAATTTGAAGGAAATGTGGGTGGGTTTTGATCCACTTATGTGTTAATGGGTATCAGATCATCTAATATAATGTCTTTGGCTGCAACCATATGTTCGAGCACTACCTCAAGGAGACCCCATGGCTCCATGAAAGCCCTAACATAAATTAAACCTTACTCATTGATGAAAAGCTCCTCGCTCTTCACCAATGGATCCAATCTCTTTGGGCTTTTAGTCTGAACATTGGCATGGGTTTATTTCTCCATTGTGGATGCATGTCTATTCCATTGTTCATTTGGCTTTTTTTGGCTACAACTTGTTGCTCAAGGTATTTTTATAGTCCTTAGCAAGGCGACCAAATATGTGGCGGAAGTTGCATTTGAATGGAGATTGTTCATGATCTAGCTTCTGCAAATGAGACCTATATATTCCAACGTAATTTCTATAGTTTCCAATAGATGTATTTTTAATTTTTTAAATCCACAAGAGACCTCTACATATATGTGAGCCTAGGAGTAAATTCTAAACTTGCATTTCTATATAAGTACCAACTCAGTTTACTTGCAATCGCTTGAAGATGGAGTCATATCTTGCATGTTTAGGGGCAGGGATGAGAGATGAACCCAAACCATGACAACATAACCATGACAACATGAGGAACTTCTTTTGGATTGAAGTCCAGAGACTGCCTATTGAGCTAGTCCACTGGGCTATATCACACATAACCCTGCACTTTACTTTTTAGATGCATACCCAGTGGTTCTGCATCCAATTTCCAACAACCCAGGCATTCGACCATGCTCTAGTTAATTTTTTGATCAGGGCTTGGTCAGTGAAAGTCAAAGCCATTTCCTTTCAGAGGTTTGAAGGCATATCTGGCAGGGTGGGAGGGAAGGGGAGGGCGGGACATTGTTCATCTCCCTCATGAATTTCCATGAGCGGATGGTTTAGATTTCTCTTTGATGACTTTAACTACCTTGTTAAAGGAAACTAATGCAACTTCAAAGAGCAGAACAGAGGCATGTACGGGATGGGTGGGAAAGGATGAAGAGTCTCCTACTGCTTCAGAGGAAGCCATGGCTACAACGCAGTGCAAATCATAGTGGTAATTGAAACCCTAAATCAGAGTCTATACAGTCGATTTCATAAGGGCGATGCAATGATAGAGGGTTAACTCTACATAGAATAACAAAAATTGAAGGGGTTGTCCATGATCTTAGGCTATGCCTTTGCTTAATGCCCTTGTTTCTTTTTTGTTCATTTATTTGTTTTATTTCTAAGAATATTACCATATGGTTAAAGATGTCATGGTTTTTGTTGTGCTCATTTTGTCTCTTTTCCATTTGGGCTATATTTGTTTGCTGTACTATCTAGTCCATTTTGCCTATTTTGGTGTGTGGTAGGCATTAATATAAAATTCATTTCTCATCTATGACACTCTTTTATTTTCGAAACTGATATTGATATAGAGCTGGAACTGAGACCAAAGTTGAATATCTCTAGCAAACATTACATTACATGCAACAGATTCAGTTATGAAATTGTAGGCTGTCCCAGTTAATTATAATTTATCTAATAATGCTGATGGGGAACTTGAGAAGTGTAGTTTATAATCTTTTATCCTTTGAGATTCTGTCCCTTTATTGTGTGAAATATTAGAGTAAGTTGCATGGAAGTGGATATGGATTCACTTGATTTTTTGAGAAGCCCAGGATCTGGATAAATGAAATTACATACATAAAAAATCTAATTATTAAAAAAACTCAAATCCTAACCATAGAAAATTCATGTGTAAATATATTTGGTTCCAAATTGCTCTCACAAATTCTGAAATTCATTGTGTTATTAGAAACTTAAGATGTGTCTTTTAGCATGTGGAAGGGTTTTTTTTTGTTGTTGTTGTAGGCAAATGTTAGGTTATAGGGCCCTGCAGTGTCTTTTTCATTTTATGTTTTCGATGTATTTTAGCAAAAATGATTTTTTTTTTGGAGGATCTGCCATCTTGACGTTTTCAACATGCTGGATCTGCCATCTTGACATTTTCAACAAGCTAAATACAGATCTCCAGCAGATCCTCCGGCGCATCAAAATCTGAAACATATCCCAATCCTTCATAGGTGGATCTGGTAACACAGATATTAAAATCTGCATATGATTTTGCGATATTTTGCAGTCATTTTTCTCAATTTATGTGATTTCTTCTTTTCGGTTATGTATTAGAGTGAAAATTAGTTAGCCAATTTTTTTTATGTCTTTTTAAAATTGTATATGAATAAGATAGTACATGATCTCTTTATATTGTATTTTGGAGGTGTTGCATTTGAACATACAGAGTGTGTTGGTGTTTCTTTAGATTATAACATAACAAAATTGCAGTGAAACCAACTTGACAAGTTTGATTTCTTTCTTCAGCGAGAGCGGAGGCGCCAAGAGCGTGAAGCTGCAATGCAACGTGGCACAATTCAAGGAGAGTAGCAGCCCTGAACTGATTGTGTGTGGTATACTGTATACCAAATTCATGATTTTTGAATGGCTTGCGTTTAGTGGCTTTTATCTATTTCCTTCAAGCATCAGGATTTCAGGTAGCAAGAGCAAGCCGTGTTATGATTGGGTTAACAAGTTTCTGTCTTTGATGGTTCTTGTATAGAATCACGACATATATTCTTGTCGAGGAAGGGTAGGCTGTAATACCTTTATAATATGAAAATTTACAAATTGCACCAGAAACTTTCCTAGCTGTCTCAGTTTCCTACGTTGTTTCCATCCAATCTGATTTAAGCAGGTCAACTGATTGCAAACTATGCATGACATAAATTTTACAAAATAAAGACTCTGTTTTTGGCTCCTTATCTGTTGAATAGCAACTTGGATCTATCTTGCTCTTATCTATAACTGATTCTCCCCTTTGGTTTTCTATAGCATACCATTGCTGTCAGTAAAACTAGTGCTGGTATTTATGTCTGTACATGAATTTTGTTATATTCAAAGATACAGGTAATGTCTACATTTAAGGTTTTTCAATACATTAAGGCATTGAGTCTCTTTAAAAATCAATTTTGCAAATGATACATAGGCAAGACATTATGCTCGTCTATTTTAGGTTCTCCCTAAGCTCAGTGGGAATGGAATTCATTACTTTGAAAATTGCACAACATACTTTGTAGCATTGTTTTCAATAGCCCTGGCCATCAAACTGGTTGAAAAACCCAGTTTCTGAGCGGCCCACCAGTATTTTGGTCTGACCAGCGGCCAGCCATAAACTGGCCAGTTTATGAAGGAACCGACCGGTTTTCCCATAAACTGGCTGATTCCTTCATAAACCAGGCTGTTTATTGCCAGGCCAGCTACAGACCCCACAAAATGCAGTTTTGTGTGTTTTGATGTCGTTTTGATGGAAATTAGGGGTTGTTCCCCATTCAAAAACAGCCCCTCTAATAAAAGCATGCCTCCCCTCTCATTTGCCTCACACATATCAACCCTAGCAACACTAGCAATCAATGATAATGTTAAATTCTTAATTTTTTTTTTCATTTTCATCCTTCTACTTAAATTTTTAACATTACCATGAAATGACTCAAGATGCTTGCGAGTGGTTTCGACTTCATTGGATTTCATATGGAGAAACTAGAATTTAGAATTCACTCAAAATTCTGTAGACTTAATGGTTTTCAGGATTTCATGGTTTGGGGGTTTGCAATGTTTCCATTTGATTCTATCATGCATGAGGTTATGAGATTGGCGTTTGACGAAGAGCATGAAGCCCTTTAAGAATCTTGATGTTGGTGGCATTGATTTTTGAACTTTGTTGATGTTGGTGGTGTTGATTGTTGAACTCCTCTACCATGGTCTTAACAAGAATGTACACTTCACTCAAAGGAAAATAAATGGTTAGGCATTCTAAAGTTTTTCTACCCATTATAAGGTTGAGGAGATGAACCCTTCACTCAAACGAAAATCACCGGTTAGGCATATTAAACTTTTTCAATTTCTATCATATTATAATGTTGAGCAATCCAAGTCTGAAGACATTGAGTGAGATGATGTTTATGTATCTCTTGCTGATGATTCCATTTTTAGTAGCGCTGAATCAATGATGAGTTTCATGAGTGATCATGTTTTACAGTTATTTGTAGTTTTGATGTCTATTTCTGCTGCTACGACTGGCACTACTGCTAAGGTTGCAGAGGAGTTTTAGGTGTCCTCAAACACTCAGCCAGATTATTTATGTACCTCATGTTGATGATCCCTTGTCTAAGAGTGGTAATGAGTTTGATCATGATGAGGAGTGATCATGCTGATCACTAATATGTAGATTTGTAGTAGGCCAGTGACTCCATAGCTTATAACATTGTTTTTGGATTTTAGAGGCCATTTAGAGCCCCATTGATTATGTATTTTGTTGCTGATATGTATTGCACTTGGTGCCAATTTGATATATTCACCTTTACCTGGTATATAGATGAGCAAACTTTACATTTATTTTCTCTATTGGTTTGGAATCATGATTTCAAATCTTAAAAATAGCTGAAGTCACAAAGTGTTATTATCGTAATTTTGTTATATTTGTAATCTGTCTATAGCAGAATTTGATGGTCACCTATGCTTGCCGGTGTGGACAACCTTAGTCTTAGTGTTGCCTTTCAACTTGTATAAGATTCCAAAAGCAGGAGTTGTACTCACAGACTACATCTTCCATCAAGACTATACCTATACGTACTATTTTTTTTGGAAGCGGAGAGTCAGCACTATTAACTTTACATGTCTAGTCTATTATGATGATTTGGAACAGATTTAACTGCTTATTCCAAGGTTGCTTGTACACTGTTTAGTTAGGATCATATGAACTTAGCCCTATTTCTTAGTCTCTTATACGTGCAGTTTCTGCTGTGGCTGTGGAATAAATACACGTCATTATAATTTCATCTTATCAGTAAATACCTCTTCCTTTGACCTGTCCACTTCTATGGTTGAACTCAAGTTGAAGGGTTACATGAGCTATTCCTTGGTTCTTTGTCTTGGGTTATTCGTGTGCTTGTATCACAAACACACATTCAAGATTGGAGTTAACACGGAAGAGACTCAACTTTTCTTGGGCGTCCATTTATTCATCCTACTCCCCATTTATTCTGGCGAGGTAAAGTTTCATCTAGTTTAGATGCATCGGGGGATGTGGGGATGTGTGGCAGCACCCCCAAATTCGGAGGGGGGTGGGGCGGAATTTGGTTTATGTGTATAAACATGATTTAAATTCAATAACGAAATACAATGATTCATATATCATAAATGATCTAATAATATAGAAGAAGTAAAGTATTATATACATTGATTTAAATTCAGTGTTCATTATTCTAGAATCTGATTAGTACTAAGCAAAATAGTAGATATTAAATTATGAAGACTGGAATAGTAAGATGAAATTACTAACTCAAATATAGTAAAAAGTGACAAGTCAGATTTGGCCTAAGATCATCAATATCTTGAGTCAAGACTCAAAAGTTAAAATAAAAAATGCACAATGAACCGGGCCGTGTGATCGAATCAGTTGACACCACAGCTGGGAATTGGAAAAAAAAAGGACAAAAAATCAATCAACCAAAAAATACATAAATATTAGAATTTTGGAAAAAAAATTTGTAAATATTTAAATTTTGAAAAAAATACATAAATATTCATGTTCATCAGAATCAAACAATTATACACATGCAAAGTTTCTCATATATATATATATATATATAAAGAGTGTATATAACCAAAATATTACCAAGTGCAATCCATATTTGAACCAAAACTACAACAAAGAGGCTCTAGATGGCCTTTATGGTCCAAAAATATTCATGCTACAACGAATACTAACATATTATCATCATTGCTTATATTTGGATTTTCATCATCAATATCACCCTCTAAGCATTAAATTAAGATAATAAAAACTTAACATGTCATGCTGAGATTTTGCTTGAGTGATATTTACAGTTTTACTAGGCTCAAGACAAATTTTATAATCACAACCACCAACATTGAGGTACATATAGGACTTGGGTGCTCTTGATTAAATGCTAGTTCCCTACCCTCATACATTGATAGATTCTAATAAAAATGTTGTGATCCCCCAAATCTAGAAATTTTGAAAATTGTTAAGTCTATTGGAATTGAGTGGGATCTAAAATTTTACTTTATTCATATGAAATCCAATGAGGTCAGAATTTAATATTACTATTAATTACATAACATCAATAGCGTCTTAGGGTTGAATTCACTTATAAATTACTGTTTTCAAGCAAAATTTTGAGGGGATGCCCAACTTTTATTGAGGCGGGATGCCCACAAGCACCCACATTGGGGGAATTGCATCCCTCATATGGAGTAAGTGTCCCCCCCTACGTCTCCTTGAGTTTCCCTAAAAAGGGGACGTAGGGATATGTTTCCCCAGGCATCCCTTAGTCTTGGGTGTGTGGAAAATGTGGGGGATGTGTTCCCATGGAACATTTATTTTGTTTTCAAAATCTAGCAAGCCAAGTTGTCTTAAAATGGGCCAAAACCTCTAGGGGCAATGTTCTATCAACAATGATCCTTATTTGAAGGCCTATGGTCAAATGATTTGACCGACTTAGATCTTAATAAGTGAATAATAAAATAATTGTGATAAAACTATAAAAACATGATGTGCATTAATAGTGATAGTGTTTTCTTTAACAATTCCAGGTTCACAAAGTTTAAATGAAATTATACATACAAAGATGACATAAGTGATCTATATGTAAGCTTTGTTAATTATTAATGGTGCTCTTATAGTTACTAAGGCCCTTTGTATATAAACACAAGAAATATAATGTAGTGTCAATGCAAAATTCATTGTAATGAAATCTTTTCCACAACTAGTCAAATGGCCCTTGTTTAAGTTGATCTTTTTGACATCTATAAACAATTCAATTTTGGTACTAGCTTGACTTTTAGATGATCTTCTATCTCCTAAGTGTTGGAAAAGTAACTAGGTTCGGTCTTCATAATTATCATTGTACTTGTATCAATTTGTATTTCATGTAAAAGCAAAAAGAAGAAAAAAATAATTTATATTATTATTCTTTTCACTATCCAAAGCATGTTCTTCATGCTCTTAGGATTTATAGAGTCAAAATAAAATTTGTTATGAATCAAAGAGTCAAAGTCCCATTTGGACTTCCTGTAATAAAAGAGATTTTTTTATTTTATTTTAAATTTGGAATAAAAAAGTCAATTTGTCCCCCACAAGACCAAGTCGGCCCTCCAGATGGACAAGTCGGCTTGCCCAAAGGACATGATCCTTCACATAGACAAACAACTATATATTGAAACTTGTTCTCCTTCATTTTGTTCGGTTACACTGCAAGGACCTTCGGTTCGGTCACACCTAAGGACCTTCGGTCACACTGCAAGGACCTCTGGTTCGGTTACACCTAAGGACCTTTGGTCACACATGGAACATGCAACCTTCCTTACCTCCTGATCAACAAGCAAATTGTCGATGCTCTATGATAAGTTAGAAGGATTATATGTGAGTTTTCTGTGGCATATGCTCTGGAAAAAGTGAGAGTTCTTCTGTGACATATGACCTAGAAAAGATGCGAGTTCTTGAGGCTAGAATTCTGTGAAGTTATGCGAGTTACTGAGACTATCTTTGTGATGATATGCGAGCTAAAGGATTGTAATGTATGTGAAGTGTGAGCCATAAAAGGAATGTAATGACTGTGATATGCGAGCTATAGGAGGACTATAAGAGCTGTGAAATACGAGCTACATGAAGGACGAGTATCTCTGTGGGAGAAGGTATCTAAAGGAGAGACTTGTGACAAATTAGTTGACCATATTGAGGATAAAACATGACAGAGAATGGCAGGTTGACTTGCAACATTTGTGGAGGCATTGTTCTTGGTCTTGGGTCTTGGATATCTCACTTTGATTTGATTATAGAAGAAGAGGATTGTTTGGGTTTTCCCCCTTGTGGGGTTTTTCCCTGGCTTAGAGCCTACATCTTTGTGTTCCTTGTCTCTTGTGAACTTCATGTTTTATATTTTGGTAATTGCTTGATGATGAAGAGTACATAAATTTATTTTAATAAGAAGCCAACAAACATTCACGAGTAATTATCATGTAAGAGAAATCCACCCTAATATGCATGAAACATGATTTCTCAACACTAAGGTCCTTATTTAAATCATTAGAAAGTTAATCTATAGTAATATTTTCAACAAATTTGAAGCTAACCATCCAATCAAAAGATTTATAACATCATTTTTAATAAAAATTGCAAGAAAGATGATTAGAAACTTATCATCATCCAAAAATAAACAACTGCACAAATAGAACAAAATGCCATAGGTGCAGAAAATTGTTGAAGTGCCTTTATGCAAAGGATGAACAAAATCACTTGAAATATATGATAACAAACTAAGAGTATATTGGTGTATATTTGGTGTCTTTATTCACATCTTTTTATGATAAGGGTGCTAGCCAACCTAGTTAAATATAGAAAGTAAAAAAAATAGGGAATATATATATATATATATATATATATATATATATATATATATATATATATATATATATATATATATATTTGAATTTCGAATTTGTAAGGGTAAGATATTTTAAATGTTTAAGGCCATTTGACAACATGACTCAAAGCCATTACAATAATATACTAAATAAGGGAAGACGTTCAAGGCATTAAACGATGGGTGGAGCATGATAGGTCCTCATGGGAAGCTAACGTCCCATATGGGGGTGTTATTCACAACGTTTGTAATGATAGGAGGCATGATTAACATGTCGAGAACGGGAGTGGAGCGTAGGTTGGTGGCCTTCGAAAAGGGTGCCACACCCTACACCTACCTTGTTGTTTTAAATGCTTGTAGGTGGTACCATTTGTGATGGAGTACAACTTTCTGTTTGGAATCCGATATTATCACTTAGCAACTAATATGGTTTGACTTTCATATGGAGGATTGGCCATGGTCTTGGGAGATCTTGACATATAGTTCTGTGAGCTCATTGATGAGCGCATGATTTACGGGAGGTATGTGGTTTTTAAAGAGTGTGCTAGACCTTACACATGTCCTTTACTAGACTTTTCACACTCTGGTAATTACCTTCAAACGCTGGGTTCTATAACATCGACACTCCTTTATAAATGCATGGGCATTTTCATAGGGTAGTGACGTTGTTACGTTACCTGGGGCAGTGAAGTGGGTTTTTCCTCGTTTTGTTGCTTTTGGTTTCTACCTATGGTATCCTTTAGGATTTGTGGGAGTTTCGTTTCCTTACTGTTATCATCTTCCTAGTTTTTGTTCAGTGTTCAAGAAGTTAGCGCTTTGGTCTTGTCGTTGTTGTTTCTGGAGTATAGGCAAGGGTCAATGTTTTTCATCATGTTCCTTCATATTATAGGGACTGGTCCATCGTTTGAATTGGTCGTAGTTCTACCCATCTCGGTGCTTTAAGGTTCTGATACTACAAACATTTCCTTTAATTGCCTAGTTTGGTTTGCAGGGTTTGGTATCCGGGTACTTTTTCCACCTAGTTTTAACAATGATAATTGTCCTTCTTGTTTCATAGCATGCTCAAGATCTTCAGTCTTCCATTTCATTTGTCTCTCTCAAGTCAAGGTTTATGGGTGTGTTGAAATTATGGTGAATTCTCTTATTTCTGACTCCTCGAAAAACCTCACTTTCTCTTCTATATACCTTTGTTGATGATGCCCTTGTAGTTGAGTCGATTATGTCTTACTTGAAAGTCTATCTCCATTCTTCGTCACTTTAGTTTTATGCTCATTTGCCTAGGATGTATCACTCCTTTCCCTTTGCTATAATGGCTCCTTGACAGAGAATGCCCAATCACAGAGGTGGTGCAATTGGCTTGTCTTCTCGCCAGTGGTTGTTTGGGTGGGAGTCTATGGCGAACCACTTTGACTCGGTTCCTCCTAAAGTTAGGAAGGAAATTCCCCTCGAGTCAAAGGAGTTTGGTGACCGAACTTATTTCTCTGATTCTGAGGTTGGAGGAGTCAACCTCAAACAAATACTTGACCCGGGGAGATTAAGAAAGCATATTTTCCCCTTCATTCGCTTACAATGCACAAACAGATGGAAACCTTGCTCCACATGGTTCTTCGAGACAAACAAGTAGATAACTATAAATTGTTTGTAGGACAAGAGGATATCAAGTAGATTCTCCGGAACATTTGTTTCAACTAGGATGACATTGTGGCTAGATTAGCAAGGGTGGATAAATTTGTGGTCTCTGACTTGGACACTGAGTTAGAGGAGCTGAATGACGCCTTGACAATCATCAATGCTTCCCTAGTCAACGCTTCTTCTCTTGTTGTCACTTCTCCATAGGTAAACTCCTCTCCCCTCTCGCTGGTCATTATCTCTGACTAATGGGAATTGATGGTTTCTTTATTCATCTCTATAGGTGGTTTCTAGTATGAACTCCTGGCGGCAGTTGGATTTTCTCTCCGAACTCTCAATGATCAACATTATACTGTTTTACTGATGTATAAACCTTCTCTTTGCTATCAACATGATGGCAAATGCTGTACCTTTACCTCTTTTCATTCTCCGAGGAAAACATTGAATTGCAAGTTTGGTTCAGTATAGTCTGATTATTGTCACCCTCAGGTTTTTTTGTAAAGTTTAAGGGTAGCAGTGGACAAATCTGGTAGACATAGTTGGGTCTCTTCGGTTCAGTGTCTTTGACATTTTTCGTATCTTAATTTTGAACGAGTAATAATGGTGTTTAGGTGCACTTGGTTGAAGCAATGGCCTCTGAAGATAGTCTTTTTGGAGTATGAAATATGTAACTTCAATGTAATTCCTTATCATATTAATGGAAATCTGTTGCAAAAACTTACTAAAAAAAATAAAAAAATAGATCATCATATCACTTTTAATTGAATTTGTTTAAGATAATAATATTCCTTCAAACTATTATGAGATAAATCTATTTGATAATGCTCTGTAACTTTAATTCTATTTTATATTACATAAAAAAATATTACTATAAAGTTTCTCATTTTTATCTTATTTTAAAAATATGTAATGAATAATTGGAAATGTTTTCATTTTAAAATTTGCAAACTAGTTTAATGGATAATGATGTGATTTCATTTAAAATTCTTGAACTACGAGAATAATCGCTAACTTTATTGCGCAATAATTGTTATTAATTATTTGCATGTGACATTATTAATGTTTGACAAAGATGATGATATCAACGAATTAGATGCACAATGTTTAAATTGAATATGAAGGGATTCATAAATTAAGAAATTTACTTTCATATGGTATATAGATTTTGTAATATAATTAAATATTGATTTATTATTATTATTATCTAATTTTAAAGATTACAACCAAGCCAAATACCAAATTGATGTATGAGATTTTTTATTTGTGGGACAAGAGACTATCACACCTCTTTGTTTGTGGGACAAGAGATTACCGCACAACGATTTGACTGCTAAGTCTACGAAGGTATACATAATCTACCCCTCTGGTTTTGAACTTGTGACCTCTTAGGAGGAAACACATGCACTTAACCATTAGGCCCACTCAAGCTGTATTTGTACTCTAGTGTTAATTTAATATAATTTTATGATATAAATATTTTGTAATACAATTAAATATTAATTTGTATTTTAGTGTTTATTTTAACACGATAATAAAAAACAATTTTTAAAACTTGTGATTTAAAATTGAAAAGAAATTGATTGTAAAATAATAATATAATAATAAAATTAACTAACATAGGTTTATTTAAAGTTAAGTCTGGTTAATGTTAAGATTTTTTATTTCTTTTGGATTATTTTTCGTATTTAATAAATTTTGATATATTTAAAAATTTTTGATATTAAAATGAATTTATTTTAAGTTGATATTTTTTAAAAATTATAATTAACATATGTGGGAGAGTAAGAATTCATCTTTTACAAATGATAATCCAAAAGATAAGCTTGACTTATTCCAAGGTTTGTTAGTTTATTGTTACATCGTGCAAACTCGTGTAGGGGAGAAGTAATATTGTTAGAAGTTGACATTGTTGTGACAACAATTGCTCTAAGCTACCATTAAATCTCAACATGAAAACATTTTATTGTTTATATATTTTAGTCAATTGTTGTCATTTTTTAATAAGGTGATAAAAGGAAATGTTGTCAAATTCATAGTTAGGACAATCTTGTCAAAATTATTATGCCAAATAGTGCATGATATATGGAAAAGATAACTTTTTAATAAAAAAAAGACTTCTTTAGGTGCCACAACACTATATCTAGCCCTCTAGCTTCTACATATATAACTAAAAATACTTTTGTAAATAGATCAATAAAAGAGAACACCCCTGATTCCTATTACTAATGTTTACTTTGGATTACATATATATTTGTAATAATGATTCAATAAACCAAAGATAAAAACACCATCTATATTATGAATAATATAAAAAAAGTGGAGCTATGTTGATAGTAACTTGACGCCCCAAAATTGGTCAAAGTACCAAAAGAACTCATTGGATTTTTTTTCTTGTAAGCTTCGTAAATATAATTCTATTACTGATAAATGATATTACATTGATAGATTCTTTTTACCAAAAAAACTCTTTAGGATCTCATATTCCCAACAATGAAGACAAAGTTCACCATTCCTATCAATAAAAATCTTAGATACTAGGGTTAACTTCCTAGAGGCTTATTCAAAAAACTTACAAAAAGATCAAGCTAGGTAGACATGCCTTAAAAACTTAAAAAAAAACTTAAAACAAGACTTAAAAAACTTCGTTGGAAGTGCTATCACATCGTTTGAAAGCTTATTGGCTAGCTCATTGTATTCATGAAAAAATTGGTCTATGACAAAAACGTTGAAATTCGTTGTAGCTTCCTTTAGTAAAGTGACAATCACAAGGAGTTCTAGGTTTTTTACTTCCATTGTGATTGGCACTTATTCAGTTTGCACCGACATCACATCACACATGAATTTCTTCTAGCTTCTTGAAAGAGTATGCTCTTCCCCTTGCACTTATTATGATTTGGGGGAATTAGAACACTGAGTTGCACAGTAACATATCACTTGATATCCACATATTTACAACTTACCAAACATTGTGATTCACACGTAGTCACTTTCCACCCACATCACATCACACGTGAATTTCTTCTGCTTCTTCTTGAGAAAGTGTGCTTTCCCCCTTGCACTCATTGTGATTTGGGGGAATTAGAACAATGAGTTGGGCTATTAGAAATTTTCCATTTCGTACCATGAGTAAATGAATTTGGGTCATCATCATGATTTAGAGCCACTTAAAATTAACCTAACTTAACACATTAATCTCCCCCATCATGGGCTTACAAAAGAATATTGTAGTCTACATTAGGACTCTATGGGTAGTCATCCCAATAATTTCCTTCCGTCATTTCAAATTTGAAACATAGAAATTTGTCTTGACTCTTTTTAGGGAACTTTAACCCTCTATCATCTAGTGTCCAAAAAGATAATGGTGAGAAGAAACCCATGAAGAGGGAAAAACTTAAACCAATGATTTTTCGGGCCATCTTGAGTCTTTCAACTCTTGTTAGGGGCTCCAAATATGTGGTTGATACCCAAAAGCTGAAATTATCTCACCCAGGTCCCAAACTAGACAGAGCTAGCTTAGTGGCCAAAACTTAGGGTGGCCACCCAAGGTGGTGGTTGTGGGCAACAAGTGCACGTGGAGGCAAATTTAAATTACTAATAGTGGCGATGTTAGCCCTTTCAAGATGTGCCCCAATACACCTCATTATAACCCTCCTTTCTTACCTTCATTAATGTTCTTCTAGTGGAATCAACCCCCACTACTGCAAATTTTCGGAAGACATAGTCACAATTTGAGTAGGATATTAGGTCTTTTAGGATTTCACATGTTATTACCCATATTTTCACCATCATGGATAATTTGTTTGAACACAACTATAAAACACCATTAAAGTAATTAACCTTTGCTTTTGAATAGTTTTATGCATTGATTAACATTTGTAAAAACTCCCTCTCAATATACACATTATATTGGGAACCATCAGAAATGGGCCACATACCGGCAACAGTTCCATTTGAACATCATGTACAAGAAGGGAAGCATCAATAATGTTGCAGACTGCCTTAGCCTACTACTGATCATGGCATTAACCACTGTGTTCGACTCTTGTGGGCACGAGACTTCGGGTTGGACGCATCTCTGCAAAAGTGATCCATAATTCGACAACGCATATTAGACTCTCCTGGAGGGTAAGCAAGTTCCAAATTTAACCTCCAACATGCACTGCTATGCCACTTGAGACACCCCTGTGTTCCTTCAAGCGAGTGTGCCAAGATGATGTGGGAAACACACTACAGTCGGGTCGCTAGACATTTTGGGGTTGAGAAAACAATGGCAATACTGCAGAAGTATTTCTATTGGCTGAACCTTTGACATGATGTCAGGAAGTACATTAGATCTTGTAGAGTTTACGCCATTTCAAAACCGACCATCAAGAAGCAAGGCCTATATACTCCGCTTCCTACCCCTAATCGGTCATGGGAATCCATCTCCATGGATTACATGTCGGGCCTTCCTCTTACCAAGCACAGAAACAACTGTGTTTTTGTGGTTGTCGAAAAATTGTCTAAGATAGCCATTATGGTGGTTTGCAAGAAGAATATCTAAGACCCCACAGTCCATTATCTAAGATCAGGACAAAAGGTTCCTCAATACATTTTGGTCGAGTCTCTGGTCGAAGCTGGACACCAAGCACACTAAGTCCACAACTTTCCACCCCCAAATTGATGGCCAAATAGAGGTTGTCAACAGGATGATTGTGATGAACCCTTAGCTAAACTGAGAGGGAGGGGGGGGGGGTGGGGTGAATCAGTTTAGTACATTCCTGGTCATTAATACTCTTTTCATTCAACTCATTAACTACTTCATTTTATAAGCAGGTTAATATATAATGAATCAACAAATTGAATGTGTGGACAACTAGTAATTAAGCAGAATAATACATCACATCAACACATAATCATCAAGCACATAGACAATAGATATAAGTGGAAACCCATAAGGGAGAAAACCACAACTTATTATTGTTGTGATGCAAAGGCAAGCTCCAACTCACTCTCACCACTGATTTTCTATAGGCTCCAAACTACAGGAGGCTACTAACTCAAATTCTGCAAGCTATAGCTTGCAAGGAAGCTCCAACCCCCATCTATTTTCTACAAGCTACAACCCACAGGAGGCTCCTACCTCAACTAGCTCCAACTGGACATCTATCAAGCTACAAATTGAAATGGAAGCACCAACTCCCATGTATTTCTGTAGGCTACAACTCACAGGAGGCTTCGACCTCAACTTCTACAAGCTGCAACTTGCAAGGAAGCTCCAACTCCCAAATATTTTCTCCAGGCTACAACCTACAAGAGGCTTCTACCTCACCCAGCTCCAACTGGAAATTTATCAAGCTACAACTTGAAAGGAGATTACAATACCCTCACTCAACATGAAACTAAAATGCCGATTTACCTGGATATCATCTCTGTTATACTCCTCCTCCATTGCTGCCTCTTTAGCCTTCATATCTGCTTCATATCAACGCCTGATGTGCACAACATATCTATTAGCTCTCCCTGATTCTTCTGCTCTCTCACCTTCTGCAAATCTCTTACATTCATCCGCTCTCTTCCATTTTGCAACTTTCTAACCTTTCTATCCACACTGATATTACTTCTCTTATACAGATAACTCCTTGACTGTTTTCATTCTATAGGGAATATGAAGTGAACATGCCTAACCCTATGCCTTCCACCCATTCGATTCCTCATTCTTCAGTTCAAGTTATTACATCAGAAATAATCATTACAACATTCATGGAGTTTTTCCTATGCCTATGGAGACTTTCTTCTGCATCACAAAAAATAAAAAAATAATTAATACATTTACATTTAAAACAATATTCACTCAACCATCTCAGCTCTTTGCTCGTTGTGCATTTGTCTTTTCTGCTGTTGTTAGAGTTTTTTCTATTTATGTTGTTACATTCAACACAGTTCTGCATAACTATCTTTTTGGCCCGACTCGACCCAACTGTTACGTTTCCAACAGTGCCACCATATGCTCCTTTTCCCTGACTCTGCCTCTTGTGCTTGTGCCCACAATGTTCAGCGTTCACCTGCTGCTTTGCTCTGTGTCAGGTCACTTACTCGAGCCTCCTTCTGCCCGTGTTCAGACTCTCTTTTATTTACATAGCAAAACCACATACAAGACTATTCTGCACACGGTCGAGTCTTTTTACTTACCCGAGTCTTTTCTTGCGTTCAGGCTTTACTTCTTTGTAAACAAGCGTAACCACATTAAACCTAGACCTGAAATATATTAATATTTATCTCTATACGATATCGCGTCTGGTCACTTATCGCATTTCAGCGTTTCCTTTGTGTTTCGTGTTATATTCAGCTCTTCCATTCTCCGATGTGATCTCTTAATGAAAAATCCTTACTTCTGGATTTGAAATCCTTTGGACTTTGCCTTTGAAATGTATCGCATCTGCTCCTCGTATCGCATCTCACACTTCGATGTTTCAACATGATTCTTGAGAGCTTATCCTCCCGAGCTTGCGAATTGCGATATTCGATTGGGTTCCACAACCGGACTTCAATTCCTTTAGATTTTAGCTTTGAAATATATCGCGTTCGCTCCTCGTATCACATCTCGGAATTCTTGGTGGTTCTGCGTTATATTCATCGCTTCCAACTTCGATGCAATTTCTTCACAAGAAGGCCTTATTCTGGATTTGAAATCCTTTGCAATTTAACTCTGAAACTGCATCACATCCACCCCTTATCGCATGTCGCAAGATTTAGCTCAGAGCAATAATAAGGTTCCTCTTATCATATGCAATATGCGATCGCATTGCATCACAAACCCCACTTCTTATCGCATCGCAACTTAAAACAATTAACTTGTGATAGATTAACATATAAATATAAAAATCGCCTATAGCAATGTGCGCTAACAATATTATGGCCGAATGCGATATAATATGGATCATCTGTTCTCCTACTTTATGTTTGCAATATGATCTCCACTGTCAATCTTCGCTTCACTCTGCGGCACGATCTTGTTCGTCCATCCTCCATTTCAATACTGCAATTTGATCTTAACCATCTATCTCTCAACCTTTATTTCTGCGATAAGATTCTGACCATCCATCTCAACATGCATATTAATATTTATTTGTGATTTGTGGGGTCAGGTCCACATCATGTGCCACGTCAGCTGCCACATCACTTGCCACGTCATCTGCCACGTCATCTCCCGAACTTCACATTTCACAATTTCTGTGTCTCTTCTGTTTTGTGATACTCCTTCCCCTGTGATTTTCGATACGCGATTAGGCCTTCTGTTGTGATTGCGATTTGCGATATCTCCACCGAACACTGTTCTGAACATGTTTTTTGGAAATTTACCCGACTCTACCCGCAGAACTGCACGCGCTACACGCACCCTCACACACTGCTCTGAACGCGAACTAGCTCGACTTGACTCGCGCGTTCATGACTTTCTCCATTTTCTGAATGTGTTCATTACTTGTCTTAGCACGTTCACGACTCTATCCACTCGTGCATGACTCGACCCAACACATTCACGACTTGATTCAATAAGTTCACGACTTGATCCAAGCTTGCTGCCTTTGCTGCCTTTGCTCCTTGATAAAGATTCTAATGTCGCTCCTTGCCTTTTTACTGCTCCTCTCTACTCCTTTGCCTTAATGATAATTATGATGTTGATCCATTCCTCTTTGCTACTCCTCTGCCTTGCTCCTTTGCCTCTAATGAAGCTCCTTTGAAACGCTGCTGCTCCTCTTTCTCTTTTCTTCTCTTCCACTGTAATTTTTCCTTCTTTGCCTTATAGCTCCTTTATACTCCACCTGATCCTGATTTTATCCTTTGTCCTTAATGATAATTCTGGTGCTTCTCCTTTCTTCTCCTTTGCCATCAATGACAATATTTACAACAATACCCCCCTTGGCATTGATGGCAACACTTCCTCCAACACTTCCTCCCCCTTTCATTATGAGAAGTGTCTATCTTCCTCTGCTTGCTTGTCCTCCCCCTTTGACATCAATGTCAAAGGGTTACACCTTTTTCTAGTGTATTTTCCATCATTGCCTCATTAGAGTTCTGCATAAGCATTCTTCATTCTGTCCACATACCTGGCTGGGACTCCTGCTCCATTTGGTGTATAAGCATTGTTGGGAGAACACTTTGGGAATCATTGAACTTAAATGTATATACACAGTAAGCTGATACCATCCCAAAGCACAGACTCCTTGCACTTGTATAATGCTGAAAGTGATGATAAGGACAATCCATAGAACAAACTGTACCAAATTATATAATCAGAAATGCATCATTGGAATAATACTAAAATACTGAGAATGCTCCATACGATATATAAAGTCTGCTCCAAATATACTTCAGTGTATATTATGATCTTCATCTGAGATAAATGTCTGTTGAGGAAGATTGTAGATGGAATATGTCTTCCTCTACAATACACATATGCAGTTTTGTACTAGTGGATATGCGGGATCAATCAATTGTTTTATCACAATGCGTTTCGGGAAGACCTTTTCAATTTACTTAATCAGAGTCTCAAAGACGAACAATTCACAGTTTTATCATTCGTTTATATGCTTACCTCCAAAACAAAACATGCCCAACTTCAACGCAAGCTCAACACATCAGTAATGCTTGCTCCAATACCAATGCTGCTCCAATAATAATGCTTGGGTGCTTCCTAGAGCAGCTCCTCTTTGAGTTCAGTATAAGAATCCTTCATTCAGTTCTTTTGTTATTAAATTAATATACACAACAAACTGATGCTATCATAACTCATGAGAATGATGGAAGGCATGTCACCTTAGAATGTTCTGTTCTTTTGTCCCTTGCTACTTGATAATAGTGATATGTGCTAGACTTCTAATGAAGATGTAATCACTACAAGTCAAAAGCCCTTGATGCTGATGTGAACAATGAGTTCAAACAAAGCTTACACTTAATTGTAATATTATACAATATCTTTCAATCTAAAAGGCCCAATGACTTTAATACTGAATAGTTACATATTTAAACGTAAAAAACTCGAGGCTTGATACATTCCATGCATTGGACAATCTTACTCCTTTCTACTGAAGTAAGTTTCAAATGAATAAATAATAGAATCTTGACCTTCAATAGTAAGATTAACACAACTAAACCATCATACTTCAGACACTTCAATTGTTCTATCACCATGTTCTTCGGGAAACATCTTCAATTTGGCTACTTGAATTTTCATCAGACATAATTCAACAAGCTTATGAATGACTTAAGAAAGAGGCCTTAAAAGTATATCAATAATGAATTGAAAAGGCAGACATTCATATCCAAAACTACGTGATTCTTCAGCGCTCAATATAAAACATCAATGGACATAAGATAATGATGCTTTGACATTTTACTAACCTTTCCATGCTTTGATAATGCAAGTCGACATTCTCCAACATTTGCAACTAGAAGATACTCTGCACTAATCAGAGCAACCAGAGCTTAATCCACACATATTATAATGCTGATAATGCTGGGACTACTTCCTTGATGTATTTCTTCCATACCACCACCATGATGCATACCATAATATTCTGATCTTGAGGACCTATATCATACCACTTCTCCAATAATAACACTTGGGATGGATATTTGTAATGATAAAATGATAATAACATTTTCTTATTCATCCTTCTTAAAAGAATTTTGTTTCACTATCAATCCTTGCAGTGAGACACACAATGTAAGCATCCTCTTAGTTTCCAAGTTCATGACTGATGTTTCATTTACCACCATGGCTACTTTCTATTTCTCTTCTTCCATCAACCTGTTGGCTATTGAATTCTTCAGGTGTCCTTCTTCCTCTATAGTTCTATGCCAGAGGAATTTTCCTTTCCTTTCCTGAACTTTTAGTTGTTCTTATCCAAACAGATCTTCTTTGACAACTCTTATGGGGAATTTTTATGAACTGATCTCCCCTTGGGATGTTGCTTCTTGTCTATCACGGACTGGATATTTGCGTTGCTTCCTAGAGTAGCTCCCCCTGAGACTATGATGGATTCATTATGTTATTGAAGTAACATGCTCCCCCTTTTTCTTCTTCTTCCATAATTTGTTAGGGTTCCTCATAATATTTGCAACTCCTTTTGATTCACAGTTTGGTCCAATTTGATATGGTTCCATCATCTGTTTAGAGTCCTTTAATCTATATGGAATCCTACAATAATTTTCTTTGTGTCCAAGCTTGTGGCATACATAACATCTTATTTTACCTAGGTACGTTTGAGTTGATGTATAGTATTTTGTGTTCCCTTTTGAACATAATTTACATTCAACAAGTTTATGTCCAAATTCATTGCATGCATAAAAGTAGCCATGGAAATGATTTTTGTACCTGGTGAAATATTTTCCTTTCGATTTTCTTGCTTGAGGGGGTATTCTCATTGGTTGCATCTTTTGCTAGTTAAACTTGATTTGGCTTGGCTTACAATGTGCTGCTATATGTTCAGGTCTATGGCAGTTAAAACATGTAATACTTCTCACAGGAGGAAAGAACCTCCTTTGAGATCTTCCGAAATTGTTCAATTTATCTTTCAGAACAATTGAGCTTTTTGCAACTGCTTGCTTCTTCCTCCCATTCTTTGTCTCTTGATGTTGCTACTTGTTTCTGTTTGTTTCTTTACACATCAAGTTCTTGCTAGCTTCTGCTTTTGTGGATCCTTTTTGAGCTGGTTCATCATCCCTTTCAATGTATTCCTTCTTGGAGTTCTCCATGGAGGAAATCTCATCTTCGAGCTGCTTACACAACCTGCTCCTTTCTTCTATCAGTCTTCTCGCTGAAATAATCTCAGATTGATGAGAGTTATGATTTTACTTTATTACAACTTTCACAAAAGTAATTGATTTCTTATCCTCTGCGTTCGACTTGTTGGATTCTCCTTCATATCCTATCCTAGCTTTTACAAGAGGAGATATTTGTGCATTCAATATCCTGTCCAATTGTTCAACACCTTTTAACTGTTGAATGTTCATTGTTACATCAGTTTGAGATTTTTCCAATTTCTTCTTGAGACTCACCACCAATTCTTCCAATATTCCACATTCCTAACTTTTCTCTCTTATTTGCTGCAACAAAATGTCTTCTACTTTCCTTGCTTCTTCTAGTTAAATCTTCAACTTAATAAAATCTTCAGAGTTTGGTTCTTCCTTAACATATTTCAGAAGGATTTCCTTTTGTTTTCTAGTCTTGAGCTTGAGTCTATCAATTTCCTTTAGGGCACTCACCAACTCCCCCTCAAGGTCCACCTCACCTTCTTCTTCGTATTCTAGGAGATCATCTTCAATATCATCCATACCCATCAGTGCGAATTTTGAGATTCCATCTTCATATGGGGATTCATCTGAGCTTTTAGAGGCACTGCTATCTTGTTGGGCAAAAAAGGTTTTTATCTTAAATTTCTTCCCTTTTTGTATATTATAGGAGCTGCTTCTCTCTTTCCCTTTAGACTGATTCTCTGTTATCTTATTGGGAAATTTTGAAGCATAGTGCCCCACTCTTCCACAATTAAAACACTTAAATGGAAGTTTATCTTTGTACTTCCTTGTGCCTCTATCCAATATTATGACAAATTTGGTTTCTTCTTCATCAGAGCATGAGCATGTACCTTCCTTTTCTTCTATGCACTTGTCTGCCTTAAAGGCAACCTCCCTCATGTTTGACTTCCCTTTAGGAAGTCTCATCTCATATGCTATTAGGTTCCCAAGTAATTGGTTTCTGGTTAAGTTTTCCCAGTCTGCTGTTTCTTCTATCGCATAAACCTTAGGATTAAACCTAGATGGTAGAGATCTCAATATTTTCTGGACTACAACACTTTCTTTAATTTCTTCTCCTAGGCCTATCATGATATTCACAACTTCTGAAACTCTTAAGAAGAATGCAGCTATATCTTCATCTTCATTCATTTTTAAGTTTTCAAACTGAGTTCTATGTGCTTGCAGTTTGGCCATCTTCACCTTTGTATCTCCCTCATGAATATTTTCTAATGTATCCCATATTTCTTTGGAAGTATTACTATCCATTACTTTGATAAATTACGACTCACTCAACCCTCTCAAGAGTGCATTCATTGCTTTTTCATTAGCTATGAAATTTTTTTTGGCTTCTTTCTCAGTGTTAGTTACCTTTGGTGCATATTTTTCTTCCACAACAACCCAGATTTCTATTCCCAGAGACATTAAGTATGTCCTCATTCTTATTTTCTAGAAAGCGTAGTTTGTGGCAGTAAATAATGGGGCTTTATTTGTTGAGCATCCTTCTAGGCTAACCATTTTGGGGACCTAGGACCTCCTTCCAGTTGTTAAACTGTTACTAAAGGAATCAGGTATGATACCAATTAATCTACTTAAGTAATTAAGTAGATTAATTGTAGAATCCAGATTATCCACAATATCATAAAACAATGGTTGACGTTTTGAATCCCAATGGGGATTCATCTTCAGGACAAGAAGTGAATGAAGAAATGAAAGAAGGATCAATTCTTGTCCTAAAGATGGATTCCCGTTAGGATTCGAAACGTCAACCATTGTTTTTTGATACTGTGGATAATCTGGATTCTGAAATTAACAACAACCACAGAAGTTTAAAAACCATAAGTAGAATAATACATCACGTCAACACATAATCATAAAGCACATAGACAACAGATATAAGTGGAAACCCATAAGGGAGAAAACCACATCTTATTATTGTTCTGATGCAAAGACAAGTTCCAACTCCCTCTCACAACTGATTTTCTGCAGGCTCCAACCTATAGGAGGCTACTACCTCAAATTATGCAAGCTACAAATTGCAAGGAAGCTCCAACCCTCATCTATTTTTTGCAGGCTACAACGCACAGGAGGCTCCTACCTCAACCAGATCCAACTGGAAATCTATCAAGCTACAACTTGAAACGAAAGCACCAACTCCCATGTATTTTCTACAGGCTACAACCTATAGGAGGCTTCTACCTCACCCAGCTCCAACTAGAAATTTATGAAGCTACAATTTGAAAGGAGACTACAATCCCCTCACTCATAATGAAACTAAAATGCCGATTTACCTAGATATCAGCTCTTCTATACTTCTTCTCCATTGCTGCCTCTTTAACCTTCATATATGCTTCATATCGGCTCCTGATGTGCACAACATCTCTATTATCTCTCCCTGATTCTTTTGATCTCTCACCTTCTGCAACTCTCTTACATTCATCCTCTCTCTTCCATTTTGCAGCTTTCTAACCTTTCTATCCACAGTGATATTACATCTCTTATACAGATAACTCCCTGACTGTTTGAATTCTACAATGAATATGAAGTTAACAACCCTGACCCTATGCCTTCCACCCATTTGATTCCTCATTCTTCGGTTCCGGTTATTACATCAGAAATAATCATTATAGCACTCATGGAGTTTTGCCTATGACTATTGAGACTTGCCTTTGCATCACAAACAATAAAACATTAATTAATACATTTACATTTAAAACAATATTCACTCATCCCACTCAGCTCTTTGCTCACTGTACATTTGTCTTTTCTGCTGTTGTCAGAGTCTTTTCTGTTTCTGTTGTTACATTCAACACAGTTCTGCATAACTGTCTTTTTGGCTCGACTGGACCCAGCTGTTGCGTTTCAAACAGTGCCACCATATGCTCCTTTTTCCCGACTCTTCCTCTTCTGCTCGTGCCTGCAACATTCAGCCTTCACCTGCTCCTTTTCTCTGTGTCAGGTCACTTACCCGAGTCTCCTTCTGCCTGCGTTCAGACTCTCTTTTATTTACACATCACAACTTCATACAACACTGTTCTACACGGGGTCGGGTCTTTTTACTTACCCGAGCCTTTTCTTGCATTCAGGCTTTACTTATTTGTAAACAAGCATAACCACATTAAACTTGGACCTGGAATATATTAATATTTACCTCTGTACAATATCGCATGCGGTAACTTATCACATTTCGGTGTTTCATTTGTGTTTCATGTTATATTCAGCGCTTCCATTCTCCGATGTGTTTTCTTAATGAAAAAGCCTTACTTTTGGATTTTAAATCATTTCGAATTCACCTTTGAAATGTATCACATCTGCTCCTCATATCGCATCTCGCACTTCGACATTTCAACATGATTCTTGAGCGCTTATCCTCCTGAGCTTGTGAATTGCGATATCCGAATGGTTCCCACAGCCAGAATTCAATTCCTTTATATTTTAGATTTGAAATATATCGCGTCCTTTCCTCGTATCACATCTCAGAATTCTTGGTGGTTCTGCATTATATTCACCGCTTCCAGCTCCAATGCGATTTCTTCGCAAAAAGGACTTATTCCAGATTTGAAATCCTTTGCAATTTAACTCTGAAACTACATTGCATCCACTCGTTATCGCATGCCGCAATATTTAGCTCATATCAATAACAAGGTTCCTCTTATCATATGCGATATGCGATCGCTTCGCAACTTAAAACAATTAACTTGCGATAACTTAACATATAAATATAAAAATCGCCGATAGAGATGTGTGCTAAAAATCTTATGGCCGAATGTGATATAATCTGGATCGTCCATTCTCCTACTTTATGTTCGTGATATGATCTTGACCTTCAATCTCCACTTCACTCTGCGGCACGATCTTGTCCGTCCATCCTCCACTTCAATACTGCGATTTGATCTTAACCATCCATCTCTCAAACTTTATTTCTGCGATAAGATTTTGACCGCCCATATCAACATGCATATTAAGATTTATTTGCGATTTGTGGGGTTAGGTCCACGTCATCTGCCACATCAGCTTCCACGTCACCTGTCACGTCATTTGCTACGTCATCTCCCGCACTTCGCATTTTGCAATTTCTGTGCCTCTGCTGTTTTGCGATAGTCCTTTCGCTACGATTTGCGATATGCGATCAATCCTTCTGTTGCGATTGCGATTTGCGATATCTCCGCCGAACACTGTTTTGAACATGTTTTTCTGGAAATTTACCCAAATCTGCCCGCAGAACTGCACGCTCCCTCGTGCACTGCGCTGAACGCAAACTAGCTTGACTTGACCCATGCATTTATGACCTTCTCCATTTGCTGAACGCATTCATTACTTGTCTTAGCATGTTCACTACTTTGCCCACTCATGCATGACTCGACCCAACATGTTCACGATTTGATTCAATACGTTCACGAATTGACCCAAGATTGTTGCCTTTGCTACCTTTGCTACCTTTGCTCCTTTGCTGCCTTTGCTTTCTTTTCTCCTTGCATTTTTACTGGTCCTCTCTACTCCTTTGCCTTAATGATAATTCTGGTGTTGATCCATGCCTCTTTGCTACTCCTCTGCCTTCCTCCTTTGCCTCTAATGTTTCTCCTTTGGCACTTTGATGCTCCTCTTCCTCTTTTCTTCTCCTCCATTGTACTTTTGCCTTCTTTGCCTTATATCTCCTTTATACTCCACTTGATCCCGATCTTCTCCTTTGTCCTTAATTATAATTTTGATGCTACTCTTTTCTTCTCCTTTTCCATCAACGATAATATTTCCAACATATTGTACACATTCTGCGCATGTACAACTCGAAGAATCCACGCACATGGGATGAAAGTATCCCCTATGTCAAACACAACTATAATCGGTCTCTCCACAACTCAACTGGCCACAACCCCTTTCAGGTGGGCTTGGGATTATAGCCACTATGTCCCATTGATGTGGCCATACCATTTGAAACTACTTAGGTAGATTCGGCTCATGTCTGGTGCGAAGCCGATAAGGTGAAAAAATTCATTGAGCACATTCATAACATTCGCCAACAAGTCCATGAAATATTGTACAAAGCTAATGCTAAGTAGAATCAATGACATGATCAACATCGGGTGCCACACAAGTTCTAGGTGGGCGACAAAGTTTGGCTACAATTGCAGAGGGATCACTTCGCTGGGCTCCAACGCAAACTTCGCCCTCTCTGATATGGACCATATACCATCACAAAGGTTGTAGGGGACAATACATCCAAGCTCATTTTTCCACCATTCCTTGGTCTGCACTCAGTGTTCAATGTGGACTGCCTTCGACCCTATTTTCCACCATTGTTGGACACATCCGACATTACAGAAAAACTCACATCAATAGAGTTAAACCCAAACTGCATGGAACATGCCACAAATGATCAGATCATGGACACATATCAAGAACACTCGCCAAAAGAAGATCCAGTTGTATCGGGTTTTCAAAGCTGTCCAACTCCTACACCACGACAAGTGGCTCACAAGGGACCAAGTTCAGCAGAAGTTTCCTCATCTCATGGAGGAACTCAACGCAATGGGGACCATTGATTCTTAAGGGGGGAGGATTGATCCAAGTGGATATTGGCAGCCATCCGCCTATTCCACTTGGACCCCCACCATTGTTTCTTTCAGTTTTTCAGTTTCCTTAATTGTAGCACAATTTACTATTTTTGGCAGTTTTTCAGGTCCCGAACATCGAGAGTTGTTTTAAGGCCCTAAACGACATATTTTGGGAAAATAGGGACCAACATGGGGTTTTAATTGATATTGGTCACTCAAAATTTTTATTCCTTGGATATATCTTTCTAACAAGGTATTTTGTGCGTCAAACGAAGATCGTATGCCAAAGTTACATCACTGAGAATTTGATGTACCAATTTACCCAAACGAGGCACATAGTTTTGGTGCTTCATCTCCTAGGGTTAGGTTTTTGGATGTTTATGGTTTTCCATTATTTCTCAATAATAATTAGGCCTTAGAGCCTCATTGTAACACAGTTCAGAGGCATGTAGCTACCACATCTCTTCTCAAAGATAAGCTACCATCGCCTGAGCTATTTTATTTCTATTATGCCTATAAGCTTATTTCAGTTATTTAATATTAATGAAATGAAGTATATTTTATGCTGCATCTCTGAGTTTATGTTCATTTCTGTATTTTATTGCGTTCTTTCATAAATCTGGATCAGTCACCTTGCCCAGTCATGGCCCATTCAACGTATAGACTGCTGATTGGGCATCCTTGGAGGGCCCATTTTTCAATTTTTTAGTTGTATCCCAAATCGATCATAACGTGATATCGGGAGAATCCGATGTTGGATTTGAGTGAAATGAGTTGCATTGGATTTAGGGCGATGAGATATACGCTTTGGAGTTGGTTTCATGCTAATCCGAGCACTTTTAATTTTGAGCATTAAACTGATCCACCAGATGAATATCATTTTGTCTCAATCATGATACTTGTTTTGTGTCGTTGATGGGGGATACATTAAGGCCCTCCTGCGATGGGTCACTTCTTGTCTACATTATCACATTATCTAGGAGGTTGACTTAGAAACACCCCTATGGTACCTTGGTGCTTGCAGACATCAATGGCAAGTTTCCTCCCTCTCGACGATATGTTTACATCATTGGCCTTCGACCAAAAGACTATGTTTGGTGTTCAAATTCAACTCATTTACTCACACCATCAAATTGTATTGTATTAATTTTAGAGCCATTAACCTCATCGGTGGTTTCATTCGCATCTGTTAATGACTTACATCATTGGTTGGTAATCATATGGTGTCTACCATGTTCGACCTCAGCTCATTGATTCACGTGGTTAGACTCGTACATTGGTTTGGTCGTGTGAACGAGATAGAAGACTCCATATCTAGTTTCATCCATCTGGTATGTGATTTGAGGAGTTATACAAATATCAAAATATATGATGCCCATGATCATGCAAAAAATCATCCAATTATGGGTCCACTGGTTGTCATATGTGGACACGTCTTTTGATCATTGTACATGTTATGTTAGCTCATGTGCTGAGTATGGGTATTCCTATCTTAGAAAAAATATGTCATGATATAAATGTATTGTAAAAGATGAATCTCGCCAGTTGTTCTTGATCCCGACTTGTCACAAGGTAAATCACTTCAATTATCAGTCATCATTTCTGACTTTTCTCTTTAGGGGTAAATCTGTTATAGACCATTTTGTCACATCTGGTCAATAGTCTTCCTAATAGGATCATTCAACATCCTATTCCCCCTTATCATCCTCATTGCACAAATCCCTAAGCATGCCTCTTTTGTTCCCCAAAGTTTCTGCCTGAAAATGCATCATCTGAGCCAGTTTTAGGACCAATTCTCCTTGGCCTCTTGTTGGACAACGTTCACCTACAGGTTGCTCCACTGTCGCTGGCATTGATCACCTACATTTTTCTCCCCTTTTGACCTGTGTTGGTTCTAGAAATTCGGAAAAAATAGAGAAATAATGAAAGCTTCCTCTTCCATAAGCTTCTAGAATTTGTTACAACCATTTACCTCAGATAAAACATTCATATCCTATCCTACCCTACTTTTGAGTTTCCATCTCTTATCCTTTGATCCCATCCTCCCATCAAAGGTGGATCTAAAACCTTAGATTGGTAATTGGATAAGAAATCCCAACTTACCCCACTCCTCTATATATTTACAACCTTCTATATGCAAGAGGTTGGATTTTGGAGAGTGATTATACCCTTACGATTTTGTGGCGAGAGGTATTATTCCATGCATTTAGGGTGATTGGGGATACACATTGTGACAAGGAAAAGACAGGACAACTTGCAGGAGCTCTTCTACAAGATCAACACCTATTTATGATTGTAATCTGCTTCCATTTATATTTTTTCCTATATGTGACTTCTTCATTTAATGTATTTCAATACCATATTTATCTATTGAATAGAGTACTTAGATGATACTTCATAGATCCCATAGTTTCTTGGCTTGTGTTATCTGACTATGTAGGTTCTAATTTTAGCAATCAGAGCTCGAATTGGAGCATTCAAGCTAAAGAAGGAACTAAGAATGTGACATATTCTTGGTAGGTTTCATTTTTTCATCTATTTACTTTAAGGAAAGCATTAGGTTCATTGTCTCTTTGTGTTACGCACGAAAATCCCTTCTTCGGAAAGAAGTGATCCCTCTAGCCCAATGAGTGGGTCTAGTAACAACCGTGACAACGAATACAAGATTTCCTAGTTTAACATTAAAGTAATATGAGAGAGGGAGATGACATACTTCACTCCTTATGCATTTGTTTCCTTGAGATAGATATTGATCCTTTCGATTTCATGCTTGTTCCTTGTAATGCCTTCTACGTCTGAATACTTGTAAATAAGATCACATGAAAAATGACGAAAGATACATAGAATATATATATTTCAATTCAAACTACATGACAGATAAAGGAGTATCATGCTAAACCAATTAATATTAACAGATTCATGGGAAGAAAAGCATACTTTGTATTATTAAATGAACAAAGGGAAGCTTACAATCAGTGCCCTAATGTTGGAGGCCTCCTTTGAAGTGGAAATCCAATTCCAAGCCTAGCCTTTCATTCTCTTCTCCTTATTTGTCAAATCGACAACATCTAGGTACAATCAAGCAAAATAATGGAAACCATCAATGACCAACCCAGACTCACTAGCATGGCACTCTTTTATAGTAGAGCTGGAGAGGTTATGGATCCACTAATGAGGGGGAAAGGCCCTATCTCAAAGGGGAAAATATTTGGAGATAAGATCAAGGGTTAAAAATGGGAGTTGTATTGGTGTGTTTAGTATGAGGGTGTATGAAATGCATCGATGCTTGGTAGGGGTGATTGCTATCCTACAAGCAATGTCACAGTGCAAAAATGGGTTGTTAGATGGTTAGTGAAGCATTATAACATGTAGAAAAACTAGTTATAAAACATAGCATACTACAAAAGAGGAGGAAACAAGAAACAACATATACAAATATAACAAAAGCTCAATATCGAGTAAACAAACTAATAATACCAATGGAGAACAAATCCCCTTTTAATAGCTGCTGGTGATAAAAAGAGATAGAATGCTAAAACACTCGCAGTGAGTCCTTAGAGATATGGAGCTCTAATACTCAAAGCAAGGAGGGATCTTCCCTTAAGCTGTTTGCAAGCCTCTCTCTTCTTCTCAAATGAGTGATTGTATAATGGAAAACTGATGCACTTCTCCTTTGGGATTGAGACGTTGGATGGCCAACAAATGAATCCCTTCACTCCTTTGCTGCTTGGACAACACACTACTGGTTTACTCATGGGAAATTTGGCCAACATAACAATGTGTTCTGAATTGTTCTTCTCATGGTGCTGTTTTGTAGGAAAATTTTAAATCTTCTTCCCTCTCTTGGTACAATTGTGGATAGAGTCCAAAGAGTAGTGGTTGATTCCATTGTGTGCTCAGTTGAGGCCTCAAGGTGGCTCTAGGCGGCTGTCATTGGGAAGCCCTGAGTGGAGAATCTTCTTCTTGAAGTGTGCAAAGTGGTCCTGGATGGTGACCTTCTTCCATACCTAGGACCACGCAACTTCTTGAGGTATAACCATGTAGATTTTCATCGCTATCGAAGAAAAGGCCGTGCGAAGCGCTCTATGATAGAGTCTTCTATGCGCGACTTAATAAATTTTCCTTTTGACCTTAGAGAAAGTTAAATTTTCCAGATTCTGTAATGTTTTTCCATCTTGTAAATATTTCTGCTTGACATTTCATGATTTCCTTTGCCTGTCCGATTTTCCACTGATAACAAGAGTATTTGGCCATATCCTCAACCAACAAGTACCAGAACTTTGTTCTCGAGAATTATAGAGGTCGAAGCTTCTGCTCCATTTTTGGAGAACCTGCCTGAAGAATACTGGTGCAACTTTACTGCTGAATTCCCGCGTTGGCAACATTGTTCATAGGTTAAGGACATGGTGACAAGCGTGAGGATATTAAGGGAAGAGCCGTGTTGGGCTTGTAAAATAAGGTTTTTTACAAACTTTTGTAGAACAACTTCAAGACATTTATCTTTTAGGTCTTTGGGGATATCTCAAGAATGCCATTTATGATGAACAAGTTTATACAAATTTTGTCCCTTTGTGACATTTATGACATGAGCGACACAAAAGACGACACTTAGGATAAGGAATGAGGAATGAAACAAAATATTGTGTAAAATATGCCCCCTAAAGCGTGAAAGCATAACCAAAAGTGTTGGTTGAATCACTTTATCATCCATGGCAAGGAATTTGGAAAACCACCATTAGGAGACATGCCAATCAAACACAATACAGTATATGACATCTCTAATATGAACATGCCTAATAACATATCTCTGAATAGGCATCAAATAACATATGAATGCATGGCATGGGTGAAACCATCCGTTTGAAAGAGATCATGGAAATGGATCCACGGTATGGTCGCAACCATTCGTATAGAAAGGATTATGTGTACAATCATGAATACTCAATAACTCCACACAACGTCGATAATAACAGATGTGATATAGGGTCTTCGTCTCTATCTTGATCTAGCCAATATACGAATCTAACCATGTGAATAGATGTGTTGATGTCGAACATGGTAGAAACCACTTGATTACCAGTCGATGATGTAAACTGTTAACATGAGCGAGAGAAACCACTAATAATGACGATGGCCCACAAGGTATGCCAACACAATCTACAAGTGCGAATGAATGAGCTGAATTTGAACACTTGAAGAATCATTCGATCGAAGGCCAATGATGTGAACCTTTCGTCGAATGCGAAGAACTTGTCGTTGAGGTATGCAAGCTCCAAGGTACTGAAAAAGAGTTTCTAAACCATCATCCTGGATAATGAGCTGAAGTCGACAGGAAGTGATCTATCGTAGGAGGGCCATAATGATTCCCACATCATCAACACGAAACAAAGGATTTCTCAAGATGATAGGATTGCTTTAGGATTGTTGCAAGGAGAGTCAAATAAGCAGAGAATGCTTGACTTTACATATAGGATTTCTCTTGAACGTATCAATGACACGACTTAGGAATTTGGTAGCATTTGACTCAAAATACGATCAAAGGTGATGGTGACAAAAAATGATGATCAAACGAGAGAAAAATGAATTTCCCAAACCTAGGAAAGAAACTAACGAATGAAGGATATCACCAACCTGACACAAAATGCAGATGAGCGTCATGTTCAAGCGTGACATGTTGCCTTTAGTAAAGAATACAAAACATGCTTTACTTCCATTTCCCCCCGGTAATTTCTAGCGACTACCTCTTTATTTTTTATGGCAAGCTTGAAGAGGATACCATATGCTTAGCGTATAAGTTCACCCTTTGGATGAATCCATCCTAGTAAGTTTAACGAGCCCTAGGGAGGAGTAACTCGGTCTTGTCACGGTGACAAGTCCTTCTTCGTTTAATTTTTATGAGGCCAACGGAGGGGTAACTCGGTATCTTTTTCATATTTAGGGAGTTTGAAAAAGAGACGAACAATAAAAATCCAAAAGGTCCCTTTTCGTAGATAGTCCCTCGAATACGAAAAGGTAGAAAACAATATCTGAGAGAACCTCTTGATCATGTTTGACCAAGGTATTATTTTTTCGTATTTAGTCTATCTCAGCCTGAAAAAAGGGTTAACAAGCTTGAAAGGACAAGTGATTGAGAATATTTCCATATTTTGGGAGTTTGAAAAGAGCTGAAAGAGGACTCCTCTTGGAGGAAAGAGTGGTATAAAAGGTAGCAATTGGTTCTGATATTGATGGAACTTCCCAAAACAAGTAAAGGTCAAGAGACTGGCTAATAAGACCACTCATCGCAGTGGTTCCCTAGGCAAGGGTAAACAACCAAGTGGAAGAGTATGATCAACCAAACATATGGTGATGATTGAATAAAAAAACCAAGGCTCATCTGGAAAAAATAGGCTGATAAAATGGCAATCACAAGAGGTAGAATGAGAATGATTTCATTTTTACACAAGCTTGAAATGGAGACAAAATATGCTTGAAATTGGTTTCATTGGTTTTACAAGTTTCAAACATGAGAAAAAACTATGCTTGGAATAAGTTTGCATGCCCATAGCATAATGACTCAATTCGAGGTGCATGCCCCCCAAAGCTTTATTTCATTCACCTAAGTAGACTATTGGTTACTAACATGTGGATGGAATTAAGGTTCATTTATGAGATCAAGTGAAAGAATCGACTGTGAATTTACGAGATCTAATCAAAGACTCGAATTGAAACTGGTTTTGTTTCATTTTTTAATGAGCTTAACACAATACAAGAATTATGATCATAACACCTTGTTTCATTTTTTAACGAGCTTGACACAAGAAAAGGAAATTTTCTCCGAACACCTTGTTTCATTTTTTTAAGGAGCTTGACACAAGAAAAAAAACTATGCTCTGCACCTTGTTTCATTTTTTAAGGAGCTTCACACAAGAAAGGGAACTCTGCTCCGAAGACCTTGTTTCATTTTTTAAGTAGCTTGACACAAGAAAAGGATCTTTGCTATGACAAATTTTCATGACCCATAAGAGGTCATGGCTTCCAAGAGGTTCTCATCAGATGGGAGAACAACATGTGGAAATTAGGGTCTAATGCCCCCAGTACATGACGCATTGTATCACCGATTAGATCATCAACAGATGTGGGCATGGAACAAGTTGCCACATAATTAACCTGTAGCGAGGAATATACCACTTGCATGTAAGGACCATTTAGGGATGATGGTTGATTGGTATCCATATTAGGACCAATGAATGACATCTTATCAATGGTCACAATTCTTCCTTCATGTGGGAAACACATCAGACGAAAGAGACAAGAGACAAGAGCTCCCATGACATAAGTATAGTCACACCCAAGGATTAAGTTAAAGTCCAAAGGACCTTGGACAAGCAACACGTCTATATAGATAGTATTTCCTCTTAAAGTAATAGGCAACTTCCGAAGGATCCCTAACAATTGAATAGTTCCTCTATTAAATGCCACCATATTCTGGGTAACAGGCACAAGCTATGGAGAACCTAAAGCTTTTCAAGAAGTGTAGGAAATAATACTAACATATGGGCCTTCATTTATTATTGTGTTAGGTACAACCACATTATAATCCTGTACCGTGATATCAAAGGGCAGGCAAGAAGGAAGACGATATCTTGTCAATTGACTCTAATCAAAGGAAGCGACCATACTGCTTAGGTGGGGTGTCGTGGGAATAGAAGAATTCCCCTTTGTGTTACGAGAACGAGAGGATCACCCTCCTGTACTGTGGGAATAGGAGGATTTCCTTCCAATTCATGGGAATCTGAAGAAACACAAAGAACTTGAGTGGTATGGGGTTCACTCTCTACAAGAAAGGCTTGATAAAATGAAGGTGGAATCAGGTCAACCGTTTCCTCAAACAATGGTTGGTTGGGAACGAACTCGTGGGGTTCACTTTCGGTGAGAGTGGGATTGACCAAAAATGAATTATGATAAATCACTTGATCAACTAGCAGAGGATCAGAGGAAAGATTTCGGTAACGAGTAGGAGGACAAGGCTGAGAAGTTGTAAGGTTATCCAAAACGTTTGAGGCTTCACCCATATAAGAACAAAGGTGAATGTGATGATTCCCTTCACACAACTTACAGGGAAATTTGACTTTACCCTTTATTTCATAGGCCTTACTATAACTAGTTGAGGTTTTATCACCAGCATGATCTCCAGAGGCCGATGGCAAAGGTTGATGTGATCTGGTGGACCACACTTCTAAAACCTTGAGAATACCAGGAGAATCTATAAGAAGGCAGTCGCCATTACATAACTTGCAAGGGAATTTGAATTTGCGGGACTGATTGGAAGGTTTTTGAACATTAGTTTTATCAGTAGTCATGGTCGTTGGGTTGCCCCCTTGCTTATTTTTCTTCTTCTTCTTCATCCTATTCTTCTTCTTCTTAGATTCCTAGTTACTAGAATCCATAATTTCAACATGAGAAGAGGAAGAGTGGGGTGAAGAAACAACTAAAGAAGGTGAGGGGTCAACTTTAGGATCAACATGTGGTTGACATTGTTTAGGTGGAGGGGAAATTGGTTGAGAAGCAGCTTGGAAATTTACAACCATGGGGGTTGAAAATAACCAAACTGGAAAACCAATGGCTAATCCCGAGAGGGACAACATTGTCATATAGGGAGAGTAAAAATTTCCAAAAGAAGGAAAAGGATCAAGATTCCAATCTGAGGGGATTCCTTGATTGGTAAACTCAATAATTGTTTCCATTAGTCCCAACCTAAGATCTGCTAAGGATTTGTGCACAGGTAAATTGTTATTCCGTGGATGGTAAATTTTAGAATTTAACAACAAAGATAAAAAAGGGTAATTTAGGCGAAAGAGATTACCAAGTATCCGTGAACTGCAATATACACCTTGGCGAACCAAGAATTTGATGTATGACAACCAATCTCTGCGAATGTTGTGTTCGGTGTATCACGTCTACAAGGCGGCCGACTCGGTTACCTATGGTAGGATTGCAACCTAATGTGGTCTCCCAAAATATACGCGACGATACGTGGGAGCTGAGTTCGTAGTAGCATTGTCTAATGTATAACTGTTCGATGAGAGTGTCCCCATATACTTACCATACATGGAGCATAGTCCTATATACTTCCATACGTGGGATGGGATATCACCCCCGAAATGCAACACATGCTGTTAGCGATAGTTGCTACGCTTAACGACGTCGTAACATGTCTCTAGCCTAGACCTCTAGATGTTTGTGGTAATTCCAAATTCTCCTTAGGTTAATTGAGGTTCATTTTAATGTTGATATGAAATTAAGCTTCGATTTTGGGCTCAAAATGATGTCACCTGAATTCCTAAGATGTAGATAAATGAGAAAAGGCTTCTTTAGTTTTCAATGAAAGATAAACTAATACGGGAAGAGATATCAAAGAGTGATGCATCAAACAAAATGCAGCAAGAAACCCCCCCCTCCCCCAACTAGCTTTCACCTTTCACTTTTCAAAATTAAAATTCTAAAAAGTAACAACGATTTCACTTTCGCTATCCCAAATGCAACTCATTCAAAAGTAAAATGGTCTCTACTTTCACTAAGATGCACTTAAATCAAATTTGTTTGTTTTATTTATTTATTTATTTATTTTTATTTCGCTTTGAATGAAGAAATGAAAGTGATATAATTAATGCACTTCAAAAGCTTTCACTTATTGAAAATTTGTAATCTATTTCCAATAAGAAATTTCAAAAATTAGTCTTTCAATGCAAGTGATCTTACACATTTAATGAAAAGTAATGAAAACTAAGAAAATGAAAAACCCAATTTCTTTAAACAAGCACAAAGTTCACTATTGTCCTATAGAAGAGAACAAGTATTTCTTGATCGATACAATCAATAAACAAATATTTTAATTTACTTGCAACATCAAGACTCAACCAAAATAAAAATTTACCATTCAAATCATAAGACTAATTTGTGCTTTTCAAAGAGACTGAAAACACTCAAAGAAAGAAAATATGTAATCAAAGAAAAGAAAAAATTTCAAGTATCAAGACACACTAAGGGTTTTCCATAAGAGACCCAAAAAATCTCTATTTTCTAAGACCACCGTGGTCCACCAGTTGACACTAGTGGTTTGTAGTGGGACTGTTCCAACAAAATCTAGTGTTGGCAACGCGACTGTATCTATTAAAAAGCGCACTTAGCAAGGAAAATAGGGATAAAACAAGAAATATCTTAGGAAAATCTTTAGAATTGATACTTTAAAACACTTTCAAGCCAGAATACAGACTAAAAAACAAGCCGAACAAGCAATCATTCAACAATTGGCCAAATTAAGCATGAAGACACAACACAAGAAGAGGGTGAAAAAGGTGTAAACACCCCATCGGAGTCGCCAATTTTTTATGCAGACAAATTCCTTCTTCGAAAATAAGCAATCCCTCTAGCCCAATGATTGGGTATAGTAACAAATGTGACAAAGAATACAAGCTTTCCTAGTTTAACATTCAAGTAATATGAGAGAAAGATATGCCCTACCTCACTCCTTATGCAATCGTTTCCTCAATGTCGATATTGATCCTTTTGCTTCCAGGCTCGTTCCTCATTATGCCTTCTATGTCTGAATACCTGTAAAGAAGATCACATAACAAAATATGAAAGATACATAACATATATATATTTCAAAGCAAACCATATGACAGATCAAGGAGTATCATGCTAAACCAATTAATATTAATAGGTTCATGGGAATCAAAGAATACTTTGTATTATTAAGTGAATAAAGGGAAGCTTACAACCGGTGCCTTAATGTTGGATGCCTCCTTTGGAGTGGACATCCAAGTCCAAGACTAGCCTTTATGTCTATTCTCCTTCTTCATCAAATCAACAACATATAGGCGCAATGAAGCAGAAGAATGGAAACCAGTAATGACCAACCTAGACTCAATAGCATGGCACTCTTTTATAGCAGAGCTGGAGAGGTTATGGATCCACTAATGAGGGGGAAGGGACTTATCTCAAAGGGAAAAATATTTGGAGATAAAATCAAGGGTAAAAAATGGGAGTATTCGACCATATCCTCAACCAACAAGTACCAGAACTATGTTCCTGAGAATTCTATAGGTTTTAGCTTCTGCTCCATTTTTGGAGAACCTGCCTGAAGAAGACCATCATGAATTTACTGTTGAATTCTCGCGTTGGCAACGTTGTTCACAGGTTAAGGACAAGGTGACAAGCGCGAGGATATTAAGGGAAGAACCACGCTGGGCTTGTAAAATAAGTTTTTTTACAAACTTTTGCAGAAAATCTTCAAGGCATTTCCCTTTTAGGTCTTTGGGGATATCTCAAGCATGCCATCTAGGATGAAAAAGTTTATACAAATTTTGTCACTTTGCGACATTTATGACATTTGCGACACAAACGATGACACTTACGATAAGGACTGAGGAATGTGACAAAATACTGTGGAACACTCTATTTTTCTAGGTTGGCCACCAAACCTAGGGAACATACTTTTTTCTGCAATCGTAAATCCCGCATAACAACCTTCCCTCCCCCATGTTAACAAAGAGTCAGATCTCATTCATCACATGACAGGTGGTTTCCATAGCCTAACACCCCCATCGGGGAATCTTTGGAACAATTTGAATTTTATTATGTTTAAAAGTTTTTGTAAGGATGTTTTTATCACTTTTCCTTATTCACACCATGAGGTATACATGGCATGGTGATTTTCAAAACTTGTAAGTATCATTATTTTTCAATTAATAAAATTCCTAAACTAACTAAGAATGAGGACCTAAAGGGGCTATGATACCACGAGAGAGGAAGATGAGGGGTTCTGAGGGAATTTTTACATGATTGCAATCCTATATATGTTTTCCTACCCATTCTACCATTATTGTAAGATTCACTTTTTAATGGTGTCGAGCCTAAATTATGTTAAAAATATTGTTTTCATTGAAGTCAAATATACAAAAATTTATAAAAGTCCAAGATAAAGATTGCAACATGAATATTGTTGGAAATATTGTTTGGATACCATGTATTTGAAGGAATATTTACTTTGAATATCTAGCTAAATGGAAGTATATTATATATGGTTGAATATCTTATTTCAATACCTTTCTAATGGTACATGGAACTCCCTCTAACTCCATAAGAATGAGAAAACATGAAATATTAAGTTTGGTCGGCCCATTTAGAAATTACAAGTTAGCCCAACCAGTGTTACAAGTTGGCCCCATAAGTGAACATATAAGCACTATTAATAAAGGATATATGGGTGAATTTTAAGATCCAATCAAGAATAGATATTATATGTGCAATAGAAGTTGAGGAATACTCTTTGGGTCTTAAAGGTGGAGCAAAAATATGATTGTGGAGTGAACGAGTCATCTTAAATTTTTCGCTATAAATTTTATCCTCGGGTGTTTCATACTATAAACCTTGGAGGATATAGATGTGATATATTCATGTACCTATGGTATAAATTTAATTTTTGTTTTAACTATAATTTCATAGATATGCTCTAAGGAAGTTAGTCTTACTGAATTCTCCTGGAATTTGTTTCAAACATGTCAGCTTGGCATTTTCTCTATAAACTTCTTTATAAGATGTTTGATTGTGAAATATTGAGGATATTTAGAATATATATCTAGGTACCTACTATAAAATTTCATATTTTGGTTCATTTTAATCTATAAGTGTTGAGTAGGAAAATCCCCTCTGCGGACATAGGCGATCCCTCTAGCCCTACGGTGGGTCTAGAAACTACAGTAACATACTAACATCTACCTTCCTAGATTGTAAATGAAATTCAGAGCAAGGAATATGACCTACCTTGTTATGATGCTATGTTGTTGTCTTTCGTCAAAGCTTCTTGATATGTCGTTCTCCTCCAGCATGATACATGCTGCTACCAACGTCCGATTACTTGTATAAACAATCAAGACACCACGACAAGCGTAAAATCACGACAAACATAAAACAATTACAACCTATCTAACTAATCAAGGAATGCTAGAAATCTCATTATAAATGTAAACAAGGGTAGAATATAAACATCGGTTTCATTTTATTATGATAAAGACAAGGGGAGTTTAAAACCAAGCCTTGATGTTGAGGCTCTCCTTCGGCAGGTCCATATCCAAGCATGTTTGCAACACCCTCATACACAAAGGTCCAAGATCTCACTATGTTCCTAACACAAAAACTAAAATCACACTCTGCTCTATTCTCCTAAAGTTATAATTGCTTCTTCTCTCTATGATTGCTGCTTCTAAATAGTTAGCTAAGGCAACAGAGGTGAACGAGGTCTCCTTATATAAAAATGGAGGAGGAGGATATGGGCCCTCAAATAATGGGAAAAAAACTTATCCTTTGGAGTAGTTCCTATTTTATGGGAACAAGAAGCCCAAAGGGGACTCGGCCATATCCTTAAAACAAACTTCCAGCTCTCTGCTTCACAAAGCTTCTAGTCACGGAAGCTTCATTTCTATTTAAAAAACTTTCCAAAAGAGGATCGGCATGATTCAGAAATTAAGACAGAGCGCCGATCAGTGCGGGTCTCAGTGCAAATCTCTGTTATCGGCGCGGGTTAGATAGTGAGACAATGCGATGACCTTGAAAACTAGGTTTTTATAGAGATCTTCTAGAAAATTTGTAAAGGGAGATGAATTGGTAGACAAGGTGCGGTTCAGGGGTATGTATGCCATCCTTTGAAATTACACAAGGGCCATTGTATGGGTCCTCCAAGATCAAGGAACAGGGAGTACAGGGATGGTGAAAAATTGTTATGTAACAGATGCCCCCTAAAGTATGAAGTCCGAACTAGACGTGCAAGGAACTAGATGCTGCTATCAGGAGACCTACAAATCAAGCATAGATACATATACATAACTAGAAAATTTGATGAAAATACATCAATCAAGGTATGGACGCAACCATCCGTAAAAGAGACCATGGTATGGTCGTAGCCATCCATCTAAGAAGGATCACATATAGACTCATGGTATGGTCGCAACCATCCATCTGAAAGAAACATGTCTCCAATCATGAACAAATCACATTTCCTCGCAACTTGAACTCTAGAGAATAAAATCCAGTGTCTTGCGCTCCATCATGACCCAATCAAGTACAATTTCAAGCATGCTAATGAATGAGCTGAAGTCGAACATGCAATAAATTCACCTGATTACCAACCAATGATAAAAGATGTTAACAGGCACGAGAGAGACCACCAATAATGACAATGGTTCTCAAGGTACTACTAGTACAATCCACGAAATGTGAACAATGAGCTGGCGTCGAACTCTCGCAAAATCACCTAATCGAAGGCCAATGATGTGAACCTATCGTCGAATGCGAGCAACTTGCCATTAGGGCATGAAATATATAAGGTACCAAAAAGGAGTCTCTAGATCGACTTCCTAGATAATGAGCTGAAGTCGACAAGAAGTGATCCGTCGAAGGAGGGTCATAATGAATGCCACATCATCGACACAAAACAGAAAATGAAATATGAGTGTTAATCAAGACTGAAACAAAGGATCAAGGAATGTACAATCTGCAGAAGGATTTTCTCTTGAACATATTGACGACACGACTCTGGAATTTTGAAGCATTTGAGTCAAATAGGATCAGAGGTCATGTTGACAAGATTGGTAATCGAATGAGAGGCAAACCGATTTCCCAAAACTATGGAGGCAAAGTGATAGAGTGAAGATATCCCAACCCGACAAGAACTGTAGATAAGTGTCATGTTCAAGAGTGAGATACTGCCGACACAACTGATGAATAACTTCCATTTTCCCCCACTATTTCTAGCGAGTACCTCTTTATTTTTACACAAGTTTGAAGAGGATAGCATATGCTTTTCATATAAGTTTGTCCTTCAGACAAATCTATCCTAGTACATTTTACGAGCCCTAGGAAGGAATAACTTGGTAATCGTCGTGATGACGGAACCAATGTCGTAAAAATTTAAAGAGCCCGACAAAGGTGAAACTCAATGTATTTTCATATTTAGAGAGTTCTAAAAGAGGCGAAAAGAAAACTCCAAAAAGGCCCTTTTTGTAAATAGTCCCTCATACCCGAAAAGGTAGAAAAAAAATATGAAAGAACCTCTTAGTCGTGATTGGATAAGGTATTCCTTTTTCATAAATATTTTATCCCAGCCCGAAAAAGGGGTAAACGTATACTGGGTAAACGATGTTTACAACCTTTAACGAGTTCAAAATGACAAGAGCTCGATAACGTTTTCTTGTTTTGAGAGTCAGAAAAGAGCTGAAAGTTGACTCCTCCTAGAGGAACGAGTGGTATTAAGGGTAGCAACTGGTTCCAGTGATGGTGGAACTGATTAGAACAAGTAAAGGTCAAGAGGTTGGCTAACAAGACCACTCATTGTAGATGTTCCTTAGGAATGGGTAAAATAATCAAGTGAGGGCATATGATCGGCCGAGCGGATGGTAACAATGGAATGAGAAAACCAAGGCTCATCTAGCAAAAAATTCTGATAAAATGGAAATCACGAGAGGTAAAATAAGAATGGTTTCATTTTTACACAAGCTTGAAACTTTTTAGAAAACTATGCTTGAAACCGGTTTCATTTTTACACAAGCTTGAAATGGAAACAAACTATGCTTGGTTTCATTTTTACACAAGCTTGAAAACATGGAAAACTATGATTGAAATAAGTTTACATGCCCCCAACATGATGAATCAATTAGAGGTACATGCCCCCCCAGCTTCATGGCATTCACTTGAGTAGAATACTAGTTAATAACAGGTGGATGGAATGAAGGTTCAATTACAAGATCAAGAGAAAGACTCGACTTGGATTTTACGAGATCTAATCAAAGACTCGAATTGAACGGGAACCTGTTTCATTTTTTAACGAGGTTGACATAGTAAAAGAAATACCCTCATGACACCTTGTTTCATTTTTTAAGGAGCTTGACACAAGAAAATGAACTATGCTCTGATGAGCTTGACACAAGAAAACTAACTACGCTCCGAAATACCTGATCATGACGAATAGGAAGTCATGGCTTCAAAGAGTTTCTCATCTGATGGGAGAACAACACTCTGGAAATTAGGATCCAATGCCCCTAGTACATTGTGTACTACCTCACTGACTGAATTATCAGTGGACGCAGACATGGAATAGGTGGCCACATAATTTACCTGTGGTGGGGAAGATACCACCAACGGGTAAGGATTAGGAAGGGACGATGGAAGACCAAATGTCACATCTAGACCAAAGAATGAAAGCTGATCAATGGTCACGATCTGACATTCATGTGGAAAACATATCACACGAAAGAGGGAAGAGACAAGCACTTCCATGGCATAAGTATAATTGCACCCCAGGAGTAAGCTGAAAAATAAGGGGGCTTGGACAACCATCACGTCTATATAGACAATTTTTACTCCCAAAGTAATAGGTAACTTCGAAAGGATCCCTAATGGTTGACTTGTTCCTTTGTTGAAAGCCAACAGATTCTGAGTAATAGGAAGAAGCTATAGAGAACCAAAAGCTTGCCATGTAGTTGAGGAAAAAATACTAACCGAGGCACCTTCAGCTATAATTGTGCCCTGTACGACCATATTGCAGGCCTGTATAATGATCTCAAAGGGCATGTAAGAAGGAAGACGATTTATCATAAAAATACTCCAATCAAAGGAAGAGACCAAACTACATGGAGGGGGTGCCATGGGAATAAGAGGATTATCCCCCTGTGTTATGGGAGCAGAAAGACCATCTTCCTAGAATCCAGGAACGAGAGCAGGAGGATCACTTTCTTGAACTGTGGCGACAGGAGTCAGAGGATCACCCTCTTGAATCATGGAAATAGGAGGCTCACCCTCCGATCCTGGGGAATCAGAGGAAACAAAATGAACCTGACTTGGATGAGATCCAATCTTGATGGAAAAGACCTGATGAACTGTAGATGAAATTAGTTCGAAATTTTTCTCAACTAATGATTGGTCGGGAATGGACTCAGGAGACTGAATTTTAGAGAGAGTGGAATTGACCGGAGATGAATCCCGATCAATGACTTGATCAACCATCAGATGACTCAAAGAAAACTTTCGGTAACCAACGAGAAGAGAAGACTCCAAAGCCGAAAGGGTATCCAAAACTTTAGAGGCTTCATCCATATAATGAAAGAGGTGAATGGGATGGTTCCCTTCACACAACCTATAGGGAAATTTGATCTTAACTTGTTTCTTATGAGTCTCATTATCTTTAGTTGAAGGCTCATCATCAACATGATTCCAAGAGGTTGATGATGAAGGATGAATCAGGCCAACGGACCACACTTCTAGCACCTTGGGAATACTAGGGAAATTGCGAAGAAGGTGGTCACCCTCACATAGCTTGCAAAGGAATTTTTCTTTGCGAGACGGAGTGGGAGGTTTCTCGATATTAGCTTCATGGGTAGCAATAGTGGTTGATTTCCCCATAGTTTATTTTCCTTCTTCTTCTTCTTCATCTTAGGCACCTGGTTACTAGAATCTAGGCTGTCACCAGGCAAAGAGGAATAATGAGGTGAAGAAATAGGTGAAGAAGGTGAGGGGTCAACCTTAGGATCAACATGGGGTTGACGTGGTTCAGGCAAAGGAGAACTTGGTTGGATAGAGGTTGGAATACTCAGGACCACTGAGGTTGAAAATAACCAAACCAACTGACCAATGGTTAATCCCAGGAGGGATAACGTTGCGATATACAGGGCACCAACATTCCCTAACGAAGGAAAAGGGTTAGGATTCCATCAGAGGGGATCCCTGGGTTGATGGAATCTGGAAATGTCACAATTGGAATCAACCCTAAAGAATCACTAAGGAATATAACTCTAACCAGGAATATTTCATGGGCAGTTAATTTTATAACATCGAAACAATACTTTGCCTTTTCAAGTTTTAAGAGTCAAGAAAAGGAAAAAATGTGACTCTAGGCACTTTTAGTTTGAACGAGCTCGAAAGGACATGTGCTTGATGACCTTTTCAAGTTTAAAGAGTCACAGAAAGATCAAAATGACTACTCAAGAACTCTAGGCAAAAGGGTGTACCAAGCTCCCGTGAACTGCAATATACACCTTGGTGATAAATTGAAAGAGAAATGACCAAGGACTTAACGTACGTGCAGGCAGTTTCCCTGAATGTTGTGTTTGGTGTATCATGGTTACAGGGCGATAGAATTGGCTTCGTATGGATAAAGGATTGCAACCTATGAGGGTCTCCCTTTATATACTCGACCGTATGGGGAGCACAAGTTCGTGCTAGTGCTGTCTAATGCCAAGTGGAAAACGACAACTACTAGGTTTAACGACGTCGGAACACGTCGCTAGCCTAGACTTCTAAATTTGAGCGTTATGTTTCAATTCTTCCTTAGGTTGATTGAGTTCATTTTAAAGTTTATCTTGAAATTATGTACAATTTCAAGGCCTTAGCGAATGTAATCTCAGATCACTAATGCACAATTACATGAGAAAGAATATCATTCCGATTTAATGAACAAATAGCTAAGAGAGGGATATAATTTCATAACAAAGAAGCAAACAATCGAATGCAAGAATGATTCTCCTAATACTACTAACATAGCCAAAGAACAAAACGAAAGAAATTTTCTCTTGTTGTTCACTTTTTAATGAGAAAGATACTAATGAAAAAGAGTACTTTTCATTTTCAAATAGAGAGAAAGAATGCAAATTTTGTTCTTTTATGTGAATGAGAAGCAATAATGCAATTTTACACTAAAAGGACAAAATGAACACTAACTTTGAGAAACTCGAATGAAATGATGAAAACAAAAAGAGACTAATCTAAAGCGAATACAAAACACACCCAAAATTAGACATGCATTCCTTCACGCAAAGAAGGGAATTTCAAATCAGCTCAATGAGCAATGTGATCTATGCTCAACGTGACTGACAGAGGGTCAAACATACACCAATATGACAGTTCAACAATCCTACAACACATAGAATCAAAATAAAAGACCAAGAAATCAGTCAACAAGATGAAAAAATGAATGACTGAACTGACTCATACACAACCTGGAAGCTTAGTGAACATGTGGTTGAAAAAGAAATCAAATACACCTAGAAACCCTAGGATGACAAAGCCACACTGATCAGATGAGGGACAATCAACAATCCAAGTGGACTAATCCAGGGAGGAAAAACCAATCTAGAGGGTAAGATGCACTGGAAAACTCAGGGAAGAGGCCTAAATCCAAACCTAGAGGATTCAGTGTGACTGTTAAGTTGTAATCCGTGATGAACAGGGGAAATCACACCCGTAAAACATGCCACCTGTGCCAATCGGCGCGACTGTAATGAAAAAAGCAATGCTGAGTAAGGAAACCTAAGAAAGGAGAAGAGGAAGCTGAGAAAAGACCAGGCTTATCACTCTGAGAATAGGTGGAGTGGCTTAAAACAATCAAATAAGCAAAAAAAAACAGAGATATGGAAATACGACCAAAGTAGGACAAACAAGAAAAATTCCAAAACAAATCAATGAGAGACGACAAACACACTAACCTCCCCAGTGAAGTCACAAATTTGTTGAGCAGGCAAATCCCCTCTGCGGATAGAGGCGATCCCTCTAGCCCTAGGGTAGGTCTAGCAACTACGGGAACATACTAACATCTACCTTCCTAGATTGCAAATGAAATTCAGAGCAAGGAAGATGACCTACCTTGTTTTGATGCTATGCTATTGTCTTCTGTCGAAGCTTCTTCATCTGTTGTTCTCCTACATAACGATACACACTGCTACCAACGTCCAAGACACCACGACAAGTGTAAAATCACGAAAAACATAAAACAATTACAACCTATCTAACTGATCAAAGAATTATAGAAATCTCATTATAAATGTAAACAAGAGTGGAAGATAAACATCAGCTGCATTTTATTATGATAAAGACAAGTGGAGTTTACAACCATGCCTTGATGTTGAGGCTCTCCTTCGGCAGGTCTGTATCCAAGCACGTTTGCAACACCCTCATACACAAAGGTCCAAGATATCACTATGTTCCTAACACACAAAAACAATCACACTCTGCTCTATTCTCCCGAGGCTATAATTGCTTCTTCTATCTATGATTGCTGCTTCTAACTAGCTAGCTAAGGCAACTAAGGTGAAGGAGGTCTCCTTATATAACAATGGAGGAGGAGGATATGGGCCCTCAAATAATGGGAAAAAATATTATCCTTTGGAGTATTTCCTATTTTATGGGAACAAGAAGCCGAAAGGGGAATTCCTCGGCCATATCCTCAAAACAAACGTCCAGCTCTCTGCTTCGCAAAGCTTTCTAGTCATGGAAGCTTCGTTTCTATTTAAAAAAAATTTGGAAAGAGGATCAGCACGGGTCAGAAATTAAGACAGAGCACCGATCAGCATGGGTCTCCGTGGAAATCTCTGCTATCAGCGCGGGTCAGACACTGATACAAAGCACCGACCTTGAAAACCAGGTTTTTATAAAGATCTCCTAGAAAATTTGTAAAGGGAGATGAATTGGCAGACAAAGTGTGGTTCGGGGGTTTTTATATTATCCTTTGAAAGTACACAAGGGTCATTGTATGGGTGCTCCAGGATCAAGGAACAAGGAGTACAGGGACAGTGACAAATTGCTATGTAACAATAATATATGCTCTAAGGAAGTTATGCTCTCTAAATGCTCCTGAAATGTGCTTCAAACAGACCAGCTTGGCATTTTCGCTATATCCTTTTTTTAGATGTTTCAGAATGTGAATTATAGAGGAGATAGAGAAGATACTTGAAGGTATCGATGGTATAAATTTCATACTTTTATTCATTGTAATTTTGGAGATATGATCTAAGGAAGTTAGGGTTCCTGAATATTCTCGAAATATGCTTCAAACATGTCAACTTGGAATTTTCACTATAAATTTTCTTTTGGGATGTTTCAAAACATGAAATATTGAGGATATGGAAGTGATATATTCATTTACCTATGGTATAAATTTCAAACCTAGTTTGATATAATTTAAATTATATTCTCTAAGTAAGTTAGGTTTCATGAATGCTCTTAAAATCTGCTCCAAACATGTCAACTTGGCATTTTCGTTATAAAATTATTTTTGAGATGTTTCAAAATAGGTACCTGTGCTAATATTTTATTCTTTGTTTCACTATAACTTTGGATATATGCTCTAAGGAAATTAAGCTTCCTCAATGCTCTTGAAATTTTCTTCACACAAGCCCACTTGGCATTTTCAGAATAATTTTTTTCATAGATGCTTTATAATATGGTAGAACTTTCATACTTTGGTTCACTATAATTTTAGAGATATGCCCTCTTGGAGTTAGGGTTCATGAATTCTCCTTAAATTATTCTTCAAATAGATAAATTTTTTCATTTTTGCTATAACTTATTGTTTGGGACTTTTCATACTGTGAAAATTTTAGAGATCCAAGGAAATATACAAAAGTGCCTCGAGCAAAAATTTCATATTCATATTTGAAAAATTGGATACATGGCATGTTGTACACGTTTTTTCTTCTGAATATTCCTAAAACAACAATTTTGGAAGAAGCATACCTAGTGAAAGTAAAAGCAACAAGCAGGCTTGGTGAAGGCAGAAGCAACTAACAGAAATGGTGAAGGAAAAAGTAGCTAGCAGACTTAGGGAAGTAGGTTGGTGCCTATGAATATTTTTAGCAATGGTGATTAGTGTCTATTGCAGGTTGATACCTACAAAAATTGTAGGAAAAAGGATTGGTGTCTCCTGTAGGTTGGTTCCTACAAAAAATGTAGCATATGAGATTGGTGTCTCATGTTGGTTGGTGCCTACAAACCTTACAACAGGGGGGGATTGGAGTCTTTTGTAGGTTGGTTCCTACAAATTTTGTAACAATATATTGGTGCCTACAAATTTTGTATGAGTAGTTTGGTACCTACAAATATCTGTTATAAGAAAGTTTTCATTTCTATATGGTGTTCTATATGTGAGGTTGTTTTGATATGATTCATTAATGTTTAAATAAGTAAGAAATTGCCCTATATTGATTCACCCCACCCCGCTCTTAGTATAAGTGTGAATCCAACAACTTATAATGTAAATTAGAGATAATAGAAGTGGATGAAACCAATTCGTAAATATAGTTAATGACCTCCTTAATTCTGGGAAATTTGTCCCCAACATAACTAAAATAAAAAAAACTTGGTCTAGAACTCTTACTTTTCATCTTTCAATCATGCAAAAAGAGGAAAATTTTGAATAGAAGGGACAATTCTTTTTGGGTAAAGGATAAAAGTGAAGAGAACATAGTTTTAGCTTAGGAAAACAAGGTTGTAATAATACAAGATTTAATATGCGATGAAATGGAGGCATTAGAACTTGTTGATGCCTCGAAAATAGTTGCAACAACAATCAAGGATAACCACCCGGTCGAGAACTTAAAAATCGTTCCTTTTCTGTTTGGAATAGCGGCTCCGACTGGGGATGATGGGACCAGTTTCCCAATATAGTATAATTGAATGGATGTGGGTATTTTATAATTGAATGTAACTTGATAATGGAAGTGATAACGAGCTAACAAAGTATATATACCTATCTATTTCCTGAGATTAATTATGTTTCTTTATATGTGATCTTGAAAGATTATCCTAAGTATATGAGAATGAAGATTACCAAATACTTATAGAAGTGAAAAACATTTAAAGTTAATTAATTTGATTAAATAGTTAATAAAATTAATTGATTAAGCTCATATCACATTAAATAGTTGTATGTCTTGTATATATATTGAAAGATAACAACCTTTGCATGTTCAATAGTGAATTAATAAACAATTGTGTTAAAAAAGACACATATAATAAAACAATATAAAAGAGGTATGACTATCAATTACATAAAACAAAACAATAATATAAAGATAGAAGTACCATGTATATCTTAACTCTGCTCATGGAAGAAATAGCCTTTGGTCCAGTATTTCTATTTAGATGATTTCATGAGTACAAAAGTGCTACTTCCCAAAGTCTTCTTTACAAAATTTCAGGACCTTTCTTTGTAGACATGAAATGGTTTATATAGTAAATACTAAAAGTATAAAAATAGAAAATACATAAATTATTGAGGAGGTTTAGACAAATCTCTTTAAAATAATTGAAAATAAGACATAAATAGAATTTGTTGGGTGGTTCGCTCAGGAGTGCGATGTTGTGTCCTTTCCCATTTGTTGCTCGAGTTGATGAATATATAACATTGGTTGTACTTTAGGGGGTTGAGCTAGCATGATGCACAACTTCCCAGTGTAAACCAAATCTGATAGTGGTGGAAACATATGGGATGAGGTGTCAGTTAAGAAGCGCAACATTAGCCATTGACTGTGTGGCTTCACCAAGTATTGCCAACACTTATCCCAGTCAAGCTTTGCTAGCTTCCTAATGTTTTCAACCTTTTCCTTTGACATTTCTTGCCACGATTTAATCAGATCTTTGACATTAGGGAGAGAACCAGGTGGACATTATTGGATTATATTGGCATTAAACAGATTATTGCTAACAGTTTCAACAATATTGTTGGCTTGCTCTGAATATTGTTCTCTCTGTCTATTTCAGATGTATGTCCCAATCAATAAATAGGATTTCTTTTTTGGAATCCTAAATTATGGGAAGATTTTCTTTTCGGCCCTCTACATTGTCCTGCCATGTGATGTATTCAGTAATTTTTTCATCAATGTCATAAAAGTTCATCCTAAGGTCGGCCGATTGATTCATCAGTGAATCACTTTTATCACACAGATCATTGATTATTTTCAGCTTTTGAAAAAATACTACTTTTTGTTGAGACAACAAGGTGTTGAGTTCCAAATCTTCCTTCTTGAAGTCATCTATATTTGGGTTATCTTTCAATTGTTCCACTGTGAACTGCAGTTGATGAATTTGAGAATCTTTGACATTGATGTCAGTTTGATGTTGTAACTTCAATTGATCCAAGCTTTGTTGAAGTTGTGACACTTGTATTTGTAATTAATGATTAACATTATGTTTCTCTGCCAACAATTCTTGTTCCAATTGTAGAATTCTTTCATCCTTCTCTTTGACTAGTTGTTGAATTTTTGATGCCTTATTAATTGTGGCATATGCATAAGCACCAACAAACTATGTCAACCTTGTCAAATATTTAGATGGATCAGTTTATGGATCTTTCCACACTACTTCCATGGGTATGTCATTGGGGAATAATGCTTGTGTTTGATCAACTCATCTTCTCTTTCTCTGTCTGCTCATTACAACCCGATGTTTGGGACTGTAAAATATGTAGAGAGGAGAGATTTATTCTAACTTTGGAACAATATCAGATGAAAGGAAGGTCAGGATGAATTCAACTTCCTCCGTATTGACTGCCTTATCCAAAGCCCCAATAGTGGGTGGGTTCTGACTCTTATCTTGAGGTGTGCTGACCGTCTCTTCAAGATCAATGATTTCTTTATTTTTTTTTCCTTTAAGTTGATGGTCAAATTGATTCCATAATTTATCCAATTCATTGTTGAATAATGGAGTCTGTTCTTTAGTTGATTTAACTTCCTTTTCTCCTTGTAGGACCTCGGTACCCTTGGGAGGTTGTTCAAGTTTCTATTCTTTCTGTGAAATAGGTTGAGACACCTTTAAGATGTCGATATGGATACTCTCCAACCTTTTGTTCTTGTATTCTTCAAATTGGTCTTGTTTTTCAGTGCTAAGACGCATTGCTGCTAGATTTTCAACCTGTAAATATGTCTTAGAAGATTCGAACAAATAATCATAGTCATTATTTTCATGAATGAATTGTCTGAAATTTACTTGAGTTGTATAGTTTTCGGCTATTTTATTAGGATCAAACTGTCTGTTGGGAATAGTATATAGCTTTAAGCACTGAACCTAATTTTTTTCCAGTCTAGCATGTTTGAAGTTTTCTAGAGCATAAACACAACATTGGATAGGAAAGAAGGCCAAGAAGTTTTTTTAGCTTCTTTCAAAGGCATTTTTAACCCACTCCCAGTTGTTTGATAAGCAATTTCCCTTGCAAGGATATTTTCTAGTACATATAGTGGAAGGACATGGGGTTTGGAAAGACTTCCATAAACTCTGACATATGTAAATAGTTCATTCCCAAATAATTTTCCTATGGAAGTGAAATCATCTCGGGCTTCGTTTGAAAACCTTGGGCTTTATCACCAAAAACATCTTGGTGAATTGGTAAAATGACTCCATGGAAGATTTTGTAGAAATGAGAATCATACTTGGATTCCCAGAGGATACTATGGTAAACATGGATAGGAGTAGGGTCTTGAATGGTCCATTTACATACCATGTTTTGGAAATATGAAGTAAAACACATTGCTTCCATGATATAATCACTCATAAAAAATGGAGGAACTATCCTAGAGGTAACAATATGATTCTTTCTATAGGATAGTATTTTTGAGGCAATATTATTGGAAAGAATTGTTCCCCGATCCATAATGTATGAGTCTGATACAACCTACATGAAAGGGACCCATTCAATGAAGAATTTATTTGTATTAGGAGAACAAAAAAGCCTACACATCATAGTGGAAATGTAGTAATAGGGACCAACAAGAGGAGATACATAATACATACCCTTATCGTCAGGTTTGTGCTTGTTAGGGTTGTGCCTCCATTGACTTATCGGGTCTCGCTATAGCTTATTCTCCTTTGAAAACTTCTCAAGGAAACTTTTATCTATGGCTCAGGTATATGATAAATTTTATTCAAATCCTCTGCCGTAAATGACCCTATCACTGTATCTCTTGAGGTCATAAATGTCATATCACCGATGTTTAGATTGTCAATTACCCATTTGACCATATCAGTATATGGAACAATCTTTGGGCAAGCAAAAGTTCTGTGGAGAAAGGAGTTGGAAACTTCACTAATAGAGGTTTTGGAAGATGTCACATCATCATTCGTGGCTACTCTCTTAATTATCCTGGGTTTCTCGTCTTCAAATAGATTATACATGGATTCCCATGAGGAGGAACCACTTTCCGGAGCACATGTTCTGTCAGAGAAAAATTTCGACATCTCTGTTACTTCTGAAGTGGGGTGTGCTAGGTATGGAGGAGCCATGGGTTTCTTGGTATTATTTGCAACCTTTGATATCTCAAAATAATGTTGCTTTTCGGGACTAGCTTGTAGTAAGAAAAATAGGGAATGAAGAAAAATACTAACAATGCAAAAGCGACATAGCAATAAAAAATTGAAATGATGGCGGATATAGTTTACACATGAAAACATATGAAACGCTAAATAACAAGCCATCAAATCACTTTGGAGGCTCGAGACCATCATACCGTTATGGCTGTGTAATAATGAGAAATGTGGGTTCATGTTCTTGACTTAGACACTTGGCGTTTAATTAAAATATCACATCGCAACTTTGTTTGGGAGCATGAATCTTAAAACATGAGATATGTTCATTTTTACGATTGCGATCAAGGTTTTACCCTTTAAATAATCCTTTATTTCTTTATCGGCAGATTTGGAACAAGTATAACTTTGGAGGGGCAAGAGTGCTGGGGGTTTTGTGATGCGATATCTATATCACAATTGAAAAATCAATGATTTTGTGAGTGTTTTGAGGGATAGTGGAAATGCAATGAATTTTGGCAGAAGTGCAATGCGATATATCACATTGGGAGTTTTGGAAGCAAGCATGGTAGATGGTACTAAATAAAATTGCGATTTGTGATTTGCGATGGATGACGTGGCAGTGAGCAGGTCCCACCAACGACTCTTATGAAATAATTCTTGTCGGGGAACCTTTTCCTTTGTTATTTATTTTTCTTTAACTTTGAAAGTCATTTTGCCTTTTATACGTTCAGATATATTGCATCACAACTTTTAAGTTGAGCATTTTGTGGGTTTCTTGTTGCATATGCGATATGTGATGTGAGATGAGGGAATTTATACATATTTCCCACTTAAGTTCTTCGGCCAAAGGGATATGACCTAATCCTTCAAATATCATATTCGTATCTTATATAAAACATGTTTTATTGTCCTAACTTTAAAAATTAAAAAGGTTCCTCAATATTTTCTAAGGTATCTATACACAAATAATGGGGGTTGTTGAATAGCACAACAATTGGAAATTCACTAGAAGAACCAGTTATCTCTGATTTATAATAATGAAATTTCTAAAAGTTTCAATAAGTAAAAATTATTAAAGAAAGGAAAACTATTTTCGAAATATTTGAATAAGTAAAATTACTCTGAATAAAATAAACTCATTATGTTGTAATCTTTTTAAAAACCTTTATAGATGAAAATATTTAATTATCTATATCAGTGATTTAATTGGTTATAAAGATAAAGTAGGGCGCTTTCGAAACTTAGCCTTTTGATATACTCATTTTGTCATAGGTAGAGCCACTGTTGCCAACAACCATTCATAGCCTCTACAGGGTTACCTTTTAACCATCAATGATCCAGTATCTCATCCATTTATGATTTCAATCCTTAGAGATAAATTCAAATATATATATATATATCCATTGTCCTAGTTTGGTGGCCCAAAAGTGACAATGCCATTCACTCGTTGTAATTGAGCTAAACAAATTGGCTCATGATGAGATCCCTTGTCTTATGGTTAAAATGATCATAAGCCGTTACTCTGGTTTGAGATTCAGTAGTGGTAATGTTAGCCTATTATTTCCCTATGATCATGGTAAGCAGGCTCATGATGAGACCTCTTATCTTTTAAGTTTAATATATTTTTGAATTACACTATAAAAGAGTATAATTAATGGATGGGGAGAATCATTGACTCCTTAAGAGTTGTATCTAATACTTTTGTGATCCATAAAGTAGATATATGTCTTTCAGATTAATCACATTATTATGATTTGGTCGATGTTTCGAACCAGCTAATGTGGTTCATCCCTAGGACAAGGTTCCACATTAGCTGTTTCGAAACATCGACCAAATCATAATAATGTGATTAATCTGAAAGACATCTATCTACTTCCTTACGAGTTTTGATGACAATTTAGAGTTAAATATGTTGAGTTACAAAATAGTGTTTTCTTTGTGAAAGAAAACCTTTCTTGATTGATAATAAGATCAAAAGACTATATGAATTTTTGAGGTAAAAGAATTTACAACTTTAATGGAAAAAGATTTCAGAGTTTTATGATAATTATCCAATTTTTCAATTAATTTCAAAGTGAAAAATCATAAAATGATAAGAGATGTTTACAAAAACCAAAAGTATGTTATTTAACATTATTTTCTATGGACCTAAATATGTAAATACAAATATGTTTTACGGTAGAATAAATGTTCTTCTAAGAAAATATTTTTTTAAGAATAAGCCCATCAACAAGAAGAGATTCTCTCTTTCCTTGTAGATCTTGTAGTATGAAAGTTGATGGGTCTATTTGCTCAGCAATTTGAAATGGTCCAAGCCACATTTTTTGGAATTTGGTATGCTTACCTTTTTCCTCATGTGGCTTGTCCATTTTGGGATAGGATCTTGTTGTGCTATTAAAAAACCTTCATTATTTTAGAATAGATACCTTAGAGAAAATAATGGGGACCCTTCTAAATTTTTAGGATAAGAAAATAAAATTTTTGTGAGTTATACGAGGAAATATGAATCAAAGTCATAAGCTTATTGCCTTGTATACTTAAGAGGAAAACTCAAAAAAGGCCTAAACGAAAAACACAAATCGCAATCGCAAATTAAAAATCACAGAAATAGCAAGAAACATGCTAAGTCACTCCACATGAACTTTGCAATGCAATATCTCCCAAGACCTCGAAACATGAAAAAAAGGATTTCTAGAGAAAAGGGGCAGTGAAAGCGGAAAATCAATAATAAAGGAAAAATGATCCCCGATAAAGATATATGTCATAAAAAGAGATTAGTGGGACCACCTTTGCCACGTCACCAATCGCAATTACAAGAACGTATTTTCTCTCGCGACATATGTTCCACCCCGCCTTCATTTCCCTGATGTGATATATCGCATCACATCTTCGCCATCTATCATCCTTCTGGCTTCCAATTTCGCCCAGACCATGATTGTGATGCGATATCACATCACAATATTAGTTACCCGTCTCTTTCCCAACCAACATTTCAAAACCTTTAAAAAATCATTTCATATACTAAAGCATGGTTTGGAAAGGGAAAATATTCAATCACAATCAGAAAAACAAAGTGCGCTTGGTGTTTTGAGCCCTTGACACACAGATTAAACTACGATGCAGGATGTTTTATTTTAAAATGCGGAAGTGTCCATTTATTCACGTGAATCCATGTTTTTCGTAAATGCATAATCATAACGATCTGATATACCTAAGGCTCCAAATAATATTTGATTGACAGTTAATCAATATTTTAGATTTCTTCGCATGTGACACTATATTCTTCATCATTTCGGTTTAATTGTTACATTGCTCTTGCATATTGTTTTTTCACTACTTGTTCTTCCTATTTACAGGAAAGTCCAAAGGAATAGTATTTCTCCAAGATGTCTAAGGCTACTAAAAATTCAAAGAAACTTATGGCTCCTGCTAATCCTACATCTTCAATTACAGAAGTAACCAAGATCCTGCCCCTATTTTTAGACATTGCATGTGATTCATAAAGTGGTTCTGCATAATGGGAATCAATTTATAGGGTTTTCCAAGATGAAAAACCCCACATAGTCAAAAGGACATCTACAACAGATGCCCCTAACTCCTTAGAATCTACAATTTTTGATGTAACCAACTCTTTTCTTCATATAATTGCTATGCACCCTAAGATTTTACCATATTCAGATATGGTGAAATGGATTATTGACAATCTTACCATTGGTGACAGAACCTTTCTCACGACAAGAGGCACAATGATAGGGTCATTTTGAGCAGAGGATTTGAAGATAATGAACCATATATCAGACCCCCAGAAGGTGTATGGAAAATATTTCCTCGAGCAATTTTCCAAAGAAAACAAGCTGCAATCAGACCCTATAAAATAGTGGAGGAACAACCCCAACAAACACAAGCATGATGACAAGGGTATGTATTCCACTACTTCTTTGGATGGTCCCTAATGTTATGTTTCCATTGTGATGTGTAGACTGTTCGTTTCACCCAATACCACTAAATTTTCAATTGAATGGATCCCTCTTATGGAGGTTGTCACATACTCCTACATTATGGGTTGGGGTACCATTTTTTCAAACAATATTTCTTCCCAGATCCTTGAATACAAGAAAATCATTCTTTTACTTCCAAGAAAACCCCCCCATTATTTATGAGTGCGTACATCATGGATGTTTTCTGTTTTACCTATGATTTTCCAATCATGGGTTGGAAATGGACAATCCAAGGTCCCATTCCTATTCATGTTTACCATGATATTATGTGGGAATCTAAATATGAATCCAATTTTTTTTTTTTTTCATGGAGTTATTCTGCCACTCTTCCAAGATGTCTTTAATGAAAAATCCCCAAGATTGTCTAAGGAAGCTCAACCTGAATTTACAAGTATAGGGAAACGGTTTGGTGAGGAGTTATTTACTTACATCATAGTATATGTAAGAATTATTGAACCCCATGTAATCCCACTATATGTGCCAGACAAACTTCTAGCCAGAGAAATTACTTACCAGACAATGGGGTATGGATTGACTAAAGCCTGAAAAAGGCAAAGAAAGCTTCCAGACCTACCTTTCCCATTCACCGTAGTGTTTATGCATTGGACAATTTCAAACATGGTGGATTAGAAATCGATCAAATCCAGTGTTTGAAATTATTTACAATTCCTAATAGACAATTTGATCCAAATAAAGTTTCTCTAAATGTTACAACTCAGGTTAAGATCAAACACTTCCTTCATGACGAAGATGATTATGATGATTTATTTTAGTCTTCCAATACTTATCTAGATGCTGAAAAGTTGGTAGCCATGCCCCTCAACCCTGAGAAAATGGAACCATTCAAATAATACAGAAACAATAGGTTGGAAGGGATCCCTATAGACATTTTAGAGGTATCCTAACCTATTACACAGAAAGGTCAACAAGAATAATAGGAAAAAGAGCAACGTCCTAAGGATACTGAAGTCCTTAGTAGATCAAAAGAAGTTAATCCAGCAGAGTTATAGACTAATAGCCCACTATTTTCCAATTATCTACAAGAAGTATGGAAAAACTTCAATCAAAAACTTAAGGGAGATCAAGTAGTAGTGATCATTGATCATCAAGATACAGTTGAAACACCTCATGAAAAAAGTCAGAACCCGTTTACCGCTAGGTCTAATGAAAAATATCTTAACACAAAAGGAGTTGAATTCATCTTGACCTACCCAACATCTGAAATAATATTGAAGATAGAGGAAATCCCTACTTTGGATATCTTTTACAACCCAAAACATAATGATGTCATGAGTAGACAAAGGAGAAGGAGGAGGAGAATTGAACAGTCACAGGATCTAGTTCTTGGTGATGTGCCCATGGAGATAGTTTGGAAAGACACATTGCAGGTGCTTATGCATCTGCCTCTATTGATAAAGCCACGGAAGTGCAACAAATAGTAAAGGGGAAGAATGTAAAAATCCTTCAGCTAGAGCAAGAAATGTTGGCAGAAAAGCAGACTATTAACCTACAACTTCAAGCACAAGTCACATAGATTCAAAAAAGTATGGATCAACTAAAATTCCAGCATCTATCTGACATTGGTGCTAAGGATGCCCAAATCCATCAACTGCAATTTACTGTGGAACAGTTAAAGGATAATCCAAAATTGGATGATTTTAAAAAGGAAGCACTAGAACTTAAAACTTTGTTGCCTCAACAACATGTTGTTTTTTGTCAAAAACTGTCTAACATAAATGAGCTGTGTGAGAAGAGTGATTCACTAATGAACCAAGTAGCTTAATAGAGGATCAACTTTGATGAAATTGATCATAAAGTCTCCCAATATGTCACAGGGAAAGATATTGCAGAAGGCTGAAAGGCCAATATTCACAGGATCAAAGATTCTAAAAAAGAAATCGTGTTCACCGATTGGGATATAAAATTAAAGCAAACAGAAAGGGAAATTTGTAGGGCAAGATATGTTTCCAATAACATTGTTGAAATAGTTAGAAAAAACCTCATTTCTTTAATATAATTGATAAATGCCCACTTGGTTCTATACCTGTTGTGAAATATTTGATAAGACAGTGGCAAGAGATGTCAAAAAATGAAGGAAAAAAGCATCATAAAATTGGAGAAGCTTGATTGGGACAAGTACTGGAAGCACTTAGTCAAGCCACATAGCCAATGGCTAATGTTGTGATGTATAATCAATACTTCCTCTTACATGATGCCTCCACTATCAGATTCGGTCTATATAGGACAACTGCGCATCAGGCCAGGCCAACCTCCTAAATTTTAGCCTATGATAGACATCTTTCAACTCAAGGAACCAATGAAAATAGAGACAACACCACACTCATGAAGTGAGTCATCCCAAAAAAATCTATTTCTATCTTTATTTTAATTATTTTAAGGAGAGTTGTTTAAACCTCCTGAGAACTTTATGTATTTGCTATTTTTATACTTTTTATTTTACTATATAGACACTTTCATGTCTTTGAAGAAAGGGTCCTGAAATTTTGAAAAGAAGACTTTACAGAAGTTGCACTTTTGTACTCATAAAGTTTCTCTTAATAGAAAGAATTGACCAAGGACTGTTTTTCAAATGAGCAGAGCTAAGATATATGTGGTATTTTTATCTTTATTTTGATGTTCTGTTTCATATGATAAATAGTTTAATTTCCTTATGATGTTTTTGTTATATTTATCCTTTTAAATATAGTCCGTCATTAATTCACTTCTGAACATGCTTAGATTTCCATTTTTAATACATGAACAAATACATACAATTATTAAATGTCATATGTGCTTAAATAATTGATTTGATTAACTATTTGATCAAATCAATTATCTTAAATTGCTTTACATTTCTATAAGTGCCTGATAAATATTAATTTACATACCCTTAATATCATCTTTTAAATCACATAAAAATGAAATATAATTCATCTCGGGATAGAGATATGTTTATATACTTTTTATTATTGTTATTTACTCCCATTCATGAAGTGAACTTTATAAAATACCACCCATCCAATCAATTATATTTCATTGGGAAACTGGTCCCATAATTCCCAATCGAAGACACTATCTCAAACGGATAAGGGACGATTTTAAAGTTTCCGACCGGGTGGTTTTCCCCCGATGTTGTTGCAGTGATTTTTGAGGAATCAACATTTTTGGTGCTAGAAGGAGGGCCACTAGTCTATAAATGGCACCAAAGCCTAATCCTCAAACCAAAGACCATTAAGAGAGGAAATCCCCCTCCAATTCTTCTACAACTTCAAGCACATGCTCAAAATATCCTACCTTTAGATCAGAAGTTGTTCAATTTCCTCCCAAGTCTCCTAGTTTAATTCCCAAAGAACTCTCCCCTGACTATATTCCAGAATCACTTGAAGTACAAAATTTGATAAAGAAATTAGAAGAAATTTCTATTTCAGCATAAAATCTCGTCCTTTCTGAAGCCTCTGAAGGAAGTGTTACCTCAAATTTTCAAGGTACTGGCATATTTACTCGTTCTAAGAGTAAAAAACTTCGAATAAATCCATTTGAGTTTCCTCTTCATTCCTATTGTAGGAAAAATCCAACATCTAAAACTAAAACATCTGCTAGTGAGATTCTCTCATATTCTCCTCCTCAAACTCCATCATTCATTCCTCCTTCATTTGCATCATCTCAACCAATTTTATCATCTACTCATATCTCTTCATTTCAGTCAACTAGTGTTGCCTCAAGTAATACTATTTCTATGGTTGTTTCTTCTTCAACTACATCCACCTCTGGAACTACCTCTTCTTCTTCGAATCCTCCTTCAGGATAAACCAATCCTTCAGGTCATATAATGGGAAATAGACCATGGACCAATCCGAGAGTTATTCAATTAGCATGTCCTCTCCATTATTTACCCAAAAATCCAGAAAGATGGTTGCCTAAGTATAATCCTGATGATGGCCTCCCTGCTGAAGAGAACCTCCACAATTTTATGCTTGCAATGAACCTTAATGCAGTCTCAAAAGAATATTGTGTAGTAAGGTTGTTTCCCTATACTTTCCAAGGATCAGCTGGATCATGGTAATTTTTGTTACCATCAGGTACTATTACTAGCTGGGACATATTCGAAGAGAAATTTCTAACTAAATTTGGTGATGATCATACTACTTCTGCTCTCATAAATGATCTTTCAAATTTGAAAGCAAAATCAGGAGAAAGGATCAAAGATTTCAATTCCATATTTAACAAATTGCTGAATAAAATCCCAACTACATCCAAACCTGGTGTAGATGTACAGATCAAATGGTACATATCCTCTCTCCCTTCTAATATAGCAATTTTTGTAGATAGATCCAATAAGGCTACCTTTTTAGAAAACATGCAATAAGCCTTGTTTGTAGAACAAAGAATTATTGCTCTAGAGAAAAATATTGCTCCGAAGATAGAAAGCCTAAAAAAGTCACATTCAAGGATAAGCCCAAAAATAAAACACCTAAGGATCCCTTCGATATTGAAGGTTTACAAAAATTTCTCAAAACCATGTCTAATGAGATGATAGAAATAAAAAACAAGTATCAGAGTCCTCTTCGAAGAAACCTTTTAGATCTTTCAAGAAAACTCAGACTTCAAATCCTTAGCCTCCAAATGTAATCTCTAATGCTGATTAAGATCAATATGAAGATGATGAAACAATATTGTCTACATATGAATCTCAGGATGGAGAAGTGGTTGGAGTTCATGGTTCATGGGATTTCATCCTTCCTACATCCGATAATGAAGATGATCATGAGGCATTTACAGTTAGCACTAGAAGTAAAAACCCTGTTGATCTGCCACAATATTCTCAAAAACATAAATCTTCAACCCCTATTGCAAAAGTCAAAGTTTTTAATAAAAATAATTCTTCTACATCTCCTCAAACTAGCCCAACTTCTTCCAACGCTCCATCTACATCAAAGACCTTAGTGGTTTCAGATACCATTGAGTATAATATAGTGGAAGAAATGTAGAAATTCAAAGAAAAAATCTCCATGTATGAGGTGATTAAATTAAAGCAGCAATAGAAAATCCTACTCAAAGAATTGAATGTGGTTCTTGCCTCTCCTTTACCTACTCCTGTCACTTCTAAAGCTTAAAAAGGAGTAGGTAAACCTCCCACAGATTCATCAAAAAATATTGATGCCTATGATTTTATCCTAATTGGAGACAGATCCAATTCTCACACTCCTCCATTCCTTTTGACTTTTGAAGTTTTTAATAAAAATGTGCACAATTGCCTGATAGACTCTAGGGATTCTTCAAATATAATTCCATATTCTGTTTGTTTGAAGTTAAACATTTCACCCTAAAATTCTGTTGTACGCATTGTTCAATTGGATAGAACCAAGGTCAGAGTTTTAGGAGAAATGAATTTTTTCCTTATTAGACTCACATCTAATTCAAAAGTTCACCAAGTAATTAATATTCTAGTTGTTGATATCCACGAATTTTACAGTTTGATTCTTAGTAGATATTGGTCTAAAAATATTCATGGTTATTTTTCCACAGATTGGTCTCATATGTGGCTTTCCTACAATGGTAAGCCAAATCAAATTCGAGTTGACCAGGGGAAACACATGAAATACTCAGTAACTGATTTTGAGGATGAAAATGAACCACTGAACTTTAACAATAACATCCTTGGAAATTACTCAGTTGAATCATTCTTGGGAAATTTCAATGCACAACGATCTCCATTTCTAATCAATTCAGTTAATTCTAAAATTGAAAACTTTTCTCAGTCAGATTCTTCCAAATGTATAAATATTGTAGAAAAACCTTTTGTTAAAAATTTATTTTTGAATTTGTATTTTGATGGATCTAGATCTAATGATGGTGCAGGAGCGGGTTTCATATTAATTCATCCAAAAGGAGAAAATACAATGCTAACATGTAGATTACAATTTTAATGCACAAACAATACTGCAAAATATGAGGCACTGGTCCAAGGCTTGTATAAATCAATAGATCTTGATGTCAAATACCTTCAAGTATATGGAGGTGCTAAAATTTTTATTTAAAAAGCTAGAAATTATATTGACTGTATTTATGGCCATCTCAAACATTATCAGTCATTTGTGCAAGATCTTACCTCACATTTCTTAGCATTTGATATCTCCACCATCCCAAGGCTTGAAAATTCAAGTGCATATCTTCTGGCTAATGTAGCATCTAGACTTATTTCATCTAAGGATTATAGTCTAAATAGATTTTTCCATAGAATTAATGTTTCGCCCATTTATTCCTGATAATGTCACCAATTGGAGAGTATTCAATGATGATGAAGACATTCTAAGTTTTCCAACATCTGAAGGATCATATGATGATTAGTTCATTGATGAGAATAAGCATGAAAGACAGTTGAAGGAAAAAACTGATAAAAATGTCATACCTAAATATGTAGTAAAGCTTGAAGATATTTACGACTTGAAAGAAATATTTAAAAGAGTTACTAATTCTAAACTCCAAAGTTCAAATTTTAGATTTGAACTAGTGAACCTTGGAACTGATCCCAAAACCCAAAATATCAATCTAGGAATTAGTCTCTCGTTTGATGAGAGATTTGCCTTCATCCATTTATTGAAGAAATATAAGATTTTTTTTTTTCACCAGATAATGAGGATTCGGGTAATATTGTACAAATATTTGAGGTAAGCCTGGTAGAATCTGATTCCCAATATGTCGATGTTATCTTTTATTTGAAAAATCAATTTTCTCCCACATAACTCAATCATAAAAGGAAAATAGCTTTAAGATTAAAAGCTAATAAATATCATATCATTAATGATGTATTGTTTAGAAAAACTAGGACTCTGTATTATTAAGATGCCTTGAAAAGTATGAAGCATAGAAGGTTTTGCAGGAACTTCACGATGAACTTGCTGGTGGAAATTTTGGAGGAGAAACCACCGCAAAAAAAATCATTCATGCATAGTATTATTGGCCAACCTTGTTCAAAGAGACTCGTGCATATGTAAAAAAATGCAAGACATGTCAAACTGTTGCTGGAAGACAAAGAAAGCCAGCCTTACCTCTGCAACCAATCAACATTGAACAACCCTTTGAACAATGGGGACTTCGCATCATAGGTGAGATTGATCTGGGTAAATTCCTGATACCCTTTAAACCAAAACCTTTTACTTCAGCTGATGTGTTAGAATTGCATTTAATAAAAGCGTTAATGAACATAAATGAACATCTACATGCTGTAAAGAAGAGAAACATAACAAGCATTAGAAACATATGATATTGATAACGAAGTTCATCTAGGAGGGACTACGTCTCTGGGCCTCGGTGTCAAGATGGTGTAGGCCACTGCATTAAGTGATGGGAAGAGTGATGATGTACATGGATGGTATTTTCTCTGTCATACAAGGAAAATTCCCTCACGCGGGAGTGGTTGGACCTCTCTACGATATGTTCCACTAAAGCAACTCTCATTCAAAAAAAGGACTCCTATCAGTATGGCAATAACTCACACATAATGACTATGAGTATCCCTCCAGAGTGGCAACAAAGGGATCTCAATCAAACATACATGTGACAATGAGTATTCCGCAAACATGGAAATAAAGGGATCTCAAACAACACACAAAAATACATGATAGAAATTACATCTCACATCAAGAACAAAAAAAGATCCCACATCAAACATCAATAGGGATCTATACAACACAATGCATCTCGTAGCAAAGAGACAAAGAAGTACATGAAATCAACGGATCATATACCTCACACTGGAGATGACTGAAGGATAGGCTGCTCCACTGCTAGATCTGAAATCACCATTGCAATCGTGGCATCGAAAGGTGTGAAATCGACTGCTCACTCACTGAATGTTGACATCTACACTCCACTTTGAAAAGTGGCTGAAAATTATAAAGCTCAGATAGAAAATTTGAATACACCATCAGATTCATGGTGTTGAATAGTTCAAAATCGACTGTCAAATTTCTGAATTCTGACAAAGTGAAAATTTGAGGCTACAAGAATCTTTTAGATTCCCCCTAAATTCCTCAAAGGTTCCCTCCTTCTGTTCATCTGAAGATCTGTTGCTCAGATCAAAATTCTGCATGCACCATTAAGTTTTTGTCATCGAGAGGTGTAGGATCGACATAAATTTTTTCCAATTTGCACTATGGAAAAAATTCACCCTCCTGAAAGTTGGGCTCAATCATGGTTCCGCCTGCCTCTGCTCCATGCTCATGGTTCCACCCGCAATTAATTAAAGTTTTCATCAAATTATATGCTCTATCCTCCACTGCCTCTCCTGGGCACACTGAGGAAATAAGCGTTTAAATAAATTTGAGGCGAAATTTTTTCCAATGCGAGACGTTGGGCGTGTTGGAAAAATGGATGAACGGTTGAGGGGTCGGGGGGTCAAATCTCGCCCTTCCTATTTAAAACATAGTTTTTGTTTTGACGTATGGAAAGGGCGGCAGGTTCACCGGACTGGTGGCCTATTCCCCACATCTTGAGACACTATTGTATATATGTGGCACGTGGTTGGGGTGGCGGGGTTAAATGCTGACCACCCCACCATTATATGTTTGTTGCGTGGTGGGCTATGTGGTGGTGTCGCCTGCTCAGGGGCCGGCCACGTGGCCGGGCGGGTTCGACCCCCACCGACACCGGATTTTAATTATAACATATATATGTTATATATATGTGCCATGGAACATCGACCAGGGGTGGTGGGGTTGGTGGCCCACCACCCCAAAAATTCAATTTATTTCTTTTATTTAAAACTAATAGTTGTTTTTAAAATTCCGAAAATAAGTCGTATGAGTGATTTTTAAAAAGGCCACAAATTTTCCTGGAATCTAGTCAGAGTTGGACGAAATCTGGTGGTTGGAAAAGGTCAAAATTGCGCCTTCCTTACCCTGTCCAGTCATCCAAGTCAACCCAAAACTTTGACCAACTCTAACTTTTGCATACAAGCTCTATTTGACGAACCGTTCGCACCATTACGATTAGGATGACGAGATATTCAACTTGAACTTGGTTCAAGAGAAATATAAACACTTTGATTTTTGAGCTTTCTTAAGCCCTCTTTGATCCAACATCTTTTGCTTGAGATGTGTTAAATAATTACATGTGAAAATTGCAGCTTTAAACAAGAAAATTTAAAGGCATAAACATAAGAAGAGGGAAGCAATTAACATCATGCAAGGATACACAAAATTGATATCAGAGTTCATCCAGGAGGGACTACGTCTTCGGTCCCTGCTCAAATAGTGGGGAGGCCCTCTTTCATTAAGTGGTAAAAATGAAAGTACAAGTATAAAATGAGAAATTACACCCTTATACATCCATAGCTGAAAGTGCCTAAAAATTGAAGACCTCTGATGAAGAAATGGACAACACCGTTGGATTCATGGCATTGTGTAGTGAAAAATCCATATAAAATTTTCCTGAATATGACAAAGTGAAAATATGACCCCTCTGGAAAATGGCTCAGATCATGGTTCCGCCCCTCCTCCTGTACAATTATCCTGGTTCCAATTTCTCGATTTCTGTGCCCACTCTTGACTTTCCTAAGCACACTTATGAATTGAAAGTTTATATAATGGAGAGGTTGGCGAACTTCCCAAAGGGATTCATTGGTGGATTGGTTTGGATCCAAAATTGGAGGGAGGGGGTCAGGTGGTCAAACCCCACCCCCTCCTTTTTAAAGTCGGAATCTGTTTGTATACCTGTGTATCTCCTTTTTAAAAATCTTGCCAGATTTTAATAGTAACTATGGTAACTTTGGGGGGGCCGGGTCCACATTGGGTGGCCCACCCTGCCCTTTTCGCTGGCGCTTGCTGTAATAATGGGGCATGGTAAATGAGTTGGGCGGTGGGTTAATGCCCCCACCTACCCAAAATACATGTTGTGGACATAATATATACATGTGGGTTGGGGCCGCGGGGTCACGACTGTTGGCCCCACCCATTTTATGTTGCTTGTTGCTGAGAGTTGTGGGGTATGGTCGCGGGTTATGGGGGTGACGGGGTCATGGCCACCAACCCCCTTATTAATATAATTTGTTATGCTAAGTTTTATATGCGGAAGGGTCAACGGGGTTTGGCCACTCGTCGGTCCTTTTTTTATATATAATTTTTTTTTTATTATAACAAAATGACCCTTTTAAAAATTCGTTAATTAGACCAAAGGAGTCAAATTAACAACCCCACAATTTCGCCTGGAATTTGGCTGGAGATGGCCAGAATCGAGTGGCCAGAAAAATTCCAATTTGTGTCCTCCTTAGTCTGCCACATCACCAAGTCAACCCTCGAACTTTTACTGCTCCTAACTCCTTCATACGGACTCGGAATTGAGTTTCGTATGCACCGTTGGAATCCGAAAGATGAGCTCTTCAACTTGACATTAGGTTTACCACATTTCAGACACTTTGATTTTTTAGCCTTTGTACTTAAGACACTTTTTCTTGGACCTGTTTGATCCACCTGGATCATTCCTCCCCACTAAAGAGATTTTGTACCCCAAAAGCATTAACACTCTCAACACATTGCTTGTGTCCTTTCCAAACCAGACTTTCAATCCTCTGTACGCGAAACTGGTACATCATTTGGAATCATGCACACCACACATGACTCAACAACCCCTCCTTGTCAAGATTTTATAACACACACTCATTGGCCAAGGATTACATAAAATAAAAACAAAACAATCAATATCTCAACTACTCATAAAGAAATGCCAAAACATCATTGTTGCGTTTTGAAGTGATGGGAAACACACCATCACGTTTACATTTAATTGCAATGTATGGTTTACAAATGTGGCCATCACACTAAGACCCCTAAAAGAACCATATTTTACTTAATAAGGTAAATGTATCATCCCCCTATGGAGGATTTGCTTGTGGAATAGCTTCGAAGATCAGACTTTGTATGTATGCTCTTTGGTCTTGACGTGTTTGACATGCAGGTTTCTAGGGTTCATTTTGGTTGTGATGATTCTTCCTCCTACATACCTTCCATATCATCTTGGAATGCCTTCTCTTGATGTGCCTCCGAGAAGTGTCCATGAATCCCTCACTGTCGCTGAGGTGTGAGGAGGTGCTTTCATCATTAGTTGTTGGTGGGTTGCTGGCTTTTTTGGAGCTGTCTCCCACTTTCTTCCTGGTGTATTAGAGTCATACATGACACGCCAATTACTCGACTTTGACGGGGTTTACGACGCTTTGGCCATTGACGTCGATGCCCTTTCCTTGATACCCCATCTTCTTCAATAGTTTGGACTTGATACATGTAGTATGCTTTTCAAAAGCAGCAAATTCATCATCATGAAAAGTACATGAAATTGAAGGGTTGATTTTTACCTCGGGTTGGTTATGTCGCAATTCTTCCAAGGCCTCATCCTTAGCTTGTAATAGGCATAGTAACCTTTTTTTTTCTTCCCTTGCTTCTTTTAGGAGCCTTCTTAGCTCAACTTTTTCTGCTTGGATGCCTTGGTTAATCTCTTCAAGTTCATAGAAATCTGCCACAATAAGTGTCATTTTAATCTTTGGTACACTATCTGTTGATATTTTTGTTTCATCACCTAAATCAAAACCCAAGTCTATGGGTCCTTCTATTATGATCCCAATGGTTGCAGGCTTCATTTCATCGCCAAAATCTAACCCCAGGTCGATTGGTCTACCTCGTGCAAATCCTGTTGCTGTGACCTTTTCATCTTCCTCAGATTTAGAATATTGGTTTTGTTGTATGGTGGTGGCGGTCTTCTGCTTCCCCTTTTTGTCATTTCTCTCAGGTCTCAACTCAGGGCGCATCGTCCAACATTCATTTTTTGGTGCTCACTTTGTTCATGCACCCCCCTACTTTCTATGTGCATGGCCTTCACACTTGCCTCATCGATGGTAGGAGGCTCAAACAATAATAATGAATGTCTTATGTAACTATTAATGGCCCAATGTACTTAGTTACAACTTCAGGTGAATCTAATGAAATGCCCAAACTTAGCGCTTGTTTCCTATATTCCTTGGTAAATATTTGCACGTTTTGTCCTTTACCTTGCCTTAGGTATTGCCACTCCGTTAAGGCTTTTTTCTTATAACCTAAGGGATAGAACTGATCTTTAAGTGCAACAATGAAATTTGACCATGAGGAAAGGAGGTTACCCAAATTACTGTTGCCTTGAAGTTTTATCTCCCACCAGATGAGAGTGGTGCCAGTCAGTCGAAGAGAAGCCAACTAGATCTTTGCCTCATCCTCCACAATCCGCTGAATCCTGTAGTAGACCTCAAGCTGCCTAATCCAGTTGTTAAGTTTCTCTGCATCACTTTCACCATTAAAAATGGGTAGATTAAATATGACATCTAACTTAAAGAAAGGTTTATTAGATGCATTTCCTGAATTCCTATGATGATGGTGATAAGAGGAGGAAGAACTTTCACTTGCTGGAGGAGAAGGAGATGGATCTCCTCCATTATCTCCATGCCCTTAACCTTGTCCTTCTGAGGCATTCTCCCCTTCTTTCTCTAGTCTCTCAAGTATAGAGAACAATTTCTTGCCCTGATCTGCCATGGTGTAGAAGGTCTTGTGGAAGTTGAGCTCCTCCTCATTTCAAACATTGTGATCCATGTTTCTTCTCTGATGTGCATGCCTTGCTTCGGGATCAAAATATTGTAGTGTCCCTTTTCCTCTTCGTAGCTTGTTTCTAGTTAGCACACAAGTATGTAATTCACATCTACAAACACCTGCTCTGATACCACTTGATCCAAAATATTTTGCTTGAGATGTGTTAAATAATTACATGTGAAAATTGCATCTTTAAACAAGAAGCTTTAAAGGCATAAACATAAGAAGAGGGAAGCAATTAACATCATGCAAGGAGACACAAATTGAAATCTAAGTTCATCTAGGAGGGACTATGTCTCCTGGCCTTGCTCAAATAGTGGGGAGGCCCTCTTTCATTAAGTGGAAAAAATGAAAGTACAAGTATAAAATGAGAAATTACACCCTTATACCTCCATAGCTGAAAGTGCTCGAACATTGAAGACCTCTGATGAAGAAATGGACAACATCGTTGGATTCGTGGCATCGAGTAATGCAAAATCCATATAAAATTTGCCTAAATCTGACAAAATGAAAATCTGACTCCTCTGGAAAATGGCTCAGATCATGGTTCCACCCTCCCCCCTCCTGCACAGTGCTCCTGGTTCCACTATCTCTATTTTCGTGCCCTCTCCTAACCTGCCTGGGTGCACTTATGAATTGAAGGTTTATATAATGGAGAGGTTGGCGAACTCTCCAAAGGGATTTGTTGGTGGATTGGTTTGGATCCAAATTTGGAGGGAGGGGGTCGGGTGGTCAAACCTCGCCCCCTCCTTTTTAAAGTCAAAATCTGTTTGTATACCTGCGCATCTCCTTTTTAAAAACCTTGTCGGATTTTAATAGTAAATACGGTAACTTTGGGGGCGCATGGTCCGCATTGGGCGGCCTGCCCCGCCCTTTCTGCCGACTCTTGTTGTAACAATGGGGCATGACACGTGGGTTGGGAAGTGGGTTAACGCCCCCACCTACCCACAATACATGTTGTGGCCGTAATTATGCATGTGGGTTGGGGCCGTGGGGTCACGACTGTTGGCCCCACCCAAATTATGTTGTTTTTTTCCGAGAGTTGTGGGGTATGGGCGCGGGTTATGGGGGCAAAAGGGTCATGGCCGCCGACCCCCTTATTAATATAATTTTCTATGCTAAGTTTTATATGCGGAAGGGTCGACGGGGTTTGGCAACCCGTCGACCCTTTTTTTTATATAATTTTTGTTTTAATATAACAAAATGGACCTTTTAAAAATTCGTTAAACTGGCCAAAGGAGTCAACTTAACGAACCCACAATTTCTTCTGGAATATGGCCGGAGCTGGCCAGAATTCGGTGGCTAGAAAACTTCCAATTTGTGTCCTCCTTAGTTTGCCAAATCACCAAGTCAACCCTCGATATTTGACTACTCCTAAATCCTTCATACAGACTCGAAATTGAGTGTCGTATGCATCGTTGGAATAAAAAAGACGACATCTTCAACTTGACATTAGGTTTGCCACATTTTAAACACTTTTATTTTTGAGCCTTTGCACTTAAGACACTTGTTCTTGGACCTATTCGATCTGCCTGAATCACTCTTTGTCCTGTGTGTGTCTCTGGAGCCACTCAGATCAGAGATTGTTCCTAACTCTTCCAAACATCACAAATAAATTCTTACTGCAACAAAATACTTTAATAAATGGATGGAGGTTGTTCCACTAAAGGTAGCTAATTCTGAAGCCATTATGGAATTCATCGATTAGTTTATTATTACTATATTTGGCTTACCTAATGCACTTATGTTCGACAATGCATCTTACTTTTCGGGTAATAGTATGACTAAAGTTTCTCTTAAGAGAGGTTTTAAAATCAAACATTATGCTAATTACTATCCCCAAGGGAATAGTTTGGGAGAATCAACCAATAAAAACCTCATAAGAATCATAAAAAGAATTTTTGATCAGAGCCAAAATAATTGGCATAAAACTTTAAAATTTTCTCTATGGGCATATTGAACAACTCAGAAGTCCTCTATAGGTACTTCTCCATTCAATATAGTATATGGGAAAGAAGTTGTAACTCCATTAAATTTAGCCCTTCCCTCATTAGCCCTCGTCCAATTCATTGATGAAGTATCTTCCTCTTCTTTATAGCTAAGAATGTCCCAAATCCTTAAACTAGAGGAAGAAAGGGAAAATGATAAACTTACGCATGCTCGACATCAACAGATTGTCAAATATTCTTTTGATGCATGTTTTGTTGCCCAAAAATATTTTCAATTGGGAGACCTTGTCCTTAAATGGGACAAGGCACATGAGGAAAAAGGTAAGCATACCAAATTCCAGAAAATGTGGCTCGACCCATATCAAATTGCAGAACAAGTAGGCCCATCAACCTTTATATTGCAATATATACAAGGGAAGAGAGATTTTAATGTGATATATTTGTATTTCCATTTTTAGATTAATAAAAGAATGATGTTAGATAACATACTCTTTGTTGTTTATCAATACTTCTGAAATCATTTTATGACTTTTCATCTTGAAGAAATAGGAATTTTTAAAATAAATGATCACAAACTTGAAAAGGTGGATAAATATTATATAAATCTGAAATTTTGTTTCCATTGAAATTGTAAATTATTTAGAAAAACCTTAAACTTTATAAAGTTTTTTTACCTCATTATTAGTTAGAAAAGTTTATCTTTACAAAGTAAATACTATTTGTTTTTTTTTTTTTTGTTGACAGAAACGGTTATGGAGTATTTATATTCATCTTGGCCTGAATGCCGAAAATCTGATTACATTGAGGATGTCTAAATCCTGTTGCATCTCACTGCTAAGAATGAGAATGTAGCCAAAGCTTGCAGACTTCTTCCATGATAAGAAATCTATAAATTCGATTTCAGAGATTTTCCCCAACTTGAAGATACAAACAAATTTATTGAAGAGCAAGCAGTAAAACATGACAACAATCAGCTTATGGGATGGGTTCCCATGATTCTTCTTCGTCTTTCATCTTGACCTCGACAGAGAGGAGGGCATCTTTTTTGGCTTCAATGTCCGCCTCTTTATTATGAGTTCTTAGCACATGGTAGTAATTCAACTTCTGAAAAGCGTTTTCCAAACCCTTAATTCTGGATATCAGCCTTGCTAGTTTGAGATCCAAGGCTGGGGAGTTGGAAACCATTGCGCTTATAATGATCTGGGAATCACCTATAACATTAGCTTCACTTATATTTAAATCTTTGAGGATCTTGAGGCCTTGAAAGAGGGCCAAACCCTCAGCTTGAATGCTGGATGAAAGTCCAAGCCCCCAAGCAAAGGTATGAATTTTTTCCCCAATTGGACTTACAACAACACCTCCTGCACCAGCTTTGCCCGGATTTCCCTTTGCTGCCCCATCAAAAAAGAGAGAGTGCCTTGAGTGAGATTTGAGCCAATCTTGAAAGTCAGGTTCAGATTTCCTTGTTTGCCAGTCTTTGAGAGGAGGGACGTTTCTAACTGCTGATTGAAATTGCAAGTCAAGGAATGATCCCCAAGAAATATCCTGTTGGCTAAGATTGGAATCATCTTTTATATCAGTCAAGCACTCCTTTAAATGACATTTAATATTGATTTCTAAGACCTTGTGATTCTGTTTAATATTTCTGAAAATTCTTCTGTTTCGTTCTAGCCAGATCTGCCAACAAATAACCTTTGGAAGGACAGCCCATGCAGATTTGATTATCTGATTTTTAGGAGGAGGGCCAGGATATCTGATTGCCCAATTAGAAAAGAGATCAACAGTGGAACAAGGAAGCAAAAAGTTAGGATCCAAATTGTGGATAAAGGAGAACCAAATCTGCTTAGAGAAATTGCATTCAAGGATTAAATGGACTGCTGTCTCTATATTTTCGTTGCACAGAGAGCAGATGGAGGGACTGTAGAACCCTTTTCTCTGCATGATGTCATATGTTAGGATCTTGCCATGGCAGATAAGACAAGCAAAGAAGTCGACTTTGGGCCATGAAGGAAAACGCCAGACCCCCTGCCAAGGTGCAGGGTCAGGGGGGACGTATGGCCTCTCTTTCAGCTGGGCATATCCCATGGAGACAGCGTAACCTTTGGCATTTGGCCCCCATCCTTTCATATCTATTTTCCTCATGCGCCTGGGCGCCAAGCCATGAAGGAGGTCAAGCAGCGTGGACCATTCGTTGGTCAGATGAGCCGGCACCTCAATACGTTTCCAACCTGCCCAGACAGAATCACTCCAAAGAGAAAGATCCCATAACGAACACAACCCCTCTCTATCCATCCAGCATCGCAGCGCCCTAATGGAGGCTCTGTCTTCAATTGGGTCCTTATTCATGATTTTATTAGTCCAGATATTGATCTTTTTTCCATTTCCTGGTATCCAATAGGAGTGCGCATTGATTAAGGGAGCAGCTTTAACATACAGTTTGAGAAAAGACGAATTAGGCAAATGGATTACATTGTCTAAACAGGTAGAACGAAGACCTCTGAAATACTTTTTCCAGAGAGCCAATTGGGCCCAGCCAGGCTTGGGCGCAATGATCCTCCAAATAATCTTAGCTGCCATAGCCACGTTTTGCTGACAGAGATTTTTGAAATTCAAACCACCCTCCCATAGTGGCTTGGAGATGGTTTCCCAACTGATAAGGGGAATCTTGTTTTCATTATGTTTGCCTCCCTTCCAAAAAAACCTCCGCATGAAATCTTCCATTTTTTTTAATATGCTTGCCAGAGCGAGAAGCACATCAAATTGAAATACAAGAAGGCTGGTGAGCACATATTTAATAAGGACAGATTTTCCAGCAGTGTTGAGCCAGGAGAAGCCCCAGGCTTGGATCCTAGTCTTGAATTTTTCAAGCTGAGGGAGCCAGTCTTTGCTTGTAGATCTCTTATGAAAAACAGGAAGGCCCAAATATTTGAAGGAGGTCCAAGTGGAGGAGGCTGCAAACCCCAAACATCTAGAAATAGCGGAGAGCAATCTGGGCGAAGTGTTCCAACTGAAGATATGACATTTGTTCTTATTTACAACGCTGCCTGAGGCTTCACTGAAATCATCCAAAACTACTTTAAATTTAGAGGCAGAGGAGAGAGAGGCAGCTCCCAAAAACACAGTGTCATCCGCAAATAGGGCGTGGTTTATGTTTTTGACCCCTCTTGCAATACATAGTACATTGATATCTTGATCTTGCATCTTTTTGTCTAACAGGAAGCTGAGGACAGAGGCTTGGATGACAAATAGCAGAGGGGAAAGAGGACACCCCTGCCTTAGCCCTCTTGAGGCTTTGAAGAAATCAGTGACTCTTCCATTTACAAGAGGAGAAATCCATGGCTCCGAGATGCATGCCCAGATCCATTTGATGAAATTTGCTCCAAAACCAAACTTGCTCATGACTTTTAAAAGAAAGCTATGATTTACTCGATCAAAAGCATTTGCTAAATCAAGTTTAATCACCATACCTTGTTCTTTTCGAAGAAGACTTGAGTGAATTGCCTCTTGGTGAAGTTGTCCACGATTTGCCTTCCTTGGATGAAGCCTCCTTGATTCTCCGGAATTATTTTGGGAAGAATGAGCTTCAGTATATTTGCAATTACTTTAGTGATTAACTTGTACCCAGTATTGCATAAGGAAATCGGGCGGAATCTGCAGAAATTGTTGGTACCTTTTTCCTTTGGTATGAGGGCTAAGAAAGCGGAGTTTGTGCTGCCTCCTATTTTCTGAGTATTTTGAGACTTTTGAACCATTTTGAGCAAATCCTTTTCAACAATCGACCAACAAACTTGAAGAAATCTGGCAGAAAAGCCATCCGGCCCAGGGGCCTTATCCGGATCCATATCAAAAAGGGCCTTTTTGACTTCGTCTTTGGTGACTTTGGCCTCAAGGATCTCATTCATACGAGGAGAAATTGTAGAAGGAATAATGTCTATCAGATCTGAGTATTGGTCCGGGTCCTTATCCTCACTATACAAGTTTTGAAAGTGAGAAAAGGATGCTTTTTTAATGTCTTCAAAATCCTTGTAGGTGACGTTATCCTCCTTAATCTCAGAAATAGTGTTGAAGCATTTCCTGGCCTGGGCTTGTTTGTGGAAAAAAGCAGAATTCCTGTCCCCTACTTTGAGCCAGAGATTTCGAGATTTTAATCTCCAGTATTCTTCTTCAGCTAGGCAGGCCTTATGAAAGCGTTGTTGCAGATGAGCCTCTTGGTCTAACAGTTCCTCTGTGACTATAGCGTGCTCCATATGAGTTTGATGAGAGGCAAGAGAGACTTTAATGGATTTTCTTTCTGTAGCTGGGTTGGACAGGGTTTTGACCCATCGTTTTAGATCACCTTTTACCCTTCTAAGTTTTTCCTCCCAGATATAGAAAGGAGATCCATTGACAGGCTGACTCCAACAATCCTTGACTATTTGCATGAAGTCTGGTTCTTTGACCCAGAGGGGACTAAATCTAAAAGGAATAGGACCCAGATCTAGATGGGCCAGGAGCTCTAGCTTTATAGGCTTATGGTCCGAGATGTTGTTAGCAAGGATGTGCATTCTGGGTTCTAAACCTAGTAACAGATAGGAGCTTTGAATGAAAAATCTATCTAATCTGGCAGCAATATGACCAGGGCCCACTCTTTTGTTAGACCAAGAGAACTTACCGGAAGAGGGTTTGATATCCAGCAAGTCCCAGTCCTGTAATAGATCCTCCGCCCATTCCCTTGCCGAATCTCGGACAGCGCTGCCTCTTTTTTCAGACGAGTAGAGAGTGAGATTGAGATCTCCAACAATAATTATATTTTCCAGATTTTTCAAGTCTGCTTGGTGCCTTATAGAATCCCAACAATCCTTTTTTTCCCCGACATTGACTGGAGAATATACATTGAAGAGGCAAAAGATTTCCTTAGTATCCAGATTCTTCATTTTCAACAGCAACCATTGAGTATTACTAGCCTCAAAGGTGACTGCAAATTTGCTAGGGTTCCATAGAGTGCCAATCCCTCCCGATGCGCCCCGGGCAGAGATTGCTCTTGATTCACTTTTGAACCATAGTTTCTTGCTTGCTTGCAGGAAGACTACGTCTTCCAGCTTAATCTCTTGGACGAGAAGTATGTCTGGAGTTTCTGTTCTTATTAAGCTTCTCATGGCTTCTTCCTTAACTTTACTCCCCATACCTCTACAATTCCAGGAGATGACCTTCATTATTTATGTTTCTGGTGGGCTCCCTTGGAGCCTTGGGGCTAATTTTTCAACATCCTAGGCTTTGAGGCTAGCAATTTTTCCAGAGTTGGCTGGCTGCCCTGAAGCTTATCTATATAAGTCTCCTGCTCTCTTTTTTCCTTGTTAGATTTACGGCCTCTTGTAGATCTTCGTATTGAGGTTTGGGATTCTCCTATTTCTCCTTCCTCCTCTGACTCGTCCGTTTCCTGCTCTTATTCCTCATCTTCTAAAGTCATACCTTTGGGATCTTCGGCACTTGTTCCTTTAAGGGAGGCTGAGGGAGTACCTTTGCTTGGAGAAACAGGATTTTGGGTCTCGATCTCCTGAGTAGCTTCTGTCTGCTGGCTTAGTGGGTAAAATTTGTTTTCTTGTGCCTTTTTGGGAGGGGGGCGTTGAACATTAGCCTGTAGAGGGCCTTTTCCAGAGGGTCCTCCCGGTTTTTGCCCTTTGTGATTGGTTTTTGCTCGCTTGAATTGGTTCCACCCCTCTTCAATCCCTTTCTCTGGCTCTGCGTTGGACGGACAGTTTCTAGCAAAATGTCCATGAACATGGCATTTCCTACATTTGAACGGCAGTTGCTCATAGTCCAAGATCTGCACATGAGACCAGCTACCAACTTTGATTTTGATAGCCTCTGGAAGACCCACCTCTAGATCTACTTCTACGCAGATCCTAGCACAGTTGTACTGGTCCTCGTTGTTTGCTCGATCTATGAATTTCCCGAGAGTGTTGCTAATGTGTTTCAAGGAATCCCAGTTCCAGCAGTGAACTGGCAGATTTGGAAGACGAACCCACACCGGGACAGCCTTGGGAACATCGACAGCTGGATCAAAGTCCGGAGTCCATTTGCTTAGATAGAGGCCCTGAGAACCCATGAAATACAACCCATTTTGAAAGATCAAATCTTTGTCTTCTTTGGAGGCAAATTCAAAGAGGAAGTACCCTCGCCCCAGAAAGTAAGAGGTGACATTTTCCTTGATCAGAGGAGCCCAGTTCCTGTTAACCCATTGCTCAGTAGTTTTCAGAGAAGGCCACAGTCCCGTGAATTGGCCAATGAGACCACGATCAGCCAAAGATAAAGCTACTTGAATGGGGGCCTCTGGAGGCAAAGAGATCTCAGGGATTTCATCGAGCTTCTTAACAAATTTGGATGCTTCGCTTCTTTTCTTTTGAGGCAAACCGGCAAGAAGCTGGTTGAAAGTGTCAATGGCAGGAGTAGAAGGCGGATCCTTAGAAGGACCCAGCGTCTCCATAGGGAAGGCTTGAGGCCGGCCGCTGCTGGGGAAACCACGCAGCAGAAACCCTAGCGTAGCTCAGAACGCGCAGAGAGAATTTTTCAAAGTAAATACTATTTGTTACTAAGCATCTTTAACTCTAAATTGTCATCCAAAACTATTAATGAGTCAATGGTTCTCCCCATCCATTAATTATACTTTTTTTAGAGTGTAATTCAAAGATATATAAAACTTAAGAGGTAAGAGGTCTCATTATGAGCCTGCTTACCATGATCATAGGAAAATAATAGGCCGACATTACCACTACTGCATATCTAAACAGGGTAATGGCTTATGATAATTTATAACCATAATACAAGGGGTCTCATCACAAGCGAACTTGTTCAGTCCAATTGCAACCAGTGAATGGCATTGTCACTACCTGGCCACCAAAGCGGGACATTAGATTTTAAGAGTAAAAATAAATACACATAAAACAAACTATATATAAATTATGTTGAATTGATCTATAAATATTGCAATGATAAATGGATGAGATATTGAATCATTGATGGTTAAAATGTAACCTTGTCAAGGCTATGAATGCCTACTAGAAGTAGTGGCTCTACCTATGAAAAAATGAGTATAGAAAAAGGATAAGTTGCAAAAAACCCCTGCTTTATTTTTTTAACTTCAAATGACTAGTATAAGTAAAAAAAATATTTTCATCTATATAAGGTTTTTATTAGGATCACAAAGAGATGCGTTTTATTATTCATAGCAATTCTATTTATCCGGGTATTTTAAAAATAATTTTCATTTCCTTAATTATTCCTACTTATTTAAAGTATCAAAGATTTCATTCTTATATAAATCATAGATAATTGGTTCTTCCAGTGAATCGCCAATTGTTGTGTTATTCAACAACCCCCATTATTTTAGAATAGATACCTTAGAGAAAATAAGTGGAAAACCCAAAAAAATCATAAATGAAAATCGTAATCGTAAATCACAAAAATAGCAAGAAAAATGCTAAGCTTCTCACCATGAAATTTGCGATGCGATATCTCCCAAGACCTTGAAACATGCGAAAAAGGATTTCTAGGGAAAAAGGGCGATGAAAATGAAAAAGAAATAGTAAAGGAAAACCGGTCCGTGATAAAGATATATGTCATAAAAAGCCATTAGTGGGACCCGCCTTTGCCATGTCACCAAGCAAAATCGCAAGATCGCAGTTTCTCCCGCTATCATATATTCCACCCTGCCTTCATTTCCCCAATGCGATATATCGCATCGCATTTCACCATATATCCTCCTTATGCCTTCCAATTTCATCGAGACTGCGATTGCGATGTGATATCACATCGCAACATCAGTTACCTGTATATTTCCCCTCCAACGTTTCAAAACCTTTAAAAAATCATTTCATATACTAAAGCATAGTTTGGAAAGGGAAAAGGTTCAATCACAATCGGCAAAACAAAGTGCACTTGGTGTTTGAGACATTGACACACAAATTAAACTGCGATGTAGGATGTTTTATTTTAAAAATGCTTGAGTGTCCATTCAGGTACGTGAATCCACGTTTTCCATAAATTCATAATAATAACAGTATGATAGCCCTAAGCCTCCAAACGAGATTTTATTGAAAATTAATCAATATTTTGGATTGCTTTTCATACGGCACTATATTCTTCATCATTTCAGTTTAATTGTTACATTGCTCCCGGATATTGTTTTTTCACTACTTATTCTTCCTATTTACAGGCAAGTCTAGAAAAACAAAATTTCTCCGAGATGTTTAAGGCTGCTAAAAAATCAAAGAAATTTATGGCTCTGCCTAATCCTACATATTCAGTTGTCGAAGTAACTGAGATCACGTCCCTATTTTCAGACACTGCATGCGCTTGAGAAAGTGGTTATGCTTCATGGGAATCGATGTACAAGATTTTCGAAGATGAAAAAACCCCGCATAGTCAAAAGGATAGCTAGAACAGATGCCCCTAACTCCTCATAATCTACTATTTCTGATGTATCCAACTCTTTTCTTCATAGAATTGCTACACACCCTAAGATTTCACCATATTCAGATTGGTGAAATGGATTATTGACAATCTTAACATTGGTGACAAAACATTTCTCACGACAAGAAGCACAATGATAGGGTCATTTAGAAAAGATGATTTGAAGAGAATGTACCATATATCAGACACCTAGAAGGTGTATGGAAAAGATTTCCTTGAGCAATTTTCCAAAGAAAACAAGATGTAATCAGATCCTATAAAATAGTGGAGGAACAACCCCAGAAAACATAACAATAATGACAAGGGTATGTATTCCATTGCTTCTATGGTTGGTACCTATTGTTATGTTTATGCTATGATGTGTAGATTGTTTAGTTCATCCAATACCACTAAATTTTCAATTGAATGGGTCACTCTTATGGAGGTCGTCACAGACTCCTACATTATGGATTGGGGTACCATTTTTTCAAAAAATATTTCTTCCCAGATCATTGAATACAGGAAAAAAACATTCTTTTACTTCCAAGAAAATCCCCCCATTCTTTATGAGTGTGTACATCATGTATGTTGTCTATTTTACCTCTGATTTTCCAACCATGGGTTGGAAATGGACCATCCAATATCCCATTCCTATTCATGTTTACCATGATATTTTGTTGAAATCCAAATATTAATCCAATTTTTACAATATTTGTCATGGAGTTATTCTACCACTGTTCCAAGTTGTCTTTAATGAAAAAGCCCCAAGATTATCTAAGGAAGCTCAAGTTGAATTTACAAGTATATGGAAATGGTTTGGTGAGGAGTTATTTACTTATGTCATAATGTATGGAAGCATTGCTAAAACCCATGTACTCCCACTATATGTGCCAGATAAACTTCTAGCCAGAGAAATTTCTTACCAGACAGTGGGGCATGGATTGACTAAAGCCTTGAAAGAGGCAAAGAAAGCTTCCTAACTTACCTTTCCCATTCATTATAGTGTTTATGCATTGGAAAATTTCAAGAATGCTGGATTAGGAATTGATCAAATCCAGTGTTTGAAATTATTTACAATTCCTAATAGACAATTTGATACAATTAAAGTTGCTCTAAATGTTACAACTCAGGTTAATATTAGACACTTCCTTCATGAGGATGATTATTATGATGATTTATTTGAGTCTACCAATAGTTATCTAGATGTTGAAAAGTTGGCAGCCATGTGCCTCAACCCTGAGAAAATGGAACAGTTCAAATAATATAGAAACAATAGGTTGGAAGGCATTCCTCTAGAAATTTTAGAGGTATCCCAACCTATTACATAGAAAGGTCAACAAGTAGAACAGGAAAAAGAGTAGCTTCCTGAGGATACTGAAGTCCTTATTAGATCCAAAGAAGATAATCCAATAGATTTACAGACTAATAGCCCACTATTTTCTAGTGATCTACAAGAAGTCTGGAAAAACTTCAATCAACAACTTAAGGGAGATCAAGAAGTAGTGATCATTGATCATCAAGAGACAGTTGAAGCACCTCATAACAAAAGTCAGAACTCGTTTATTGACGGGTCTACTAAAAAAATTGTTAGCACAAAAGGAGTTGAATTCATCTTGGCTTACCCAACATCTGAAATAGTATTGAAGGTAGAGGAAATACCTCCTTTGGATATCTTTTATAGCAAAAACATAAGGTTGTTATGACCAGACAGAGGAAGAGGAGGAGAATTGAACAGTCACAGGCTCTCGTTCCTAGTGATGTGCCCATGGAGATAGTTTGGAAAGACTCTTAATCAGATCCATCCCAGGATCTATCAAGATTAACTCAGTTTGCAGGTGCTAATGCATCTGCCTCGATTGATAAAGCCATGGAAGTGCAACAAATAGTAAAGGAGAAATATGAAAAGATCCTTCAGCTAGCGCAATAATTGCTGGCAAAAAAGTCAACTGTTAACCTATAACTTCAAGCACAAGTCACACAGCTTCAGAAAAGTATGGATCAACTAAAAATATGACATATATCTTACATTCGTACTAAGGATCCCCAAATCCATGAAGTGAAATTTACTGTGGAATAGTTAAATGATAATTTAAAATTGGATGATTTTAAAAAGGAATCACTAGAACTAAACACTTTGTTGGCTCAGCAATAAGTTGTTTTTGTCAAAAATTGTCTAACGTAAATGAGCTGTGTGAGAAGAGTGATTCGCTAATGAAGCAAGTAGCTAACCAAAGGATCATTTTTGATGAAATTGATGATAAAATATCCAAATATGTCACTTGGAAAGATACTGCAGAAGATCGAAAGGCCAATCTTCCTAGGATCAAATATTCTAAAAAGGAAATATTGTTCACCGATTGGGATATAAAATTAAAGTAGGTGGAAAGGGAAATTTGTAGGGAAAGAGTTTTTTCCAATAACATTATTGAAACAGTCAGCCAAAACCTCATTGTTTCCAATCTAATTGATAAATTCCCACCCGGTTCTCTACCTGTTGTGAAATATTTTATAAGACAGTGGCAAGAGATGTCAAAAAATGAAGGAAGAAAGCATCAAAAAATTGGAGAAGCTTGATTGGGACAAGTACTAGAAGCACTTAGTCAAGCCACATAGCCAATGGCTAATGTTGCAATTTCTAACCGACACTTCCTCTTACAAGATGCTTCCACTATCAGATGCAGTCTATACAGGACAGTTGTGTGTCAGGCTAGGCCAACATCCTAAATTTCAACCTATGATAGACAACCTTCAGCTCAAGGAATGAATGAAAATAGAGAAAAAACCACACACATGAAGGAGAGTTGTTTAAACCTCCTCAGCACTTTATGTATTTGTTATTTTTATACTTTTTATTCTACTATATAGATCCTTTCATGTCTTTGAAGAAAGGGTCCTGAACTTTTGAAAAAAAGACTTTACAGAATTTTCACTTTTGTACTTTTAAAGTTTCTCTTAATAGAAAGGCTTGACCAAGGACTGTTTTTCAAATGAGCAAAGCTAAGATATATATGGTATTTTTATCTTTATGTTGATGTTTGTTTCATATGATAAATAATTTAATTTCCTTATGATATGTTTATTATATGTATCCTTTTAAATACAATCCAACATTAATTCACTTCTGAACATGCTTAGATTGCCATTTTTAATACATGGACAAATACATACAATTATTAAATGTGATATGTGCTTAAACAATTGTTTTCATTAACTATTTAATCAAATCAATTATCTTAAATTGCTTTACATTTCTATAAGTGCCTCATAAATCTTCATTTACATACACTTAATATTATCTTTTAAATCACATATAAAAGAAAGATAATTCATCCCGAGATAGAGATAGGTTTATATAATTATATGGTTGTTGTTTACTCTCATTCATCAAGTCACAGTTATAAAATACCAACCATCCACTCAATTAAATTTCATTGGGAAATTGGTCCCATAATCCCCAATTGGAGCCACTATCTCAAACGGATAAGGGATGGTTTTTAAGTTCCCAACCGGGTGGTTTTCCCCTGATGTTGTTGCAGCGATTTTCGAGGCATCAACAGATCTCCAACTTGAAAATATTTTTGGGAAACTTAACTTTCATCAAAATAATATTTGACTATTTGTTGATGGTGAACATGTGTAAGCTTGGATTTTTCCCTCTCTTCTTCTAACTTAAGTATTTTAGGCATTCTTAGTTGCAAAGAAGAGGAAGGTGTTTCTTCAATGAATTGGACAAGGGCTAGTGAAGGAAGGGATAGATTTGATGGAATGATATCCTCTTTCCAATATACCAAATTGAAAGGAGAAGTACCTATGGAGGCCTTCTAGGTTATTCGATCAGCCCATAGAGCGGAGGTTAAATATTTGTGCCAACTCTTTTTGGCTCTGATCAACAATTCTTTTAATAATTCTTATGAGGTTCTTATTTGTTGATTATACTAAACCATTCACTTGGGGATAGTAGTTAGCATAGTATTTAAGTTTAAATCCCCTCTTAAGGGAAAATTTAGTCATGTTATTTCATGAAAAATAAGATGCATTGTCGAACATAAGTGCAGTTGGTAAGCCAAACCTGGCAATAATGAAATGATCAATGAATTCGATAATAACATCGAAATTGGATACTTTTAGTGGAATTGCTTCCACCAACTTGGTGAAGTAGTGTGTAGCAGTAAGGATATACTTATGCTGCCTGGAAGAGTGAGGAACAATCTCACCTATAATGTCCAATCCCCATTGTTCAAAGGGTTGTTAAATATTGACCGGTTGAAGAGGTTAGGGTGGTCTTTTTTTTCTTCCTGTTGCAGTCTAACAAGTCTTGCATTACCATAAATATGCATGGGTATCCATGAATAGATATAGCCAATAATACCTTGCATGAAATATTTTGTGTGCAGTGGTATCTCCTGCGAAGTGTCCACCAGTTGGTCCATTGTGCCATTCCTGCAAAACCCTTTGTGCTTTAGAATTTTTAAGGCATCTTAATAATACATAGTCATAGTTTTTTTTTTTTTTTTTTTTGTTTCTGAATAACACATCATTAATGATCTCATATCGACTGAATTTTAACATTAAATATCTTTTGATTTTATAATTGAGTTCAGGGGGCACATATCAATTCTTTAAGTAAAATATAAGATCATCATATTGGGACTCAGTGTCAATTAGGCTTACCTCAGACGTGTGCACATTATTACATGATTCCTCATAAGCTATTATGTTGGAAGCTCCAGTAAGAAATATGAAAAAACCTTATCCTATGAAAATTTTAGCTAGCTTAATATCAATATCATATTCTTGCAGAGTTGTGACACAATTTTCCCTCTTTTCTCCTAATTATTTTTCCACAAGTAATTGTCTCACTGCTAGGAATGGGACTATTACTTTAGTGTTTGTTTTTAGAAGACAAGGCTTGAAGTGCTTTATGGATTTAAAAATAGAAAAAGCTTGTTTCTCCACCTCAGATTAATTTGGTTCAACACCTTGAAAATTTTAACTAAAGAACGAGATGGGTGCCTCAATTTGACGATCATTAAGTTGTGTTAAAACAACAACATATGATGTTTCAGAAGCGAAAGTATATACAATAAAATGATCAGAGAAATTTGGAGTAGTTAAAGAGGGAGAATTTATAATGGCTTGTTTGATTAAATCAAAAGCTTCTCTTTCATTGTGGCCCCACTTAAAGACTGAAATTTTCCTGACCATGGCTTGTAATGGAAGAACAATTTGGGAAAAGTCAGGGGAAAATCTATTGACAAAATTAATTTGTCCTAGAAAGGACTGTATGGATTTCTTGATATGGGGTAAATAAATTTTAGAGATTACCTTATTCCTTTAGGACCAATACAAATACCTTCTTTGGATACAATGAATCCTAAAAAATTTCCTTCACTAAGAGGTAAATAAGACTTTTTTGGATTCAATGAAATTCCATACATTTTACAACATTCAAAGATCTACTTTAAGTCATGATAATGGATGCTTCTTTTCTTGGAGTATTATTATATCATCCATGTAAACAACAATTGTCTTATGTATTAGACCTCTAAAATCTATGTCCATGGCTCTTTGGAAGGTTTCCCCTGCATTTATTAGTGTTAGGTAAACATGACTCGGGGTAGAGTCAATGTTGACTAGAGTAGATAGTAGTGGTTTTGGGGCACATGGTTTTGTGCACCCATGGTTTTGGCCCATGGTATTACATGTAATGGAGCCTATAAGAGGCTCGGAATACTTCATTGTAAGGTAGGCTTGGAGGTGAGTGGTGAAGGCTCACTTGGCCGGATTGGCCAGGGTTTTTTGGCCAATGGTTAATGAAATTTCATTGGTTGGGTTTTTCCTGGTTAAAAATTGTGTTTATGTTTATGTGATTTGTTGTTGGGTTTTGTATGTGTATTATTCTCTCGGTAAATATTTTATTTCTGCAGTAATTCCTAAAAATTGGTATCGGAGCCATATTTGGCTTCAAAGGGACGCTTTTGTAGCCAAGGGTTTTATTGGCCTGTGAATGGAGAAATCAATGCAGCCTTTTGCAGATCTGGCCATACGGAGCATGGTGTTTCTAGGAAATAGGAAATATCCAATTGATTGATTCCATGGGGAATTCCATGGAGGGTTTCTCAATTGATAAAGAGAACAATGGTGCTGCCACAACTCAGATCTGGCGACTAGCAGTGATAGGAAGTTGGTTCGATAAATTCAGAGATGAGAGGATGTTTGCACGTGGATTAATTAATTGATGAACCATGTATCTGAAGAGAACTCCTAGAGGACTGGCGGTTACAGAGGCTGGTGACCCATGTAATCCGGTAGATGGGTTCTTTTTATATGGACATTGATTTCATATGTACAAAGAGCAACAATGAAACAAAAAAATATTATTATAATGGAGTTAATTTTTTACATGTAAATGGGCATACTGCTGTAAGACCTGGTATGGCATGCGTACCCCTGGGTAATCACTGGTAAAGTTTGGGTTAGACCTAGGCGATAGGGGGGATGTCAAGTTTACAATTACTCTGGGTAAAAATTTGAGGGGGGAAGAGCTAGAGTGAGCGGGGTTGTCTCACTTAGCAGGTTTGGCTGGATTTAGTCAATAATCCCCAAGTCAAGTTTAAAGGGGGAATTGTTAGGTAAACATGACTCGGGGTAGAGTCAATGTTGACTAGGGTAGATAGTAGTGGTTTTGGGGCACATGGTTTTGTGCACCCATGGTTTTGGCCCATGGTATTACATGTAATGGAGCCTATAAGAGGCTCGGAATACTTCATTGTAAGGTAGGCTTGGAGGTGAGTGGTGAAGGCTCACTTGGCCGGATTGGCCAGAGTTTTTTGGCCAATGGTTAATGAAATTTCATTGGTTGGGTTTTTCATCAGATTTGGGGTTTTCCTGGTTAAACATTGTGTTTATGTTTATGTGATTTGTTGTTGGGTTTTGTATGTGTATTATTCTCTCGGTAAATATTTTATTTCTGCAGTAATTCCTAACAATTAGACCAAAAGGAATTTTTTGATAAGAATAAGTCCCTCATTTGGGTCTGAACGTAGTCTTCAATCTATCATCTAGATGAACTAGGATTTGATTGTATCCTGAAAAAAAAATAAGAAAGGCACGAGCTCAGAACTTGCAATTGATTTTAAAATTTGTTCCATGGGTAGTAATGAAATTATCCTTTTGACAAGCTTTATTGAGATTTCTAAAATCTATACAAATGCGTATGTCACCATTTTTCTTCCTGACTGGAACTAAATTTGATACCCATTTGGAGTGTCTAATAGGAAAAATTATTTTAACTTTAAGGAGTTTATTCAACTCAGATTTGATTTTACTTACAAGGTTGGGGTGAATTTTACTTAATTTCTGTTGTACAGGTTTGTCATCAGATATCGTTGGGATAGTGTGTTGGATAATGGAGGTGTCATATGTTCGAAGATCTTCATAGCTCCAAGAGAAAACATTCTTGTATCTTTTTAATAAATTAATGAAGGCTAATCTCTCATACAGTGAGGGACCTAGACCTAGATTGATTTTTTGGGGTTTGAGATTAGTTGCAAGGTTTACTAGTTCAAATCTCAATGTTGAACTTTGAAGTTTGGATTTAGTAACCTTCTTAAATATATCTTTCAAATCATATAGATATTCAATTTTATCCACATATTTAGGTAAGAATTTTCTTCAGTTTTTTGTTTTAACTGTGTCTCGTGTTCATCCTCATCAACTATTTGATATCATATGATCCTTCAGATGTTAAAAAGGTCAAAATGTCTTCATCATCATTGAACACACACCAATTAGTGACATTGTCTGGGATGGATGGTCGAAAAATTAATTCATTGGAAAATATATCTGGACTATAATTTTCAGATGGTAAAAGTCTATATGTTACATTGGCCAAAAGATGAGCACTTGCGTTATTAAGTCTTGGAACAGGAGAGATGTTAAATTCCAAGAAATGAAAAGTGAGGGTTTGAACCAGAGATTGATAATGTTTTAAATGGAAAGAAACACAATGAGTGGTGTTTCTTACCTGCTTTACAATAATTTCAAAATATCCAAATACTTGAAGATATTTGACATTTAAATCTATTGCTTTTTATAATCCTTGGACCTATGCCTCATATTCAACAATATTTTTTGTGAATTCAAACTCTAATCCATAGGCTAGCACCATTTTTTCTCCTTCTGGTTTGATTAATATACAACCTACTCCTGCACTATCATTACATCTAGATCCATCAAAATACAGAGTCCAAAATCAAGATTTAACAAAAGGTTTTTATACAACATTTACACATTTAGAAGAATCTGATTGTGAAAAGTTTTGGATTTGAGAAGTAACCATATTGATTAGAAATGGAGATTGTTGTGCATTGAAATTACCCAAGAATGATTCAGCAGAGTAGTTCCCAAATATTTTATTGGTAAAGTCCATTAGTTCATTTTCATCCTCAAAATCAGTTACTGAGTATTTCATGTGTTTTTTACAGTCAACTAGAATTTGATTTGTCTTACCATTTTAAGGAAGACACATATGAGACCAGTCTGTGGAAAAATAACCATGAATATTTTCAGACCAATCTCTACTAAGAATCAAACCATAAAAGAGGGATATCAACAACTATAATGTCAATTACTTTATGTACTTTTGAATTAGAAGCAAGTCTAATGAGGACAAAATTTATTTCTCCTAAAAGCTTTACTTTGGTTCTATCTAGTTGAACAATGTGAACAACAAAATTTTGGGGTGAAATATTTGACTTCAGACAAACAAAATATGGCATTATATTTGAAGAAGCTCTGGAGTCTATCAGGAAACTGTGCACATTTTTATTGAAAACTTCAAAAGTCAAAAGGAAAGGAGGAGTATGTAAATTGGATCTATCTCCGATTAAATGGCATCCGGGGAATAATTTTTTAATGATGTATCATTAAGAGGTTTACCTACTCCTTTAGAGGCTTTGGATGTAACAGGAGAAATGTAACAAGAGTAGGTAGAGAAGTGGGGACTTCATCTAATTATTTTAGTAGAAACTTCTGATGTTGTTTCAATTTAGCTACCTCGAGTAGGGAAATTTTTTCTTTGATTTTATTCATATCTTTGACTATATTGTATTCAATGGTATTAGAGACTACCAAGGTCTTTTATCAAGAGGGATAATATGAAGAATATGGGACTAATTGAGATGACGAGGAAGGAGATTTTTTAGTGATAACTTTATCTTTAGCAGTAGGGGATGAGGGTTTCTAATTCTGAATTGGTTGTGAGGAATCAATAGGACCTTTACTTTTGGTGATAACGGGTAAGGATTCATACTCATCTTCATTATCAGAAGTAGGGTGTATGAAATCCCATAATCCATGTACTTCGACAAGTTCCTCATCTTGATATTCTTCAGCAGATAATATTGTGATTAAAATCTTCGGTGAAAACCACATCAAAATAGATTTGGTTGACGTGTTTCGAACCAGCTAGTGTGGTTCATCATCAGGACAAGATGAAAAATCTGATCAAGAAACCCCTTTAAATAGATCGTAAAACTCCAACTAGCCGTTTGTAAAATACCGGCTAGTTTGACTCAAATCAAAAACATAATAGTTTATTTATTTTATAAGGAATAAATCACATGATTAATGTTTAAAATTTGAATTTTAAATATTTATATTTATTTTTAATAAAAATAATAATTATTAATTTAATATATTTTTGAAGAATAAAATAAATGTTTACTATTTATATATATATTCATTTTTTAGAACAATAATTATTTATTTGTTTTTATTTTTTATATCGAATAAATTAAAAGTTAAAAATAATTAAATAATATTTATATTTTGAATATATATGAAATTATTTTATTTTAATAATTATATGTTAGTTGATTCAAAACCCATCACATCAGTTACCTTATTTTACAATTAATTTTATTTAACATTTTCAAAAAAATAAATAAATAAATGGATAAAAAAAAACAAAAACAAATGAAATGAAAAATATAAAAATAAAAATAAGAATAAAAAATAAAAATCAAATAAATACATAAAATTTTAATAAATAAATAAATAATAATAATAATAATAATGATAAATAAAAAATAATAAGAAATAAAAAAGTTTATTGGGAATGAAGGGTAGGAATCCAGCATCTGCTAACAATCCACCCATCATCTCTGTTGAGGTTAACCGACCTCTTTTCGATTTCCAGGGCTTCTCTCAACTTGCGGTGGTAGAAATGGTTAATCCTCGCAATAACCTTAGCATCTTCAATGAAAATGTGATGATTTGTCTTCTCTGCATGCTCTGCTAAGGCAGAGGAGCGTGATCTATTATGCTTAAGGTCAATGACATGTTCATGAATTCTTTGACTAATTGATCAACTAGTTTCACCAATATAAGGGGTCCCACAGGAGCACAGAATCAAGTAATCACCCTTACCATCCTTCGGGCAAATCGGGTCCTTAACCGATCTAAGCGAACTCCGAATGGTGTGGGAGGGCTTAAAGGTTGAGGAAACATTATGTTTCTTTAGAATCCTGGAAATTTTATCCGTAGTACCTTGGATAAACGAAAGGTGAACTCCAGATAACCGATCACAGGGATCTTTTCTACCCTTAAGACCTTTTTCATCTTTTTGAAAAGCTTTAAGACATTGACTCGTGCTATAACCGTTTTTGTTAAAAACTTTGAGGAGATGAGCCTTTTCACCTTTAAAGTGGTGTTCGTCAAAGATTCTAAAGGCTCTAGTGGCTAGGGTGCTAAGAACCCCAAGCTTCTGAGCAGGGAAATGGTGAGAAATAACATGTAAATACTGCTCAGTGTGCGTCTTCTTTCTAAAGACTTGATGAGAGAAAGAACCGTCTTCATTCCTAGAAATGAGGACATCGAGAAAAGGCAAGCTACCATTATCTTCGAAATCCATGGTGAACTTAATGAAGTCAGATTGATTATTAAGATGCTGAAGAAAATGTCCAATTTCTCCTTACCATGAGGCCACACAACACAGGTGTCATCAAAAAACCTTTTCCAAAGCTGAGGTTGAAAAAGAAAAGAGGAGAGGGCCCTAGATTCAAAGTCTTCCATGAACAGATTAGCTACCATAGGGGAAAGGGGGGAACCCATGGCCACACCACAAGTCTGTTCAAAGAATTCACCCTCGAAACTAAAGAAGGTCGAGGTAAGACAAATTTCAACAAGATGAGCAGTATCAGGATCCGTGACCCGAGAAATGACATCAATAGCTTCCCTAATGGGGATGCAAGTGTATAAGGAAACAACATCAAAACTAACAAACCTATCATCACGATCCAACTCCAAGTATTTCAATTCATTAATAAAAGAGCAAGAGTCCTTAAAAAAGGAGGAGGTCTGACCTACAAGTGGTTTAAGCTTAGCGGCTAGAAATTTAGCGAGCAGATAAGTCAGACCACCAATGGTGTTGACAATAGCACGAAGGGGAACTCCATCCTTATGAACCTTAGGAAGCCCATAAATCCTTGGAGTGAGGAGGTTAGTTTCAATAAGATTTTTACTCAAGGGTCCAACTGTGCTACTCAATTTTATAGCCAAAGAAACCTCTTTTGAGACTTTTTTAAGGGGATTTTTGTCCAACTTCTTGTAGCTCCCACTGTTAAGCAGGTGATCCAACATCTTATTAGGATAATCCTCTTTGTTTAAAATAACCGTAGCACTTCCCTTATCCGCCTTAAGAACAACAATGTCACGATTATTGTTTAAGGATTTAAGAGCCTCAAACTCTAGTTTGCTGATGTTTCTCTTAGGGGGCTTAGCTTTTCTGAGGATCATGGCACAATCCTGCCTAATAGTATCTTTAGTAGCATCAGGTAAATCCCTAATTCCGTATTCAATATCACAAATTATTTCATGAATAGGGATTTTTTTTAGGAACAAGAGAAAAATTAAGACCCTTCTCTAACAAACTGAAGACATGTTGATCAAAGGAAAAACTAGAGATTAATAACTTTCCTATTCAAGGGAGAAGATACATGTTTAATGGTACTATTAATGTTGTTATCATTATTAATGTTGATTTTATTATAGTTATTATTATTATTGTTATTATAGTTATTGACATCATTTTTATTAATATTAAAATTATTATGGCTATCAATACTATTAATGTTATTATTCAAATTGTTAAAACTATGATCAATCTTGTTACCATTAAAAATAAATTTATTATCTCTATTATAATTACCATTATTTAAGGAATTAGAAAGAAGAGAATTCGAGGGATCAAAGTTGGAAAGCAAAGGAGGATTAAGGATAACCGAATCCATACCTTTAAGGACCTCAACCGAGATAGAAGGATCATCAGAAAATTGAACACTCGATGTCGGAAGAACACCAGTACTTCTTAACCTAGAAGAGGAGGCAAAATCTGAAGCGGATTTCTGCACTCCAATCTGACTGAGCGTCGCTGACTGACCCTCCACACCTGCTACCACGAAGGAGGGTGAAATATTAACACTGGATAAACCAGCTGCCATATGAAGGGGGACGAGAGACATCAATTTAGACTGCAGACTTCCGGATAAAGGACACCGAGAAGACCCCAGATCTGCTAACGTAAACGCAAATGTCGATGCAGATTTAGATTCCAAGGCCGACGCATGTGCAGACGTTGATGCAGATTGGAGATCCGTTGGAAAACATAACACCTCAGCCGCACCTGAATCTCCAATTTCCGTCCTATACCCAGATAAAGGATAAGACCGCAGAATTTTTGTCCTACCATCAGGGAAAGGTTTGGACGAAGAATTTGAAAGAGTCGACTTAGAATGAAAATCCACATTAAAGATAAGAGACCGCAAAGCTCCAACTTGATTTCCATTAACCCTACTATTAGAGGCACCTCTCATCTCAGACATAGAAGAGAAGTCTTTAGATAATTTCAAGAATTTTCACAGATGCTTCCTATTCCATAATTGTTCCCAGCGAAGAGATTTTAATGTTGAGTGGGCATCAACGACAGACCAAATATCTGTCGGAATGAAATAAGAAAGCTCGAGATGAGATGACAACAACTTTCGAGACGTGAGATCAAGGTATTTCTCACTCTCGCAATCTCCGATCTAATAATGACAAGGCTAGCTGAAAGAAAAACACGATCATTCTTAAAACTTCTGAGGGGATGATTAATCTTCGCAAACGATGGAATAGAAGAATAGTCTCTACATATTTTTAAAAGGTTAGATCAGATTTCATCTTAGATACCTGCAAACGTGCCCTTTCAAATTGATGAACTTTAAGCGCCAAGGCCCTACCGAGCAGGGTTTCAATATTAGGAATTTTGCTTCTGTGATCCATAAATTGTGATTAAAATCTTTCGGTGAAAATCACATCAAAATAGATTTGGTCGACGCGTTTCGAACCAGCCAGTGTGGTTCATCATTAGGACAAGATGGAAAATATGATCAAGAAACCCCTTTAAATAGATCATAAAGCTCCAACTAGCCGTTTGTAAAATAACGACTAGTTTGACTCAAATCAAAAAAATAATAATTTATTTATTTTATAAGGAATAAATCACATGATTAATGTTTAAAATTTGAATTTAATATATTTATATTTATTTTTAATAAAAATAATAATTATTAATTTAATATATTTTTGAAGAATAAAATAAATGTTTACTATTTATATATATTCATTTTTTTGAATAATAATTATTTATTTGTTTTTATTTTTTATATAGAATAAATTAAATGTTAAAAATAATTAAATAATATTTATAGTTCGAATATATATGAAATTATTTTATTTTTAATAATTATATGTTAGTTGATTCAAAAGCCATCACATCAGTTACCTTATTTTATAATTAATTTTATTTAACCTTTTCAAAAATAAATAAAAGATAAAAAATATAAAAATATAAAAAAGAATAAATAAAATAAATAAATAAATAGATAAAAATGAAAATGAAAAATATAAAAATAAACAAATAAAAATAAAAATAAGAATAAAAAATAAAAATCAAATAAATACATAAAATTTTAATAAATAAATAAATAATAATAATAATGATAAATAAAAAATAATAAGAAATAAAAATTTGTATTGGGAATGAAGGGCAGGAATCCAACATATACTAATAATCCACCCATCATCTCTGTTGAGGTTAACCAACCTCTTTTCGATTTCCAGGGCTTCTCTCAACTTGTGGTGGTAGAAATGGTCAATCCTCGCAAGAACCTCAGCATCTTCAATGCAAATGTGATGATTTGTCTTCTCTGCATGCTCTGCTAAGGCAGAGGAGTGTGATCTATTATGCTTAAGGTCAGCGACATGTTCATGAATTCTTTGACTAATTGATCGACCAATTTCACCAATATAAGGGGTCCCACAGGAGCACAGAATCAAGTAAACACCCTTACTATCCTTCGGGCAAATCGAGTCGTTAACCAATCTAAGAGAACTCCGAATGGTGTGGGAGGGCTTTAAAGGTTGAGGAAGCATTATGTTTCTTTAGAATCCTGGCAATTTTATCCGTAGTACCTTGGATAAACGGAAGGTGAACTCCAGACAACCGATCACAGGGATCTTTTTTACCCTTTCTACCACAGCAAGTTGAGAGAAGCCCTGGAAATCGAAAAGAGGCTGGTTAACCTCAACAGAGATGATGGGTGGATTGTTAGCAGATGCTGGATTCCTGCCCTTCATTCCCAATAAATTTTTTTATTTCTTATTATTTTTTATTTATCATTATTATTATTTATTTATTTATTAAAATTTTATGTATTTATTTGATTTTTATTTTTATTCGTTTATTTTTATATTTTTTATTTTATTTGTTTTTATTTTTATTTTTATCTATATATATATATATATATATATTGAAAAGGTTAAATAAAATTAATTATAAAATAAGGTAACTGATGTGATGGGTTTTGAATCAACTAACATATAATTATTAAAAATAAAATAATTTCATATATATTCAAACTATAAATATTATTTAATTATTTTTAACATTTAATTTATTCGATATAAAAAATAAAAACAAATAAATAATTATTATTCTATAAAATGAATATATATATAAATAGTAAACATTTATTTTATTCTTCAAAAATATATTAAATTAATAATTATTATTTTTATTAAAAATAAATATAAATATATAAAATTCAAATTTTAAATATTAATCATGTGATTTATTCCTTATAAAATAAATAAACTATTATTTTTTTGATTTGAGTCAAACTAGCCGTTATTTTACAAACGGCTAGTTGGAGCTTTACGATCTATTTAAAGGGGTTTCTTGATCAGATTTTCCATCTTGTCCTGATGATGAACCACAATGGCTGGTTCGAAACACGTCTACCAAATCTATTTTGATGTGATTTTCACCGAAAGATTTTAATCACAGAAGCAAAATTCCTAATATTGAAACCCTGCTTGGTAGGGCCTTGGCGCTTAAAGTTCATCAATTTGAAAGGGCACGTTTGCGGGTATCTAAGATGAAATCTGATCTAACCTTTTTAAAAAGATGTAGAGACTCTTCTTCTATTCCATCATTTGCAAAGATTAGTCATCCCCTCAGAAATTTTAAGAATGATCTTGTTTTTCTTTCAGTTAGCCTTGGCATTTTAGATCGGAGATTGCGAGAGTGAGAAAATACCTTGATCTCACGTCTCGAAAGATGTTGTCATCTCATCTCGAGCTTTCTTATTTCATTCCAACAGATATTTGGTCTGTCGTTGATGCCTGCTCAGCATTAAAATCTCTTCGCTAGGAACAATTATGGAATAGGAAGCATCTGTCAAAATTCTTGAAATTATCTAAAGACTCCTTTTCTATGTCTGAGATGAGAGGTGCCTCTAACAATAGGGTTAATGGAAATCAAGTTGGAGCTTTGCAGTCTCTTATCTTTAATGCGGGTTTTCGTTCTAAGTCAACTCTTTCAAATTCTTCGTCCAAACCTGTCCCTGATGGTAGGACGGAAATTCTGCGGTCTTCTCCTTTATCTGGGTATAGGACGGAAATTAGAGATTCAGGTGCGGCTGAGGTGTTATGTTTTCCAACAGATCTCCAATCTGGATCAACGTCTGCACATGAGTCGGCCTTGGAATCAAAATCTGCATCGGCATCTGCGTTTACGTTAGCAAATCTGGGGTCTTCTCGGTCTCCTTTATCTGGAAGTCTGTAGTCCGAATTGATGTCTCTTGTCCCCCCTTCTATGGCAAATGGTTTATCCAGCGTTAATATTTCACCCTCCTTCGTGGTAGCAGGTGTGGAGGTTCAGTAAGAGACGCTCAGTCGGATTGGAGTGCAGAAATTCGCTTCATATTTGGCCTCCTCTTCTAGGTTAAGAAGTATTGGTGTTCTTCTGGCATCGAGTGTTCGATTTTCTGATGATCCTTCTATCTCGGTTAAGGTCCTTAAAGGTATGGATTCGATTATCCTTAATCCTCCTTTGATTTCCAACTTTGGTCCCTCGAATTCTCTTCTTTATAATTTCTTAAATAATGGTAACTATAATAAAGATAATAACTTTATTTTTAATGGTAACAAGATTGATCATAGTTTTAACAATTTGAATAATAACATTAATAGTATTGATAGCCATAATAATTTTAATATTAATAAAAATGATGTCAATAACTATAATAACAATAATAATATAAACTATAATAATAATAACTATAATAAACTCAAGATTAATAATGATAACAACATTAATAGTACCATTAAACATGTCTCTTCTCCCTTGAATAGGAAAGTTATTAATTTCTCTAGTTTTTCCTTTGATCAATCTGTCTTCAGTTTGTTAGAGAAGGGTCTTAATTTTTCTCTTGCTCCTAAAAAAATCCCTATTCATGACATAATTTGTGATATTGAATACGGAATTAGGGATTTACCTGATGCTACTAAAGACACTATTAGGCAGGATTGTGCCATGATCCTCAGAAAAGCTAAGCCCCCTAAGAGCAACATCAACAAACTAGAGTTTGAGGCTCTTAACTCCTTAAACAATAACCGTGACATTGTTGTTCTTAAGGCGGATAAGGGAAGTGCTACGGTTATTTTAAACAAAAAGGATTATCGTAATAAGATGTTGGATCACCTGCTTAACAGTGGGAGCTACAAGAAGTTGGACAAAAATCCCCTTAAAACTATTGGAACACCTAATCCTCCATGGGTAGGTGTGGAATGTGAAAAGTCACAATGGAGTCCAAGTGACCTTGGAATGTGAAACCAAGAGTCGCACCATTGTATTATAAATGTTGTGTGTGTTCATCTCCTCATACACCATGTGTGTGCTTCAACATGGTGTTTAACAAAAACAGTATGAAAAGCAGTTGCTTTGGCTATAAAATCGATTAGCACGGTTGGATCCTTGAGTAAAAGGCTTATTGAAACTAACCCCCTCACTCCGAGGATTTATGGGCTTCCTAAGGTTCATAAGGATGGAGTTCCCCTTCGCCCTATTGTCAACACCATTGGTGGTCTGACTTATCTGCTTGCTAAATTTCTAGCCGCTGAGCTTAAACCGCTTGTAGGTCAAACCTCCTCCTTTGTTAAGGACTCTTGCTCTTTTATTAATGAATTGAAAGACTTGGAGTTGGATCGTGATGATAGGTTTGTTAGTTTTGATGTTGTTTCCTTATACACTTGCATCCCCATTAGGGAAGCTATTAATGTCATTTCTCGGGTCACGGATCCTGATACTGCTCATCTTGTTGAAATTTGTCTTACCTCGACCTTCTTTAGTTTCGAGGGTGAATTCTTTGAACGGACTTGTGGTGTGGCCATGGGTTCCCCCCTTTCCCTTGTGGTAGCTAATCTGTTCATGGAAGACTTCGAATCTAGGGTCCTCTCTTCTCTTTTTCAACCTAAGCTTTGGAAAAGGTTTGTTGATGACACCTGTGTTGTGTGGTCTCATGGTAAGGAGAAATTGGACATTTTCTTCCAGCATCTTAATAATCAATCTGAATTCATTAAGTTCACCATGGATTTCGAAGATAATGGTAGCTTGCCTTTTCTCGATGTCCTCATTTCTAGGAATGAAGATGGTTCTTTCTCTCATCAAGTCTTTAGAAAGAAGACGTACACTGAGCAGTATTTACATGCTAGTTCGCACCATTTCCCTGCTCAGAAGCTTGGGGTTCTTAGCACCCTAGCCACTAGAGCCTTTAGAATCTCCGATGAACACCACTTTAAAGGTGAAAAGACTCATCTCCTTAAATTTTTTAACAAAAATGGTTATAGCACGAGTCAATGTCTTAAAGCTTTTCAGAAAGCTGAAAAAGGTCTTAAGGGTAAAAAAGATCCCTGTGATCGGTTATCTGGAGTTCACCTTCCGTTTATCCAAGGTACTACAGATAAAATTGCCAGGATTCTAAAGAAACATAATGTTTCCTCAACCTTAATCCCTCCCGCACCATTCGGAGTTCACTTAGATCGGTTAAGGACCCGATTTGCCCGAAGGATGGTAAGGGTGTTTACTTGATTTCGTGCTCCTGTGGGACCCCTTATATTGGTGAAACTGGTCGATCAATTAGTCAAAGAATTCATGAACATGTCGCTGACCTTAAGCATAATAGATCACGCTCCTCTGCCTTAGCAGAGCATGTGGAGAAGACAAATCATCACATTTGCATTGAAGATGTTGAGGTTATTGTGAGGATTGACCATTTCTACCACCGCAAGTTGAGAGAAGCCCTGGAAATCGAAAAGAGGTCGGTTAACCTCAACAGAGATGATGGGTGGATTGTTAGCAGATGCTGGATTCCTGCCCTTCATTCCCAATAAAAATATTTATTTCTTATTATTTTTTATTTATCATTATTATTATTATTTATTTATTTATTAAAATTTTATGTATTTATTTGATTTTTATTTATTTATTTTATTTTAATTATTATTATTTTTTATATTTTTATATTTTTTTATATATTTTTTAAATTTTTTGAAAAGGTTAAATAAAATTAATTATAAAATAAGGTAACTGATGTGATGGGTTTTGAATCAACTAACATATAATTATTAAAAATAAAATAATTTCATATATATTCAAACTATAAATATTATTTAATTATTTTTAACATTTAATTTATTCGATATAAAAAATAAAAACAAATAAATAATTATTATTCTAAAAATGAATATATATAAATAGTAAACATTTATTTTATTCTTCAAAAATATATTAAATTAATAATTATTATTTTTATTAAAATTAAATATAAATATATAAAATTCAAAATTTAAACATTAATCATGTGATTTATTCCTTATAAAATAAATAAACTATTATTTTTTTGATTTGAGTCAAACTAACCGTTATTTTACAAACGGCTAGTTGGAGCTTTACGATCTATTTAAAGGGGTTTCTTGATCAGATTTTCCATCTTGTCCTGATGATGAACCACACTGGCTGGTTCGAAACGCGTCGACCAAATCTATTTTGATGTGATTTTCACCGGAAGATTTTAATCACAATTTACGGATCACAGAAGCAAAATTCCTAAAAAAGATAATATTGTTTCATCTTCTTCCTCATCCTGATCTGATTTAGCCTTGGATATAATATTAGGTGGTTGAGGATTAGATGTTTGAGCTTTTTTGAAAGATATAAAAGGCTTCTTAGAAGAAGACTCAGCTACCTGTTTTTTTCTTTCTACCATCTCATTTGACATAGATTTAAGGACCTTTTGTAATCCTTCAAGATCGAAAGGATCTTTAGGAGTTTTTATTTTCGGTTCATCCTTAAATGTTACTTTATTTTTCCTTTCTTTCTAGGAAGTATTCTTTTCTAATGCAAGTATTCTATTTTCAAATGATAGTGCTTCCTTCATGTTCTCAATTAAACTTGCTTTGTTGGCTCTATCTACAAAAATTGCAATATTAGAAGTAAGAGAGGATATGTACCATTCGATTTGTACATTAAAACCATGCTTCGATGTAGTTGGGATTTTACTTAACAATTTATTAAAACTGTTATTAAATTATATAATATTTTCTCTTGAATTAGATTTGAGATTAGAAAGATCATTAATAAGAGTAGCATAGTGTGATCATCATCAAATTTGATTAAAAATTGTTCCTCAAATATATCCCAACTAGTTATAGTGCCTGGTGGTAGTGAAAAGTACCATGATCCTACCGATCCTTTGAAATTATAAGGGAATAATATAACTACACAATCTTCTTCAGATACTGCATTGAGGTTCATGGCAAGCATGAAATAATGTAGGTGTTCCTCAACAGGGAGTCCATCATCAGGATTATACTACTTAGGCTTCTATTTTTTTGGGTGCTTAGGTAAATCACGGAGAGGTCCTGCCAATTGAACAACTCCTGGATTAGTCCATGGTATATTTTCCATTGTATGAACTATAGGATTGGAAGATGTTCTAGTGGTTCCAGAGGTTGATGTAGTGGTAGAAGAAACAACCGTTGAAATAGCACTACTTGAGGCAACACTAGTTGATTGATATGAAGAGATATGAATTAATGAGAAGATTGGTTGGGAAGAAGGAAATAAAGGAGGAATAAATAATGGATTTTGTGGAGGAGAAGATGATGTAATGTCACTAGTAGATGTTTGAGTTTCTGATGTAGGAGTCTTCCTTCGGTGAGAATGAAGTGGAAACTCGAATGGATTTATTCCAATTTTTTCACTTTGAGAATGAGCCAATACACCAATACTTTGATAAATTGAGGTTACACTTCCTTCAGAAGTTTCATATTGTACAAGTTTTTCTCCTGAAATAGAATATATTCTAACTTTTTAATTAAGTTCTGAACTTCAGGTGATTCTGGAATGTAATCTGGTGGAATCACCTTAGGAAATGTACTAGGAGACTTGGGAGATGTTTGAACAATTTCAGGCCTTAAGGGAGGAGATTTTGAATGTGACCTTGAAGTTGTAGGAGATTTGGAGGGAGATTGACTCTTTTGATGGCCTTTGTATTTAGGATTGGATCTTAATTCCATTCATAATCTAGTGGCCCTCCTTCTAGCGCCAAAAATGTTGATGCCTCGAAAATCCCTGCAACAACATTGGGGGATAACCACCCGGTCGGGAACTTAAAAGTCATTCCTTTTCCATTTGGAATAAAGACTCCAACTGGGGATGATGGGGCTAGTTTCCCAATATAATATAATTGAATGAATGTCAGTATTTTATAATTGAATGTAACTTGATAATGGAAGTGATATTGAGCTAACAGAGTATATATACCTATATATTTCTTAGGATTAATTATGTTTCTTTATATGTGATCTTGAAATATTATCTTAAGTATATGAGAATGAAGATTATCAAATACTTACAGAAGTGAAAAAAATTTAAAGTTAATTAATTTTATTAAATAGTTAATCAAATTAATTGATAAATCTCATATCACATTAAATAGTTGTATGTCTTGTATATATATATATTGAAAGATAACAATATTTGCATGTTAAATAGTGAATTAATGCTAAATTTTATTAAATATATATATATTACAAAAGAATATAAAAGAAGTATGACTATCAATTACATAAAACAGAAAATCAATATAAAGATAGAAGTACCATGTATATCTTAACTTCACTCATGGAAGAAATAGCCTTTGGTCCATTCTTTCTATTCAGATGATTTCAAGAGTAAAAAAGTGCAACTTCCCTAAGTCTTCTTTACAAAATTTCAAGACCTATTCTATGCAGACATGAAAGGGTTTATATAGTAAATAATAAAAGTATAAAAATAGAAAATACATAAATTACTGAGGATTTTTAAACAACTCTCCTTAAAATAAGTGAAAATAAGAGAGAAATAGAATTTGTTGGATGACTCGCTTTGCAGTGCGATGTTGTGTCCTTTCCCATTCGCTGCTTGAGTTGATGAATATCTAACATTGGTTGTATTTCAGGGGGTTGAGCTGGCCTGATGCACAATTTTCCAGTGTAAACTGCATATGATAGTGGAGGCAACATATGTGATGAGGTGTCAGTTAAGAAGCGCAGCATTAGCTATCGACTGTGTGGCTTCACCAAGTATTGCCAGTACTTCTGCTAATAAAGATTTGCTAGCTTCTTGGTGTTTTCATCCTTTGCCTTTGACATTTCTTGCCATTGTTTCATTAGATCTTTCACATTAGGGAGAGAACCAAGTGGACATTCTTGGATTAGATTGGTATTAAACAGATTATTGTTGACAATTTCAACAATGTTGTTGGCCACATCCCTTGCTCTGAATATTTCTCTCTCTGCTTGTGTCAACTGTATGTCCCAATCAGCAAGCAGGATTTCCTTTTTGGAATCCTCAATTCTGGGAATTTTTTTTTCGTCCCTCTACACTATCCTGCCAAGTGATGTATTCAGTAACTTTTTCATCAATTTCATTGAAGTTCATCCTTAGTTCGGCTGATTGATTCATCAGTGAATCAATTTTATCACACAGATCATTGATGATTTTCAGCTTTTGACAAAATACTACTTGTTGTTGAGCCAACAAGGTGTTGAGTTCCAAAGCTTCCTTCTTGAAATAATCTATCTTTTCACTATCTTTCAATTGTTACAATGTGAATTGTAGTTGATGAATTTGAGCATATTTGACATTGATGTCAAATTGATGTTGTAGCTTCAATTGATTTAAGCTTAGTTGATATGTGACAATTTTGTTTGTAATTGATGATTAACATTTTTTTTCTCTACCAACAATTGTTGTTCCTATTGTAGGAATCTTTCATCCTTCTCTTTAACTAGTTGTTGGACTTCTTATGCCTTATCAATTTGTGGCAAATGCATAAGCACCTGCAAACTGTGTCAAACTTGTCAGATATTCAGATGGATCAGTTTGTGGATATTTACACACTACTTCTATGGGTATGTCATCGAGGACTAATGGATGTGTTTGATAAAATCTCCTCTTTCTTTGTCTGCTCATTACAACCCAATGTTTGGGACTATTGTTGGGTGCAGGAATTGCACTTAAGCAAACTCCTCAACACTTAATTGTCAACCTGGGGGTTTCATAAACTTAGAGAAAAAGCACATGCAATGCCAAAAGTGGTATGAACTTTTCCTATTCCTACTTCTTAATTGAAATATTGCATATTCAAACAAAAGACAATTTCAAAGGAAATCGACACCAAAGAAATTCTATTGCTAGAATGTAAAAGAATAGATTTGCGAGGAAATCAAGTAAAGGAAATTTCACACAACTGGAAGAAATCTTAAATGCTAAAATGAACTCTATGTTTATCTTCATTATAGATGGCTAATAGCTTAACAAGTGGGTCCTTGCAAAGATCTTCTTTCCAAATGATTCTACACTAAGCAATCATTCTTGTACTCTTGCAATCTGCTTGCACTAGTGCAGGTACAAAACTTATGTGAAAAAGTATATTTTACCTTCTTTACTGAAGACTTATGTCTTTGTGTAGGTGCTCTAAGCCTTAAGGCTTAGAGCACTATGTTTCTGTGACAAGTGTCTTGCATAGGGACAAAGCTTCCTTCACCAAGTTTCCAATTACTTTCGAAAGAATTAAAAGACGTTCTAAAAAGAATTGCAATTGCAGGCTGAACTACGAGATAAATTACACAAAAAAAGGAATGATTTAATTAACTGATCTTAACAATGAAAATAAAATTTGCAAGGCAGAAACAATCATTAACAATCAAAGCAACAGTGAAAGAAATTTGCATGCAATCAAGCTATCTTTCGGTAATTCACTTATAACGTTACAAATTACTCTTGATCCTTTCTCTCAAGTCGTGAGTTGCAAGTTCAAAGTGTAATGTTTGCAATGGCGTCCTTTCTTAATTCACATAGTCATTCTTAGAACCTTCAAAAGTTTGACTTTTAATATTGAGAATGGTTACTTTAATTAATAATGATTTACTTGCAGCAATAAATGAAATCATAAACAGAAAAAGGAACGAAACACTTGCTGTGAAATAAATGAGTAAACCGGAGTGTAGAGTTTGACATGCACTGGTGTAGGAAGAAGCTTCGTGCATGATCCGAGTAGAAGAAAAATAAGGATGAATTGCAGGAAAGAAATTACAGGAAAGAATTGCAAGAAATAAATTAAATTAATTCAAACTTCACACACATGGATCCGTTTCACGCTTTGACTATGGAATGAATTTAACCTAGAACTCTGAAACAAAAATAATAATGATTAACCACACATCTACAAATAAATAAATATACATGAACCTTTTAAATGACGAAAGCACAAGGGTAAACGAGCTGGGTTGGCTGGGCTCTAGCCAACCAACTCGTTTCCCGTTTAGGAAACGAAACGAATCAGCACTTAATCAACGCATAAATAAGATTTAAGCACAACGTGAATAAATCATGGCATAGTTCCTTATATTAACTTTGATCAGCAAACATACATGATAATGCGAGTCCAACCCAGAACAAGGGCGATACGAAATTACAAAGTAAACAAGATTACAATCTCCAAATATCGCTAACTTGGCTCTACCTAAGATCTACATTATATACAGTCTTTTGGCCTATAGCCATAATCTGCTAATTACAGATCCATTTCCAATTCAAGCCTTTCGATTGAATGGACTAACAAATGAAATTAAAAAATCGGCTAATGGTTATAACAAGGCACGAGCTTTGCTGCCCGTAGACCATATCTTTGGTAAATATCCCTGACTATACTCCACCTATATCCATCTTCAAATAGTCCGCACATGAACTAAGAGACGTGGATCAAAACGCCCGTGTGGAATGATCAACTGTTGCGGATATCACGGAGAAATATCTGTTGGCAGTGTAGGAATCTACCTGCACTAGATCACGCTACATAATAATTAACACTTAGTTTTTAAATTACTTTTAGGAAAGTAATCGTAAGTTACAAGAAATAATTAAAAGCATGAAATCTATGTAAAATAATTAATTAAGCACCTAATAACTCTTAATTATGAAATACAAAGTATATGTAGGAATAGTCGATTATCTTGGACTAGTGCAGGAATGACAAGTTTTATAAAGATGAAACAAAGGTTAATGGTTATTGGAAGAGGGTAAAAATAGGGAATTTTGCCACACCCACATCCTCCCATCCCTAATTTTTTGTGTCCTCACACAAGGTTTTACCTGCTGCAAAAAATATTAAAAAATGAGGGCCATCTTTCAATCCCGCACTTCAATGTTGATTCTAGATTTCACTACCTTTTTCTTTTTACCTTGGGCTTTATTTAGTTTTTTGGTCACCTTCTTGAGGCACTTATAGTAGTTCGAATCCCGGAACTTCCATATTCTCACTTTTCATTTATGTTCTTCAACCTCTGCAACCGACCCTACCTGGCCTTGATTTTGCCAATTTTACTCCTTCATGACCTGGTTCAAAGCCTCCAGGTCATGAACTTGTTGTTCCAATCCTACTATCCGGCTATTAAGGTAGAGGGTAGAGGTCATTTTTCCCAACTCCTCTAATGTAAATACCTTCTTTACAACGGACTCCAATCAAGTCCTATCATTGCCAAGATCAAAATCGCCAAGGGTTTCTGCGCCAGGGATTTCCATGTCACTGAGGGTTTCGGTACCCTCCACATCCTTTGTGCCAAGGGATTCATTACCTTGCGCACCTAATTTATCGGGGACTTCACTGCCCTGTTCATCCAACTCGTCAGGGATTTCAGTACCTTTCTCATTCAAACCATCAGGGACTTTAGTACCCTGTTCATGAAAATTTTCGAGGGTCTTTATGTACTATGCCTCGTCATTTTCTTGACCCTATGCTTGATCTTCTCTTGCACTTGGTGTCATGTTCAGTCTTTTTAACTTGTGGATGAAGGCCGACAGAGATATTTTATCCTCCCTCTCCACATTTTCTTCATTCACCACGATGTGGGCTGCTGCATCTGCAAGAACTAAAAGGTTATTATCTCCAGGTGAAACCTGGGGTGATTCATCAATCACAATCGGAGAGCTTGACCGATGCTGACTTGTCCCTAGAGAGACAATTTTCTTCTTGGTAGGGGTTCTGGTCACTCTTTTCTTTGTCGAAGGTGAAGCATCTTTGACATAATTCTTTTATACTTGCATCAGATTTCTTTTACTCTTCTTCTTGGTAGAGGATGGTGTCTTTGCCTTCCTTTTCCTGCTTGCACTCGTGCTAGCAGACGTCCCTATAATCCTTGCCCGAAACTATTTTAGGAATACCTTCGAGGTCACTCCCTTTTCTTCCAGAACTTTCTTGATTAGGATTGTGATGAGCCCATGGTGATATAAATTATGTGCAACATGGCTTGCATCCCCACTTCACACACCTTTCACCATATTCTCGAGACTTCAGAGCAAGTAGTAGGGAAAATTAATAAGTTTCCCCGACTCAAAGTGCAACAATAACTGAAGTTGATATACAAACATTAAGAAATAATGTCCTTCACAAGTCAGGAAGTTGTGTAAAATGAAGAGGAGGTCTCGCCATTTTCCTATCATTGAGCTGCACGGAAATCGCTTCTTCCAATCGACTTTGAGCTTTCTGTCAACCACAAACCGACGGCATTGTTTCTTTTCAAGCTGCTCCTTTTTAAAACATTGTTCCCATGTAGTTTGCAAGCCTGTATCTCACACAATGGACTCCTATATAACTTCCAATTCTAATGAGCTGATTCTAGCTCAGCCTCCTTCAAATGTCTTCGCAAACTCCAGAACCACGGCCATGTCGAAGCCATCAAACTTCTGCAAAAATGAAAGGAACCCGGATTCTTTCAATAGTGCAAGATGTTCTGGTATTCCGCAGTCTGTTATATCTCCTTCAAGGATAATGGCTCATTCCTTACATGTGCGATATTTGAATCCTGTCTCAATTCCCTGTCACAGCCTCAAAAGGTTTCCACAGTGAGAAGTATCAAAGGTTGTCGAGAATTTTATGCCGGAGGTTCATCCATCCACCGTATTTTTAGTCCCATCTATCCAATCATGTTTAATGATTAAAAACAACTCCTTAGATTAGATGCATACATGTATCACTTTGCTACGGGAAATCAATAATAATTGGATGTGGCGGAGGCTTATACGGCGGCGGTGTAATGGTCATGGATGATCGGGTTATGAGGTAAGATAATGATGAACAAGTGATGGAGGATCATTTCAAAGGGGGTAAGTATGGGATTTTGGAAAATCTGTACTATCCCTCTTTTTACCTCATAATTCAATTAAGACATATTTCGATACTTATTAAAAAGATTAGATTTCAAAACCCAATATATCTTTCACTTTAAAAAATTTCCTAAGTCAGTAAATGATAAAACAAGTATTAATTAAAAAATACAATGTTATGATCTATTAGTGAAGTAAGCATTCATGTGTAGAGAAATAAAATTCCATAAGCATTTAGCATGAAGCGCTCTTATACTGTGTTAAAATAATTTTACACTGTGCTTTCACGGTCGGCCGTATTCTTGCACTAATTGTTCTTGCACTGATCCTGCTTTCACTACACCGTGCTTGCACTGCGCGTTTTTTCACCGGGGAATTTACCAAAATAAAAATTCCGATAGAACACAATTCTTCAGCTGGAATTAAAAAATTTGCCTGAATATACAAGAAAATTTTTATTCGGCATCATTTGGTGTTTCATGAGCATGCCTTTTGGATTTACTGCCTCATATCCTACAATCAATTTATGAGGGAATAAAGAAGTGGGAAGGGGGTAATTTTCAGAATGGGAAGGAACATTTCATTTGGGATTCCAAGAATAATATCACCAAGGGGGTAAGCGAAACGGGATGTGGGAAAAAAATTCAAGGGAAAAAGGGGGATTTTACGAAATCAAGTAAGGGTGATTTCCTTAGAAGAAAAATGAGGGTAATTCATTACGGGATTTAAGAAAATAAAGATAGTGGAAATAGAAGAAAGGAATAATTTTTACTTTGAAAATTTGCCTGCATTGGTGCCAAAAAAAGTAAATGCAATGGGAATTAAGTGTTACTTGTGTTGAGCTCCAAAAATGTTCTTTCTTCCACCACATTCCACTCCATTTCTTTTATCCATTATTAATCCCAGGCTCAAATGATCAATGAAATTAGTTAAAATTTCTTTAAGAATGAATATCGTGGCTAACTTGCTATGTTTTTGTGATTGTGTCATTGTAGTACTTTTTGAACTGAAACTAGCTACAGAATGCAGACATTCTGTAGCTAGTTGCCAATTCTGTAGCCAACTTCATGTTTATACAGGTTCCGGATGTCATCTTGGAGAAAAGCACACATGGGTGTATTCCACGTCATGTCCTCATCATTTTTTGCCCTCCATGGAGATTGAACAGAATTATGTACGTGGTTAAGCACGTGGAAACTTAAACTAGGAGGTAGACTCCTAACAGGATAAGGATAGTCCAGATTCTGTTACGTGGTCATGATCAAAGTCCTAGTTTAGTTTCTATTAGGAAAGACAATAATTCCCGTATTATCTCAAGTTTTGTTATATAAATTTGCTATAAGTATGCTCGGGAAACCAAGAGACAAAGGTTAGATTTTGGTTAGATTTTATGGTTGACTGCTAGATCTTTGAAGTCTGTGATGTTTTGAGGTGATTCCTCTTTAATGAAAGAAGTAGCATTTCCTTGAACGCGTTGAGTCAATTTTGAGCTAGATTTCTTGCTACTCTGGTGGTAGAGGGCCCCTGCCTCCTGAGCGGCATTGTTTATATAGTAGATAAGTGTTTTAATCTCGCTTTTATTTCTAGTTTTAGTTTCGCTTTTATTTCAGCTTATGTTCATATTTGTTTATATTTACTATCACAGCCAAACTTACTCTAATCAACTCTTCCAAAATATCATTATGAAGAATAAGGCACAACTGTGATAGTGTAGGTTTAGTTGCATTTACTTTCGTTAGTTATCACAGTTAAGACTTACCCTAATAAACTTTTCCAAAATATCATTATGATGGATAAGGCATAATTGTGATATTGTAGGTTTTAGTTGTTAAGTTTAAACCAAGTAGCATAGCCAATCTTACTCTTACAAAGCTCTTCCAAAATATCATAACAATGAGTAAGAAGTAACTGTGGTGTCTTGGACTTTAGTTGTATTTGCTTTCAGTCTTGTGTTTATGTTCAATTGCTTTGAATGATACAACCATACTCGTTCTCACAAACTCTTCCAAAACATCATTCATACTGAACGGGATGAACTATAGAATTCCTTAGGTTAGTTGCATGATAACTTAGTTATAGCACTCCGGAGGTAGAATGCATGTGGTTCAGTTCTGTCATTTCATTTTCAGTTTGATAATGGCTTTTAATTTAACACTGTTCACTGTAGACTAGAAGTACCCTAGTTTAGTTCACTGTGTTAACATTCCAGTGTAGTTGCCATCCATTGCATTTCAAATTGTATTAGTTGTTAAATTTAAACACCACGGTCTTCATTATTTACAAAAATTCTTTTGTTCCAAACTCATACTAACACATAATTCTCTGGACAGAAGGTAGTATCAGTCTAAGGCCGGGAGTACTTTTGCAACCTTTTTACCATTTCAAAAACAAGCCTTTTCTCAAAGACCATTCTAAAAGGAAATCTATAACCTTTGTGTGAGGCCTAGTGGTGCTAGATTGAGTTGCAGAACAAAGTTAGAAGCTAGTTTAGAATAGAAATCTTATGGTGATACAAATGTTCTTTTCCAAATATATTTTAATAGACTTTTAATCATGGATGAGATGTTGTAACATTGTAAGTTGATTGTTTCATTGTTTAGTTAGGAGAATTTCATTTACACTTAGCTGCCCATTTCTCAAGCTCTTCCAAAACATCTTTAATGAATGAATTGGACAAGTTAAGCTCATGTTGTGATTTATTTTCTTAAAGTCATTATCAAGCTTTGTAATTTGCTAGCCATAGTTTAGGCTTTGTTTTGTTTCAGTATTTTCATTTTTCATTTGTCATCCATAATTTAGGCTTCACTCTTCTTTTTTTTAACCAGTAGTTTCTTTCCACCAGCATTTAGTTCTTTCCCTTGTGAACATAAAACCATAAAAATCCAAAAAAATCATAAAACACTAGACACAACGTAGTGAGAAACAATTACCTAGGCACATATAGTGCACCACACTTCAGCAGTTTACTAACCCTGGTTGACAATTAATGAACTCAATTTAGGAGACTAGGTTGAGCACAAACAACTTGGATAAAAATTTCCGTGCCAGTTATCCCAAACTTGGGTAAGGGCTTGGTTCCTTGAAACTGCTTCTTCTTGGTGACATCCAGCATATCTAAAAATCAAGCAACATTCCCTTTTTATTTGAAATTTTGATCTTCCTGCCAGCATGCTGGTTTTTAGGTTGATTCCTCTGCAATTTTGTGTCAACTTATTTTCATAACCACAAGATTTTTTTTTATATTTTTTCCATTTTGTCATTTTTTTTTTCATTTTTTTATGTCAGGAAAAGAAAGAATCAAATCTTCAATGGGTCGGTGTTGCCACCTACCATCTCCTTTTCAGATTACTGTTGGACTTGCTACATAAAATCTTCTTTAGTAAGGGGCTGAAAATATACCATTAATTTATGCCCATTTACCAAGAACACAGAATTTCGTCCATTAATGGTTTTAATTTCTACCGCTCCATTCTCAAACACTTTAACTACCTCATAAGGTCCCATCCAAAATGTATGGAATTTCCTTTTGAAATATTTAAATCTAGAATCATAAAGGAGTAACCAATCACTTGGTTGGAATTTCTTTTTCTGGATAGACTTATCATGCCACTTCTTGCGCTGTTGTTAAACCAATATGTTATGTTGAACAACATACCTTCGAAATTCATCAAACTCATTCAACTGTAAGATACACTGTTGTTGTGCCTCAGAAAGATCTAGCCCCAAGTGGACTGCAGTTCTGAAAGTCTTGATCTGGAACTCTATCAGCAAAAAGACTTGTTTCCCGTACACTAGCTCATATGGTGTATGTCCTGTGTTATTCCTCCAAGTGGTTCGATATGCCCACAATGCTTCTGTAACTTATTTTTCCAATCCTTTATATGGATATTTATTGTATTTGTAAGGATGGACTCAATTACTTTATTTGTGGACTCCACCTGACCATTTTCTTGTGGGTGGTACGGTGTAGATTTCCTGTGCCAAATTTTGTATTGCTCCATCACACCCTGTACCAGATTAGAAATAAACTGCGGACCATTATCAGAAAACAATCTCTCTAGGCACACCAATTATAGTAAAAATCTTAGTAAAAAGAAAATCAACAAGACCTTTTTCTGTAGCAAAAGAAACTGCTTTAGCTTCTACCCATTTTGTAACAAAATCTCTACAAACCAAAATATGTTTTTTATTTAATGACGTTGGATTTATTGGTCCTACAAAATCAATGGCCCATTTTTCAAAAGGTCAATCATAACCTAAGGAAATAAAATCATTTCATTTGTTTTATTAGGTTGGCCAAGTCACTGACATCTATCACGTCGCTTGACATATTATTTGGCATCCTTAAACAAGGAAGGCCAAAAATAGCTAGCTCGCAGAATTTTGTATGTAGTTCGCTTATCAACGAAGTTACCTCCAGAAGGTTCATCATGGGCATCTTTTAAGATATCAAATGCTTCTTCCTCTCTTACACATACACAGATAATAAGGTCTGGTCCAATGTAAAATAGGTCTCCTTGAACCCAAAAATATGCAACACTTTTCTGTATGATACTTCGCTTGTCACAAGCAAATAAGTGAGGTGGTGTTTTTCCTGTGACTAAATATTTAGTTATGTCAGCGAACCACAGGGATTATGTTGACACATAAAATAGATGTTAGTTAGGAAAATCATCATCCATAGGAATTGCTTCACCAAGATTATTTAATTTTCAAATAAAATATACTACCACATTAGATTTTCCTGGTCTATCAACAATAGTAATGTTAAATTCCTGCAACAATACTAACCACCTAGTCACTCTCCCACTAGTTAATGGTTTATTCATCAAATATTTTATCGCGGAATAATCAGTATGTACAAAGAATTCATATCCTATGATGTAGTGTCTGAATTTATTAATGGAAAATATTACATCTAAAAACTCTTTCTCAGTAATTGTGTAATTTAATTTAGCAGGTGACAAGTTTTTACTGATGAAGTATATGACATAGGATTGTTTATCTTCTTCTTGTCCTAAAGCTACGCCAATAGCAGTGTCTGAGGCATCAGAGGAAATATGAAATGGCAGGGACCAGTTTGGTCCTCTCAAAACTAGCCCCTGAACTAGTTTTTCCTTCAATGTCTCAAAAGGTTGTTGGCAAGATGTGGACCAAGAAAACTCACTGTCCTTAGTTAAAAGTCAAAAAAGGGGGGTAGCTATCCTAGAGAAGTTCTCAATGAATCTCCTATAGTAGCCCGCATGCCCCAGAAAACCTCTCACTTCCCTTTGAGTTTTGGTTACATGAAGACTCAATATAATTTCTATTTTTGCAGGGTCAACTTGAATAACTTTGCATGAAATAAGATGGCCAAGAACCACTCTCACCTTGCACATTAATCTACAATTTTTGTCACTCAAGGCAATATGGGCTTCTTGGCAACGAAGAAGCACTTTTTCTAGATTTTTGAGGGCTGCTTCAAATGAATCACCAAACACAAAAAATTCATCCATATAGATTTCTACACACTCAAGGTCAACAAAAATATCCAAGACTGCCCTTTAAAGGTAGCCGGGGCATTACATAGCCCAAAGGGAAGTACTTGGTAGGTGAATGTGCCCCATGGACATGTAAAATTGGTTTTATCTTGATCCTTGGGTGCAATCTGTATCTGGTTATAACTACTAAATCCATCTAAAAAAAGGTACATCTTACCAACAAGGGTATCAAGTACCTGATCGATAAAAGGAAGGGGGAAGTATTCCTTAATAGTGGCTTTGTTCAATTCTCTATAGTCAATGAAAATGTGCCATCTCCCATATTTTTTCTGGACTAATACCAATGGAGAGACCCACTGGCTATCAGAAATAGGATAGTTAAAATCAACATCCAAGAGTTTTTTTAATTCTTCTTTTACAACATCTCTTAGAGCTGGATTCATAAGCCTTTGGGGTTGTCGGAAAGGTCGGGATCCATCCTTAATATAGATATGGTGAGTACAAGTTTCAGGAGGGATGCCTTTCATATCTTCATAGCCCCATGCAAATGCATCAAGAAGGTTTCACAACAAATTCACAAGTTGCTCTTACTGGGATGAGTCCAAGTCTAAACTGATATGTAAAGATTTACCCGGACTAATCTCAACAAGAGTAGTATCAGGCTCAAGAGTTCACAAAGGTGTGACTAAAGATGGTGGTGAGGGAGGTAGAGAGTCGTGACTTTCCTGAAAATCTAGACTGAAAAGTTGACTCAATGACTTGAAATTAGGCATAGTGTCTAGATTGTTTAAGAAGTCTTGAATCTCACCCTCCTGTGAGGATTCAACATATTGATGGATCATGGAAACATAATGAGTCTCCTAATCACTATTGTAGTCTAACCATAAAGTGTCTTTGAGCTCCTAAATGGATCTATGAGTGGATACAAGGTGACCTTATTCCTAGATTCTGTTGGAAATACTAAGAGTGGGGGTGAATCAGTGTTCCTTTCAATTAGAGCATTAGTTAATCTTTAAGTATTATCAGTGTTTGTACAATGATAGTAGCAAACAAAAGGAACACAAATGCACACAGTTTTTAAGGTGGAAACCCATGTCGGGACAAAAACCACCTAATGCTTTTCTAATAATTCTTTAATATTCAACTCCAATTGAAAATAAAGCTCCAACTTCCTAGAATCTAGAAAAGCATTCTTCTCCAGGTCCCACTGGATGGACGCTCCAACGCTTGAGATTCTTCAGTAGTCAACTAAATGGATGCCCCAAAACCCAATGAGCTACAACTCACCCTAGCACCACCCTACCACCTTGTAGATGAATAAAATAAGAATGGACTCCTGTACCAGGGAAAATGGTCCACTTTACAATGATATAGAATGATGTAGAAGAAGAAGACACATTAGACCATAATCCCAACTATGACACAACCACCTAATGATGATCCTAGACCTCCTGACACTACCTCTTCAACTCTTGGCAGATAGACACTATTACAACTTTTACAATAATGTATTTACAAAGAGTTAGTACAATGAGACCTTTACAGTGACAGTATGTAGTGCTTCCCACTTGAACACTTCATGTGATGAACTTCTTTTTGTTGTTATGCACCTTGTTTTCTGCTCTTTTCATGCTACCCTCTGTTACACCTTGCTTTTCTTTGCTGCCCTAGAAATTCTGGTCCTTTGCAGCCCTTAACAACACATGATCTGGCTTTTCCTTGCCTTCTAGGAGCTCGATATTGAATCTGGTGTATCTCTGTTATTTCAAATCTCCAATATGTGATTTTTGGTTCTATAGTAGTCCTCTGAGTCTTATTTCCATTGCCACAGGTCTAACTCAATTTGGATTCTTCAAGAAAGAGTTATGCTCAATCTCTCACAATCCCTAATTATGAACTATTTCAGTAGAGTGAACTTGTACGGCATGCCACATGTAACTGTTTCTTCATTCGTCTCTAAAATTTATAGGGAAAAAGCTACAATTCGTGCACTATCTTCCAATTTTTACATAATTCCAATCTGATACTTAGAGAGAGAGTTATGATGATTTTCCCAAGGTCACTTCTTTGAGATGAATTTCAGGAGCCTGCACAAACACTAACTTCCACAGATCATATCTCCAAAAAATTTGCGCACCTTGATTTGAAATTTCTATAGGAGCTTCCTCAGGATTTTGGCTTCGCCTCATAAAAATTTTAGCTTCTGACACTTCATAGAAAAATAGTTAGAGCGAAAATACCATGATGACCTGTTTCAGATGGCGAAATCTCTTGCATAAGGAGGATATGCAGATCACAATTTATATAAATGCTTAAGATGAGAGGGGCTTCAACAAGTGAATGTGGGAGGGATTTTAGGAGCTTAAAAAAAATTAATTATGAATTTTCAATGACCCATGCCACAACCCCATGGGTTTTAGCCCACTAACTGGGGGTACAATCTTCAAACATGAATATCTCTCAAACCGTGAAGAATTATGTGGGGTGCCATATATCAACAGAAACATCTCGACAAGTAGAAAACATCAAAATCATTCTTGACCTAGAATATAGTAATTTGGTAGGTCAAAATTCCCATGCAATATTGGGGTAGCCCCTGGTGCTTCTTGGGTTGACATCAATGACAACTGCTGATCAACAATCTCCCCCTTTGGCATTGATGGAAACACAAGTACTCCCCCTGCGATCATGACACCTCTTCCTACAACATTCTCTCCCCATTTGACATCAATGGAAAAGGGTAACTCCCCCTGGCACGCAACCATCCTGTGGAACTGTGCACACTTCCACTCCCCCTTTATATTCTAAATAAGGAAAATATAATGAGAACTTGGGAGAATCTCAAGCTTCTGGAGAAGATATTCCAATGCTTCATGAGTACTCTCACGATAATCAACGCTTCCTGCCCAATCTACATCTATAAAGGCATGAATAATGAAATTGTTACCCTTTGGATACCACAAGCCATATTATGTTGCTCCCTTTAGATATCGAAGAATTCTTTTAATGGCAATAATATGTGATTCTTTTGGTGCTACTTGGAATCTTGCTACTTGTCCAACTGCTTGCATAACATCTGGGCGGGAGGCTGTTCCATATAGAAGACTACCAATCATAGATCTATACAACCTCTGATCCACATCCTTAGATGAGTCGTCTATGCTAAATTTACAACCTGTTACCATCGGAGTAAGGATGGGTTTGCAATCTGCCATTTTGAATTTATTGAGCATTTCCTTGATGTACTTGGCTTGACATATAAATATTCCTTTATCTTGCTGAGATATTTGAAGCCCTAAGAAGTATGTTAGCTCACCAAGTAAAGAAATCTCGAAATCACTTTGCATCTTTGTAGCAAAATTCTTACTTAGTCGATCATCATTTCTACCAAAATTATATCATCCTCTTTAGCTATTAGACGTGCTTTAGTTGCTTCATCCAGAACATATATGTTGTTTGGAGCTCGACTTACTGTAGCCACAATTTCACCATACCTACTGTAGCCACAATTTCACCATACCTGCCTTTCCCGATTTCACATTTTGTGGAGTTGAATAGTATTGTGTGTCCTTCATCACACATTTTTCCAACACTGAGAAGATTGTGATTCATGTTTTCAACCAATAGAACATTCTTGGCTAGAGAATCTTTGCTTCTGAGAGTGACGGTACCTGATCCTATAACATTTGAATATCCATCATTTCCAAAGGACATGGTTCCATCCTTCTTCTCTTTCAGAGATACAAATTTCTTTCTATCTCCAGTCATATGCGTTGAGCAACCGCTATCAACATACCACACATATTTGTTATTTCGAGCCTTGAGAGTGAGAGAAAAATTATCAGTCTTCTTCTTCTTCCATGTTCGTTCGTTCTGTTGCTTCGAAGATTCCTCTAGAGGATTTTCAAGTCTGCAGTCTCTAGCTATGTGTCCAACGTTTCAACATTTGTAACATTCAATATTATTTATTAAATGTTCAAATCTATTGATGTTTTGCTGAGCCCTGGGAGGTTCATATTTGACATATCTCCCGGAATTGTATTCATTCCTGGGGTACGTGTGACATTCTACAACTTTATGACCAAATTTTCCACATGAATAACAGTAGCCATAAAAAATATGTTGGTACCTGGATGGAAATCTTCATCGAGAAATTGTCTTCCAAGGTTGTTCTTGCAAATATTATCCAATGGAGTCTACATGCATTTCAGACCTCATAGGTTCATTGTATTTTGTTGTAGAAGGTCCTGCTTCTTCTTCTTTGTAACCGATGCTAGTTCTATCGTTGTAAGATCGTTGATTGTTGATGAGTTCTTCCAATGCCTTTGAGTTGTTGGCATAATTTTGGATAGTTTTTCCTTTCTTCACTTCCTTACGCAGAGAGACTACTTTGGCTTCTAATTCTTCCCTTTCTTGGTTTCTTTCTTCCAACTTCTTTTGAAGTGACTCTTTAATGCATTTATGTCCTTCAACTTCAATTTTGAGACCTTGAACTTGTTCTTCAAGAGTATTGGAACAGATCTTCTCTACCTTGAGCTCTTTTATAAACTTTATTGGTTCCTTAGAAAATTCTTCTATGGTCAATCCTTCTTCTTCATTGTTTGATACTTCTTGTTTATTGTGCTTGGCCATAAACAACACTCTCTCATTGGCTTCTTCTTCGCTGTCATTGTCTTCACCGGATGATGAGCTATCTTCTTTAAAGAGAAAGTTCCTTTTGGATCCTTGCTTGTTGAATTTATAAAAGCCTTTCTTTCCTTTTGAGTTGCCATCACTCATGTTCGGACATTTTGATGTGAAATGCCCAACCTCACCACAGCCAAAACATATCAGTGGAAGTTTACCTTTGAATTTTCCCTTTCCAATTTTTAGTTTTCTCGTAAAGTAAGCATATTCTTCATCTGAAAGACCTTCTTCATCATCTCTCTTTTCTTCACACTTGTAGGTGCATGTCTTTTCAATTGAAGGTTGTTTGTCCTTATTGGTTTTCTTAGATGCAACGAACGCAATTTCTAGATGCGAAGTACCCTCTTATTCATCAAGTCTCATTTCATATGCTATGAGAACTCCATGTAATTCTTCTTTGCTGAGTTTGTTCAAATTTGCACTGTATTATAAGACCGATACCTTTGGGTTGAATCTCCCTAGTAATGTTATAAGAATATTTCATATAATAGTCTTCTCGTCAACTGGCTCTCCCAATCCTTTCAGAGTATTGGTTATTTCATCAACATATTTGAAGTATGCAGCAATGTTGCAATCTTCTTTCATTCTGAGTTGCTCAAATTTTGCTCTATATATTTTAAGCTTTGCTTCTTTGACATTTGAGTCACCTGCATATATATTCTCAAGCTTGTCCCATACATTTTGGTGATTTTACAACCTAGCACCTTATGATAAGCAGATTCAATAAGTCCACTGATAATAATATTCTTTGCTTTTGCATCATTTACCAAATTCTTCTTACCTTGCTCATCCGCGGTTGATGTATATCCATTTTGAACAATGTCCCATACTTCGTAACCTTGCGCCAAGAGATAGAACTCCATTATTCCTTTCCAGAGTGCATAATTATTTTCATTGAATAGAGGTACACCATTCTTGGTATGCTCCATGACCTCCTTCCAGCTGTTAAACTGCTATTGAAGGAACCAAGCTCTGATACTGATTGTTGGAAATACTGAGAGGGGGGGTTGAATCAATATTTATTTCAATTAGAGCATTATTTAATCTTCAATTATTATCAGTGTTTTTACAATGATAGCAGAAAACAAAAGAACACAAATGCACACAGTTTTTAAGGTGGAAACCCACACTGAGACAAAAACCACCTAATGCTTTTCTAATAATTCTTTAATATTCAACTCCAATTGAAAATAAAGCTCCAACTTCCTAGAATCTAGAAAATCATTCTTCTCCAACTCCCACTGGATGGACACTCCAACGCCCGAGATTCTTCAGTAGTCAACTGAACGGATGTCCCAACACCCAATGAGCTACAACTCCCCCTAGAACCACCCTACCACCCTGTAGAATAATAAAAGAAGAATGGGCTCTCGTACCAAGGAAAATGGTCCACTTTACAATGATATAGAATGATGTAGAAGAAGAAGACACAGTAGACCATAATCCCAATTATGACACAACCACATAATGAATATCCTAGACCTCCTGACACTACCTCTTCAACTCTTGGCAGATAGACACTAGTACAATTTTTACAATAATGTATTTACAATGACTTAGTACAATGATACCTTTACAGTGACTGTATGCAGTGCTGCCCACTTGAACACTTTATGTGATGAAATTCTTGTTGCTATTCTACACCTTGGTTGTTGTTCTTGTCATGCTACCCTATGCTACACCTTACTGTGCTTTGCTGCCCTAGAAAGTCTAGTCCTTTGCAGCCCTTGACAACACATGATCTAGCTTTTTCTTGCCTTCTAGGAGCTCGATATTGAATCTGGTGTATCTATTTTATTTCAGATCCCCAATATGTGATTTTTAGTTTTGTAGTAGTCCTCTGAGTCTTATTTCCAATGCCATAGGTCTGACCCAATTTGGATACTTCAAGAGAGATTTATGCCCAATCTCTCATAGTGTCCTAATTATGGACTGTTTCAGTAGAGTGAACTTGTATGGTGGTGCCACGTGTCACTGTTTCTTCATTCATCGCTGAAATTGATAAGGAGAAAACTACAGTCTGTGGAATATCTAAAAAAATTTACAAATTCCAATCCGATACTCAGAGAGAGAGAGTTATGAAGATTTTCCCAAGGTCACTTCTTTGAGATGAATTTCAGGAGCCTGCAAAAACACTGAATTCCACAGATTATATCTCCGAAAATATTGTGCACCTTGATATGAAATTTCTACAGGAGCTTCCTCAAGATTTCAGCTTCACCTCATAAAAAGTTTAGCTTCTGAACCTTCATAGAAAAAAAGGTTAGAGAGAAAATTCCACGATGACCTGTTTCAGATAGCGAAATCCCTTGCATAAGGAGGACATGAGGATCACAATTTATATAAATGCTTAGGATGAGAGGGGCTTCAACAAGTGAATGTGGGAGGGATTTTAGGAGCTTAAAAAATATTAATTATGACTTTTTAATTACCCATGCCACAACCCCATGGGGTTTTAGCCCACTAACTGGGGGTAAAAACTTCAAACATGAATATCTCTCAAACTGTGAAGAATTACGTGGCGTGGCATATATCAACGGAAACATCTCGACAAGTAGAAACCATCAAAATCATTCTTGACCCAGAATATAGTAATTTGGTAGGTCAAAATTTCCATGCAATATTGGGGTAGCCCCTGGTGCTGCTTGGGTTGACATCAATGACAACCGCTGATTAACAGATTCTCTATGGGAAATATACATATCATCATAACGACATCCAATATAAGCATCGACTGTAGCAAGACATGGTTGTCCCAAGATCAAGGGATGTCCTCCCACAGGATTCTTTGGTTGAAGCACAATGAAGTTTGTGGGATATTCCCAAGAATCTAAAGAAACAACCACATCATCCAATACCCCTTCTGGCTTGATTTTAGATCTGTCTGCTAGTTCAAGCACAGTGGGAGTAGGACGAATATGGAACAATCTAAGTTGATCCATGGTTTGCTTGGTCATAACACTAATGGTTTCCCCCAAGTCTATAAGTACATTAGAGACAAGGACATCACCTATTTGAATAGAGATAGTACGATTTCCAGGGTCAGTATATTTCTCCATGTGCATACACCCCATCATTAATTCTGCTGCTCTGAGACAGAGTTAGCTAATGATTTTTGTACATATAGGGATCTCTTTGATAGATTGGAGCAAAGGCACCTTTATGAAAAGGTTCCTAAGCTCTGAAGCCAGGCTAGACTTAGGAATCGGGTCATTCTTCTCCACAACTAGCCTCTTTGGATAGGGAGGCTAGTTGGAAGAAGATAGTAAAGGCTCTGAGGGTACGAGGATAGGCTAAATGGTGACATTTTTTTGGAATGGTTAGGAGTTTCCTCTTCACCTTTCTCTTTGATAATCACCATAGGTTGCTTCTATTTTTCTGTGGCTACTATCTTCCCCAATCTTAGCTAGAGATCATTGAATCCAACTAGCATGGATTGATATCTGGGTAGGGGAAGCGGGTTCATAGAATGGATCATTTGTACCGCTTTGTTATTGGGATTGGGCAAGGGTTGGGCAGGCAGTTGAGGACTTCAAAATGGTGGAGGTAAAGGCAATGGTGGTGTTGGTTGACTTAGCTGAGGTAGTGATGGTTTTGGCATTGGGTAAGGTGCATATGTAGGCAGGTATGATTGCATAGGTTCAGGATAGGGATGATGTGAATGGTTTGGCCCTTTCCATCCTTGTTGCCAAGATTGGGAGGGTTGTCTATAATGATACTAGTTCCCATGCTGCCAATGTTGACAGTGACTATTGTTAGGATAGGAATATGGATGTGCATTATAACCAAAAAAATGTGGTGGAAATTCAGGAGCCATACCTGCACTTACCTTAGGCTAGTTTCTTAGTGCTCCCATAGCATGCAATGATTCAACTTCAAGTTGTCGTCCTTCAAGTACAACTTTTAGCCTAGGTATGGAGGGACATTTTTCAGTGGCATGGTTCTCTACACAAATTGCACATTTATTAGTTCCTTTTATATCAAGAGGACATTCCCTTAAAAGATGTTTTTTCCTACACTTAGGACAAAAAATAGACAATGACTCCTGTTCTTCTACAAGCTTTTGCTGAAATTTTAAGGATTAGTCTATTTGTTTGCTAACAATATTCATTATTTCTATTTTCATATTGTCCATTTTATTCTCCAGTCCAATGATCATAGCATCAGTAGATTCGGTCTTCTTATTTCTATTATGAATTTCTTTACTGGATCTATATTGGTTCCTAGAGAAATTCCTGCACAAGTCAACGATTTGATCAAAAGGTTTCTGAGCAATATCCCCTTGTCCTAAAAAATTTAAATTATTTCTAGCATCATCTATAAAGCCATGTAAGAACAAGATTCTAATAGTACTTAGATCAAATTTGTGCTTTGACCTTTTTAGGATGTACAAGAATCTCTCTAAGTAGTCCTCTAGAGTCTCATCATCATTTTTCACGATAGTAAAGATTTCATCTTGAATATATCTAGTTTTACAATATTCCTGATATTTTGACAAGAACACTCTCTTCATTTTTTCCCAAGAGGCTATAGTGTTCCCTCCTAGTCCCATGAACCAGTGAACTGTGACGTCTTTGAGAGTTGTAGGAAACAACTTTAACTTCTGGGCATGAGATGAATAATCATAACTTCTACATAAAATATCAAACTCAAATAAGAAAAAATTTTGGATCTTCTTGTACCTTACCATATAAATGAGGAAGAGTTGATGGTGGTATTTTTTTCATTTGCAAAGTTACATCCGGATCTACAATGGGAATCCAAAAGTGGATTGCTCCTCATTTACCTGATTTTCACCAGTTCCTTCTACATGGTCTTCATGATCTGCCACTGTTGTTCCTCCAAGCGAACTGCTCTCAATGGACTGGGAAGGCTGACTATGGGTTCTAATAGTGTCCTTCTTCCCCTTTATGGGTTGTGTCACACTTGGACTACTGCTGCCAGAGCCCAAGTAGGTTGTTCCTGCGTGATGATTTTGGGTTTGTTTGGAATTTATTCCTACAAAAGAATGCCCAATACGAGATTTTTTTCAGATTTATCAGTATTTCCTTGGCCCTTAGTGGGCTTCGGACCCCTATCTCTTTTAGGCATTCATCTCAAAAAATGACAAAACAAAATTCCAATAAAAGTTGCAAATTCAAAAATAACTCAGCACCTACAAATCCCTTCAAACAATAGAAGCACACTACAAAAAAAATAATAACATACTTACCTATTGCAGAAAAATGAAAAATTCTTACCAATTCAAATCGCCTCCTCGGCAATTGCGCCAAAATGTTGGGTGCGGGAATTGCACTTAAGAAAACTTCTCAACACTTAATTGTCAACCCTAGGGGTTTCCTAAACTTAGAGACGAAGCACAGGAAATGCCAGAAGTGGTATGAAATTTTCCTATTCCTAATTCTTAATTGAAATATTGCAAATTCAAACAAAAGACAATTTCAAAGGAAATCGACACCAAAGCAATTCTAGTGTTGGAATGTAAAAGAATGGATTTTTGAGGAAATCAAGTAAAGGAACTTTCACACAACTGGAAGCAACCTTAAATGCTGAAATGAACTATATTTTTATCTTCAGTATAGATGGTTGACAGCTTAATAGTGGTCCCTTGCAAAGATTTGATTTCGAAATTATTTTCCTTCTACACTAAGCAACTGTTCTTGTACCCTTGCAATCTGCTTACACTAGTGCAGCTACATAACTTATGTGAAAAAGTATATTTTACCTTCTTTACTGAAGACTTATGTCTTTGTGTAGGTTCTCTAAGCCTTAAGGCTTAGAGCACTCTATTCAGGTTACAAGTGTCTTGCATAGGGACAGAGCTTCCTTCACCAAGTTTCCAATTACTTTCGAAAGAATTAAAAGACGTGCTAAAATGAATTGCAATTGCAGGTTGAATTCTGAGATAAATTACACACAGAAAAAGGATTTCTTTAATTAACTGATCTTAACAATGAAAATAAACTTCGCAAGGCAGAAACAATCCTTAACAATCAAAGCAACAGTCAAATTAATTTGCATGCAATCAAACTATCTTTCGGTAATTCGCTTATAACATTAGAGATTACTCCTGATCCTTTCTCTCAAGTCGTGTGATGTAAGTTCAAAGTGTAATGTTTGCAATGGCATCCTTTCTTAATTCACGTAGTCATTCTTAGAACCTTTAGAAGTTTGACTTTTAATATTAAGAATGGTTACTTGAATTAATAATGCTTTACTTGCAGCAATAAATGAAATCATAAACAGAAAAAGGAACGAAACACTTGCTGTGAAATAAATGAGCAAACCGGAGTACAGAGTTCGACATGCACTGGGGCAGGAAGAAGCTTCCTGGACGATCCAAGCGGAAGAAAACTAAGGAGGAAATTGCAGGAAAGAAATTACATGAAATAATTGCAAGAAAGAAATTAACTTAATTAAAAATTCACACACATGGATTTGTTGCACGCTTTGACTATGGAATGAATTTAACTCAGAACTCTGAAACAAAAATAATAATTATTAAACCACGCATCTGCAAATAAATAAATATACATGAATCTTTTAAATTATGAAAGTACAAGGGTAAACGAGCTGGGTTGGTTGAGCCCTAGCCAACTAGCTCGTTTCCCGTTTAGGAAACGAAACGAATCAACACTTAATCAACGCATAAATAATATTTAAGCACAACGTGAAGAATTATGGCATAGTTCCTTGTGTTAAATTTGATCAGCAAACATACATGATAATGCGAGTCCAACCCAGAACAAGGGCGATACGAAATTACAAAGTAAACAATATTACAATCTCGAGATATCACTAACTTGGCTCTACCTAAGATCCACATTATATACAATCTTTTGGCCTGTAGCCATAATCTGCTAATTACAGAGCCATTTCCAATTCAAGACTTTCGGCTGAATGAACTAACAAACGACATTACAAAACCGACTAATGGTTATAACAAGGCACAAGCTTTGTTGGCCGTAGACCATATCTTTGGCAAGTATCCCCGAATATACTCCACCTATATCCATCTTGAGATAGTCTGCAACCAAACTAAGAGACGTGGATCAAAACGCCCGTGTGGAATGATCAACTATTGCAGAGATCACGTAGCAATATCTGTTGGCGGTGCAGGAATCTGCCTACACTGGATCATGCTACATAATAATTAACACTTTGTTTTTCAATTACTTTTAGGAAAGTAATCATAAGTTACAAGAAATAATTAAAAGCATGAAATATATTTAAAATAATTAATTATGCACCTAATAACTCTTAATTAGGAAATACGAAGTATATGTAGGAATAGTCGATTATCTTGGACTAGTGCAGGAATGACAAGGTTTATAAAGATGAAATAGAGGTTAATGGTTATAGGAAGAGGGTAAAAATAGGGAATTTTTGCACACCAACAACTGTAAAATGTCGAGAGGAGTGATTTCTTAAATATTTAGAACAATATCATATGAAGGGAAGGTCAGGATGAATTCAACTTCCTCTATATTGACTGCCTTATCAGAAGCCCCAACAGTGAGTGGGTTCTGACTCTTATTTTGATTTGTGCTAACTGTCTCTTCAAGATCAATGATTTCTTTCATTTGTTTTCCTTTGAGTTGTTGGTCAAATTGATTACAGACTCTATCCAATTCACTGTTGAATAATGAATTACTAGTCTGTTATTCAGTTGATTTAACTTTCTTTGCTCCTTGTAGGACGTCAGTATCCTTGGGAGATTGTTCCAGTTTCTATTTTTTCTATTGAAAAGGTTGAGCCACCTTTAAGATGTCTAGAGGGATACTCTCCAACCTTTTTTTCATGTATTCTTTAAATTGGGCTAGTTGTTCAGAGCTAAGACGGATTACTGCTAGCTTTTAAACCTGTAAATAGGTCTAAGCGGATTCACACAATTCATCATAGTAATTATTTTCATGAATGAATTGCCTGATATTTACTTGAGTTGTATATTTTTGGGCTATTCTATTAGGATCAACTGTATGCTGAGAATAGTAGATAGCTTTAAGCATTGAATCTGATTGATTTCCAGTCCAGCATGTTTGAATTTGTTTAGAGCATAAAAACCACAATGGATAGGTAAAGAAGGCCAAGAAGCTTTTTTAGCTTCTTTCAAAGCTTTGTTTAAACCATTCACAACTATTTGATAAGAAATTTTCCTTGCAAGGAGCTTAGTTGGTACATACACTGGAAGGACATGGAATTTGGCAAGACTTCCATAAAATATGACATATGTAAATAGTTCTTCCCCAAACCATTTTCCTATGGAAGTGAAATCATCTCAGGCTTTGTTTGACAATCTTGGGGCTTTGTCACCAAAAATAGCTTGGTGAAGTGGTAAAATGGATCCATGGAAAATTGTGTAGAAATGAGACTCATACTTGGATTCCCAAAAGATACTATGGTAAACATGGATAGGAGTAGGGTCTTGAATGGTCCATTTCCATCCCATGTTTGGGAAATATGAAGTAAAACACACTGTGTACATGATATAAGCACTCATAAAAAATGGATGAATTGTCTTGGAGGTAACTATATGATTCTCTCTATAGGCTAGTATTTGTGAGGCAATATTATTGGAAAGAATGGTTCCCCAATCCATAATGTATGAGTATGATACAACCTCAATGAGAGGGACCCTTTCAATTTAGAATTTATTTGTATTAGGAGAAACAAAAAGCATACACATCATAGCAGCAATGTAGCAATAGGGACTAGCAAGAGAATATACATAATACATACCCTTATCGTCATGTTTGTGCTTGTTAGGGTTGTGCCTCCATTGCCTTCTTGGGTCTAACTGCAACTTATTCTACTTTTCAAACTTCTCAAGGAAACTTTTTTCATATACCTTCTGTGGGTCAGGTTTATGATACATTTTCTTCAAATCCTCTGCCTTAAAAGACCCTATCACTGTATCTCTTGAGGTCAAAAATTTCCTATCGCCGATGTTCAGATTGTCAATTACCCATTTGACCATATCAATATATGGAAGAAGCTTTGGTCAAGCATCAATTATGTGGAGAAAGGAGTTGGTGACTTCAATCATAGAGGTTTTGGAAGATGTTACATCATCATTCATGGCTACTTTCTTAATTATATTGGGTTTCTCATCTTCAAATATCTTGTACATGGATTCCCATGAGGAGGAACCACTTTCTAGAGTGCATGTTGTGTCGGAGAAAAATGGTAGAATCTTTGTTACTTCTGAAGTGGGGGTTGTTGGGTTTTGAGGAGCCATGGGTTTCTTAGTCTTATTTGCAGCCTTTGAAATCTCAGAAGAATGTTTCTTTTCGGGACTAGACTGTAGTAAGAAAACAAGGAACGAAGAACAATACTAACAATGTAGGAGCGACTTAGAAATATAACTTGAAATGATGGCAAATTTATTTTACACATGAAAATATCTGAAACATTTAATTAAAAGGTCATCAAATCACTTTGGAGGCTCGAGACCATCATACCATTATGGTTTTGTAATTATCATAAATGTGGGTTCACGTTCCTGACTTAGACACTTGGCGTTTAATTAAAATCTTGCATCGCAACTTTGTCTGGGAGCATGACTCTTAAAACATGCGATATGTTCATTTCACCGATTGCGATGAAGGTTTTACCATTTAAATAATCCTTTAGTTCTTTATCGACAGGTTTTGAATGAGCATGAATTTGGAGGGGTGAGAGTGGTGGGGATTTTGCGATGTGATATCTATATTGCAATCGCAAAATCGACGATTTTGTGAGTTTTTTTAGGGATAGTGCAAATTTAATGAAGGTTTGGGGAAGTGCGATGTGATATATTGCATCGAGAGTTTTGGAAGCATGCATGGTAGATGGTACTAACGAAAATTGTGATTTATGATTTGCGATGGATGATGTGGAAATGAGTGGGTCCCACCAACGACTCTTATGAAATAATGCCTCTCGGGGAGCCTTTTCCTTTTTTATTTTTTTTTCTTTAACTTTGAAATCCATTGTGCCTTTTATACTTTGGCTATATCTCATCACAACTTTTAAGTGGAGCGTTTTGTGGGTTGCTTGTTGCATATGGGATATTTGATGTGTGATGAGGGGATTTATATGGATTTCCCGCTTAAGTTCTTCGACCAATGGGATATGACCTAATCCTTCAAATATCATATTCTTGTTTTATATAAAAAAAATGTTTATTTTCCTAACTTTAAAGATTAAAAAGGATACTCATTATTTTCTAAGGTATTTATACACAAATAATGGGGGTTGTTGAATAACACAACAGAACCTTAAAAGAAGAGGAGGAAGAGAAAAAACTATAAAGAAGATGAAGAAAGAGATGGTGTACAAAAAATAGGTCAAATTGACTGGAGAGACATATTTACAATAATTGAAGAAGGTTGACCATAAATTTTCCAAGACCCAAGAAAAAAATTGTTGAAGTTAAATTTGTAAATGGATAGAAGTTTGGAATTTCATATTCCCACACTGAAGAGCAGCAAAGGGGAGAAATTTTGAGGGACTGTTGAACACATAAAGGAAAATCCTCCCTATGATGTGTGGGGTAGGTATTGTGAGTGAAAAATCTAAGCATATTAAATAAATAAATAGTCGGTTGCTTTGTTGACCTTTCATTCTTTTTGGGATTGAAATAACAACTTTAGAGAATCTTGAGTTTACCTCCTTTGTCTTGGTGGTTCCTTATCTTACCTAAGGGTTGTGTCCATGCAGTACTACTCGTGGTTGGGTGGAAAAATTTCTCTACCTGAGTTAGTTTCTTGGAATTTACTCTTCACAAAATATAAGTACATATTCATTTATTTTATCTTAAATTTCTTATCAAAATATGAGTAGAATTCTATGGTGCTAATTTGAACATATTTTAATTTTTGTAGAATTAATAAGCAATGTGAATGTCTTCAATTTTTAGTGTTCTGTAAATATTTAACTACCTAAATGTAAAAATGTTACTATGTTTTATGATTTATTCTTAATCTTTGTTTATTTAAGATTTAAAAAAGAATCGTAAGTGTGTATGGTTGTTTTGGGCTAGGGTTAGTTACATACATTATTCTAGAGTTGATTTTTCTTTTCACACTTTCTATGATAAACTATAATAATTTTGGTACATGGCCAATTGGGTGATGGTATGGTCGTAAGTAATGGATCCCTTAGTGTAACAAGAGCAAGGTTTGATATTTTTTCTCTCCTCTTCAAGACGGTATTCTAACCAAGTCCCAAAGTGGAAAGAAACAAGCCAACACTAGTGACATGCTTTAGCTTACAACAATAATTTCATTAATTTGGCTTAAATAATTGTCATTTGAAACTATGGGTATTCAATGGCATCCATTCATAACTTCCTCTTCCCCAATAACTCTTAACAATCACTCCATTCTTACATAGAAAATCATCATTACATTTAGTGGAGGAAGTAAGTTGCATGAAAATACCTTGTTCTTTGCAATAGTTGTATAATTCATTAGATGGTTTTATTTCCTACAATTTGTCTCAATAATGTTAGTATCCTTCATTATTTACTTCTCATCCATGGGTTCAAACTCCTTCAATTTTTCAAGAGAATTTTATTTTGTAATTATTACAAACGCTTTTACTAAATTTTTTTATTAAGTACTATAGAGACAATTACCTCTTTCTCTTTCTTTTCACCCATGACAATAAGTAGATCTCTTGCATGTTGGATTCAATTGAGATGATATGTACTATAATAATTGTTTGGAATCATTAAACTATATAATTGTTTTCTCTAATATAGAATCTTGGTTTGATTAATAAATGCATTCCAAGATTATTGAGAGGTATATGTATCTTGTAACTATTGTGTGATGTCAAATGAGGTTCCCATACAAATCTATTCATTATATTTGACATCATAAGCTACTTGATCATTTTCCTTTTAACATCAAACTCCTTTCCATATAAAATGATCCAAAGCATTCTAACCTCGAGGATGTTTCTACAATGATCTAATGCTTTCTCAATATCAAGAAAGATATATTCATTGGATTTCATGATGAGCTTGGAAATATTCCTAGCACTTATGTCATAGATGTTCGAGATTGGAAAATTAACCAAGGAAGAGTTTTGAATCACCTCATGTGACACATTACCAAGTTTTTGTACTTAGAAGAATGAGGTTCCTTATGTAGGTATTTCTGTAAATATGATACATTGTTGAGATACAATCCACTAGGAATTTCATTAATATAGGATCTCAATTTAAGAGCGTGATCATGTTAGTACTCATGATATTGAAATACAAGGTTTGATTCAATTGTATTCCCTGCTTATTTATATCATTTGGAAAGAATTGTTACTCAAAGGTGAAGGCTGGATAACCAACCTCATGTTGTCTTGATTTCTACCAACGATTTTATAAAATATTATTTAGTGCACCTTACAACTAATACGGGTAGCCTTAAATCCATAGAAGTGGTTGTGGTAAAACTAAGACAGCTAAAAGTTATATTTATGTCCACCCATGGAATTTTGTATGTAAATAACCTCTTCAACAATATCCTAAGAATCCCTGGAAACTAGAATTCATTCATTAGATATAAGTTTTTATTCATTCATCGACATAATTTTTCTAGATTAGCAATTTGTGGAGCCCAAAATGCACATGAAAACAATAGAAAAAAGTTTAATATGACATACCCCATAATGAACATATTCAGGATCTGCAAAAACACAAAAAAAAGCATGAATCATAATTTGAAGTGGTTCACACATGGTAGTAGCTAAGGCCACATTTCGTCTTAAGAAAAAAATCAAATTACTATTATCTCTTGAAAATTTCCCTCCATCTTTTACCTGCAACCTTTGAACAATAATTTAGATGTTACGGTGAGTATATTGGGTTGGTATTAATCCATCATTTTCATAATTTTAAGTATATTGTTGCAATACCTCCTATAGAATTTCCTTTTAGATAATAAAATTCGTTATTTTTAGAAATTATGTCGTTTATGCTCTTCATCCAATAATTCCTTTTACAGGTAATTACACTAGTGCAACCACATTTGAAGCTCAGATTTTATCTAGGAAGTTACAACAATGGGTTTTAAAATACACTTGACTTCTCTAGGTGCAATTGGAACTTACTCCTATAGGGTAAAACCAATACTTAGTGCACTTTAAAAGATAACAATTATTTTCCAGTGCACAAAATAATGATTGAAGGAATTACACAAGATTTTTCTCTCTCCCTCTTGCATTAGGGTTGAAGCTATGTTGTAAGAATGACCTAGGCACAAATTCACCTTGAATGAATTGGATTTGGTTAAACAAAATACTTATTTCAATACAAATATGACTAGTTGTTGCATTTACTTTTGTATGTTTATATTATTTTCTTATTATTGAAGTCAAGTGATACGTTCAGTGAATATGTATGAGATTATTGGTTTGAATTTTTTTATCTATTAGGAATTAGTGCAAGCACAAATGAGACAAAATATGGCGGAAAATTATTTATGTCATCTTCAACACATTGTATTTATCTCATGATATGAATTTATAGTAATCAATTTGACCATTCTAGATATAAATGTCACTAACAATTCATAAGTGGATCATGACAACACCTTGTCAAGCATAAGGTTTACAACTCATGATAACTGTGGTCTCGTATTTTTTTATTATATTAGGACATGTATTCTAACATCCCCCCCACCCAACCATAAGTCTACATAATTGTACCGATAAATTTTTCAATCTTCAATATGAAATTGTTAAATTGAGCTTTCATGAAGATACGCTTGAAAACCACCAATATATGGAAGTGAACAACTTCCATGTTTGAACATTCCCATCCTTTCTTATTAGCACGCCAATATTTGATTTGATTTATTTTGAGGAGACCACTTTCTATGTTGTAATTCCCAAATGTTGATTGAGTTTTTATTATCTGATAGGACTTTGAACCTTATAGCCTAACTATCATCATTGACATCTAATTGTTGGAAATGTTGTCATTGATGGCAAAGGAATTCGCAAAGACAGGAGCAACACCTAAACTATCCATAAGGCAAAAGAGGTAGAGCTGCTAGCAAGAGACAATGTAATAGATTGAAGGTCAAATTGAATATATGGCCAAGATTTGTATATGTTAATGAAGAACTATGGCATTGTGTTAAGTATGGTTGAGTAAATCTGGAATATATATGACCTGTGTGATCAATTTCATAATGGGCAGAGGATACCTACGGTGTCCGGAGAGGAATGAAATCATTGTTGCAGAGTTAAGGGTATGTGTATTATATGTATTGATTGATGTAATTCTTGTGAGGAATCCCCTGAACCTCTGTATGAGTCTCTGCGTATGAAGTTAAAAGTGAAATCCTGTTGAGGATTCATGGTGGTAGGATTCGAATTCCAGGATGAGACCTTCTTGAATAAAGAACTGGCTTAGTTTGATATTTGTAGTCATGGAACTACTTGGTTGATTATATGAGGGGCTCTCGAGGCATTTAGTGTATCCATTGAAGAACTTAATGGTGGCAGAGATATGAGGTTTTTGAATGTACAGGTAGAAGCAGAACTGTGACAGGATAGAACTCCGAAATGGAAGGTTGATATGTTATATATACCATAGCAGAATTGAAGAATAACATTGAATTGTCACGAGTTAATGTTTGTAAGGAAATCCCATCGGAAGAGAACTACATTTGATCGTTGATTATTGGAAATCCTGCCAAATATAGACTAGAGTTATAGCGCAAACCCAGACTAACCCTTTGGAAACTTGAACGGAACCATGAAGGAGGAACAGTGAAGGCGGTTTATGGTTTCATCGCACCGCTTTCAACGGGCAAGCGGTATTCAAGAGGAGGGGAGCGATTCCATAGAACGGGCGACACGCGTCCCTGTACGATTTTACAAAACCGCTTTTCACTATGCGCCATCGCGCGTTATAGTTCGACCCAGGATGCCTAGTGATACCGTTGAGCGCCGTTGATCTGAGAAGGGGTCATCCAACGGTCGTTATTTGTTGAAGATGCGTGAAGATTAACACAGGTACGGCGGACCATCGCACGTTAACGTTCGGCATTGGAGGTCGAGCGATATGTATATACACCGTTGATCTGGAAGCTTGCTAATCTAATGGTGATCAGACGCTGGACTTGCGCGAAGTTTACTATGGTACAATGGGTATATTAGATTGGCTATTGACTATGTATGTGGGCTCGGGGTCAAAGGTTTATCGTAAGATTAATTTATTTAGAAGCGTTAGATATTACTATAAAATCCGAAGGGTTAATCTTTAGACATAAGGCTTGGGAATTCAAAAATTGTAAGTATATTTATTTGTCAATTTCTTTAAAATTGATAAATAAAAATAAAAAAGAGATCAAAAGCCCCGTGGGATAAACTAAAAGGAATACTGACAGAGGAATACCATTAGCGGTTCGTGGTTTTTAACTCATGGTTTTAATAAAGGCAAAACTATATAAGGAGAAGGGAAAATAGAGAACGAGGTGTGCATTGTAAAGGTTGTGAATGAATAAATATTTCTAAGGAATATCTGCAAGGGTGAACTCTAATCTTAACTGATATATCTGAATCTACGATGCACCCATGGATAGAATGATCTGACAACGATGAATCTCTGGTTTGAATGACAGAAGAAATCATAAAGAACTGGTGTGAGTATACAGAAAATAAATAAATATGGTGACCGGCAAGGTATGTCGTATGGAAACTGGTGGATCCAGTTTGAAAATTGATGAAATGTGGTCCGCAGTGGTGCTGAGGGTCGAAGCCTTTAGTGAGAGGGTTGTAGCTCCCTTCCAGTGGTAGCTGGTAAACGAGAGCAGGGGGTAGTAGCTCCCTTCCAGGAGAGACTGGTAAATGAGTGAAGGTTGTAGCCTTCTGCAGGTGGGTTCCTGCATGTTGGTATAAGTCTGCACTAGCATATATTGTAAGAAGTTTTCTCTATAATAAATATTTAAGACTGATATTACAGCAGCGGTGGTTTTCTCCCGAATTGGGTTTCCACCTTAAATCCTGGTGTTCATATGTGTTGTTTATGTTTGATGGTTTGTTCTGTTATTTCTGTTCATGCTTAATGCTTATCTGATGCAATGCTCTAAGTAGAGACATAATAAGATATCTGGACATACATGTTGGATGCAGTACTGTAACATATGGTTTTAAGAGAAAGAAAAAAAAAATTGTCTCAGCCCTAAATACTGATTCACCCCCCCACCCCCCTCTCAGTATTTTTCCCAACACTAATATTCCCTCCTATCAAGTGCAAGAAGAGAAAATTGTTGAAGATATCCAAGCTTAAACTTTGGATTCTTTTGCTCTTTAATAATTCATGGTTGAAAAGATACAAACTAGAGATTTGGATCCTTTTGTTCTTCAACCATTCATGGTTGAAAGGATCAAAGTTGGAGCTTTTGATTCTTCTATTGTTCGATGATTCATGATTGAAAGGATCTAAGATTGAGCTTTGAATTATTTATGTGGTGGTTTTATTGGTTGACTACTAACCATCTTCATTTCAATTGGTAATTTGTTTGGTTGAACATTAACCATAGTTCATTAATACATGTGGTTTATGGTTTTCCACTAACCATTTTCATTTGAAAATTTTGGTAGTTTTAGATGACCACTAACCAATTTTCCTTGCACAATGTGGTGGTTTTTTATGACCACTGACCAATTGAATTTGAATAATGTAGTGGTTTTATTTTACCACTAAACATATTCACTTCTCCCCTTAAGTTGTCAGATAATTTATTTTTATCAATGTGTTTCCCTCATTGATGTGTGGATAGTACCACTTTGTCTTCCCATAACATATAGAATTGGATCTAGGTCATGCCAACAATCATCTCAAATAACTAGTTGAAAGGTTTTTGCTTTGGTAATTTATTATTTTTCTATGTATATACCTTTGTCGAAAATAGGCAGTAAGACTTATCTAGCTTCTTTACCTTTTGATTCCATCTGTAGGATTTATCCATCCATAATGGATTATTTTCTTTACATGCTTATGCTTTTGACATCTTTTAGATAGTTTATTTTCCTTCCCACAATGAAGACAAAGTATGGATATCAAAATATTGACTCTCCATATGACTAACTATTTGACAATTTTGGCACTTATTACCAATATTATATACATATTCAAGATTAAATCACCTTAGGGTGTCAAGTACTATTGTTCATGCACCCTGAAGTGTGATTACAATGATTGAATTTTGAACCCCCTCCCCCATCATTCAATTTTAGATAGGTCCCATTTTTACAATGGATTTTTTTTTGTGATTTCTCTCTTTGAACAAATCAATGACTTGATTCAAATTTAACCTTAGGATTTTAGTTCAAGAAGACAAAAATTGTTGGCTCAAACTATTACATATGAATGTAGAATGCTTTGCATATGATTTAATCAATGTCTTATTTTATTGAATGGTTAATTTTGTATGGCTATTATTCACTCTATGGGTGTAAAGAAAATAAATGGAATATCACACATCCAATACACAACAAAAAATATCCTTAGACATCCTTATTCCATTTCAAGGTGGTATAGGAAATGTTAACCAAATAAAAAATATTTTTATTATGAAATCCTTCATGTAGCCAAAATGGTGTTCCCAAAGACAATGAGAAGTATTCAATGTGATTTTTCCTTCATAATATTATGGAAAAAATACATCTATATTTTGAAACAAAATCGCTATCTCCTTCGCAACATTTCTCCGAGCTCTTTAAAAAAATGTTTACTTGTCTCCAAAGTCTTGAAAAAACATTATATTATATCATAATTTGTACTTGAATTGTTGAGTGTAACTATTGTTTTTGAGGTAGACTTGTGGGATTGAAAGTGACGCACATGGGATCGAATTGATGTGCATGATTAAACAACTCAGAAAAATATGTTGCTGATCCTAAAAATACAAGATGGAGCTACCACAATGGTGGCTCTTGGCCAGTTTTTTTGTGATTATTGATAGCCACATACATCAAGACATGAATACCATGGATAAATTTTAAAGCAATGGAACTTGTCGAGCAATGGTTGTTTAAATATGGTAGGACATAATATTATGATGGCAAGATTATTAGATATATAAAGAAGCAAGCTTGAAACCCCCAAAATCGGTCTGTGGCTAGGTATCTTGTTTTGAAGATGATGATAGAGGACCTTTCTCATTTGGTAATGATCTCTCTAAAATAAGATAATAATATTTTAAAAGTGTGTCTCACAAGATCAGTTTTTTCACTTTTCAAGTCTATCCATCTCCAAAAAAAATTAGATCGACCCGGATGGGACTCGACCTCGAGACTTACAATTTGGATCATTACTCGCTTTCCTATGGGGTTCCTGATCTGAGAGGATTGTATATCATGCGGAATTTTAATGGAAAGAATCTATAAGTTCAACACACAAAATCTCATTAACATATATAGGAAGAAAGAAACGACAATAGGAAGTATGATGATGGGTATTGAAAATCAGAATTTTTTATGCTTCCCATATAACACTTTTGAATCTCATTAGGTTGGGCAAGATATTTGATATTATCAACCTGGGTTTATAGCCTTTATAAGTATACAACCAAATTTTAAGACTTAGATATTTAAAATCTGAAATTTTCTTTTATCTTTACAGTTTTTTTATGTTTTCATGATTAAATCAACAAGTAGAGAAAATAAGGAATCAAAGAATGATTCAATACAACAGAACTTAAAAATTATACTCAAGGATTTGAATGGATAGCAATATGTAAATAAAAATACAGTGCTTCAATAGGCCCAAAATTCTAGAAAACAATCAACAAATGAGTTATATTAAGGCCAATATTAGTTACAACCGAAATATGTATTTCAAGCCCTTGTGAGGATCAAGATAAGAGAATGTCCTTAGAATCCAAATATCAAAAATAAACTCATACAATAGCAATTAGGTGTCAAAAGAAGGAAGTAACACAAATTATGTGTTGGATCACTTCAAGTAACACAAAAATATAATCAAACTCTTGAATAATATAACTAAAAATGTAAAAATATATTTTGTTGTCACCTTTCAAGATGTTCCCTACTATCAACAAGAAATTCTAATGAAAACTCATAAATGGAAATGAATGGGAACAATATATTACTTTCAAATCATAGGCATACCTACACATAGAATTTTCTCCCATCCATTCATGACTCCTCTTCCTTTATCCTGGAGGAAAATAATTGGGTATTTGAACTACCTTTTAATCATAAATTTGTTAATTGGTTTTTAAGTGAATGAAAATAGGTTTAAAGAAAAAGGGTTATAAATGTAATTTTAAATAATAATTATAAGTAGGTGGGGTCCCAATAGAAACTCTTTATATATATCATCCTTGTGAGTCCCATAAATATAATCAATAGCATAAACATGGAAAAAATGTAAACATCATATGCATCATCATCAAAATCATGAAACTCATTACACTTGTCCCTCTCGAATAGAAAATACTTATTTATGATATTTAAGTCTTTGAAATGTCTTATACCTCGTTGAATCAAAATGTAATGTGTTAGGTATCTAGAAAATAAGCATCATGAAATTAAAATTTCACAGTATCTTGGGATGTGTGTCTTTAAAAGGCACTTATGTTTTGTCTTCCTCGTCAACCTTGATTGAGTGCAGCTTTAATTGAGTAGAGGTAAAGTTACAATATTTATAACTTGGATTTTCCATATGTTTTTTCCCTTTGTCTTCATGAAAGATAGGGAGGGGTTGTATGTCGAGTCTAAGAGGAGAGTGGGAAAAGGAAGTAGTGGAATGAGAAATGTGATCAGGTGTAGGTGCACATAAATGTTTGTAGGCCAATGTATGACACCAAAGGGGGACTAAATAGGATTATTTTCAACTCATATTCGTACATGTGCTATGGATGAGGCTTGAAAATTTCCATATTACTCGAGTGATGTTGCAACTTGTTATTAGGTTGCGAAAATGGAGGATGTAAAATAGATTTTCTTCCAAGATCATTGTGATCAGTTTGTATGATATAATTAAAATCTTTAGAATTGGCATCAAACTGAATTTAAAATATTATCCTTTTAATTATATCCTCTTTCCAAACTATGTTTGGTCTTCACCCTCTACCCCTTATATTTTCCATATTACCTCTGCTAAAAAAAGCTCATCTATACATCCATGTAAAGAATCAATAGATAGAAAATACCATAATAAATGCAGTAAATGTATTACAAATTTGGTTAAATATGTTAAACGAGGCCCATATCATAACACACACATCAAGTATTAAGGGGACATGATACAAGGAAATTTCATGAAGAAAATACAACATCCCAAACCATTTTGTTCAATACATATACACTCCTCGTCTCTCCATGCACCAACATCAATCAAATAGCAATCCTTTATTATTCACATTCATCTTATAAATAAGTCACATTAGCCTCATGTTCAATAAATTATGTCACTGATAAATAAATATGATCTTAAATCAAAATTGAAAACAAACTAATGTAGTGATATATCAGTCCTATGGGAAAATAATTTTAGAATGTACCACATGTCTTTACATATGGAATAATGTATGAAAAGTGGAAATACAAAATGATATGCTTTCTTTGGAATGGAAATTTTAAAATTTCTATAGGTGTTAATATGGAATCAATTTGGATGAAGTAATTTCATATCTTATTCAATATCTCAACAAACATGGGTTCAAAACCCATGTATCATTAGTATTGTCATCATACTGATCAAATTTTGTGTGGGCCCAAGCTAAGGTCATGTGATTCATCAGACTCGTGGATTTTTGTAATAAAAATTATTCTTTTTTCATTATGATAATCAACAGATTTTAATCGATGATTCATATGTAACCTACAATTTGTGCTTAATTTTTCACTGCAATGATATACAAATTAATACTTCCATAGGGCATGTATCAACCTTATGATATTTTGCAACTATTATACATTTTTCCCATATTTTAATACTTATCATTACCTACGTGTATCCTGAGTGTTAGCATGACACAATAATAGTTAGGACAACAATGTTCATATCATGGTAAGAATCAAGTTCCAAATATGAGTCTATTAATGCATAGTCAGTGTGTTCCATTAGATATCTACATTATATACGTTGCTTTGATTTTGATAAGAAATTCGTGCATTTTCTTTAAATCCAAATAAGTGCTTAGAAATAATCTTATTTTATTACTATCTGCATAAAAAATTCCATAAACTCTAATTATTCCATATTGGGTTAGGATATCTGTGGTCAATATTTTCATGTTTGTTGCCATATGAGCGTTGTTGGCCCTCAATTTTGGTCAAATTTTCTTATTAAAAATCCACCCAATTTCCATCATTTTCCACATTATATCATCCACATATGCCTTATTTTGACCTTATTATGCATATTCAGGTAAATAAATTATGTTTTTCAATTTTTAGATATTTTTGTAAAAATTGGGTTTTAAGGGTATTTTTGGATAGAACAGAAATTTTTTGTAATTGCTTCATGGAAGTCATATGTGCAGGAAACCTGGGCATGAACTGAGCATATATTTTTAAATTTTGGGAACCACATATGGAAAATCATCTATTGGTTCGGTCAAACTGAGCTAAAACAGACCTAGTCAACGTTGGTCAAACAAGACCTATTTTCAGGAATCCCTAGAAAATAGGGTAGAAATAGTAGTTTTTGGGATATGATAAGGTTGTTAGAGACATTGTAGCATAGTTTTTTTTATCATTTATCTATTTATACTAAGCTTATAAACCATTGAAACATAGAGAATTTGTATAATTGCATATTGAGACTTCTGAATTTTGTGAGTTAATTTGAGGAACCAGTTCCACCTTATTTTTTTTGTTAAATGTTGTGGATGATTGACTAAGTTTGCAGTAGCTGATAAGTTCTTAAAGTGTGAAAGGCAGGGTGGAGGGCCTCCACACCAAGCTAAGTACACTTTTTGGTTAAATTAGCTTAATTTTCATGAACTAGTTTTGCTTCAAATTTGTTCAGTTAATTAGATAAATGAAGATTTATTATGTTTGTTGATGAATATTTTTTTACTTATAATCTGCATATGAGGGGACAAACAAGTGTTTAAGTTAAACTCTCCTTCTATCTGATCCAAGAACAATAACTAGAATTCATCTTTCTTTTCCTTGTTGAGTTATTTACTTATGCTTGCTAATGAATCTTGGTTTAATTCTAATCTGCATATGAAGGGATAAACAAGTGTTTAAATTAAACTCTCCTTCTATCTGATATAAGAACAATAACTAAAATTCATTTTCTTTTCCTTGTTTGAAGCTATTTTCTGAATTTCTAGTCTTAAATACAATGGTAACAATGATGAATGAAATTGTGAAGAAGGACAACATGGACCTCCTCAGTTAGGAGCCTCTTCTATTACTCTTTATGCATCATAAGCTATTGTCCATCAGTTAATTGTTTTCTCTTCATGAAATTAGTATTGTGGGGTAGGTGAAACAAGATCTCCTAAGTTAGGAGCCTCTTCCCTCACTTATTACATATTGAATCAGAAATTACTTAGTTTATATTTGTAATATGCATTTCCTTTATTTTAAATATGTTGTCTTCTAAAAGATTGACTACATCTGAGATCCATATATTTTGGACATGCTTCCAAGTTTACAAACCCGGATTGATAATTAAATACTTGTGTTAGTTTACCCAATAAATTGACCCAACATTTTTGTCGTCGTTGTCAGGGAAGCATACTTAGATATAGTCAATTAGGAAGATTGTTTAGAAAACACATTAAAAAAAACAACAAAAAACAAACAAAACATAAAAACAAAAACACTTTTTCTTTATAGTTATTCATGTTTAGACATAGAAATTAGAAAGGTAGATTCCCAAAACAAAATCCCCAACCATTAAAAAAAAACCCAATAACTGCAAAATCCATTTGCAAAACAAGATCTACAAAACATGATGTGAAAGAAGTCATTTAGAGAAGGAGGGTATGGCACCACAAGGATCTTCTTAAATCATTGTCCACAATTTAGAATGGTCACTAGGGATGAATCTTCAGTGCATAAGTTAGAAGAGGAACAAAGCATCCATGAAGAGGATACACAAGAAGAAAACTTAGAATATTCTTCTAGTTATCTTTGTAAGGAGGTGAATGAGTCATGGATCACTTGCGGTGAAGATCAAACATTAGAACCTGAAATTGAAGAATTTTTAACATGTATATCACAAGATCCCTTGTGCATTCAAGATTTTGAACAAGTGCCACAAGAAGAACTTTGTGATATGACAACTAAGGAGAGCCAAGCAAACATAAAACATCTTAAAACTTGGTTTCCTCTAGTCTTTAGGCCACAACACCACTCCATTTTTCAACATCCTTTAGCATCAAATAATTTTTCATGTCCAAGCATTCATTAAAGTATATTTTTCAAACTTGGATGTGAGTCTACTTATGATCTTGTTACACAAATGGATGCATTGGAAATTCTCTTATACTTGAGAGAATGACTTATTTTTCTACAATAGAGTAGGATAGAATAACATAAATAAATAAATAGGTAAAATGAATTCACAATAAGAGTTTTGGTTTAAAATATCATGAATAAATCTTCACATAATTGTTCAATACTCATTTGAAAGGATTTCATGACAAAATGAAGTAAGGACAATCCTATTTTGGGGAACCATATAGGATCATTTTTAAAAGCACGTTTTTATACAAGGTATCTCTTGAAATTTAGTTTTTAAATCCATTTTGAATTTTTCAATTTTGATCACAAATAAAAAAATGATCAAAATAAACACTAGATTTCAAGAAAAATTTTAAGGACAGAGTTACACTAGTAAATTTGGCGGAATTTCCAACGGCCAATTCGTCTCTATTCCGACACATAGTCGTCGCAACAGCGACAGTTCGAGGACGGGAAAAACGTGGTTTTCCATCCCGTCGCAATTCCAACGCACTTAAAAAGTGTCCCACTACCGACACATTTTCCGTCGCTTCCAAACAGGCGTCGCTCTTCCGACGTTTCCCAAACCGTCGCACTTCCAACGTTTGTAAACTATCACACTTCCGACGAAATGCGGTCCGACGTTTTGAACGTCGCTCTTCTGACTTTTGTAAACTGTTGCAATTTCGATGAAATGTGGTCCGAAGTTTTGAGCGTTGCTCTTCCGATGTTTGTAAACTGTCGCAATTCCAACGTTTTGGACGTCGCTCTTCCGATGTTTGTAAACTGTCGCAATTCCAAAGAAATGTGGTCCGACGTTTTGAACGTCACTCTTCCGACGTTTGTAAACTGTCACAATTCCGACGAAAAGTGGTCCGACGTTTTGAACGTTGCTCATCTGACGTTTTTATACTGTCGCTCTTCTGACGTTTTTAAGCTGTCGCAATTCCGACGCTTACAAGGCGTCGGTATACCGACGACGGGTTCAATTTAAAAAAAAAAAATGAAACTTTAAAATAGGACAATAAATATCCAATATTTGTTATGAATTGTGGGCATTCCAATGACCGTGAAATATTAATATAATAAACCACCTCGCAGCGCTTCGACTATAAACAATCATTTTTTTTTTCACAAGAGAAAAAACGTTGTTTTATATATATTACATGAAGTAAAACAGTCCATGAAGTCATTACATTTTCACATCTGAAGATTGGAACCCAAATATCCATCCAAAAAAGTGGAAGTCCCACCCCAGACAATGATAGAAAAATACCCCATGTCACATACAGGGACATGATATAAAACCAAGTAATGGTCCACATGGAGATTATCGACAATCTGAGAAAGCATCCAAATATGCCCGAGGCATCTATAAGAAAGTGAAATAGCAGTATGTAGAATAGTAAAGCAACAGATAGAGTACCGACGTCCATTGTTCCAAATACAAATTAAAGTACCCAAAATCCTTGAACAGAGAAAAACGCTAATCATGTGAGGAGTGTGATATGTCCAAAATATAAAAGGACCATCAGACCATATCAATAAACCAGCATCGCTAGTTTTGAAGGCAGAGTGATAAACATTAATCATTTTTTTTTCACAAGAGAAAAAATGTTGTTTTGAATATATTATATGAAGTAAAACAGTCCATGAAGTTATTACATTTTCAAATCTGAATATTGGAACCCAAATATCCATCCAGAAAAGTGGAAGTCCCACCCCAGACAGTGATAGAAAAATACCCCATGTCACATACAGGGACTTGATATAAAACCCAGTAACGGTCCACATGGAGATTATCGATAATCTGAGAAAGCATCCAAATATGCCCGAGGCATCTATAAGAAAGTGAAATAGCAGTATGTAGAATAGTAAAGCAATAGATAGAGTACCGACATCCATTATTCCAAATACAAATTAAAGTACCCAAAATCCTGCAACAGAGAAAAACGCTAATCATGTGAGGAGTGTGATATGTCCAAAATATAAAAAGACCATGAGACCATATCAATAAACCAGCAACATAGACCAGCATCGCTAGTTTTGAAGGCATAGTGATAAACATTAATCATTTTTTTTTTCACAAGAGAAAAAACGTTGTTTTGAATATATTATATGAAGTAAAACAGTCCATGAAGTCATTACATTTTCACATCTAAAGATTGGACCCCAAATATCCATCCAGAAAAGTGGAAGTCCCACCCCAGACAATGATAGAAAAATACCCCATGTCACATACAGGGACATGATATAAAACCCAGTAACGGTCCACATGGAGATTATCGACAATCCGAGAAAGCATCCAAATATGCCCGAGGCATATATAAGAAAGTGAAATAGCAGTATGTAGAATAGTAAAGCAACAGATAGAGTACCGACGTCCATTTTTCCAAATACAAATTAAAGTACCCAAAATCCTTGAACAGAGAAAAACGCTAATCATGTGAGGAGTGTGATATGTCCAAAATATAAAAAGACCATCAAACCATATCAATAAACCAGCAACATAGACCAGCATCGCTAGTTTTGAAGGCATAGTGATAACCTGTCAACACATAAAATAGTATCATAAAGTGGATACAGGAAATGTGCAGAGACATGTACTGTTGATATACACCTCACACAAAAAGCATCCATGATAGAGCAAAAATATGTATAAAACCAGGGTCGATTGTATGTTCTGGCTCGCTTGTTCCCGGAAATAAAAACCATCTACAGAAACCAGGCTCGCTTGATTCCAAAATTGGTAACCATCTGTTGCATCCGAGATGTAAGGTTCAGGCTTGCTTGTTTCCATTAGTAGCCCGCTACAGCATCCACCCTGTTCATAGCAAAAAGGTTCTTGTAGATATACATAGAAAGAGTATAATACGTAGACCATATAAACATGGCTCTGTATTTCAAAAAACAGGTTTAAAATAGAAACAGGGCAACATTTTTTTTTCCAATTGTTATGAACATAATTCGACCGTGAAATATTAATATAATAAATCACCCCACATCACTTCGACTATAAACAATCATATAAACATGGCTTTGTATTTCAAAAAAACAGGTTTAAAATAGAAACAGGGCAACATTTTTTTTCCTAAGTAAAGTTAATCTATTAACAGTGGGAATAAAATTACACTGAAGTCAAAAACATTGCCCAGACTCATGGAAAATTTATCATCAAAAATCAAAAAATTAAGAAGACTGCCCTCATACAGGGAAACCAGTCTTGAACGTTTACAGAATTCAAAAATATTACAGAGGTCCAGCACAGTAATATAATCTAAAAGCAGCCCAATTAAGTGGGCCACGAAGCAAGAAAAACAAATTAACCAAACTACTCCTCCGGCTCCTCGACGATTCGGCACCATCCTTCGGAAGGTCCAGGATCGCTAGGTGCTACCTCCGCAGTCATGCCACCGCTCCCCTCCTGAAGGCCCGAATGCTGGCCGGCTTTTTCTGAGCTCAGACCCGCCGGACGAGTGCATTGTTCTTCCATTTGGGCCTCCTCACCGAAAACCACAGTAATTGAAGTTGTGATTCGTGGGCGGTTTAGAGAGAAATTAAAGGAAAAAATCGCAGTGCGCATCATGGGAGAAGGTGAAGTGGTGGGGAAATGAGAAGCAGGGGAGCCCATACGATGGCCAGATCCTAGAACCCAACCCCGCTCACTTCTAGTATCTGGATAGCGACCTGCGTGATAATCACTGGACTGGTAAGACGACTCGATTGAGGGGTTGGAGGGAGCGCGCAGGGGTTGACCTCTAGTGCTCCCCCTGTGGCAACGCATCCGTTGATGCAGGCGAGGCATGGGTGCAATCTCAGCAGTGGGCACAAGAGGAGACGGAGAAGTAGAATTCCAAGAAACAGAGGAAGACAGAAAAGGACCAGATCGAGAGAAATGTAGATATGCAGCAAGGTCTAAGCAGTAGTTTAGCTGGCCACTTCTCCTTCTCGTCACAGTGAGCAGGCAGTGTAACCCAGCAACCGGCTCATCTGAAAAACCATAGCGAAATGCCATTTTATCGACCCAACTGCAATGCAATCGAAGGACGCCCGTCATAATTAATTTCTGATCATTAATGAGAGCCGAAGGCCGAATCATATTGGAACATGCGGAATTGCTAACAGGAGTGGAGGTCCGATCTTGAACAATGTTAAAACTTAATGCGATTAGATGTGAAAACCTTGGAACTTAATTGAACAGCGTTAAAACTTAATGCGATTGATATGAAATCGCCACATCCATGTCCCATCGCCTTAAACGCCATCGAATGCACCCGCAGCCGGGAGCAGGGCAAGTTTTGATTGAGGACACGTGGCAGAAATTGATTGGAGTGGATCTTTGTTTGGGCCGCTCGCGCAGTGGAAATCCGGACCCGAAAAAGATTAGGGCGAATTTGATAAGAAATTCGCGTCACAACTCTCCCTCCGTACGCCAGCCCAACTTCGGACCCGAAAAAGATTAGGGTGGAATTCAATTGGTTTTCGCGTCACAAAATTGGCCGACGTCAGCAGGCTATTTTGGAACGCGAATTTGGTTTGAATTATGGTTTATCGCCGTTTGAAGTCCGGCGGGCTCGACTTAAGAACAATTTTGTTTGATTCCATCTTATAAAATTTGTGTTGGTTTTCTTTGATAATACACATATTTATAATAAATCATGGGAATACCACACTAGTAAACATGTGGAAAAGTTATATAAATTATTGAGAACAATCATTTTTATGTAAAAAAATCCAAATGTGCTTTTGGGAAATAAGAATTCGAGTATTTGGTTCATATTGTTTTAAAAGAAGGAGTGAAGTTGGAGCCTCAAAAGATGCAAGCTATTACAAAATGACCTATTCCTAAGAAAATCAAGGTTCTTAGAAGATTTTTTAGACTTACATGATATTATTGATAGTTTTTTAAGAATTATGCATGCATTTCAAGTCCACTCACATATCTCTTGAAGAAAATATCATTTATATGGAATGATGAGGCTGCTTTGGCATTCTCTCTTTTAATGGATGCCATGTCTTCTACACCAACATCGGTTGCACCTACTTTTGGTAAAACATTCATAGTAGAGTGTGAGGCACTAGGGCAAGGAATTTACATAACATTAACACAATAAGGGATATCATTGGCTTTTAAAAGCAAGGAATTCAAAGAAAATATTTGGTGAAATCTACGTATGAAAAATAAATGGAAGCAATATTACATGCCATAAAAAATGGGGATAGTATATAATTTGGAGGTACTTTAAAGTCAAGATATACCATGATAGCACAAATTATTTTTTGAAGCTATGATTTTCATTAGAAGATTAACAAAAATGAGGAGAAAAAATGCAAAGTTTTAATTTTGAGATAATATGCAAAAAGGGTAAGAAAAATTTAGTATATGATGCTCTTTCTAAAATAGAAAAGGCCTCAAATTTATATCCAATTACATTTTCTATTCCTAGGTGGCTAGAAGAGGCTTTCCATAATGGAAAAATGACAATAGTACTAAACAAAAACTAAAATTTATAAAGGATGGGATGAACTCTATGGAGCATTGGGAGTGAAAGAGAGATATACTTTGGTGCAAATGTAGAATATTTTTATGCACGCAAGCATATTTGAATAAACAAATATTAAGGAAGTCCCATGTCTCTCTGATGGTAGGACGCAGGGTTCCTTAAAACATCTCAAAGGATCAAAAAATATATTTTTGGAAGGAATGAAGAAAGATATTCAAAATTTTGTAAGAGAAGGTCAGGTTTGCATAATAAATAAAAGAGAGATAGTAAAATCTCTAGGGTTACTTTAACCATTCCACATACATATTCAAAGACTAGAAGATATATCAATAGACTTTATTACAGGGTTACTGAAATATAAAGGTAAGTATTACATTTTTGTGGTCATTTATATAGACAAATTTTGTAGATTTTTTTTGTAGAGCTCAAAGTACATAAACAACAAGCCAAGTGGCAGAAGTGTCCGTGAAAGAAATTCATAGTCTTCATGGTTTTCCTAAAGTAATAGTAACAAGAAACTTTTGGAAATAGTTATTTAATATGAGTGGAGAAACACTAGTTGCCATGAGTTCTACATATCAAACACAATCAAATGGTCAAACAAAAATAGTTAACAAATGTTTTTAAGGTTATCTACAATGTTACTCTTTAGAAAATCAATCTTAATGGATGAAGTGGGTTCGTCAAGGAACAATGGTAATATGATACTACCTATCACACATCTACTAAAATTTCCCCATTTAAGGCCCTTTATGGATATCCAACTCCTAGTATCTCATACTTTTTGCAAGATAAGTCCAAAGTATAGGAAACAGAGTCACATATGGAAAATACTAAAGAAACTTTGAAAATTATTATAGAAAACCTTCAAATGACATGAAACATGATAAAACAACAAGGGGAACAACATTGAAGTGAAAGATAATTTGAGGAGGGTAATTGGGTATTTTTTAGATTATAGCATTATAAGCAATCTTCATTCAAGAAAAATAAGAATAAAGAATTAGCTCAAAAATTTTATGGCCCTAAATAATTATTCATAGGATTGCACAAGTGGTATAGAAGTTATATTTTCCTTCTTCTTGCATTCATAAGGTTTTTCATGTATCTTGCCTAAAAAAGGTTTTGGGAAAAAAAATGCCAATGTAAATAGAACTTCCAAAATTAGATGAAGAATGAAAGTTGATTCTTGAACCACAAAAAGTTATAGATAAACATTCTGTATCTCTTTGACATATAACCATTATGAAGTACCTAATCAAGTGGAAGAATATTCTTCTAGAAGAAGGTACATGGTAAAATGATCAATTCGTGATGAAATACCCACGGCTAAAGGGTTCGTTTGAAGTTTTGACAAAGGTTTTGTTATATGTTTTATATAACGCGCGGCGGAATATTTTTATTGTTTGTTAAGGTCCCACACAGTGATCAAATTTGAAGGGCAGGTCCGAATTTCAATTAGAAGGGCATATATCTATGTCGCCCTTCCATAATGAAAAGCTTTAAAAAAAAAAAATTCAATTGACCACAATAAATTATTTTTACATTTCATTTTCAGAAAGACAAAACCATCAATATTTATATTAATAAAAGACTGTTACATATACAACAATGAAGAAGGATCCATCTTTCATTGCTTAAATATCTCATTGGCAATGTCAACATAAGTCTTGAAGACACTATTATAAGAATTTGGATACATACCACCGGGATATAGGAGATTCTTATGTGTCAGATTGTGTAATGCAATTTTGACTTTGTCTCACAAGGAGCAGTAGCATGGAGGTCTAGATTTTTCTTATAGAACTTTTTTATTATTATTTGAAATGTTGTTTATAGATATGAAGACAGCAATGAAATTATGAGCATGGTGGACAATTAGTCAAGCTCATGATGCCAAACCATGATGATGTAAGTTTGGAATTTAACATTTTTACATGTTAAAGACAAATAGTCAAAATCACTGACAACTTAGTATGCCATAATTAATAATCATTTCCTGTTCACTTTTGTTAATAGGTTTATGTCACACGATGATCTCTCTTCTTTGGCATTTACTTGTATTGAAGATTACTATTCTAGGAATAAGGAGTTATTTTCTCCAAAAATAACCCTAGCCAAACATTGACAATGCATCAAGGATATCTTTCTATGCTTCATAAGTACATATGTTCTACTTCTAAATCATGTCTTGGAAGTGGTTGTTTTGCTGGAAATTGTTCACTAGTTGGTTTCATACCAAAGTCTTTTTCTCATTTTCAACATCCAATACATGAAAAAGATAATGGTTTAAAACAACATAAATATTTGAAATTTTGCAAGAATTGTCTGGCACACTTTGAATATTAATTTTGAAGTCAAGTGCATGATGCTATATAGGATCAAGTGTCATTTTGAATACCAAATGTTTCATAAGAAACTTCTCAACATGCTACCCTGCAGTAAGGATTAAATGACAATATTGCATCAACTATTTCCATAATAAAAGTGCACCTTGGCCATAAGACTAAACAACTACAAATGTTGTAGATCTAACAGGACCACACAATCAAATGTATTCCACAAGACCAATACTGTATGAAAAATGAAAAGGAGTTTGCAACCAAAAATACTTTAGGCAACTAATTCAATTAGATACACCAAACCATCAGCAAAAAGGAAAACCAGCCTACTCAAAAGGCAAACGTTTACCTCCTTTGACAAAATTTTGAGTTCCGAAACAAGGGCCTTTATTGTCTTGTCAATGCCCCTAGTAATTTGAATGGGGTTTGCACCTGCTGCAACAACCTAAACAAAAAGGTTTCATTTCAAATTATTTTCCACAAATTTATGATACAACCATTGTCAGTTTTATATTTCCTAACAAGCTCATAAATTTTGACAAAAGAACCAAAATTTTTTAATACATGATAGCAATTTTTTCACTCAAAAACTATCTTAGACTCAACAAGCCCAACCCAAAACTAAAAAACCAAACACCATAAGACCTTACAAAAATGAATAGATGATCTTAATCCAGTACTATCGACAAAAATTTACCTTTACACCCTCACTTATTAAACCCTGTGCTGTTGAATTTTAACTTCAACTGCTGCAGCAGAAGGACGGATGCAGCAACAACATTTTTTTTTGGAGGTTGCTTGCATGCCATCCAGAAATTTAATTCGGCATTTAAAATTCCTGCAAGTTTTTTTTGTAGACGGCCACAGCCATATTTCTGTACAGGATTGTATTTAAACACAACAGCCAGCATTAACGCAATTCACCAACCAGAAATTAAACAAACAGAAATTTACCCGACAGTTTTGTAAATTCAAAAGGAGGACACGTTGAGCATTAATATTGGATCGCATGAAATTGAAGGGAATCTGAAAACCTGAAAACCGGACCCGAATTTTTTATAGGGCACATTGGATTGAGAATTCGAGTTAAAATTAGGCAGACGTCAGCATCCCATTTTGGAACGCGAATTTGGTTTGAAATTCAATCTATTTAGACTTTTGAAGTCCGATGGAAAGGGTTCTTTAATGTTTTGATAGTTTAATTTTATGTATGCTTTAATATATACATATGTTTTAAACATATGTTATATATATAATATATACATATGTTTTAAACATATGTTATATATATATATCATATGCGAAATGAAAGGTGGGCCATAGAATTTAGTTTTAATTTTATTTTTTTAAAAAGAGAGTTTATTATAATATGTTTTATATGTTACGGCATATAAAAATAAAAAGGACAAAAAAGCTTGGTAGTTTTTTTTATAGACAGTACGTAAATTTTTTATTACACAACAGTGTGTAAAAAGTGAAAGACTTAGTGTAACTTTTTAAGTGTGTATGCACAGCAGTGCGAAAGTGAAAAACACAGCAGAGTGTTTTAGAGACAGAGTATGTTTGTTTTGAATAGACAGTGAGTTGGTTTTATGCACTGCGTTTTGTAGCAGTCATAATTTTGTAATCCCTCTCAGTGAGGAAGAAGTGTAATAATTTTTTTTTGAGTTATTGAAGGGAATAGAAGTTTGTTTTCAATGTATTGAAACTCTATCTCCTGTCAAAGAAATTTTTATTTTCTCTCTGTTAGAGGAAGGGAGATTTATTCTCCATTCATTGTTCTGGAATTTTTCAATATTCCAACATGTGAAAGAACAACAGATGTTGTGGTTCCATCCCCAGCTAAATCATTTGTCTTTGCTGCAGCTTGCCTTACCAACTTGGCCCCAATATTTTCAACTGGGTCCTCTAATTCAACCTATAAAAAGGCCAAAACCATAGCATTGAGATACATTTCATTACACTGTCAATAACAATAAAATTTGACTCAGCCATAACCCTTTCCTTTTATTGTTGTGAAAAGCTTTATGCATTACTCTAATGTGGCTAGTCCATAGGCCAAGTAGACCACTTGGTAACAAATATGTTTCCTTTCACCTTTGAGTTTTCATACAAATGCCTACCAAATCAAAGACATTTAAGAGGGGGAACTAATACAACGTTAAAAATAAAACCAGAGCACACATCTACAAATTACCTCCTTAGCTACTGTCACACCATCCTATACTATTTTGAAACCATGCTTTTCCTCTGGGAGCAACATTTCTAGCCCGCCCCGAGGGTGACTCAACGAAGATAAAGCGGGATTTGTTCACGCCTCTGAAGACAAATTGACAATGCTTTCAGTAAGTGTGGAATTGAATGCCAGACCATATGCCAAAACAACCCTCCATGAAAAATTAAAATAACACATTAAAATGGAATATAAGTGGACAAGGAAAGATCCACCGCAGTGAAGTTTCACGTGCAGGTGACCTTCCTTTAAACATAATTTTTTCTCTGACCTGTAATTTTTTTGTCACTGAGCCATCCTTGTTGAAGTACAACTCATTTTCCATAGCTCTTGTATTAACTACCTTCTCTCTGTCGCGTAATCTCAGAGTCCCTCTTCTGCTTGAGCGATTAAAGGAAATGGGTGAAAAAACTAAAAGAGAAGACAATTGTCTACCATAATTATCAAACATTGCACCCAACTTCTTCCCCTTTCCATTGTTACCCAATTAGGTAGATGTGGCAATTGTTGTCATACTGCCCAAAGCAGAGGCCATCTTCTCTTATCTTGAATATAGAATTACAAGATCTTCATATTAGTATGAACCTTAAAAAACATGACTCCCATTGCTAAAAACCACTTTTAAGTTGTAACAGGCAAACTAAACAACTATCACAACTTTTGGCAACTTCTGGAGCATTAAGAGAGAAACAACCAAAGAGAAATACAACCACAATCCTCATTTTAATGAGACCGGACTATATTTGCATTAAGATAATAGAAAGAAATCACGACTATATTAAGGCCAGCACAAAACAATCTTTAACCAGTGTCTCTCGCGGCCTTCAGGTTGCCATGCTAGAGGTTGCATATTTTTAATTTAAATTCTTGACCTCTAGTGCCCATCTATGAATGCATCCAATGGGATATCTACATCAAATGCTCCTTTATATCCCCAAAAACAAATTCCCTACTACAAGAGCACCAGTATTGATGGATCACCCACACCATCCCACCCACTAGAAACGGTGAAAAAGGAAACCCGAGAAAACTTCTGAAATATCTCAAGATGACTATATGGGTGGTTCTTATGAATCAACCAACCATTCAGAACATGCTCATCAATTCAAACCATGAGTATTATGTGACAATATTCAAGCAGGCACTGAATCAGATTTCTGAAGCTATGTTAGAGAAACCCTAAACTCTCACTGAAAATAGGTGAAATGTGGCACCACTCAGAGATTGACATGTGCCAATTGGTACAAGTGGTAGAAAATTGGCATGCTCAAACAACGAGGTGATGCGAGAATGACATGAGGGAGAAAATATCATAAAAGCCCCAAATCTGGAGAACTAAAGCTCATCACCAACCTGAGATTGACAACTTTACATGATGTAACCTATGAAATCGTAAATGGAGAAATCATAGTAACAATAAAGTAACCTATGTAACAATAAATTAGGATTCATCCTGGGAGTGGTAATGGGAGAAATCATAGTGAACAACAGGAAACATGCAGAGTTGCTTACAATCAAATAGATGAAAAAACACATACAAAAAACCTAGATAATAATCATGAACAAGCTTAATATTGAATTATGAACTGTAAAAAAACTTACAAAATGTGACATTACGAACCTAGTCAAGTGCACAAGAAAAAATATCATGGACATGACCTTGGTTGACAAGTTGTATTGCTCATGATGCAAGAGGATTTGTACCTGCACTGCCAAGTCAATCAAAATCCATCATTATCTATACAATAAATACAAGTAATTGATGTAGTATTTTTACTCTAAGATGCATTCTTATGATAATGTTAGAACATATGTTTAAAATGTCAAAACATACCTGAATAAGCTCCTCTTCGTTTCAAGAACAATTTATTGGAGTCGCATGAACTTGGAACAAGCCTCCCACGATCTCAAAGAGTAGCAACTAAGTCAACAATGACTTTTTTGTTGCTACGCTGGATCAAGGGAGGTTTGCTCCAAGATTAAATCGCTCCAATAAATTATTCTCTACTAAACAGGGCCAACCACGTGAAGGTGGAAGCTCTTATGGCCCCTCCCCCCCTCCCTCACATCACTCTCAATTCCCCAATACCCAATCTATAATTCATTTTTTACTTTCATGAGCATAAAAAAAAATATTCAATAACTAATAAAAAACAATTCAACAAAAAGTACGCAAGGAAACATTGCAATTAATGCTTGACATAAAAATAGTATGATAAATGAGTTTTTATATAACGCAAAAAACGTTCCAAGTATGGTAATGTTTGTCTTATAATAATACAATATTTTACATTATAAAATTTTCTTTTTCTTCTTCCTATTTCTAAAGCTCCTAATTACATCATCAATATCATCATGCTCTACTCCTGTTTCATTCCTTTCGACCCGCACTACTGACCTAGTTGCGTAGTCATGATGTCTGGTCTCATCCAGTGACGGGGCATCGCCTACAAAAACAGATAATATTAAATTTTAATTGTCAGTTTTTAAATATCATTGAACTAGTTCGGTAATATTAATAAAAAAAATTGCAATGAGATTATTTACCCGGTGCACCAGTTGTCGCCGTTGGGACTGTTGCCCTGTCTTCCTCTCTGGTGGTAAGATCCTCAAGGGAAACATTCTCTGTCATTTAAAAAAAAAAGTTATAAGGACAACCATCAAGGTATAATTAGAAAAAATTATAAGTGGAAATTAATTACCATCACGGCCCTCACTGATAGTAGCATTGTCGGCCTGGTCCCCACTACAATGATCAGGTTGCATGTGAGGATCATCTACATCTGGCTCTAAAACTGGGTTATTTGCCTCGTCGGTAGTGCTACTCCCCTGATTTAAACAAAGTTGTTAGACATTAAGTTTATGGACGAAAATAAACATATTGAAAGGTTAATGTTTTACCTTATCGGGCATTCTGGATCTTGGGACCTGCCCCAAGCTTCTGCGACGTTCAACTACGGCTTGATAGCCGAAATGGAAAGCGATATTTTTATCTTCCTCTGTAGTTTCTGTTCCGAAGTCATCACCCTACATTACATATGATTGTGCATTTTTAATCATATTTGATAGGATTACAAAAATGTTGGAAGGCGATACAATTAATTATAAGATGTTTAGCTACTTAATTACAATTCTTGCGGCTAATTTCAAGTAGCCGCCCTGGCCTAGCTTGTGATGGCCCTTTTTTCAATCCTAGCTTTGGTTGCCTTTGAGGTGTCATGAAACCTAGCATCAAAAGATTAAAGTCAGATATGACGTAGCACACTTTTATTTTAGACATAGAGAAAATTAAAGCTATTGAATTAAAGTTGTAATTTACCTTGCAGGTCCAGTTGGCATTTTTCCTTCTTTCTTTGCCCTTTTCTCTTTTCCGTCATGGATGAGTGCTCTCCACTCACTCTCTAGAACTGTGAGAGGACGCTCGTATCTAGGGTTAAATTGCAATTGCATCCTATAGGTGTCCCTGGTATATTTCAAATATTTTCCGGCTACCCGAGCCACCGCTGTTCTGTCAAATGTGCCGACCCCAAAAAGGGCTTCTAGATAATCTGGAAGTTCTTTTTTCAGGTTGGAATTCTGGGAATTCCACCCTGTGCGTATGGTTGGGCCAAAAATTATCAACGCATGGCTCTCCAAAAACCTATAGAACTCATTGTTTCCTACACAGAAAAAAAGAAGAAGATATTATCATTAATTTAAAAATAAAAATCATGATAAATATGTTTTAGATAAAGTACATGAAATAGTTAAAATATTAAAATTTCCCTGGGAGTTGTACATGCTTTATAGGGACACCCTCATCGTTCACCAACAACGTGCCATTAATGGTCCCTGTGGAGCTGACACGTGTAGCTCCAGGAAACGCAATAATGTAGTTGGCCATATCAGCCTTATCATTGCCAACACGTTCAGCGGTTGGCTGGGTGTCTGCTTGGGCAGGGTGTGTTTCTTGGCTAGCACCTAAAGGAGTAGAAGGTGTACGAGAGGGTTGTTGGGCAATCTCTTGCCCTTGTGTCCCACTACCACCAACACCGGGTTCAGCAAATGCCAAAAAACGCTACATACAAAAGAACTTTTTGTTAGTTTAGTCAATGTAAAAATTAAAAATTAAACTATCACAATTCATCTCATGAAGAAAAAAAAAATATCCTTTTGACTTTTTATTATTACCTGATATGTTTCTAGCTGGCTCATAAGTTTCTTTATCCTCTCTTCTGTTTCAAGTGTTTGAGGCACATCTATCAAAGTATTAAATTCCAACCTTGCATCTCGTGCCTTTTTTCACAACAAGAACACTGGAGATAGGGATGAAGAAAGCTCTTCCTCAAAGAGGGAATCATCGGGGCGTATTTATGCATAGTGCCTGTGGCTATTTGAACAAAATTAATATTATTTCAATTATGTAAATAACTAAAACACTCGAAGATAGAGCAATGCCGGCACTTACATGTTCTTCCTACCGTCTCTTTCCGCGATCATCCCATCTCGGGTTGTTCCTGTATCGCTCGATCGCCTCCTACATTGCAATAAAATTATAAATGTAAAAACTTGAAAACAATATCTAACTTGAAAACACAAAATGAAAACTGAAATAATTTCTAATAAGACACCGGAAGACAGATTTAGAGTTTCAAATATGCCTTGCATTGAATTCAGTCCTGGAAACATGTCATTGCACATTAAGGCACCCAAACAAGAGATGAGTTGAAAATGAAGACCCTATTGAATATATTGTTGGAGCAACTTCTAGTAAACTTGTTTTGAAGACCTTGAGGACATTTTTGGAGCAACATTGTTGAAGTTTATGGTATAGCATTGTTGGAGACGATCTTGAAGGGCCTTCAAGTGAAGCTTTTGGAGCAACTATTGAAAAATCCTTAGAGAATTTAAGTAAGGCACTTTCTATCTTCCAACACCTTTTTCCTTTCAATATCCTTTAAACGATTTTGTTGATATTTACTGTTTGAAATCACGTTATAACTCCTTGATTATATGTGTTTGGGGACTTTCCCTTTGAAATTACCCAAAAATACCCTGGAAATTTTATCTTCAGGATGCATGTCTAACCCTATTGTTCAATATTTTGATTGATAGTAGTAAACATAGAGAGTTAGGGGGCTCTTGACTTGGTTTGGTTGGGCCATTAGATCCCTAAAATCTACTAGGGAGAACCCCCTTTGAGTTGAAGGAAAGCTAGCCCGAAGTGAAAAGAGGTTGGTGAGGTGACAATGGGGCTATTTAATTACACATGGTATCACACTTTAGCTTTAGGACTTTATCTTGAGAAGTGCGAGATTTTGCTATAACAATTCTCAAATTGTTTACAACACTATTGTTAATAACTAATAAGAAGTGATGTTGAGGGGTTTTTGGGTATAAGAAACAATACCATTTAAAAACTAGGGTTCTCAGTCCTTGTCATTCCTTCACCTGAGCCTAGGGACACACTAGAATAATTTCACACTAAACCATGCAAACTTAAAAGTAACTTAACATATCCATAAAGTAATAATAATCATAATTCCTAATTTCTTATTGTACGATATGATGCAAATTATTCAAACATGAAGCAATGAAGACATGCAATGTCTCGAGATCAAGATTGATGAACCAATACAAGAAGTTAGAAACTACAACTTTGGATTTTTGATTCAATACTCTGTCTCCTAACTCTAGGAAGGAATCTAGTTTGTAGTACAGAACATGCATCATTTATTATCAATTCTCAATTGACAACAACTAAAGGTCATCTACCTCATCAATTCATTTCCATTTTGTGCTTTTATGTTATATTCCTTATAAAAGTGTCAAATTTCTCTCAAAGTAAGAAACCACTGAATAAAATAAAAATAGTTGAGATATGATTGACAAATGGTCATTTATTTCTTGAAAGGATCTTCACAATTTCTTTGGTTGTTTTTCATCTCAAGAAACAATAAATGACCTAAGAAACTATCGTGATGTAATATAAGAAACAACACGATGCAATGGCCATTTTCAAAGCCAAATGATGTCCATTGAGGACATGGCCTTTATTTTGTTCCTGTTTCATAGGAGTTGGGGGTAGAAATGGAACTTTGTTGTACCATTTCCAAAAGTAAAAAGGGAAAACCTTATTTTTCCATGGGAAATAATTTACCTTTCCTTTTTCAACATAATCTAAATCACAAAAAATATGAACTATACTGCACACATTCTTGGATAATGTGAAAGTGGAAAAGGAATACCCTACACAAGTGATGCACACATGTACATTTGAACACTAATAGATTTTTGTAGTTGAAATGAAATGCTTGTTTTCATTTAAATGTAGGGTTTTGCGTAGGGAGAAATAATGGCTGCCAAATTAATAAGCGTTTCTTTGGGAGAAATTTAAATCTTGTATTGGGTGATGAAGATAATAGAGGGTGTTGAATCTTGATTCTTAACATCCAGAGAGAACCCTACAGCCTAACACAATCCAATGGAATTGACCAAAAAAACCCAAATAGAGTCAACCCTACTATAGGAGGAAGGGCCTGCAGTAAGAACTTACCATTTTTCAAGAGCTGAAGGCGAATGCTGTTCTGCAAGAGCTGAGGGTGAACGTTGTTCTGCAAGATCTAAGGGCGAATGCTGAGGGCGAATGCTGTTCTACAAGAGCTGAGGGTGAACACTGAGGGCGAATGCTATTCTGTAAGAGCTCAGGGCGAATGCTGTTCTACAAGAGCTTAGGGCGAATGCTGAGGGCGAATGCTGTTCTACAAGAGCTCAGAGCGAATGCTGAGGGCGAATGCTGTTCTGCAAGAGCTGAGGGCGAATGTTGAGGGCAAATGTGGTTCTGCAAGAGCTGAGGGTGAATGCTAAGGGAAAATGTTGTTCTACAAGAGCTGAGGGCGAATGCTGTTCTGTAAGCGTTGAGGGCGAATGCAGGGTGAATGCTGTTCTGCAAGAGCTCAGGGCGAATGCTGTTCTGCAAGAGCTCAAGGCGAATGCTGAGGGCGAATGTTGTTCTACAAGAGCTGAGGGCGAATGTTGTTCTGCAAGATTTGAGGGCGAATGCTGAGGGAAAATGCTGTTCTGCAAGAGCTGAGGGCGAATGTTGAGGGTGAATGCTATTCTGCAAGAGCAGAGGGCAAATGCGCGCGTGATATTAGAAGTTAATGTAGCTATTGTGACGGATATAAGTTTCGTATTTTTAATAAAATCATTTTTATGTAGCGCGCATATAGGTTTTGTATTTTTATGTAGCACGCATATAAGTGTCGTTATACCGACGGTGGAAAAAGCGTCGCTATTGCGACGGATACCTCCAAATGTCGCAATTGCGACGTCTTCCTCCAAAAGTTGAAATTGAGACACTTTTTCTAAGTGTTGGTATTGCGACACTTTTCTATAAACGTCGGTATAGCGATGGTTTCGGGCGGGATTGAAAAAGTTTGGGGAAATTTCCAACATTTGGTCAAAAGCGTCGGAACCAAGTGTCGGAATTTCCCCCAAATGTACTAGTGTTAGTACATCATTGATTTGAGGGTTATAATGGAAACATTTTTACATTATATTCATTTGAAAGATAATACTTGGAATCTAGTTCCCAAATCAATTTGAATCACTTCAATCTGACATCATATGAAAAATCTATGCTCAAAATACTAACTGCTTGCCGAAAAATCTACATAGTGAAATTTCTAGGTCTTCGCTGTTCATTTTCATATTTCACATACTAAATAATATTATTTTCAAAACATGTTTATAAGGAATATATGTATTCAATTCTATTTTATGACACAATTTGAATCATCTCATTTGAAGGCCAGGTGAAAAATTTATTCCACATTTAGTGATTGTATGCCTTAAGATCAGCATAGTCAAACTCTCCCTCCTAGGTCTGTTCGTCACCAATTTTTGTGATATCAAACCTAATGATTTTAAAAACTTGTTTCTATTAGATATACAAAAATTAATCTACTTTAATCTCCAATTGTAATCACATCGATTCGATCCTTAACGAAAACGTTACACTCCAAATAACGATTGTTGGTCTAGTCAAAATTTCACAAGAAGCTCTATCAAACATGGTACTTCTCATCATTTTTAGCATATAATTTTAAACCATTTTGAAAACCTATTAATACTGTAGGTAGCCATATGAATTCACTTCAACTTGGTTTTTTAATCACTCTAATTTGACATAAAATGAATATTTTGTGAACAAAATACTGCTAGGATGTCTAGGTTGGCCACCATTCCTCAAGGGGTAAACAAATGCATTTTCTTTATATATCATCATTGGAATTTTTTTTAAGCATTGATTATAATTATTTTACATATTTATTGGAAGAAGAGAGAATGTACACCTCTCTTTCTCCATAATATAATATTGTATTGTAGGCAAATGCTATGTTTTTGCAGGTCATAAGAAGATTTAAGAGGAGAACTCCATGGACAAAGGACTTTTCAAAGTCAATTTAAAAGTAAAAATAAAAAAATCATGTTTCAGAATACGAATACAAATGTTCAAGTCAAAGCAAAGTGGAATTCACAGGATGTTGAATTCATCTAATGAAATTCAAAACTCATGAAGCTTACTTTCAGTTGCTGACCAACAACACCAACAAACCTACAAGATGATCAAGATCGAGGCAAAAGACATGAAGCTAATAATAAGAAGAAGAATTCAAGTTTTATACCATGCCAAGTCACATTAATTGTCAAAGAAGCCTTTCATAAGCCATATTGTTCATGATGACATTCATCTACCATATTGTATGTTAAGTTCCACAATCATGCATGTTGAAGTCCAAGCCTATTTTCTATCTATCTATCTAGCTACTCTTAGATGATGACTTCAACCTATCTTACTTTCGTAAGCATTCCATACTTTCTGAATCCATTATACCCCACCTCCATCCAAAAAAGTAAAGAAAAAAAAGTTTCAAAATAATAAAAGAGTTTGGTTGTGAAAATCCAAGAAACTGGCACAACACAAATTTGAATTCATATCAGAAAACCAACTTGTTTGGTCAATATGAATTCTCTATTTTTTTTTACTTCAGTTTGATTTTGCAGAAATAATTCTCCAGAATTTCAAGACTTGAGGACAAGTCTTAACATAAGCAAGGGGTAAGTTCATAATGAAACTATGAAAATAGTTTGAGCAGTTGTATTGCAAAAGGGACCTGAATAACATTGCATAAGGGACTTGAAATATCATTCAACATATCATTGCAAAAGGGACCTGAAACATCATTCAAAATATCGTTGCAGAAGGGACTTGAATAGCATGGCAGAAGGGACCTAAAACATCATTTAAAAATTGTAGAAGGGACCTAAACAAAATCAATATTCATTAGAAGGGACTTGAATCAATATCAGATGCAAATAGACCTTGAAACAACATAATCTATATCAAGAGGTTCAAATAAGCAGTTACAATTGTCTACGTTCCATCTGAATTCATCTTTGAAGAACCATCATCATGAGCCAAGTATGGACGACCCAAAAAAAGTCATCATCAATCAATATGAACATCAAGCTATGTTGTGAAAGGGAAAGTACAATAAGTAAAAAAAATGTTCTTAGAACCTTATATTTTGAAAAACATTCTAGAGTTTTTAAAACTAATTTAACCTGAGTATGCATTCTATTACATGTTTTTCAACATCCTACATTTATCCTACTCTCGTTATCCTATTATATTCATTATCCTACAATACCTACACTCATCATTCCATTATCCTACCATACCTACACTCATTAACCTGCCATATATTCTACATTGAAAACTTCAATTTCATACATTCATTCAATATACCCCTAAATAAAAAAATTAAAAAAAAGAATTCATACACCCCTACATATCCTTTAACATATCTTATAAGCATTTTTATCAAAGATTGAAGACTCAATATTGTTCTCCTTAAGGAATTTGTTTTACCTACAAAACCACGCAAAGGTTAGTTTCATAATAAGAATAATTTGATTTTAAAATGACCTATCCTATGGTCATTTTAAAACAAATTAAGAAGAAAGCATATAAATGACAAAGCCTAAAAGTATGACATAAGAGTGCAATATGTAGAACCTAAGGTATGAAAGTGCAAACATAATAGTCAAAATGAAATGCAACATGAAAACAAGCAGAAGGTTGAAAATACATGAGAATTATTATGCAAACAAACAAAGGTGGACATTCAACGTAATGAAGGAGGTGATGAACAAAGAATGCAAATACAAAGAAAGTGGTTGATGTGGTGTTACAATGATAAGACGGGCATGAACACCATGGAAGAAGGATTGTACATAAGCAGAAGAATGCAGCCACGGGGGTACGCAAGTCAGAAGGTGAGTTGGCATGGAAAATGATCAAACGCATTCAAAAAGGTTGTGTATAACATTGCATTCAAAACTCTGTGTAATGCTCTGTGTTAAGCCTTCGCCATTAAAACGAAAACCGATCTCTGTGATACGCCTTTCTTCCACCATCATGGCCAGCTTTAAGCTCAAGAAGAGGAGGAGGACGTTGTGAAAACACATGTATGCATACATCACCTCGTGAAAGAAGAAAATAAGAGAGAAAACACAGAGAAGGGTTGCGTAAAACAAAGAAGCTTGAACTGAGAAAGAGAAGCATAAGAAATAGGCAAGGAATTTGTGGAGAAATAAGAAGGATAGGCATCGATTTTAACAAGAGAATTAAAGGCGAAGATCTTTCGTTGCCAAGTTGACTGAAGCTCACCAACAAACTCCAGAAATTCTGCATGAAGAGAAGGTAAGAGATCACTTCCAAATTTCTATCAGTAAATTGAGCAGATTTCAGGGGTAATTTAGTTGGGAATAAATTCTGAGATGTGTCATGTTATAAAGAGTGAAACTCCAGTTCTGAAATCGAAATCTTAACACCATTAAAACCACTCAACCACATGTGTATAACTGAATCCTTAGAGATGTTGGAAAGGAATTCTAATTGAAATGACATTGTTTAAACACAAGAACATGAGTATTAACTCAAAGATATATTCAATATTGTTTCCAGATCATGTAATCACTTTCGAAACATGAATTCCTCCATGCATAGTTATGAATTGTTACATGTGAAAAATTCAGAGTCTCATTTCTCATACACATAGTGAGATTTCTACAACACACAATGAGAAAATTATCATTCTCATACACAGTGAGCAAAAAAAAATTCACTTTCATACACAGTGAGAAAATTTGTCCTATTCTTCATATGCATAGTGAGAATTGTTAAAACAGAGAAGGGATTTTTGAGGAATTTTTTGGCAAAACTGAGATTGAAACATGAATTATGAAGCAATGAAAACAATGTTAAGGTGTTTTTTATGATCTTTTCACACAGAGAGCAAATTTTTTATCGATTTTATAGAAGCAGTGGACTCATTTTTAAAGAAGAATAGAAGAATATGGAAGACTCAAAACAAGGAAATAATTTCATCTTTTAAGGCGCTTCAAAAGAATAGGTAAGCCTAATTTCCATGATGATCACCCATGAATACAAGTTACATGAATGAAAGACAGAAGGTAAAGGCCACCATTTATAAAGAAGGAAGGTATGAGGGGATTGATTATCTTCTTCAGGCTGCACAATAGGAAACTATAGGATCAGGTACAGTGGGCACATCAATACTCGGGAGATCAAAGAGGAGAAAGCAAGCATGAGGACATGCTTGAAGATCAGCAAGGGGGAGATGTTGGCCCTCAATTTTGGTCAATTTTGCTTATTAAAAATCCACATAATTTCCATCATTTTCGACATATACCTTATTTTGACCTTATTATGTATATTCAGGTAAACAAATTATATTTTTCAATTTTTAGATATTTTTGTAAAAATTGAGTTTTAAGGGTATTTTTGGATAGAACTAAAAATTCTCGTAATTGCTTCATGGAAGTCATATGTGCAGGACACCTAGGCACGAGCTGAGCATAGATTTGGAAAGCTTGGGAACAAAAAATGGAAAATCATCTATTGGTTCAGCCAAACTAAGCTAAAACAGGCCCGGTCAATGTTGGTCAAACATGACCTTTTTTCAGGAATCCCTAGAAAATAGGGCAGAAATAGTAGTTTTTGGGATTTTTCTAGTTTTTGTGTAACTAAATGGATGAGTTCGACCTATATGGATGGTATTAGGATAAGATAAGGTTGTTAGAGACATTGTAGCATATTTTGTTTATCATTTATCTATTTATACCAAGCTTATGAACCATTGAAACATGGAGAATTTGTATAATTTCATATTGAGACTTCTGAATTTTGTGAGTTAATTTGAGGAACCAGTTCCACCTTATTTTTTTTGTTCAATGCTATGGATGATTGACTGGGTTTACAGTAGCTGATAAGTTCTTCAAGTGTGCAAGGAAAGGGTGGAGAGCCCCCACACCAACCTAAGTACACTTTTTGGTTAAATTAGCTTAATTTTCATGAACTAGTTTTGCTTCAGATTTGTTCAGTTAATTAGATAAATGAAGATTCATTATGTTTGCTGGTGAATATTTTTTTACTTATAATATGAATATGAGGGGACAAACAAGTGTTTAAGTTAAACTCTCCTTCTATATGATCCAAGAACAATAACTAGAATGCATCTTTATTTTCCTTGTTGAGTTATTTACTTATGCTTGCTAATGAATCTTGGTTTAATTCTAATCTGCATATGAAGGGATAAACAAGTGTTTAAGTTAAACTCTCCTTCTATCTGATATAAGAACAATAACTAAAATTCATTTTCTTTTCCTTGTTTGAAGCTATTTTCTGAATTTCTAGTCTTAAATACAATGGTAACAATGATGAATGAAATTGTGAAGGAGGACAACATGGACCTCCTCATTTAGGAGCCTCTTCTATTACTCTTTATGCATCATAAGCTATTGTCGATCAGTTAATTGTTTCTCTTCATGAAAGTAGTACTGTGGGGAAGGTCAAACAGGATCTCCTAAGTTAGGAGCCTCTTCCCTCACTTATTGCATATTGAATCAAAAATTACTTACTTTGATTCTATATTTGTAATATGCATTTCCTTTAATTTAAACATTTTGTCTTCTAAAAGATTGACTACATCTAAGATCCACATATTTTGGACATGCTTCCAAGTTTACAAACCCATATTGGTAATTAAATATTTATGTTAGTTTACCTAGTAAATTGACCCAACAAGCGTCATGTTTGTTACAATATCTCATAATGAACAAGATTTGAATTCCTAAAGATATATATCATATATAATTATCCATTTGATATCTGAGTTGAGGTTTTACCCTAATACTTCACATATAATGCTAATCTTGATTGTTTACAAAATTTAATGAATATTTTGACTCTGTGAAACTATTTAAAAGTAAATTTAAATAACATTCTTTGCCATGGAATATTTTTGTCATTGGTGGACTAAAATAATATGCTCATTCCATGTCATATGGAACTTTTTAACACCCAATACTTCAAACAAAATTCAAATAAGACTCAAACACATGCATCCAAATTATCATGCATAGCAACCAAAATCCTTAATAGTTAAACTTTTCCTCACAACTTTTGACACCCAACAAAGACTTTAAACGAATGTATAAACCAATACTAGTCCTTCAAGCTAAACAAAAACATAGTGTAATAAAGGATAAAAACATTATGGATAAAATAATAATAATAATAATGATAATGGGGGAGAATGTAAAAACAATGCATTTATTTTGTTATAAACAAAGCAAAGATCAACAATGACATAACTTCAATTTCTCTGAACAAACTAATTCTCTGGAGAAAAAAAGAAAAAGAAAAAAGAAAGAATCTCAAAAATTTATACTTCGTCTAGACCAATTTTAACATGCATCAATTAAAACAATTATAATATAAAACTACATCAATACTAATCTTTATCTAACAACAAAACATTGTAAGTTGAGTTTATATGCTTAAGCAAGTGGTTGAGTTCTCAGCAACTACATGATAATCCAAAATTTCATCCAAAAAAAAATGAAATAACCAATTGCCAAGACATGTCAAATGAACAATGAAATTTTATCCAAAAAAAAATGTAAACAATCAACTCCAAAACATGTCAATTGCAAAGTCGGTGTTGTTAATGACATATCTTATCAAATTAAATACATGGTGGGTACATAGTTTACAACTTATCCCTTACCAAATTCAGTGTTGTTAATTACATATCTTATCAAATTAAATACATGGTGGGTACATAGTTTACAACTTATACCTTACCACCGCCAACAAATTATAAACAACCATAACATTGACCCAACATCCATGACATGTCACCTTGATTAAAATTATATCAAATCACACAATTAATACAAGTTTCAATGCGTACCATTTGAATAGAATAGTGGGTAGGGCATACCCATTTTATATAAACTCAAACATATCACTTTACAAGTTTTAACATGACTATATATCATGTGTATACCAAATTATATATCATTTCATGTATTCCAAACCATATATCATTTATGTATTGAAGCCTTATATCTACCACATCACTACCATGGTTGATTTCATTGAAAGGTATAGACATAGACCATATATATTACTATATTGAAGCCTTATTGATGTTAGACATAGACCATATATATTACTATATTGATGTTAACTATATTACTATATTACTATATTGATTTCATTGATAACTAAGATCTCATGATACTCCTTATTATCAAAACCAAATGCATGCAGTTGTATTCTTGGATTATTTTTATGACAATAACTTTCATAATTAATTAATAGCTGACTACACGTGTAACCATAAATGTTTGTTGTGGAATAGCTATTGAGGTTCTTTGAAAACATAGGATTTTTTTCATAAATGTTGCACTCGTATTTTACTATTTATACATACAGAATCATTTGTCAATATAATACCAACCTCACGCATATTGAAAGTAAAAATCATGTCATAATTCATAAAAATTTCCAGGGCACCCCACGTTCTTAAATTTCTTATTTCATATCAGGATAATGCTTTGCAACACTTTGCATTCAACACATGGCAACCCCACAAGGTAGTTTGTGAAATAAAGCTTTGCAACACATGGCAACCCCACAAGGTAGTTTACTTTTAGTTGAGTAGAACTTGGAATCATTGGTCTCACAGAAATGAAAATGGTTTGGTATTTTGAATTACTGATTGTAAAATTTTCAAGTAAATATTTTTTTCAAATAACTATATGCATCAATAAGGGAAGAAGGGAAACAAGTAAATTGGGAGAAATTAAGCAGTCAAGTCTATTATTTAGTTGGTTAGAATATAGTAATATTTAGTTGGTCATAAATTATTAGATAAAATAGTTTTATGAATCAATTAGGATGATTATTCAATTGTTTATGGGTTAATGTTCATTATTGGTAAATTATATTAGCAGTTAATTTTTGTATGACATATGCAAAATAGTGAGACTTAATTCATCCATATACAATTTTTATTTTTATTTTGTAAATTAAGGAAACATAAAATAAGACAAAAAAATATGAGAGATAAAAGTAAGTAAAGAAAAGACCATAAAACTAAAACACAATAAAACTGAAAGAAAAACATGTATAGAAACATTCAAAATTACACTTTCAATTGACTTTAAAATTTTGCCTAATATTTTCAAGGTGATATTTTCGGATAATAAAACAAACACTTGTATTATCAAGACACATGTGAATGATTTTACCTATAATAGCATCGAAAGCTATCTGTATAACTCTAATGTGGCACCTATCATTTGAATAATCCAAATGACATGTGTTCATAAGTGAAGGTGCCCCAATGATTGGTGAGCATTATTTTATATTTTTTAATTCTCTTGACACATATTTGGTTGTAATATGAAAATCCATCGAAGAAGTGACATCATATGGGTTATTTTCACTTGTTGCAAAATTAATTCCATGTTAGGAAGTGGAAAAATATATTTTACAATTTTATATTCAATGCATATAAATCAACACATAATCTAATGATGCCATTCTGTTTTGGTATCGAAACAAGGTTTGCTACCCATTTTGAATAATTTATAGGAAAAGTTTAGGATGTGATACTTATAAGAGAAGGATTAATAGGATTTTTTCTTTGCCTTATTGGTCTCACATCCTCTTTGATAAGTATCACATGTTGAATAATGCTTAGGTGAAAACCATACAAATATTCATAAGCTCATGCAAAGACTTCTCAAAATTCATGGAATAAATCTGTGAACTTTTGTTTGTTTGTTTGTTTTTTTTTTTTTTTTAAATTGGGCTCCAATCTTCAAAACATTTGGAGCTTCTCGAGTCCCAATGTTCATAGGAATCTCCTTTCCTATTTTCCTATTAGAATCCTCTTTGGTACTTCTATTTTGATTACTCACATCAATTGATGGGAATGAATTTTCCAAGAATGTTAATCTCTGGAGTATTTATTGTCTTCCAAAGAAATAATTTAAATTTTATTCAAGGGCACTTTCTATAAGAAAGGGAATATGCTTTCATCATCTGAAAAACAATTGCCAAGATTCAGTGTTATCAAGGAAATGACAGTGACACAAAGACCTGAAAGTGAAATCATGCCTTCAGGTAATAATTTTCTTGTGGGACTAGCTACAAAAAAATCAAGCCTATTTTCCATCACCTTCAACTCCCTATGAATGTGAATAATATTAAAAGACAAGATCTTAGATATCAGTTCCAAAACTGCTTGTATATTTTTATGAAACCAGCTCCAAAAATAGAAGAAAAGAGAGATAAACGCCTTAGAAATAAGCCACTTCGAGGGGGAAACCTCCTTTACATTACATAAATGAACAATTCTTGGATAATACAAATGAAAAAACCTCCTTCTATATATAGGATTCCATGGGGTCACAATATAATCCTAGCCGACCTAACAATAATAATGTAAGGGCACAATAATAACAATATTGGGATTACAGGGGTACAACAATAACAATAAGGGGGTTACACTAACAACAATAAGGGACCATACTAGTAATATAGGGACCTAACATGCCCCTCTCCTTCAAAAAAAATTTGTCCTCAACGCTTGAGTAGCTTTGGATGCTTCTGTATAAAACTATCATCCTCCCATGTAGAATCTTCAGTGGGTAAGTTCTTCCATTTGATGAGACACTCTAAAATTGATCGATTTCGTAGCTGTCGAGTTCTTGTTTCTGTGACTGCTTCAGTTTCCAATATGATTTTTCCTTCCTCATCAAGTTCTGGCAATATTGTTTGAACTGGAAGTTTGTCCCCTATAACCTTCTTTAAGTATGAAACATGGAAAACTAGATGCACTCGCGAAGAAGCAGGAAGCTCCAATTTGTATGCCATAGTACCAATATTTTGCAACACCTTGTAAGGACCATAGTACTTTGACGATAATTTATTATCCTTCTTAGCTTTCTTGAGGGACATTTGTTTGTATGGTTGTGGCCGTAAAAATACCCAGTCTCCTACATCAAAACTTCTCTCGCTGCGATGTTGATCTTTCTGTTGTTTCATTCAATTTTGTGCCAAATTTAGGTTATCCTTTGTTGGAGAAATCTTGTTGATGCTCGATGAGATCTTCCACTACTTGAATCTTAGAATTTTCTCTTAAAGAAGATGTGATGGACGATGGATGATATCCATAAAGTGCCATAAATGAGGTCATTTTTGCTGCAGTATGGAAGGAAGTGTTATACCACCATTCAGCAAGAGGTAACCACTTGACCGATTGTGTTTGCTTATCAGATACAAAACAACGAAGATATCCTTCCAAACATTTATTCACTATCTCAGTTTGACTATCGGATCAAGGATGATAAGATGAGCTATGAGCTAGTTGAGTATCCAAACAATAAAATAATTCAGTCCAAAAATTTCCTGTAAAAATGGGATCTCTGTAACTCTGTAACTTAAAATAATATTTGGGTTTCCATGTAGCTTTTGAATTATTTCCATAAATGCAATAGCAACTGTACTTGCTTTAAATGGATGAGATAATGCACAAAAGTGTGAATACTTGGTAACTTTATCAACTACCACCATGATGACACTCTTTTAAACCTATGACAAAATCCATTGAAATCTCCTCCCAACATTGACTTGGAATGGATAAAGGTTGTAGAAGACCCGGGGTCTTAATTGTCTCAACTTTATTTTGCTGGCAAACCAAACATTCCGCCACAAAATTTTGAATATCAGATTTAAGGCCATCCCAAAACAATTCTTTCTTCACCCTGTGGTAAGTTTTTAAAAATCCTGAGTGTCCTCCTAAAGGAGAAGTGTGCAATTCCAGAAGAATCTTTTGTTTTAGTTGGGAATTGTTACAAAGATATAAGCGATCTTTGTACCATAAGGAATCATTTTTCCAACTAAATGTATCAGATGTACTAGGATCTTGCTGCAACTTTTGAATGATTGTCCATACATCTTTGTCCTTCTTCCATTCATCTCTTGCTTCGGTTATCCAATCTGGTTGGATAATAGAAATGGCACAAAGCAATGCTTCCACCTCTTCATTCTTTCTTGAGAGTGCATCTGTAACAACATTTAGCTTCCCTTTTTGTAGATTATTTCAAAGTCATAACCCAACATCTTTGTGACCCATTTTTGCTGCTCTTCTGAAGATAGTCTTTGTTCCAAAAAGTGTTTAAGACTATCATGATCAGTTTTTACCTTGAAGTGTCTTCCCATTAGGTAAGTTCTCCATTTCTTTAGTGCATGCAGTATTGCTAACATTTCTTTCTCATAAATAGCTTTCTGTAAATACTTTCCTTTGATTGGACGACTTTCAAAAGCAATGGGTCTTCCTTCCTGCATTAAAACCGCACCAATTCCATTTCCTGAGGCATCACATTCCACAATAAAGGTTTTTGTGAAGTCTGGCGTAGCTAAGACCGGTGCTAGGCACATTTCCTCTTTAAGATATTCAAAGGCCTTAGTTGCTTCAGGAGTCCATGAAAATGCATCTTTCTTCAATAATGTTGTTAGAGGTGCTGCTATTCTCCCATAATTCTTAACAAACTTGCGATAATACCCTGTTAACCCGAGAAATCCTCACAACTGCTTTATGGTTGTGGGGACTTTCCATTCCTTAATGGCTTTAATTTTGTTAGGATCTACCTTAACACCCTTGTGAGATACAATATGACCCAGATATTCCACCTCTTGTACTCCAAAGAAACATTTGGATGTTTTTGCATATAATTGTTTCTCCTCCAATATTTTGAGCACCATGTCAACATGTTGAACATGATCCTTCCAAGACCTACTGTATATTAGTATGTCATCAAAAAATACTAGCACAAATTTTATAAGGAAGGGTTTGAAAATGGAATTCATCAACCCTTGGAATGTAGAAGGTGCATTAGTAAGGCCAAAAGGCATGACCAAAAATTCATAAAGACCCTCATGATTTTGAAATGTTGTTTTCGGAATATCTTCAGTCTTCATTCTAATTTGATGATATCCTGAATGAAGATCCAACTTGGTGAAATAAATTGCTCCATGTAATTCATTCAATAATTCATCAATTACACGAATGGGAAATTTATCTTTAATAGTGAGCTTATTTAGCTCCCTATAATCCGGACGCATGCGCCAGATCCATCATTCTTGTGCACCAATACTACTGGAGCAGAGAAGGAACTTTGACTAGGTTGAATTATACCAGCCTCTAACATTTCTGCAATCATACGTTCAATTTCGCTCTCTCGGACATAAGGATATCTGTAAGGCCTGATGTTTGGAGGAGCACTGCCTGGAATAAAATGAATAGTATTATCATGATCACGAATAGGTGGGAGTCCTTTGGGAGTTTCAAACACTTTGGAATGATTGTCCAAGACTTTTTGGAGATCTGAAGAAATATATGAGTTTTATGTTGGAAATTCTAGTGAGCATAATTGTGCAATTACGCCTCTTTGTTCTTTCTTCAGAATCATTGTCATGACATTAGAGCTTATTATCTTTCCTAACTTCCCTGCGATACCCCGTAATTCGATTTCCTTTCCTTCCGAAAAAAAATATCAAGAAAATCTCTTGAAAATTAAAAGCTATCGTCCCCAAAGATTGTAACCATTGTATTCCTAGTACAACATCAGCACCTCCCATTGGAATGGAAAGAATTGGACTATTCAATATATATTCCCCCATGGTTAGCTTGATATTATGCCATTTTCTAGAGCAATTTATAGTTCCTCCATTTGAAACCATCACTTGACATTCCGGTGCTGGGTATAGGAAACAATTCAATTCCTTGGCTACCTTACAATGAATAAAATTATGGGTACTACCTTAATCAATCAACATTATTACCTTTTTCTTCTTGATATGTCCTTCTATCTTGAGAATTTGAGGAGTGGTAATTCCTGCCAATGCATTACAAGCTATGGTCAGACTCATTTCTTCTTCTTCTAGGGTTGGTTTCTAGTGTATATCCTCGTCTTTTGAAGTGTCTTGTTCATTTTCTTCCTCCTCTTCACAATATATGTAAAATAATTTATTCTCAGCACACTTATGACCTTTAGTGTATTTTCTATCACAATTGTAGCAAATCCCTTTTGCTATTTTTTCTTCCAATTGTTGTGGTGTCAACTTTGTAGGTTGTGGAAGTCTAGGAGTAGCAACACTTCCATCTTTATAGATGTGAGTGGTAGGCTTCCTTGTTGCCATAATTTTACAGTCACTTTTTCTTGCCAACCTGACTTCCTTCTCCAATGAATCAGGTTCCCAAACGCGAACTTCATGTTGGATGTTATCCTTTAAAGTCCCTATGGAGACATCAATCATGTGTTCCTATGGAAAATTAGTTTCCCTTATATTCAATTTTTGGAAGTCCTCAATGTGCTCCACCATTGAACCCTTTTGTTTGAGATTTATCAATTGGCTAAAGAAGGTGTTTCTCTTTGTATCCTCATAATGTGCTATCATTTCCTCCATAAAAATTGACCAAGTGACAATTTTTTTATGGGAGCAAAGCCATCGATACCATACAAATGTATTTTGTTCTAAATGTAAAGTTGCAAAGCATACCTTTTGTGTGTTTTGAACATTATTGAGATCAAAATATTTCTCCATCTGTAGTATCCATGTTACGGGATCCTTGCCATCAAACTTTCTCATATCCATCTTTGGAATATGGTGGTTCCTCAATACAACGTTAGAGTTTATGAAATCACGATTAACATTTATTTTGTTCTCATCATGAGTTTCCTCTACTATATTTCTGCCATTAGGAATCATTTCTTGTATTAACCTTATCATCAAACCTTCCATGTTTGCTTTTAGATAATTCTTCATGTCTTCCATGTTGTCTTTTATTTTTTCATCGATCTTAGCTTCCATATCATCCATCTTAGCTTCCATGCCATCCATCTTAGCTTCCATGTCATTATTCAAACCATCCATCTTAGCTTCCATGCCTTTCTCCAAACCATCCATCCTAGCTTCCATTCCTTTCTTCAAAACTTCCATTTCATTTTTTGTTGCTCTTTGTGAGAGCGAAATTTGGTGCACTTTCTCTTGTAATTTTGATATGTCATGTTGCGCTTCTTCCTCTTCATGAGTCATAGTAGAGCCTTTTGAAGGATTAATGGGTGTTGAATTATTTTTAGGTGGAATTTCAGAACCCAATATTGATATCTATACTTCAATATGCCCTTGGAATCACTTCAAACTGATTTTTCACACAAGACTTATGCAATTCGAAAAAAAAACAAAATACACACCTTTTTCTTGCTTTTGAGGAGCTTGATATTGAAATTGAATTATCTCTTTGATTTCAGATCTTCAATATCTGAAATTTGGCCCTATAGTAGCCCTCTAAATCTTCTTTCGAATTCCACAGGTCTGACCTGATTTGGACTCTTCAAGGAAAATTTATGCCCAATCTCCCACAATGACCTAAGTATGGATTGGTTTAGTAGAGAAAACTTGTATAACGTGCCACGTGTCACTGTGTCCTCCTTCAGCTCTGAAATTGATACACGGGAAAATAGAGTCCATGTACTTGTGGCCATTTTTTACAGCATTCCAATCCAACACTCAGAGAAATATTTATGATGATTTTCCCACATTCGCCTCTTTGAGTTGAAATTCAGGATCCTGAAAAAAAAACCCTAACTTCCACTGATCATATATCTGAAAATGTTGTGAATAAATATCTGAAATTTTTACTGGAAATTCCTCAAGATTTCTTCTTCGCCTTGTAAAAATTTCAACTTTTGAACCTTTGTAGAAACAAAGTTATAGTGCAAATTCCACGATCCCCTGTTTTAGGTGAAATTTGGGAGCCTGAAAAAACCCTAACTTCCACAGATCATATCTCTGAAAATATTACGAACAAATATCTTAACTTTTTACATGATACTCCTCAGGATTTAGGCTTCGCTCTATAAAAATTTCAGCTTTTGAACCTTCGTATAAAAAAAGTTATAGCGAAAATTCCACGATGACCTGTTTGAAGCAGTGAAACCGTAGAATCCAAAGCTTTGATACCAAATGTTATGAAACCAACTCCAAAAATGGAAGAAAAGAGAAATCAATGCCTTATAAATAAGCCACTTCAAGGGGGGAAACTCATTTACATTACATAAATGAACAATTATTGGATGATACAAATGAAAAAACCTCCTTCTATATATAGGAGTCCATGTGGTCACAATATAATCCTAACCGACCTAAAAATAATAATGTAAGGGCACAATAATAACAATATTGGGGTTATATGGGTACAACAATAACAACAAGGGGGTTACACTAACAACAATAACGGACTATACTAGTAATATAGGGACCTAACATATATACATTTTTAGAAGCTTATTAAAGGGTATAAATTACCTTGACTAAATTAATAATAAGTTTAGAATCCTCGATTACAGAAAGGTGATAATAGCCTAATTCAAAGTTGTTTTTTATTCCAAGAATAATAGCTTCAAATTTTGTCACATTATTAGTACAATCAAATTCCAGCCTATAAGGGGGAGGCGAGAGAGGGAGGGGTCGTATTTGGCCCCGATGAAAAAATTATTTCCAAATTCACTTGGGGCATTGGATCAGCAACAAATAATCAAATAGAGTATCTAGTGCTATGGAAGGGGATGGAACTAGCCAATGAGCTTAAAATATATAGGCTAATAGTTTTCATAGATTCTACGTTATTCATTTGTCAATTAAACAAGGCTAAGAAGGTGATCAGTTTCAAGACCTTTTCATTAAGTCAAAGGATCCTTGCCTCTACCTCTCAATTCCAACAATTGGAAATGTTCCACATGTATAGACATTTGAATCTGTTGGTTGACGAGCTAGCTAAAAAAGGTACCACCACAAGTCAAGGTATAATATATTTGGACCATAGGTTGGGCTTCTTCCCAAACCCTTAATAATGTTAGGTTTAGAAATATTTCAATTGAATATTTTGGAGATATATTCACACCCTTATCTCCATCTTCAGAGCTTGCTTGGATTCTCGAGAAACAATCATTTCAAATTTAAAGTGGAAACATGGCCCCATTCCAGCCAAAACGAGGTATGGTCAACCCTCTTCCTTTTTCTACCCTAGAATTGCATGGTCCATCCTCGATGGAGTAATACGATCAGCAAGTGGTAACCCTTCTCGACTGTCTTCCTTCTCGACATTTTTGTTTATTTAATATATTCTGGTGTGGGTTATGGTTGATCTCCACGGATGCGACATCTAGTGATTTGTGCAAGGAAACCAGGAATTATTTCATATATCTTATGGCATCCCTTCGATGTTGATTTCTTGTCCTGGTGAGGTTATGGTGATGATATTGGTTTATTCATTGCATATTGGCTTGTGGCAGGGTCATGGTTGAAGTTATATATTAAACCCCATTGTATCTCATCTTATTAAATTGCTTCACCTAGTTTTAGAAGGAGGAGTTGATTTCATAGTGTTTGATAGTCAGGATTTAGGCCCTTACCTCAAGATGGAAATAAATTTGGTATCTCAGGAGAACCTCAACATAAGCATAGTGCTTGACAAGATTTTTGAAGTACCCAGGCAATGTTAACTTCCATCCAAAAATCAGAGGACATGGTTGAGATACATAGGTGATCCTTCTAGCTTTTTATGGAAGTCAGGTTGTTAAATCACCATGCAGACATGGAAAATTATTTGGAATGGTTGTGGGAGTAGTTATGATCGCTATGTGCTCGAGTGGTTGTGTTAGGAGTCTCTAGGAATTTAGCTAAGAGGTAGACGACATGAGGAACCGGAATAGGTGATACCGTGGAAAGGAAGAGAACTCGATGTTCCAAGGGGTCCAAAGTTGCTAGCTTTGGTATTTTTTTAGGTTTATGCCTTGTATTGGAGGTTGATTTTTGGTAAATTATAGTCTATCGATGTTAAAAACCCTGTGTTACTATGATATTCTGCAAAAACATTTATCTCCTTGGGTCTTTCTACAAAGTTTATAGTGTTCACCTCTTTTCTCTAAAAATGCTTTTTAGTACAAGAGGAAGTAAGAATTTTCTATGCTTCAACAAAGACAGTAATTTTATATTTGAAAATATATGTAAGGTTTTTGGGCCCATCTCCAGCATTTATTAATACAAAATAATCTTAATCGTTCCTTTAAAAAAAATCCATTCGATAAGAAAAATTGTATATTTTACCCAAGGTAAGTAAAGTAATATATCAGCCCCATTTCCTTCTCTAGAACATCACCATCAAAATGGACGTGCCATATATGATCTGTATATGAAAGCTTGAGAGTTTATAGTACAATTTTCAAGTGAATGATTAAGGTTTTATTCAATTATGTCAATTCATTAACACATTAACATGCTTTAAAACTTATTTTTACATTGTAATATCCCAAAATAGGGAAAATAAGCAGTATTGGGAATATCTTAAAATATTCCAAAAATGGACTGCTCAGCAATGCATTCACAGAAAAATGCATTTCCAGAAATATATTCCATAGAAATGAAAATAATCACTTGGATCCATTAGATATATTCATCTAGCATCTAAGTCCAAGAGGAGATCAGAAAGAAATGAAACTAGGTGAGGTAAACAGACCTCCCACACTAGTGTAGCTGAAAATGACCAAAAACCCCATACACTGCTACTCAGAAATAATAAACAAAAGAGACTGCACAGTATTATAAAGGTTTCAACTCAGAAAATAGGAGAAAAATTAGATCTAATCATATATTATACAATAAAGCTGAAGAACTGAGATCTAGTCTCCTTATACAAAATACAAGAGAACCCGGGAAGGGTTTCTTGTCATACACTCTGCATACAAATGTGATCTTCATAAAATTACTGAATAATCACTGCAACATTGAAGAATAAGAGTGTATAAGGCTGAAACATGTCTGATCTGATGTATATCCTTCAAGGGCTTCCTTCCATGAGAGGATGAGCCTCTCAATCAGAAGAAAACATTGCAACGGAGCCACTAGACCATGCACTAAATTTTCCTCCAAAAATAACACATTCCCTAGCTGGAACAACGCTGGGAATGTTGGGAAAATATGTGGCCTGATGCCATAGATCTGAAATTATCTCTAGACCTCTCCAAACAGGTCTCCCGATAGAAGGAAACCTCCCTCCTATGAGAAACTAGTTCGGAAAGTGGGATTCCAATCCCTTCCACTGCTGCACCCTGCAACACTGCACAATAATCTACAGAAACTGTGCTGATGAAGTAGGTTGAAGCTTGGCCTAAAAACCAGATGTGGAAAATGAATGCAAACTCTCCCAAGAGGCTTCTCAAGGAAAGAGGTGGGATTCCCGCTCGGGAACACCCGGTGCTAAACAACATAGCAACCCTGCTAAACAGCAAGAAGAAGCAAAATGTCTAAGCAGAAAAAATAATAATCTAAAACATGAAGAATAATGCTGCCATCCTCTTCCTTAAATAAAATTTGAGTTTTCTTGCCCTTTTCCCTACCCAATTAGGGCATTTCCATCAAGAGATTCATCTCCCTCCAAAACTGCGTTATTCCTTCCTTGATTCCTGCTCCTACACAACTGCGATGTTGACTTAGTCAAAGTAGACTGAATCAACCTGATATTATTCTTGTTCACACATGGAGGTATTTTATTAAGCTGCAAGGAGTGTCTCCTTTCACACTTGAGGTGTTTTTATTCCTCCTTAGGAGACTTAGGGCTTTTCTACCCATTTATTCACCAGCTAAAGGTACTGCTAACTCTAATGTTTCATTTAGATTTGAGGCTGAAATTTGGGAACATTACAGTCATCCCCTCCAAAAATATTTGCTTGTCCTCAAGCAAATGTATAGGGAGAGAAAAATCTCCCCCCCTCCTCCTCTTGTGGTCTCCCATCAATGGCCTCCATCACTGTATCAAGATAATATGCAATAAAACTGTCATCCAATATTTCCTCCCAAGTGTGAAAAACCAAATGGCCCACATCAATCAAAGGTGAAAAGTGTGAATGGAAACCTGTTTGTTGTCTCATGGCCTCCACAAACTAGGAGTGATGACTAACATGGTGAATGAGTGACTTCCTCACCCATGCTATCATCCAAATGAAATGAGCCATCCTAGGTAGCTCATCAAAAGAATCATCAACCCCGGTTTTATACAATGTGTTGGGGTTGCATGGAGAGATTGGATTTTTCCATCCCAATGGTTTCTCCATCCATTTATGGTAAACATGGGGTTGCCTCTATCCTCGGGCTGAAATAACATGGCCTCCAAGAATGGCCCAAGCTCCCCCATCAAACAATTTATCCATGAAGTGCCTCCTCAAGTTCTTCAAGTGGTTCCTCCCACAAGAAGGGAAATAGTGTGATGTGGAAATCATGGTTTGCCCATGGTTTCTCCTGAAATGTAAAACATGTGAAGTGGGGATAATCATGCTCCCAATTGGCATCTCTAATACCTCCAGCACTCTCCAAACAAATCTTCCCATGAGAATAAACATATCAGCAATATATGGAAGAAAAGTAAAATGAAAACAAGTTGCCAAATGACAACCGGAGAGTGGTCCATAGTTCCACCAATGGAACCAACGCAGTGCATCCTTGGCCTGCATCAAAACATAGATTAAGAAGTGCTTACCCAGCCACTTTTTTTCTGCCACAATCATCTCATAAGATGGAAACATGAAGATACAATGTGGTGTCAATGGTGCACACCAAGAGTCATGTGGCTTCCCCCACAATCCACCAATAAGGTATCCAAAATCACTGCTACTAGTAGCTGCAAGTACATCATCATATAATATGCAAGAAGAGATAATTATTCTTGATACATCATTCTAATCAAACAAGAAAAAGAAGTACAATAAAAAATGTGAAATTATACCTCCTCCATCATGTACTTGAAATCTTGAGCTGAAATGGCTCAACTGGAATCTTTCCCTCATCTCCAATGAGTAGGGAAGTGGATATGATCTCCTATCTATCACCATCCAGGCTATGCATCTCTCCATATTCTGAAATATGTCATGCTGGATGCCCTCCCAAGTGAACTCCTCTGCCAAAAAAATGTATGCATCATAATGCATGGAAAGGAAGTCCTCATGTGCTGCAAGTAGCAACTTCTCCTTGAGACTAGAAGCTCTAGTCAAGAAGACTCTGCCATGTGAATAGATGACCATATCATCCACTATATACTCATCATCTCTATTTGGGTCATCAAGAATCATGCATGCACCAAGATCCTTGGAGTACTCTACTAAGAGCTGAGATCTCCAATATGGATCAATCCTCCTAAGAGACAGCGCTAGTGATCTGGCATGTGAAGCTCCCCTCATGTTGTTTCTTGCTACTTTGACATCCCCCATGCAAAATCCTCTCTCAAAACTCTTCACCTCTCCAAGATCCAAGAGCGGTGAAATCAAAGACAAGATGTCTTTCATCACTACTAGATCTGGTGGCCTCCCAGGTGGAATGCCTCCATGTAGTGAGACATCAATGTCAAGAGTGGACTGTACATATGGTTGGGAAACCTTGCCCTTTCCCTCACAACGCAGTACATTCTGCCTCCTCTTTGCATTAGCTCCCTGAAACAGAGAAGGGTGTGTGTCTCTCATCATGTGATGTTGCTCTTCCTTCCTACCTCCTCCTTCCAGTTGCAATGTTGCACAATCATGCTACTCACTGATTGTGCTTGGACCTCCATGTATGGGATACTGGGGAATTTCTTGCAAGGATACAATAATCTCTCCTGTTGGATCATGTTCTCCTCCTCCCACTGCATGAGGTACTAGATGTGCTCTAGATGTGACAGTGATGTTGCCCTCTTCTTCATCAATGTGTATAGGCAACATCTCAACAATTGGATCCCCTTGTGAAAAATTGATCACCATGCCCTCTTTTTTAGGAATATGAACTATAGGTTTTGCCTCCAGCAATGTGTAATGCAAGATGTCAGTTTCTCTCATGGTTTTCTGAAGTGGAGTCTCCTCCATCACATGCAAGGTTTTTGTTCTCTCAATTTTTTCTTGCTTATGTGTCTTAGGAATTTTTCTATCAACCCTTCCCACCAATGTTTCAATGAATCTCGCATAAGAGGAAGTGTTTTCATTTTTCACAGAACAAGATTCAAAAATCCACCATGCATGGGCCTTACCTCTGAAATGCAGCACTACAACTCTGATGGCTTCATCTTCAAAAATGTGGTGTTGCTGCAAATAGGAGTCTAGCTCCTTCACCCAAACCCCAACTGAACATGTAGGTGACCCTGCAAAATCAGATAGAAGAAATCTATCTGCATCCTGTTGCTTGCTCTCCTCGACCCGGACCTTGCAAAACTCTTGGAAATTGGTATGATCTCTAAACCTCTCAGTTTGAGATTCATACTCCTGAAAAAAATCACTAAGAGTTCTCCTCTTAGGTATTTTCCCTCCTCTCATCCATCTCAAGATAGGTCTAGGCACTTGACTGCGCTGTGCATCATGGTGTGTAGTTGCATGCTCACACTCACCATGTGAAAATCTAGATTCAGCTCTAGATCCAAACTCCTTTGTATATCCCATCTCCATTCTTATTTTCTTCAACTCTCCTTAAAGGCTCTGCATAGATTTTGGAAGAAGCTTTGTAAGCTTGTCTTCCTTTCTCCCTTCACATACTGAAGCCTTCTCTTTTCTTTCCATCTCTCCTGAAAGTGTAATGGCCTGATATACACAGGCTTAGCCAAGATTTAAGCTTTGATACCACTGTAATATCCCAAAATAGGGAAAATAAGCAGTACTGGGAATATCTTAAAATATTCCAAAAATGGACTGCTTAGTAATGCATTCACAGAAAAACGCATTTCCAAAAATATATTCCATAGAAATGAAAATAATCATTGGATCCATTAGATATATTAATATAGCATCTAATTCCAAGAGGAGATCAGAAAGAAAGGAAACTAGGTGAGGTAAACAGACCTCCCACACTAGTGTAGCTGAAAATGACCAAAAACCCCAGACACTGCTACTTAGAAATAATACACAAAAGAGACTGCATATTATTATGAGGGTTTCAACTCAGAAAATAGGAGAACAATTATATCTATTCATATAGTAGTCAATCTACTCATATAGTAGTCAATAATGCTGAATAATTGAGATCTAGTCTCCTTATACAAAATACAAGAGAACCTGGGAAGGGTTTCTTGTCATACACTGTGCATACAAATGTGATCTTCAGAAAATTACTGAATAATCACTACAACACTAAAGAATAAGAGTGTAGAAGGCTGAAATATTTTTGATTTGATTTAGATCCTTCAATGGCTTCCTCCCATGAGAGGATGAGCCTCTCAATCACAAGAAAACACTGCAACGAAGCCACTAGACCATGCACTAAAGATGCCTCCAAAAAGAACACATTCCCTAGCTAGAACAACATTGGGAATGTTGGGGAAATGTGTGTCTTGATTCCATAGATCTGAAATGAGCTCTAGACCTCTCTAAACAGGTCTCTTGATAGAAGGAAACCTCCCTCCTATGAGAAACTATCTCAGAAAGTGGGATTCCAATCCCTTCCACTACTGCATCCTGCAACACTGCACAATAATCTGCAGAAATTGTGCTGATGAATTACGCTGAAGCTTGGCTTGAAAACTAGATGTGGAAAATGAATGCAAACTCTCCCAAGAGACTCCTCAAGGAAAGAGGTGGGATTCCTGCTCGGGAACACCCGGTGCTAAACAACATAGCAACCTTGCTAAACAGCAAGAGGAAGCAAAAAGTCTGAGCAGACAAAATAATAATCTAAAACATGAAGAATAATGCTGCCATCCTCTTCCTTAAATAAAATGTGAGTTTTCTTTCCCTTGGCCCCACCCAATTAGGTCATTTCCATCAAGAGATTCATCTCCCTCCAAAACTGTGTTATTCCTTCCTTGATTCCTGCTCCTCCACAACTGTGTTGTTGACTTAGTCAAAGTAGACTGAATCAACGTGATATTATTCATGTTCACACAAAGAGGTGTTTCATTAAGCTGCAAGGAGTGTCTCCTTTCAAACTTGAGATGTTTTTATTCCTCCTTAGGAGACTTAGGGCGTTTCTACCCATTTATTCACCGAATAAAGTTACTACTAACTCTAATGTTCCATTTAGCTTTGAGGCTGAAATTTGGGAGCATTACATGCATAAAAAGAAATAAGATATCAGTACCATAATAGTATATACAAGACAACAAATGATGAAGGAGATCACCCCTCCTGGGCTACATCTCCTAGTCCAGCTTCCAATGTTGGGCCTCTTTCATTATTCTCAAAAATGTGTGTTTACATCAAGATACTGTGCTAAAAATACTAAAACAATGTCTCCAATGGCTCTAGAATAGTAAAAAACCCCTAGTTGGGCTCTTTATTCACTCAAAAGGGTCAAAAACTGACTGAGTTATGCTCCAATGAATTTTTCTGTTAATTGTCCTACAATTCACACATCCCTGTAATTTGTTCTACAATTTCTGCCTTTTGTGGCCACATGGAGTGAAAATTTCTCCCCGCACCAGCGAGATCCCATTGCACCAAGTGAAAATTATCGCCTATTTAAATTTCCTTGGTCGACCTTTATCTACATAAAAATTTTCCAAGTGGCTTAACCATCGTCGTTGATTTCGAAGTGGTTTGAAAAGTGCACCAAATCGTTTGCTTGACTGAATATTGACTGTGGGTTATACCCATGGTTCTACGTCGTGAGACGGGTTGTGGGAACCCTTCCCTAAGCAGATTCCACTCCCTCTGCAAACTCTAACCGTGGCAAATCGTTGCAGGATTGTTACATGTGTGTAGCATAGAACATTAACCGTTGGCATTAATCAAACCATAACCACTCCAGACCTTGGCATTATTCGCTATACTTGTCACATGATATGTGTCAGCTTAACCACTGATTCCAAACCTCTGCTCCATATACTTTACATAAGTGTTTAACATATGGTTTCATGGAATATTAAACATTAACCCGTCGATTTAATATATATTCCATATCTACCTTGCATATATCATTTAACTATATAGTTTTTGTATGGTGTATAAACCATTGCTCCATCAGTTTATTTATGTGTTATTTGGACTTTGGTTATAGCACATATAATATAGTTTGGGGCTGGGGTTAAACCCTGGCCCTGGTTGGTGGACCGAGGTCTAAGGTTAACCCTGGTCCCCACCTTCGAACTTGCCTACCAACAAATTTTAAATACAACATTCATACCATAGATAATAAGACACATGTGGATTTCTAGTGGTTAGGCTTGTGGTAAAATTTTATATGGAGGTTGAGCGACCCATAGAAGTTGAAATCATGACCTTGATGGGAGGTCACGATTTCAACTCCTATGGGTTGCTCAACCTCCATCTAAAATTTTACATGCCATCAGGAGGCCATGTTGCAGCCTCGGATTAGCCCACGTGGCTCTCTTTGAATGGCCCAACAAAACAACCCATTGACCAATGAAATTACACCAAATTCGAACCAGTAACACGATGCCAAGTGTTGATCAATGACTAGCCCACAAAAATAAAGTCAAATTCCCAATTCCGTACGGACTGCTGACTAGGTGTACCTACAACCTTTTTCCCGAAAATTTTACTTGTTTCCCAAATCGATCAGAACATGATATCGGGAGCATCTGATTTCGGATTTAAGTGAAACTATTTGTGTTGGATTCATGGAGAAGATATCTTCGCTTTGGCACTGGTTTCGAGCCAATCCGAGCACTTTGAATTTTGAGCATTAAACTGATCTATCGGATCATTCCTCCCCACTGGAAGCTTTTAGACCTCCAAAATCTCTTTATCAATCAATAAATAGATGAGGTTACAACTCCCTCACCCTTCCACTCTCAATCCACTGAAATTTTCTTGAATCTGCCACTTTGAGATTTTCATGAAAGTACATCACTTTCCTTGATTTTGCAGTCATTGCCTTGCTGTCATGGATGACATCTTGTTGCAATTCCCAGGATATGAAAAATATAAAATTACCTTTGAAGGAATATTCATATTCCCCTCTTGGTCTTCAATCAAAGGAAACTTATGCAATTTAAAATTCTTCTCACCTTGAACATTGTCATCATGATGATGCTTAACATGTCTAGCCTTGCACTTGGCTCGAATCTTCACCAAATGTGATTGCCATCGCCATGCACCATCCTTCTTCAGAGCCAACACATTATGAAACCCACAAGAAGAATTTTTGGAACCAATTTCCTCTTTTTCATTTTCTTGTTGACCCTTGCATTCTTTAGCACTAGCATCTTGTTCACACCAATGTTCAACAATAATGCAGCCTGTTGCAAATTTACTTCATTTTGTTTACCTCTTTTAGGAGAAAAAATGTTATACTTCCGAAACAGATCATCACATGGATTAGAAACATCAATGAAATTAGATTTAAAATTTGATTCATATACTTTAAAGGCTTCATTTGCAACGTCTTTATGCTTGAACATTAACACTGCAAAATTCTAACTAGCATTAAAAATTCTCTTCATTTTTCGAGCATACATAAGAGACAAACTTATTTTCTTACTATGTGCTCTAACAATGTACTCAATACCATTCTTGAACAAGTGATACTTATTTTCATGTCGATGAAAGATGGCTCTAATATCATAACTATATGGGCTTCCCAAAACTATACCACATATATCAAGCAGAACTACATCAAGTTCAACATCATCAAGGAAGTTTGTAGTAATTGCAAATATAAGTATGCACTTCCTTGTCAATTGCAATTTTTCATTCTCACATAACCAACCTAAAGGATATGGTTTAGGATTAGGAATGGTATTTAAATTAAACTTCTTGACAATGTCTTCAGAGATAATATTTTCTTGTGAGCCACTATCAAATAGTGTGTCTATCTTGGTATGATTTGAAATAACTCTAATATGGACAAGCTCAATTCTTATTTTTTCATCTGGAGTATCATTGAGACAACTTGAAGAACTAGTACTTGCAATGTTCTTACTTTAAAACCCATGGTTGTGATCTTTGTTTCATCTCCGGAATCAAAACCTAAATCATGTTGTGTAGTTGCATTTTTCTTCTCCTTCTCCTCTCTTTTAAACTTTTTGGGTCTCATCTCTGGATAAAATTTCCAGCAATGATATTAATCATGGCCCTCTTTGGAACAATTTTTTCATGTAATTTTTTCTTTCTCCATCTTGATGGAAGAATTATTCTTTCCTTTTCCCTTAAACTTACCCTTTCCTTTTTCTCTGGATTCAAAGTAACTTTCACTTTTCTCATCAGAAACATGTTTCCCTCTTGCTTCTAGATGTGTGGCTTGTACACAAACTTCCTCTAAACTTGTAGGGTTGAACATGAGAACATTATGTCTCAAATAGCTATGAAAACCTCCAATGTATTTCAGAAAAGTGTCTTGAGATGACAAATCTACACCCAATATCAGTGCTCTCCTTCTAAACTCTTGAGTATAGATTTTCACACTTTGTCCTTTTCCTTGCCTAAATTTTTTCCAATCCATTATAGCTTTATGCATGTATGCTAATGAATAAAATTGGATTCTTAATGCAGCAACAAAATCATTCCAAGAGGATAAGACGTTACCATGTTTCTTCATGTCCTCTTGAGTTTTGGCTTCCCACAATAAGTGTTGAACCGTCCAACCGTAATGAAGCAAGTCGAGTATTGGTCTCACCATCCTTGATCATTTGTATCCTGCAATATACTTCAAGCTGATGAACCCAATTATCTAATCTCTCAGAATTTACCTCTCCATCATACATAGGCAAATCAAAATTTACGTCAAGTTTCAAAAATGAAGTTTTATCGTGTCCCTTTGGAGAATTTGGAGGTGTTTGTGAAGGGGTTTTTGTGGAAGATTATGATGGTGACGATGGAGGTGAGGATGGAGGTGAAGAAGATGGTGGAGTCAAAGGTGGTTTGTCACCATTCCCTCCATTCCCTTTTTGAGGATTGCCCCCATCTCTTCCATATCCTCTTGGAGGATTAGAGCTCTCACCTTGCAAACATGTGTTTCTCTCTTCATAGAGAACTTTCATCATTTGATTCATGTAAAATAATTCTTTTCTGAAAGCCTTCTAATCCTCTGACATATTTTCATGCTCTCCTTCATGTGCCATGACTCATAAGCTTCAAGTGCAACTTGAGGTGAAAATTGTGGTGGAGATTGTGGAAAATGTGCTCTCTTTGTCCTTGACCTAACTTGAGGACTTGCAACCACCAGCTTTCCTGCTCCTCTTTTGAGATTAAACCTTGTAAGAAACAGAAACACTTGAAACAAAACTAAATCCTTAAAGCAACAAAGAACCAAATCTTTGATACCAAATTTATATGTATATGAAAGCTTGAGAGTTTATGGTACAATTTGAAAGTGAAATGATTAGGGTTTATATTCAATTATGTCAAATTAATTAACACATTAACATGCTTTAAAACTCATCTTTTCATAAAATAAAGAAGACAGCAGTACCATAACAGTATACACAAGATAACAAATGATGAGGCATTTCACCCCTCATGGGCTACATCTCCTGGTCCAAATTCCAATGTTGGGCCTCTTTCACTATGCTCAAAAATCTGTGTTTACATCACGTTATAGTGCTCAAAATGCTAAAAAAATGGCTTCAATGGCTACAGAACAGTCAAAAACCCATAACTGGGCTCATCTGCACTCAAAAAGGTCAAAAACTAACTTAGTTATGCTCCAATGAATTTTTCTTCTAACTGTCCTACAATTCGCACTTCCCTGCAAATTGTTCTACAATTTCTGCCTTTTTCGGCCACATGGAGTGAAAAATTTGGCCCCCGCCAATGAGATTCCCACTACACCGAGTGCAAATTGTCACCTCTTTAAATTTACTCATCGGCCTTTATTCACATAAAAATATGCCTAGTGGCTTAGCCATCGTCGTTGATTTCAGAGTGGTTTGAAAAGTGCGCCAAACGGTTTTCTTGACCTAGCTCTTGAATATGGGTTATACCCATGGTTCTTTGTTGTGGGTTTGGTTGTGAAAACCCTGCCCTAGGCAGGTTACTCTCCCTCCGCAGACCCTAACCATGGCATAAACGTTGTGGGGGTGTTACATGTGTGTAGCATAGAACGTTAACCATCAGCATTAACCAAACCATAACCACTCCATACCTTGGAATTATTCGCTATCCCCGTCATAAGATATGTGTCAGTCTAACCATCAGTTCCAAACCTATGCTCCATTGAATTTGCATAATTTTTTAACATATGGTTTCGTGGCATATTAAACATTAACCTATCGATTTAATATATATTCCATATCGACCTTGGGTATATCGTTTAACCATGTGTTTTTTGTATGGTGTATAAAACATTGGTCCATCAATTGATTTATGTGTTATTTGGACTTTGGTTATAGCGCATATTATATAGTTTGGGGTCGGGGTTAACCCCTAACCCTAGTTGGTGGACCAAGGTCTACGGTTAACCCCGATCCCCACCTCCAAACTTGCCGACCAACAAAGTTTAAATACAACATTCATACCATAGATAATAAGAAACATGTGGTTCTCTAGTGGTTAGGCCTATGGTTTCTTGGTGGGAGGTCACGAGTTCAACTCTTATGGGTTGCTTGGCCCACGTGGCTCTCTCTGATTGGTCCAACAAAAAAACCCATTGACCAATGAAATTACACCAAATTTGAACCAATAACACGATGACAAGTGTCGATCAAAAACTAGTCCATAGAAACACAGTCAAATTCCCAGCCAATGTAGAGACTGCTAACTAGGTGTACCTGCAGCTTTTTTCCCAAAATTTTTAGTTGTTTCCCAAATCGATTAGAAGGCGATATCAAGAGAATCCTACGTCGGATTTGAGTGAAATGTGTTTCATTGGATTCAAGGCGACGAGATCTTTGCTTTGGCGCTGGTCTCAAGCCAATCCTATCACTTTGAATTTTGAGCATTAAACTGATCCACTGGATCAATATATTATGATATGGATCAATAGTACTTGCAGAGAAATAATAATATTATTATAAAAATATAGAATGTACACCAATATCTTCTTCAACATAACTCACATGTGGTTAAAGCAGACTTTCAAGGTAAGGTGAAATTTTCCCTTTGTGAAACACAATAATATTTTTTCCTTCTTTCAAAGGAGATATATAAGTTTCATCCATAGACTTCACCATTAGTAATATCTTTCCAATCTCTCCCTAAAATGATAGAGTGATTACCCACCACCATATCTATGACTTAAGTGTTGTAAGTGGTCCTAATTTTAGGATTTACACATAAAACCGATGTCGCGTCTTTTATTTCTCCAATGGTAGGCATTTGTTGCTTATTATAAGATAACATAATTTTGAGTTTTCATTGGGGCAAGAGAGACAAAAATATTCCATAATTATCTTGGAAATTACATTTGGGTTGGAAACACTATTAATTAGACAATAATGTGCAATCTTATTCAAAACCTTCATCGACAGACAAAAAGGAGGATTTTTTACCAAATCGTTAGAATTGTGAACACCTAATTTATTTATATACATTTCTTCCTCGTCTTGCATGTCGTTTAAACTGACAACATTGAAGCCTTGCCTTCCATGAAACTTTTAAGATACTTATGTTGCTTAAGAACAATAACCATATTGAGTAATGAAGTGTCAGCTTTAATAGTAGCCATTTATTTCAATATGTTATATTTTCACAAAGATCAAGAAGGACTCAGGTTTACCTTAGGTTGTTGAGTACCCCTACCATATTGATTTTTATGTTCAAAGAATTTCAAGAATCAGATAGTTATGGAGATGTATTTTGAGCAAAAATAGTTTTCTAAGAGCCACCTGTGTTTCTGTTTTGATAAGATTTACTCCTTTATCCACTAAAAATATATAATCTTTATATGCCCAATCTAGAGTAGCAATCTTGGAATCAATTTTTTTACAAAAAATCCATTCTTTTGCATTTTTCCTTATTCACAAGTATTTTGAGCATTGTTCTCTCCACAAAAATTACACCATGATCTTGAAAGTATAACTCTAGGGTAGAAATATTGAGTTTGATTTATCAATATTATTGCATATATTGTCTATATATGTTGAAGCAACAAGTTTCTTTCAAAGGTTATCATCCTATTTCTCATGTCTTGAACAAGCTGCAAAATTATAGGCATGTCTGTCTATTTATATATATCATCAATATGAAGACCATTTTTTGTCAACTGTTCTTCATATTCTAAACAATTTTGCAAAGCTCAACCTAAATCATTTAAATGGATATCAACCTGAAATTTTAGAAAGAAATTTTTAAATGATTTAAATTACAACCAATCTAAGTTACAATTGAAATCTATCTTTTCAGGCCCTTGCAAGGACTAGGATTAGATAAGATCCTTGGAAACCAAATATGTAGAATAAACTCATACAATGGTAATTGGGTGCTAAAATAAGGAAGTAAAACACAAATTTTGTGCTACATCACTTCATTTAACACCAAAATATTATTAAACTCTTGAATAATACCACAAAAAACTACATTTTTTTATTTCTTTTCCACCTTTCAATATGTCCCTTGTTGTCAACGAGACAATCTAGTTCTATGAAAACTTAGAAAGGGAAATGAATGGGAATGATATATTACTTTGAAAGCTTACGCATGACTTCACATAAAATTATCTCCCCTCCATTCATGACTCCTCTTCCTTTATCCTGGAAGAAAACAATTGATTATTTGAACTAGCGTTTAATCATAAACTTGATAATTGTTTTTCTAAGTGAAAATAAATATGTTTAAAGGCAAGGGTTTATGCATGTACTTATATATCAAAATCGTGGTCATAATTAAACTTGGGCCTCCCTAATAGAAAATAATTATATATGATATTTAAGTATTCAAAATATCATACATGTTACTAAACCAAAATGTAATGTGTCAACTATCTAGAAAATAAACATCATGAAAACAAAATTTCACGGTATCTCAATATGTATGTCTTTAAAAGGATTTTTTCTACATTCCTCATCAACCTTGGCTAAGTGCAACTTTGACCGAGTATAGGTAGACTCACAAGAGTCATACCTTGGATTTTCTGGAGGTCATTTCCCTTTGTCTTCTTGAAAGACGAGAAAGGTCTATCTGACACATCTATGAGGATAGCGGGAAAAGGAAGTGGTAAAAGGAATAATGTGATTAGGTAAACGTGAAATATACATGTTTATTGGCCAATGTATGACACAAATGTATGTAAACGTGAAATTGAACAAGTTTTTTGTTCCACCCATCTTCTTGCATGGATTGTGGAAGAGGCTTGATAATGTCCATAATACTTGGGTGAGGTTGCAATTGGTTATCAGATTGAGAAAGAGGAGGATTTAATACAATTTGGCTTCCAAGATCAATGTGACCAATTTGTACAATATTATTAGAATCTTCAAAGTTGGAATCAAACTAAATTTAGAACTTTATTCTTTTGTTTCTACCCTCTTACCATACTACATTTTTCCTTCACCTTCTGCCCCTTTTGTCTTCCCTGCTACCTTCCCTGAAAATAACTATATATATATATATATAAACCATCCTTCTAAATGTAGTAAACACATTACTAATTCTATTAAACATGTTAAACATGGATTATAACTCATCTATGCATCCATATAAAATAATATAAACTAGCATTCTTAATGTAGTAAACAAATTTACTAATTATATTAAACATGTTAAACATGGCCTAGATCATAATACAAACATCAAGCATTAAGGGGACATGATACAAGAAAATTTCGTGAGGAAAATAAATCAACTCAAATCATTATGTTCATTCCACATACACTCCTTGTCTTTCCATGCACCAACATCAATCAAATAGAAAGCCTTTACTACTCACATTCATCTAAAAAATAAGTCACATCGGCCTCATGTTCAATAAATAATGTGACTAATAAAAAAAATGTGATCTTAATTGGAAAGTGAAAACAAATGAATGTAATGAGCTATTAGTCTTGTTTAGGAAAATAATTGTAGAATATCTCATTTTTTAGATATTGAATAATGTATGGAGCATGGAAAGATGAAAATCTAACTACTTTGGATTGGCAATTTTAAAATTATTACATGTCTAGATATGGAATCAATTTGGGTGCAGATCAAATTCAATATCACCATAGGAATGGGTTCAAAACGCAAGTATCACTATTATTTTCATCATACTAATCAATTTTTTTGTGGGCCCGGGCTAGGGTCTTATGAATCATTAGACTCATAACCTTTTGTAAAACAAATTATTCTTTGTCATTTTAATAATCAATAAACATTAATCAATGATTCATATGTAACCTACACGTTGTGCTTAATCTTTCACTTCAATGATATATTAAATATTACTTAAATATTACTTGCATCAACCTTATGAGTTTTTCCAACTATTATATATTTTTTCCATATTTTAATACTTATCATCTACCACATATGTACCAAGTTCCTACATCGCACAATAACTATCTAGTGATGCTCATATTGAGGTAAGAACTAGGTACAAACTATGAGTCTATCAATGCCTAGTCATCATATCTCCACTATATGCCTTGCTTTGATTTTAATAAGGATTCATACATTTTCTTTAAATCCAAATACAATATTGGTAATAAATTAATTTTATTATAGGAGGAGGTAGGAGCGGGAGGAATTATTTATTGCCCCAGTGGATAAATAGAGATGCAATTTGCTTCAGTGATAGGAATAGCATTAAATAACCAAGCAGAAGCCTTATCTATTTGGCAAGGACTGAAGATAGCTTTGTTGAGGTGACTTCGTCAATATAGTAGGTTTGGTGATTCAATGATAATTATTTAAAAATGCCAAAAAAAAGGATCACTTGGAAGAAGATTTGTCGTCGATATTCCATTTTTTGGCATTGTGGTGTTGGCATTGATGTAAACAAGCTCTTGGTGTTGTTGGCATTATGCTTGGGTGATGAGTGTTGGTGATGATTGGTTGATGGTCTTGTTAGTTGGCATTGATGTCAACATCCTATGACTAGAACTAATCGTTTTTTAGGAGTTAGATCCACGTGATGAGTTGGTTGGAGATGTTGATGTTGTAGGAGTTTGGAGAGTTGCTCATGATGTTGTGTTGTATCTTGGAGATGTTTCTGTTGTAGGAGGATGTTGGAGTGTTTCTATAGTTGCTCCATATATATCTATATGTCTTAGGGAAATTGGTTTGTTTCCTCATGGTTTTATTTGCATGTTTCATGAGTTGGAGGTGCTTCCACTAGTGATGGAGGCAGTTGTATGACTTGAGGTTGTTGCTATAGGTGATGGAGATGTTTTTGCGGGTGCTAGAGTTGTTGAGTATGTTCCCTGAGGAGATGGAGGAGTTGGTCTTATTCCCAAGGTTGGCATAATAGGTATAGTATGTCATAAACATTTTGTTAGCCTATTTAATCAATTGGAGACCTGTTGCAAAGGCTTGGAGGAGTGTAGGTGCTGGAGAAGATGATGGAACAGGTGGCAGAGGTTCTGGGCTGAAATATTTATGTTTTCACTTATTTTGAGCCCCAGTCGCATGCCCAGAGACCTATGGGAGTGGTTGGAAGCTCCAGTCACATGCAGGGCAGGCCCAAGGGAGAGATTATAGCTTTAGTCACTTGTGGGACTGTGTTATGGGAGTGACCAAGGATTTCTCGAGGTTTACTCCTAATTACTTGCGTTGTTGAGATTATTTTTTGTATTGGTGACATCCTTGATCAGAAATTTTTTATTTATGGTTAAAAAAGTTCGTGGGACCTCCAAAATCTGATTAAAGTAGAAAATATCAAAAATTATAGTGGAGTTAGTAGTTGATTGGGTCAACGAGCTGAATACGAATCAAATCGATCATATGAACAGGATTGTTGAGCTCAATATTTCTGAGTAATTATTGAGTTGAGCACTTGATTTCATCTACATATTTGATATATCTCAATGTGAGATGATTGATTTTCTAGTTGAGTTGTGGAGTGAGAGAGAGCTTGGAGAAGAACCTGCATGCTACATGTGATGTACTATGCAGAATTTCTGAAGCAGTTTGCAGATGTAGTAGTAGTGAGTTGAAGTATGATTCATCCATGATATTGGTGCAGTGATTGAAGTGTGATGTGTTGTTTGAAAAAGTAGGTTGAGTAGGTTTTTTTCAAGCTGGTTTGGAAATTTTTTGTGTGGCGTTTTTATGGAAACTTGAGCTACAAATATCTTTTGATAGATATTTTATGTTCTGTTGTTGCAGCTCTCATGTTGAGCAAGTTTTAGGAGTCCAGTTTTAAAATAGATGAAAGGAGGCTCACATGGAGGTAGTGAAGGCATGGAGACTTTGAGTAGATAGTGATTTGGTGGATTCAGTAATGGTAAGAGTCTTCTCCGTCCAATAGGAGTTGGATAGTCCAATGGTAGTTGGACGAGTATCATTGATCGTGGTGGACTTAAGTGGATGGTATTCCATATATCTGAGAGAGAAACATGTTCCTATTTGAAATTACCAAAACACTGTGGAAGAAGTCGAGTCTTCAAGGTTCATAGGAGTGAACTTATCCATGTATAATTTGTTCAAAAGATAATAAAATATTGAGCAGTGCAGCGGCAGCGGGTTGGTATTTTTTCCTAGCATGGGTTTTCCACCAGAAACACTTGTGTTCATTGTGCGATTTATTTCATGGTTTGATTCACTAATCTCTAATTATGTGTTTCATTTTATGCATTTTAAAGTTTAAGTAATTGGAGAAAAATTTTGTAAGTTCTCACACTATTGATTCACCCCCCCCCCCCCCCCCACAATAGTGATCTAGTTTCTAACAATTGGTATTAGAGCAGGGCTCTCGTGTGTAGTTTTATAGTTGGAGAGTGGATCTTGGAGATTTTCGCAGGATTTTTGCAAATTTATCAGAATGGATCAGCAAGGTATTTCAATACTTCATATAGGTAAATTTTCAATTTGGAAAGCGAATTTGGAATTACATTTTTTGTTTATCGATGTAGACATTTTGCTAATAGTTGAATATGGAGTTAAAGATAAATCTAATATATGGCTAAATATATTATTTTAAATAACCTTTCAAAATCTGATAGCATGCATGTGAAGCATTATGATACTACAAAAGAGATGTTGGAAAATTTGCATAATTTGTATCTTGGAGGAAAATTTCATTTTTCATAAATAAAGAAAAATGCAAAGGATTGCAATTTTATTGCATCAACTAATCAATCCTCCTCACGAGAAGATGAAGCCTGTGATTTCATTGATAGATCAAGCATCATTTTTCAAAATGATGAGAAATCCAATAACATGGCACTATAAGTTGAGATTCAAAGGCTCAAGGATGAAAATAGAGATCGAGGGATGCTGCTACAAATGTTTGATGAAAAGGAGTGTCATTCAAGGAAGAAAGTTCAGATCTAAAATTTCATCTACAAGAAGGAATGAAGGTTCATATTGGAATGAAGAATAAATTCAAGGAGTTGGAGGATGAATTCCAAAGATTGAAGGAAGAATTAGAGAGACTCAAAACTAGTGCTCAAGAATCTACAAGCAAATCTGAAACTGTTGTAGAACCTAGTTACAAAAAAAATAATGAGATCCATGAGCCATGCAAGAAGCAACAAAAAAAGAGGAGGCCAAAGAAGATAAATATATTTGGAAAATTCTACAAGTGTGTAATTCATGGTCACATAGCAACAAGTTGTATAAATTATGAGATAAAACATTCTCAGCAAAAGGAGCAACCAAAGGAGAAGCTACATCAAGCATACATGCAAAGGAGATCTCCATCCATCAGGTATAATAGTCCTCACTACAAGGAAAAGATCCTCTAGCAGAGGTTAAAAGGAGTTTTTTAGTGTTATAAAATTGGCCAAAATTGTCAAAAAACATTTGCTACAACATCCGTTTATGGTTACGGAGGTTTTGGCGGAGTTTTTAACAGAAATTCAACACAACTAAAAAAAAATGGTCAGCCGGAGGTTATTACGGATGTTTTTTTTCATCGGTGCGCTACTCTAGATTTAACGCACCGGTGCGTACATGCATAAGGCGCCCCGGGACGGTCGAAGGAGAATGCACCAGGCCGTTAAGGTATAAAACCGCACCAGGTGTAGTGTTGGTGATACAACGCATGGGGTCGTTCTAATTGGTCTTGGGATTTGTGTGGTGCCTATAGGTCGTATCAACGCACCAGTGCGTAGAGTTATACACAAATGCACTGAGATTTATAATTGGTATCAGTATTCATGTGGTGCCCATAGGTCGTACAAATGCACCGGCGTGTATAGAGACATAAACACCTCGGTGTGCAGTATCACACAAATGCACCGAGATTTATAATTGGTATCGGTATTCATGCAGTGCCCATAGGTAGTAAAAATGCACCAGTGTGTATAGAGATATAAACACCTCGGTGTGCAGCAGGGATAATTTTAGGGGCGAATTTTAGCCCAAAGGCGAAATTTAAGGGGTTTTAGATTTTAGAGGGGCGAATTTTTTATATAGAACCTATTTTGTATAGTTTTGTATAAATAGCCCCAAAATTATTTTAAAAATAAATAATTATTATGGTTTAGCCAAGAAAAATAAGGGCGGATAAACCTAAAATGTTGCATTCGCCTTCGATTCACCGCTCTGTGATTTTATGGAGTTGTATTCGCCCCCGATTTACTAACTTGCAGGGTTTTGGATTTGCATTCGCCCTTTGATGATGTTGGGGTTGCGTAGGGTAGGGCCTGTCAGCGAACGTTACGGGCTGGACGATTTGGTTCGAGACTGTAAATGTTAAAGGCAGGGTGATAGATGGAATTCTGTAAATGTTTTGTTTTGAGAAATGGTGGCAGTGATGAAACTGGAACTCATATATTCTTCACGAGATATATTCTGTGATGAGTCTTCAAGCACTTTTGAGCCACACATCCTACAATATTTTATTGCTGTGGCGTCCCCAGTGATTTCTATCTATGATGTCTTTGTATGCCCTTTCTTTCCATTTTCTGCCTTTTTAAGCGTTTGATGCATTCGTTCATTATATCTGCATGTGAATGTTTCCGTAATGCCTGCGATTCCTTTTATATTCTTTATTTTTAGGGTAACAAGACATGGGTGTTGAAGTATAAGTCAAGTGCCTCCATTATTGTGTTGAATGCCCTGATTAGTAGTTGGAGTGGAATCTTTTTCTGTGCACTGTTATGGTTATCCATATAGAAAGTTGAATCTTTTCTGCCCAATGTTATGGTTATTCATAGAGAAAGTTGAATGTTTTCTGTGCATGTTATGTGTATTCATAGAGAAAGCTGAATCTTTTATGTGCAATGTTATGGTTATTCATACCGAAAGTTGTGGAAAGCTTAGTGTGGTCTTTTCTGTGCACTGCTATGGTTATTCATAGAGAAAGTTGTGGAAAGCTGGGGTGGATTTCTATACGCGACCCTTTAGTGAAAGGGAGAGGTAATGCGTTATCATGATTTTGAAATTGCGAAATTTCATATATACTTTGTCTTTTAAGTCCGCTTTAGCCATCTGCCCCATTCTCTGGTTTTGAAATGCCAACTGCCATTTATATAGTTTTCTGGCTTCGAAATGCCAAAATTAAATTTACTCCATTAGTTGCAGTTAATTATTTAGGGTAAATATTAGGTCAGCTTTTTTAAAATTGATTTCAGCTATTTTTCAACGAGCTATTTAAGCACTGGGTGCTATCATTTTCTGCTGTTGTTGAACATCTATATCAAATCTGATCCTGAATACGAGTTTGGACCAGTTTGGATAGTCATCAACAATTTCCAATGGTGGTATTTTCATTCTCTGAAATGTGTCATCTGTGTAGATTTTAAAATTCTTCTACTGTTTATGTGGATTCGGTTCAAATCAGGGGTCATATTGACGCCTTCTCTTGAAAATGGGTCAAATCAGGGTTAAATTATGTCTAGCTTTTGAAATATTCTACTGGTTATGCGGATTAGGTCAAAATAGGGTTCATATTCATGCCATATCTTCTATTCTGAGGACACCAAGGCCTGTTTTGTTTTTCTTTGAGACCTTGTGCAGGGCAGATCGGATTTCATAGATGTTTTGGGTTTCTGGGCTATGAAGAGATTCCCCTTGGATCACCTTTAGTATTTTTTATTACTAGTTTTAGAGCTTAGTAAACAGAATTAAAGGAGATAAGGTAATTATATTTATGTTCAATTATTCCCCACAGACTAGGTCAAATGGATTGTTAATTGATTATTGATCAAAGGGAAAAGGGAATGTGAGTATAATGATGGCTGTAAATTGCAGGAGAATCAGATGACTATAAAAATACAATGCATGCATATGAAGGGTGCAGGAACATAACAATACAATGCATGTATGGAATGCCCCAGATCCATTAGCTAATGGGTATGAGAATCAGAGAAGATGGGTATGAGAATCAGAGAAGATTCAATCGCTAATGGGTCCGAGAATCATTCGTATCTCTCCTAATATATGAGGCTCTTAACATATGAGGCCGAAAAAGTACCAAGGAAATTCCCGAGAATCAAATCTATTTCTCTTAACATATGAGGCTGAAAGAGCACTAAAGAAATTCCACAAACTCTGTTTGGAGGACCTAGTCCATCTCCCAAGAATAGATCAGATCTATGAAGGACCTAGTCTGTCTCCTAGGAATAGATCTCAGACAGATTCTAAGACAGATTTGCTGTTGAAATTTTGTGTGGCCGGGTGAGGTTCCAGGAATCCTCATTGATCTGGATTCTGGATATGAATTGGTATCAATAGGTCTCTTGGTGCCCTTGTGTGAATGTAGTACCTCTTGGTGCCCTTGTGAATGTAGTACTTCTTGGTGCCCTTGTGAATGTAGTACCTTGAAAAATGTCATGATCCTGTGGAGTTTAGTTTGATGGGTGGTACTTTGAAAAATGGTGATCCTATGGAGTCTAGTTTGATGGGAGGTACCTTGAAAAATGTCATGATCCTATGTCCTATGGAGTCTAGTTTGATGGGAGATTGAAGAATATGTGCATTGAAACACAGAACTTGACAGCCTGGTAATCCACATATTCACCCTCTTTCCTCCACATCTCATTGTGCAGAGCATGCTTCCTTTCACAGAGCCATATTATTATGACAAGGCTTATTTGTTTTCCTGGTTAGGGTTTTCTGGTGGATGTACTGTTTTTCTGTTATGCATTAGTTCTATGTACACTTTCTTGTTTGTAATTTTAAAGTGTTATGAAAGACACACTAGTAGATTCCATAATGAAGAGTCTATTGCTTGTAATTTTTGAAAAATTGTTATGCTCCTTTTTCATTAAAACCAGTTGGATTGCTCCAGTATTAACATTAGGGTAATTCAATGGAACTAGTATTTGCTAAAGATGATACATGAACCTTAGGAGTTTGACTGACTTCAACAGAGCAAGTATTTGCTAAAGTTGATACACAAGCCTGATGAATATGATTTTGTTTGTGCAGTGGAATTTTTGGGTGGGACCTTTTGCTGGAGCTGCATTAGCTGCTGCCTACCACCAGTACATTCTGAGAGCAGCAGACATCAAGGCCTTGGGATCGTTCCGAAGCAATGCCAATGTGTAATTAGGTGACACTGGTTGTAGGTAGCAGTTGTCTGTGTTTCAGATGTGTAGGTCTACAGTAGATTAATAATTTCTATGGACTTATGTCTAGCACTGGATGAGACCAAATAGCAGCTCAATGAAAACTGATTTGTAAAGGGTAGCTTCTTCTCTCAGGGCCTTCATCAGAGGTTGGATTGTTGACTTCTAAGAGACATAGAGGTTGAGGGAATCTGGCTTGAATCCAGTTCTGTTGCAGAAGTGATAAGAATGCTTGTAATTTCTGTAGAGGTTAGAAGTTGTGAATGAATGAACTCATAATTATACACAATACAAGTTACAAGGTAAGAGGACATATTCAACAGATTGATCTTAGAAAAGAAAATGATAAAGCAGACATTTATGTAGCCCTTCTTTTATAATTTTGGTCAGGATGTGTGGTCAACTCTTCTCCTAGCACAAACAATTGTAATTAATTTTTCAATGGTTACTAGCACATACAATTGTAATCTAATTTTGAATGCTATTTCTCTGATCATTTAGTACTCATTTGTACTTTAAACATATCATGCCTTCAATCATTTCTAAACCATAGTGGCCTACATAAAATTCTCAAGGAGGCTTAGATTTCATGAGTGCATCTCTACCAGACTCTTCACAGTGTTCACATTGACAACATGAGCCCCATCAACATTCAATGTCTTCAATTATTGGAGTACTTTATCGCTGTACCAAAAATTCTCTCGTTTGGATTCTGAGGTCTTTGATAAGTGCATCTCTTCCACCAACCATACCGGCCTACCTAAAATTCTTTACACTTGTGGACAAGGAGGTTGGATTTGAAAAGTGCTGCTCTCCTCCCATTCTTCTTCTCAGTGTTTACGTGGTTATAAACATCATTGGAGAAAATGTGCCCACTCAAGAGTCAATGCCTTCAATTATTGCAATACTTTATTGGTGTACCAAAAATTCTCTTTTGGATTCTGAAGTCTGTGATAAGTCCATCCGCCCAATCAACCTTCAATGTCTTCAAGTATTGCAATAATTTACTGGTATGCCAAAATTTTCGCGTTTGGATTATGAGGTTTGTGATAACTGCATCTCTCCCACCATTTTTCTCTGCTTCCACATTCATTTCTACTGCATGGATCAAAGTTGGTAGCAGGAGGTAGGATTATATCAAATTGATTGTGTTAACCTCATTTTAAATATATCAAATTGCTTTAAAAAAAATGAGACAATCAATAATAACAAGATTAAGATAAAGTGAACCTTGTTGTCATGGTTATCATAAGTTTATGCTGAAGAAATTATATCTTAATAAGATTAAACTTTATTAAATCAGATTTGAAAGTATCATATTATTATTAAAAGTTTCAACATTATTTTTTTAATTAATAAAGTGTATTTTAATTTATTTTATTAATCTATCTATATATATAATTTATTTTTAAATATAAATTAGTCTTATTTATGAAAATAAAATCATATTAATATAAATTAATCATTCCATACTTTCTGTTTTTTTTGAAATTTTGAAAAACATTTAAAAGGAATTTTATTATATATCAATATTAAAATAATATGGAAAAAGGATTAATAGCTAAATTATTTTTATAAGTTATTATTATAGATATAAGCTTTGGAATATATTATAAAAGTGTAAGGTTGCTTTTGCATTTAGGGTTATTGTGATAAGGTTATATGAGAATGATATTGTTATGTCTAGGAATATTAAGGGTTGATAAAAAGGAATTAATTGCAATATAGAAATTAAGAAAGATTCTCCCCTATCCCTACCTTTATTGACATTCACATTGACAAATTAGAGGCATGTTTGGAAGAAGTAGCCTTGTGGACTGTGGTTGCATAACCTCAGCTAGATTAATCATCCCCTTTCTTCTTTACATTAGTGATATTGTTCTTACGGACATGACTCCACCTCATTTTGAGAAGCGAGGATTATTAAGGATTTTTGTTCTAGCATAGCTATGCGAGTAAACGCTAATAAAAAAATGTTGTAATAATCAATCGAGTAGTCTTTAGTGCGACTTTTTGAAGGCTTTTACGGTGACTTTTTACGGTGTAATTTCTCTAAATTCTGGCAGGAATTTATTGAAAAGAGAAGTTTGATTGCTAACTTTGCACAATCGAAGTGCCTTACAGGTTTTTGAGGGTGTTGAATCCATATAGAGTCAAAAAACCAGTTTGAATAACAAAAACCAAGATTTTACCTCAAAATTTTTCACCGGATTTCGGCACCTGAAACTTCAAAAAGTCGCACTAAAGACAGCTCCATAATCAATTACAAAAAGGTAATTTATGTTAATTGTGAACGATAATAACAAATCAAAGAAAGTTATACAATAAGGTCTTGAAGTCAACCTTCATCACAATCTTAACTAGAAATACAATGTTGGGAAAATGATTAATAGAAAGTGGAAAACCAATTTTTGTCTTAGGTGCAATTGTAGGTCAACAAATTTTTGGTTTTGGAAAAAAGAAGAAGAAGCTCATATTTTAGACACCTCTTCATCTTTTTATCTTATATGGAGATGAATTTTGATGTTGCATCATCTCTATAGAATCATAGAGGGAAATTGAGAAAATCCAAAAGTTTTTTATAGTTTATGATCTTATTAAATGCAATATACCCTATCCTATCTTATAGAAGCTAGTCTTTCACCCATTGAGAGTTTTTTTATGACTAAGTACCTAATATAGAAGGACAAGACAAGTAACATGAAAACAAGTGGCTCCCTAAGATTGCTTCAAAATGCAGTCAAAATTTGGTGTGGCATAAAACTGGTTGGCATAAAGATTCTCAATCTTAGTCAAACTAGTGGAGAATAGAGGAGGCCACTCTAAAACGTGAACACCAATAAAATTGCTATCGCATATAAATTAAAGTTGAAATCATGGTGTGATAATGCAGTAGAGAATAAGAGAAAAACAAAATATTAAAATTGGTCATTAACCATAATCCAAAGGATCAAGTGTCATATTCTTGTAGCTAGTTTTAAGAAGAAAAACATCATTACCAGAATAAAAATGAACTTTGAGGAGCTTAGGAATTGAGCAAGACCTAGAATTTCACAGGATGCAAGTAAATGTCATTGCGATGTTAGAAATGTGAAGGATGAAAAACACTTCCTTTTACAATGTCTTGCTTATTCTTATTTGTGACAGGAAATGAAGCTACATTTGATGATTTTGGGACCTATTTTCACATAGATAGCGTTTGACTAGTATTAAATGATAAATAACTAATTTAACAAGACTAATGCAAAGCATCAATGGGCTCATTCAAGTACATGAAACTACCTTGATGTCTAGCTTTGACATCTTAGAAAAATTTAATGGTATATATGTTGCTTGTGTTTGGGGAATTTTGCTGAGTTTCGAGTTTTATATTTTCTTGGAAAATAATTATTGATATTTGGAAAATGTGTGATTTTATATTGGTATTGGAAACGAAGCTAGTTTTGATCTTTGATTGGAAATGAAGTCAAATTTGATGAAGTTGGGACCTATTTCTTTTCACATAGATAGTGTCATAGTATTAAATGATAAAGAACTAATTTAAGAAGTCTAACGCTAAGCAACAATGGGCTTATTCAAGTACATGAAATTGTGTTAATGTCTAGCCTTGATATCTTTGAAAATTTTAGTGGTTTTTTTGTTGCTTGTTTAGAGGATTTTGTTGAGTTTGAAATTAGTCTCTTGAATGCTTATGGTTCTCATATCATGCATATATCGACAGATCGATAGATCTAGTTCTATTATTATAATCATTATTGTTTTCTTTATATATTTGGTGGTTTGAGGAAAGATATTTTATTTCCTTTCACTTTGTGGCATGATTTCGACATCTTCACCTTTTAGAATATAGTAAAATATTTTTCTTATTATAGATTTTTCTTTGAAAAGAATTATTGAGAGTTAGGTGCAAATGCACAATGTTGTGTAGCATTAGTGTGATAAATATGGGATAGTGCAAAGCATAGTTTTGAAGATTAGTCTAAGTTGACTCGTACCTAATCAACTTAGTCAAGTTGATTGTTGGTTGAACGACTAATTGTTGGTTCAATGGATAGAAGGTCTTGCAGGCACAAATACCAAAGGGAAAAATGGAGCCCATCATGGGGTACTCTTTGTAATTCTCCACCACTGCTACCTTTCCTCAAACTCCTCTCCAACCTCAATATCAGTGCTAGTAGTAGCATGACAAACAACACTACGCTTAGTAGAACTAGAAGAACGTGTTTTCCAAACTACACGAGAACTACTTCCCTCATGAGTCACCATGTGCCATGCTTGGTCTCAGTGGTTCTCTTCCTTCTACTCCTGGTTCAACTACCATATCTTCATTGGAACCAACACCCCGAACTCCACTAGACAACGATTCACCATTTTGTAGTAGTGATTCGCCATTTGTACTCGTGATTCGCCATGATTTTACAAGATAATATAATCTCGTGAGAGATTCGCCAAAAAATTATATATACATATTATATTATTAATAAAATCGCCTTCCATTTTTCCTATGTATCATGGGGATTCGCCTATTTTTTATATATATAAATTTAGGGGGGTTCTTAAAATTATCCCTGGTGTGCAGTATCACACAAATGCACCGAGATTTATAATTGGTATCGGTATTCGTGCGGTGCCCATAGGTCGTACAAATGCACCGGTGCGTATAGACACATAAACGCCCCAGTGCGCAGTATCACACAAACGCACTGAGAATTATAATTGGTATCAGTATTCGTTCGATGTCCATAGGTCGTACAACGACACCAGTGCGTATAGACACATAAACGCACTGGTGCGTCGTACCACACAAACACACTGATATTTTTAATTGGTTTTGGTATTTGTGCAGAGCCCATAGGTCGTAGAAATGCATCGATGCACTTAAGAATACAAACACACCAGTGTACAGTTACTGACACGCATTGGTTTTCATTTTGTATTTTTTAGAAACATCGACCTATGACAGTGCAATTATTGTGATTGTTTTAAATTCATTATTCATCAAAAGTCGACACATCTTATAACAATATTCAAAATAAATTAAACTTTTATTAATCCATTTGAATGTGATGCTTGGATTAATTTATTATTTCATATCATAATTATTTTGGTTTTTTAAAATTCATTATTCATAAAAAATCGACACATATATATTTTATAACAATATTCATATGAATTAAATTTTTATTAGTACATTTGAGAACGACAATGGAGAAATCAATAGAATAAATTAAAACATATTTTATTATATATATATAAGACATTCTTTGTCATACAAAATGGGGCAGTTATTGGTATCCCTTTGTCTTTTAATTGGGACACTATGTCCATTACATTAAACAAAATGTCTGATTTCACAGACATATTTCAAAAAATACAACGCCTTGTTTTGATATCCAAACATAGTGATCATCATTCTTCACTTGAACTGTTGTCATTGCTAGAGCTACTTACATGACTTGGGTTATTTTCAGGAATGTCTTGTTCATGGTGTGTATTATTTTCTTCTTCTTCACCTTCCATCTAAAAACATAAAAATAAATTGTAATGAGTGTATATACATTGGTGAGAATAATGAAAATTGCAATATTAAATAATATACATCAATGTAAATCGAAAATAAATGACGTACCATTGCAACAATTGACTCATAAACTATACACATTCTTTCAAAACCATGTAACATGCCATCTTTCAAGATTTCATCTGTTGGTGCAATTCCATACTTTGTTTCCTGCAAGTTTTATACCCCATAACAAATCATATATTTAATATAAAAGATTTTTTTGTTCTATTAATTATAGACGAAGCTAAGTAAAACAAGATCGATAGATGCTTTCAAATTCCACAATTAAGTTCTGGTATGCCAGCATATACTCACAACCCATATTTAACCTAATTTCAATAAATTCCTCTGATGGTTCTTCTTTGTATGTTAGCACCTGTTTGAAGACATTCAATGATGATTTTTGTAAAACAACTTAAAATATACAAAAATGAAATATAGTTAAGTTGTTATAAGGAAGTGACAATTACTCACAAACTTAGATATCAACTTTTTTCTTCCTTGTCATCCTGTATTATGTGTTGAATGGGTTCCATTTTCTTTTCTTTTCTAAAAGAAAATACTTGAAAATTAATATTTAATGCTAAATTGTTTATTTATTGTACCTAATGATCGAAAAATTCAATGATTACATATTACATTTGAAGCACGTTTTTGTTGAGATGGATCCTCCTACGATGCAATTTTGTCCATTTCTTTGACCATCTCTTTGTACACCTTTTTGGACATTCCTACTGGCATATTTCTGATATCAGCTCGTTCATCTTTTGAGATTTTCATAATCTTCCTAAAAATGTAACATGACAATAAACTATTTAACTTTTATATTGATATATGAAAAGTAAATATAACAAAAGTGATATTTATAAATAATTCTAGACAAACATTTAAAGGAATATTACTTTTTCGTTCTTTCTTTCTTTTTTTTACGTTTTTGTTATTAAAACTCTGACATGTCTCATTGACCAATTCTCTGGAAAATCTTCCTGTAGTTTAGATAAAATTTGGTTCTTGGAATCATTGGATTGGTTTTTGTATTGTAAGTGGAATGAACGTCTATACATTCGTTCCACTAGATCCCTCAAAATTTTGTAAAATATTTTCCCCCTTTCGTTAACCTCTAGCACCACTCCAGATGAGTTAAGGAGCAATTCATTTTCATTTGCATGTTCTATTTTGTTTCTTTTCTTAGAACAACATTCATTTTCTGAGTTGTTGGTCCCTGTAGAACATTAAATAGATGTGAATTAATAAATTGTTTGACACATGTTATCTAATAATTTTAATTATATTATTAATGAAAATTAAAAAAAGAAACTCATATTGGATCGATAGTATTTTTTTTCATTCACCTGATTCATCCTTTTGCAATTTTTCCATCAAGCTTTTACGTTCTTCTGGTCCTAGATCATAAATAATCTTATCGAGCTTCGTCATTTTGTGGCTCTGCATGATACACAGTAAACAATACATATTAGTTAAACTTACATATAGTTCAAAAATGATATTTTTTGTAAAGAATTTACAAAGAAATTGCCTTTTTTGCTTTTCTTGATGTGTTATCGGTATTTTTGTTACTTGATCTCTTGTCAAAAATTTCTTTATCAATCTCAAACCTGTACCATATTATTTATTAATATATTTATAAATAAATTGTCAACTTTTCAAGTAAAAAAAAATCTCAAGAAACCGGTGCGTCATTCATGGTGTACGCACCGACGCTTGTGCGTGGGGATCTTAGAAACACACCACACAAACAGTATAATAGACCGTATAGTGCTCTATGTCAACAAGGAGCACCAGTGCATTACATGTCAACCACCGCATCGATTAAACATGATAAAATAATAAAAATCGTCTAGTGTTAGTTTTTGTAGCGTAAACCGGTGCCATATTTTACATATGGCACACTAATAAAAAAAAATGTTTTTAAATTTTTTATCACATTACTTTCGCGGTGCTCTTGTACAATACAGAGCATCAGTGTGCTAGGTTACGCCAGGAGCACCGATGAAAAAAAAATAGTTTTTTTTTTTAAATTCACGCAAAGACCGACATGGATTGGGATCTGACTATGCAAATCGTCCCATCAGTTGGATGTCTTAGGTCTATATTTAGCAATATAAACCCTATAAATATAAATTGAAAAGCCCTAATTCTGAATTCACAGAAAGAGGGAGAAGAAAGGGCAGAAACAAAAAGAATGTAGGGTTTGTATTTTTTGAAAGTGTTTTTTTTTTTTTTTTCAAAACAGAACGTTCGCAGTGCACCATAATGAAATAGCGCACCGACTGCATATTTTACAAATGGCGCACTGAGAAAAAATATTTTGTTTTTTAATTTTTTATCACAGTACTTTCATGGTGCACTGGGATAATAGAGCGCACCAGTGCTCTCAGGTACGCAGGGAGCACCGATGAAAAAAAAATCTTTTTTTTTTTAATTTACGCAAGGGCCGACATGGATTGGGATCCAACTATGCAAGTTGTCATGTGGGTTGGATGTCTTAGGCATATATTTAGCAATACAAACACTATAAATATAAATTGAAAAGCCCTAATTATGAAATCACAAAAAGAGGGAGAAGAAAGGGCAAAAACAAAAAGAATGTAGGGTTTGTTTTTAAAATGGTTTTTTTTTTTTGCGAAACAACATGTTTGCGGTGTGCCATAATGACATAGCACACCAGTGCCATATGTTACATATGGGGCACTGATAAAAACATATTTTATTTTTTTATTTTTAATCATTGTACTATGTTACGCAGGGCGCACCGAGGAAAAAAAATATTATTATTATTATTATTATTATTATTATTATTTTTTTTTTTTTTATTTTTTTTTTTTTTTTTTTTATTTATTTATTTTTTTTATTTTATTTTTTTTAATTCATGCAAGGGCCGACATGGATTGGAATCCGACTATGCAATTCGTCCCATGGGTTAGATGTCTTATGACTATACAACCCCTATATATCTAAATTGAAAAGCCCTAATTCTGAAATTACAGAAAGAGGAAGAAGAAATGGAAAAAACAAAAATAATCTACGATTTTTGTTTCTAAAAATGGATTTATTTTTTTGTTTTTTTTGAAAACTACAAAAAAAGTAAAAAAAAAACTGCAGAAAACAAGTAAAAAATAAATAAATTTTGATTTTTTTCTTTTACTACAGAAAAAGCAAAAAAAACAATAAACTTTGATTTTTTCTTTTACTGCATAAAAAAACTACAAAAAAATAATAATAATAATAAACTTTATTCACATCGTTTGAAATTCTATGCTACAAGGTTTGAATCACCAGAGGTTTGGAATTCTGATTGTCTGAATACTTTTGTTCGAACGTATTTCCCTGCTCCACAGTGCTCTCGTGCTCTGTTTGCTCCAGGTATGTATCCTGCAAATCTCTGGCTGAAATGTTTTGAAAAAATAGTGAAATAATGAAAAGTGTTTAGTATTTAAAGAAATTTTTTATGAAATTAGATTTTCGAAAATATTTTGCCGCCCATTTTTCAATTTACTGCTTTTTTTTTCACTTAAAGAAAATAGAGTTGCGTTTTTTTTATTTGTGGTTATTCGTCACTGGTGTGTCCCTTAATCGAACCGCACCAATGTGTTTGGGTATAAAATAACGCCGGTGTGCATTACCAAAAACGCACTAGTGCGGTGATCTGTACATTAGGCACCGAAATTAATTTTAGGTGTATGCACCAAATTTTTTTGTTGTTTTACTCAAATGCAAGGAGAAAATATCATAATTATATGGAATGGACAATTCTTCAAAATCCAGCTCGTTCCATAATGTTTCTCAAATTCCATCACAAAGTTCTCCCTATCCATCTTGAGACATAATATTTATTTCAAATTTTATTTATATTTTCACTATATAGTTGAATTTATGTTTTTTATCCATGCAGTCAATCATGCATAGCTTAATTAATTTTATAATGTATACAAATTTGCAGGTTCATGTAGATTCAACATCGAGTTTAGATGCACAAAATATTCAAACTACTCCAAAACATCAAAAGTTCTTATCAGGAGCTGCATACCGCAAGGCGCATTTAGTAGATGAAAATGGACAGCCGCTTCACCCTGCCAATTTTAACAATATTGCATCTTCTAGCCACAATCTCGTGATAATGATGGTAATAATTATAATTGTTTGGTATATATATTGATTAATATGTAATTATTTCAATTCCAAACCAATTTATAATCATGTAATATTATCAACGTGGTTACTAATTGATATCATATATTTTGTACTAATCATGTTCAATTTTTTTTTTAATTATTAGGATTATAGTGATGATGAACGACCTACCTACCATCTTCCGTTGCACCCCACGACAATGCCAAATCGAGAGAATACTGAATTAAGAGAAAAAATTAGAGAGGAATGATACCAAGAATGGTTGAATCAACCACTGATTCAATTCCCGCTACATCCACATTCACCAATTAGGAATAAATACATCAATATTAGTTCTTCACAAGCTGGAAATGGAGGTAATTAAATAGAGATCGATATGGATGATTACTTAAGGGATACGACTGCCATGGAGACAATGTTGTTAGATGCATTCCAAAACGATGATCAGCTGGGAGATGATGCTCATATCACTGACACCTTTTTCGAAAGCCTTAAGTTTGCTTCCACCACCCATCTCTTTGGACCTGGTGGTCAGTCAAAGTCTACCTAGTTGGGGACAACGATGTTACTGTACAACTTGAAAGCAAAGTTTGGCTTGTCGAATGCATGTTTCTCAGAACTTTTGAGGTAAGTTACCATAAAGTGCTCCCTTATATAAATTTGAAATATAATCAATACACTGCAATGAACATTACAAATGGTAAATTTTATGAACGTTAATAATTATATCAACATTAATGTACATTTATTAATCTATTTTTCCATTATCACCAACTACAGTTTATTCAAAGATAAGGTTCTTCCGAGTGATAATTTCTTGCCTGGTAGCTGCGAAGAGGCAAAGAAATTGTTGAAAATTTTGGGTGTTGAGTACATATCATATCATGCATATCCAAATGATTGTATTCTATATAGAGGAGAATATGCAGACAAAGAAATGTGTCTGAAATGTGGGCATGACAGGTATGATAAATCAAAAAAGAAGGGTAAATCACGTATTGGTCCTCCTTTTAAAATATTCAGGCACATGCCTATAATCCAAAGGATTCAAACGCTCTTTCGTTGCAAATAATTAGCCATGTTGCAGGGATGGCATGCCTCACATAGAAGTGAGTTGGGAATTATGCGAATCCCAACTGATTCAATAGCCATGAAGCATATAGAGGATACATGGCCCGAAAAATTCAAGGATGAAGTACGAAGTCTATGACTCAGCATAGCCATGGATGGCGTCAACCCATATTCCCTCCAGAACACCAAATATTATGTTTGGCCTGTATCAGTGATCAATAACAATATCCCCCCATGGTTGTCCGTGAAGAATGAACATCTTATGTTGGCTCTCATAGTCCCTGGTAGAAGACAAGTGAAGAATATGGATGTCTACTTACAACCACTGGTAGATGAATTGAAGGAATTATGTGATAGGATAAATGTATACGATGTATCAATACACATCAAAGCAGAGAGGAGTTTTACGTTGTATGGCATATGTGCTTACACAACACATGATTATCCAGGCTTAGGAGTTTGATCTGGTAAATTACATGTTTAATTTATTGATTTGTTTATATACGTAACAATATTCTTTCACATATTAGTTATTTAATTCATTGTAATATTTGTTCTGATCTTCATGATATTCTTTAACGTGCCATGCATATTAATTAATGTATACAAATATAATCTCGCAGGTCTTGTAACAAAAGGGTATTTTGGATGTAAATGTTGTGGACCTTCTCTGAAAGCTAGATGGTCCAAGGACCTACGAAAGCCAATGTATGATTGCTCCAGGGTATTCCTACCAGAAGAACACCCTTGCAGAAGAGAAGCATCTACTTTCAATGGTAAACGAGAGAGAACCCAAAGGCCTCCAATAATGACACCAGCTGAATGGCTTAGAGCATATGAGAGAGAGAAGGAGAAGGAGTTCATAGAAATGTTTGATTCAAATGGGGAGCTTATGTTCGATGATCCAGATTTGTTCGACACCTATGTTGAGAAATTTCCCATTGGGACAAAAATGAAATCTATATTTTATGACCTCCCATATTGGGAGAATCTTAATATTACCCACTTATTAGATCCCATGCATATATTTAAAAATGTTTCATCTTCTTTATGGAGGCACATGTCATCGAAAAAAAGTGAAACATTGGCTGTTAGGAAACATCTTATTACTTCAAAAACTAAAAATAAACATTGGCCAAGACGACTAGAAAGTACGGGATCAGAGGCAGGTGCTGGTCCCTATAATTCATGGTTTTTCAAAGAAGGTGATGTCCCATGGATTTTTAAAAAATATGATATTTCTTTGGCAAAAGAAGTTATAATGGGTGTGAGGGTGCCAACCTCATGCGGGTATTCACTACGGTGCTGCTTCACCGTGGATGACCATTTGTCGGGGTTAAAATCGCATGACCATTTGAATCTTCTGAGAGTACGTATAATGTCAAAAGCATGATTTTATTATTTGCTATATTAATAAATTTTATCCCATGCGAGGATCATAAAACATAACTAATTTTGTATATTATTGCACGTTTTTATAACTTTGCAGTGTCATTATCCTTTGTTCATGTGTGGGTGTGTGAAACATGAATTCCCTCAAGACCTAGGATGTGCCATATCTAAATTATCTACATTTATACGTTGGATCACGTCAAAGGATATTCATGTGGCTAGCATTCCACGGTGGCGTCAAGAGATAGTTGAGATTGTTTGTATGTTTGAGAAGGAACTGTTGACGAGTTTCATGGACTTACAGGTTCATCTTCTAATCCACCTAGTAGATGAGGTTGAATTAGTTGGGGTGGTTTCTTATCGTTGGTTGTTCTTCTTAGAGAGGTACATGAAGAAATTGAAAGGTTTTGTTCGACAAAGGGCAAAATCCGAGGGATCTATGGCAGAGGGGTACATATCATATTAGTCTTTCTATTATGCTAGTGAGTACATCAAGCAGATGGACAATAGACCAGATGCGGTGATTTGGGATGGTGACAGGGATGAAGAAAAAAGAGAAGGGGAGTTGCTCCAAATGAGTGGAAAAAAGCGCTTGATAAAGAGTAAGCGACTTTTAATTTTTCAAATTTACAAAAATTAATTAATATTCATGTTGAACTTCGATATAATGTATATTTTGATCTCTAAGTACTATATAATGTTGATTTGATTTCATCAGCGAATGCATAAATTGAAGTAATCAATAAATGTGTTCTTTACAATTCTGAAGCGACACAACCGTGGGTCGCATTTCACGAACAAAAGAGGATGAAATGGGATAGTGACAGGAAAGAATTCAGACGGTTGAATGGTAGAACTATGCTTATCCTGATCATTTAAAAGAAAATATGCCAAAAATATGCCCCAACAGTTGGGTTGCTGACCAAGTCAGAGAGAAATACAGTGCTACCGGTCGTTACCCGCATGTTGAAGGGGATGCGCTAAACGTAGGGATTGGATTTAGCAACTCAGTAATAATATTTTTAATTTAGATGTAAATTTGAAACTTATAAGACATCTACATTTCATATTTTAACTGTTGGGTTATTATAAGACACATGACACTATGATTTTTTTAAATTTTTTATAATAGGTGCATTTGTTCCCATCTATGTGGGCATATGGACACCATTTTCGCACAGAAAATGTTGATGCTGGAACATCACACAAGACTGTGGAGTGGAAGTTGAGTTCAATCAATCTAGTCGATCTAGCCACCGTGATCAAAACCTAGTACGAGGGACGTTAGGTTACGTCGGAAAGATACAAGAGATCATTGAAGTGGATTTCTCTTCTTTCCAATGTGTTATTTTTAGGTGCGAGTGGTGGGACACCTTTGATTAGAATAACGTAAAGGAATATTGCAATATTAGGTTGATATGTATCAACTCTAAAAAGATGTGGGATGAAGCTAAGAAGCCCTATGTTTTCCCCAAACACTGCAACCAGGTCTTTTTTTACCCAGATGTGTTGGATAGGGATTGGTGGTTCGTATTGATACATGACCTAGATCAAAACATATTTTTGAGAAGAATAGTGTTATCATGCCATGCGAGCTAGAACATAATGAGGGTGATCATGAGAACCGAGAGTGATATGGTACATGTGTTATTTCATCAATATTTATACTTTTTAACATGGGTTTTTCGAAACACTATAATATATATTTTAAATTAATTGGTAATTTTCATTGTGTTAATGTTAAAATCAATAATTCACTTGATAATTTGCAATTGTGTTGATCTCGAAAACAATGGCGTACTGTATAAATTAGTTCTTTTTTTGTATCTAAGATCATAATAAAATAATGATAATTCTAAAGTACATGAATTTATTTTCATTATTTTCTAAACTTTATTATGTTACAATAATTCATATTATTCTAGATTTATTATTTTACAATTATTTAAAATTTTAAAAATTTAAAAATTTTAATAAATTCATTTCACATTAATACAATTAAAATTTTACAAATATTTTACATACAATTACAATTACAATTTTAGAATTTTACATACAATTACAAATTTACAATTACAATCAATTCACAGTAATACAATTAAAATTTTACAAATATTTTACATACAATTAGAATTACAATTACGATTACAATTTTACAATTACAATTACAATTACAATTTTAGAATTTTACATACAATTAGAATTACAAATATTACAAGTTTACAATATCATGATCGTTTAATATTTAATTAATTAATAAACATCACGTTCATGATAACCATCGTACAAACATCATATTTGACTAAAAAACACATTCAAAATTGCTAACATCATCGTGATCATGATCATCTAACAAAACACAATTAACATTATATATTAACATCATCACAACACAAACATCAAATATACATCTCATGTAAAATAACGCATGCTATCACATACACATCTATCTGCAAACTGCACATTAAATGAACATATCTAACATGACCTAACAATATACACATCATGATGATCACCAACAAGTAAATTAAGTATAACTTCAATATGAACATAAAATACATGGAATATATATATATATCTATATATATATATATAATTGAATAATGTTAAAAATATACAACTATAATATAAATTTCATGGATCAGCTGGTGGTAGTACAACATCAATATCAGTACTAGTGGAGGCTTGCTCATTCAATAGTGCAGCCTTGACAGTCGATGGTCCAGCCTGCTCATGATCATGAGTATTGATGGATGTTTCAAGCTGCTGACTGGACGTGGCCGATGGTCCAGCCTCATCTCCATGATGACTACTCTTGGATGCTAGTGGAGGCTCATTTTCATCTGGCGCGATGCGAGGTGAACGATCATGAGATGATGAGTCACTGCTCGTGGACTGTTCATCATGTGCTGCAGCTCAACCATGCCTATAATGTGCAACAGTCCTCGTCATTTGTGTAACAGTTGTCGTAACTCCTACAACATGCAGCATCATGTTGTAAATGTCACGCAGCATGCCTCTCCACATCTATAATATCCTATCATCAGCCTCTATGTCTCTATAATAAGTGGGCCTAATTCCCATCTCAACAATCAATGCACTGAGTTGGTCACCCAACTCCATCCTGTATCTAGCATCAAGTCGACTGCACCTAGCAAAAGGTGATACTGGTGCACCAGCAGGAGCAGGTCTCTCTGCACTAGCCTCCTGATGATCCTTAACATCTAGCATGGCCTGATCATCATCAGGATCCACACGTGGATCATGTGGTGGTGTCTGCAAAATATATACAAGTACACAACAATAATTAGACAATTTCATTACACAATTTAATAAAAACAAGTTAAAGAACATGCTAGAATAAATTTAATTAGAATTAGAATAGTAACATTACCTCTATCATCTGGTGGCTCATCAGCTATGAAGAGGATGTTCGCACACCCTCGCCAATCCAAACCCGCGTAAGGACAGGGGACCATAATGAAGAGATTCTCATCAACACTGGCTAGCAACTCCAGTGCATCATGCGATATCCTCGCAGGAAATAGAATCTCGTCCCTCTTGGGCATCATCTACCCCCACATGTGCATACGTGCCTCAAACATCGGCCTACAAGGCTGCGGAAGAAAAGTAGGCCTCGTCTCTGGAAACATATCAAAAAATAAACAAAAAATCTCTGAAGCAAAAGGGAAGTTCACCCTCCCTTGTGCATGAGCATGACATCTATCTAAGGTTGTACAGAACTGCCCCAAAAAAATGGCAGACCACCTAACAAGTCATGGCTCCTATACTAAAGAATCAACATAATATAGAAGCAAGCAACTAATGCATTTCCCATCATTGGTGTTGTGAAAAATGGTAGAAATGATATGTGAGAGACACTGCACCTCCTACCTACCAAATGCACCAATACGTAACTGAACTCTAGCGACCCGAAACTCCGCAGAAGACAGTACATTTGATCCAATGTATCTCTAGGAGTAAACTAACTGACTCCCTGCTACACAGCTAGTTGGAACCTCTGGGAACGAGGGAAAATCCACCCCTCTCCTCGATAGCCCTGTGATGAAATATATATCCTCCTCAATGGGCGTGTATCACTGGTTGATACCAATCCGAAATGTCTGTTTTTGGGCATTCCACCTTCGGATAAGATGTCTCAAAAACATACTATGGCCCTTTAGGGAAGCAGCCTTCTCATAGAACTTGAGGAGGCCTACCTGCATTAGGAGTCCCTACGTATTTGATGTATAGGGTGAGGGTATGCATCTCTCTCCCTCTCTCGTGCCTCCCACAGGCGAACCATGTTATACTTCTTTGCCTGTTGTTGTTGTTGTTCCCCCTCTTCTCTCCTTTCATGTCTCTGAATTATTGACATATTAAACACAATTTTTTTATTAAATGAGACATGTATTTATAAATATACATATATATATTTTTTTGAAAAAAAACAAAAAAACAATTGGAGCGCCAAAAACACACTCACGCACCAGTCCCTGTGCGTCTTTATATGGGGCACACCGGCTTCGGTGCACCAAATAATATTTAGCGCACCAGGGCAGTGCTCCAGAAAAATTTGTAGCACACCGTTGACAATGTACGGTGTTAGGAGGGAGGTGCGCTGACTAAACTCTTCATCCCGAGGCATATAGTTAATTCGGCAGACCGACCTCCTGCCGTTATGACACAGTCAACGGTACGGTCTTTTACAAGGTCGCACCGTTGACGCAAGTGAAATACGGAAAGTCATGCACTGACAAAAATAGTCATCCCGGGGCGACTATTTTAGTCAATGCACCGCGTCGCCGCAATTCCGCTAGGTCAACGGTGTGGCCGGGAAATCGACCGCACCGCACTTTTAAAAAAAAATTAAAATAACATGGTGCGCCTTCACCCTGGAACTGGTGCAGATGCCGTTAGCACCGGTTTACCAGGCCAAACCGTTGACCATGTCTAAATTTCATATGCGGTGCGCTGACAACATTACCCACCCCGAGGCAGATAATTCAGTCAATGCACCGAGTTGACGCGATCCCCCACTGTCAACGGTGTGGCCTGGTAAACGACCACGCTACACTTTTTTTAAAATTTAAAATAACACAGTGCACCTATCGGTACCACCCTAGAACCGGTGCGAATACCGTTAGCACCAGTTGCGGTGCGACCTGTAAATTTATAGGTAGCACCGCAAACTGGTGCGAGCCGAACAGCTCGAGCGCACCGCGTGACAATTTTTTTTTTCTTTTAAATGGTTAATTTTAAGGTTATTTGAAATTCTAATCCGCTAAAAGGCTTAATTATGGAAAAACAAGAAAAATACTTGTACATTTGCCCGTCAAGGAGGCATATTGGCTGTAGAATTTGCAAAAGAAAATTTGTCCATCGTTTTGCAAAATTCAAGCTGGAGATTGGTGGGAAATGCACAGTAGCAGTGCATGTAACGAGTGCAATGGGAGCACCAATGTCAGGGCAGCTCAGACAAGGATAAATTTCACTGGTTCTTGAGAGCTCTGTAGCACTGACAAAAGTGAAAAATGCGGTTTTTTGGCCGTAATTTTTTTTTTATTTAACCATGTTCCGATGCACGGGGTTTTATGGGTGACATGGTGCGTTTCTTTATTCCGCACTAGGTGGTTTCTGTTTTCGTGCACTTTTTATGATGCACCGGTGCGAACTTTGTGTAAAGCACCGCTGCGTTTCTTCATTCCGCACCGGACGGTTTCTATTTTCGTGCGCTTTTTATGAGGCACCGGTGAGGACGTTGTGTAAAGCACAGGTGTGCTACAGTAATCAAACGCACCAGGAAGGTGTGTACGGAGCGCAAGGTGACCGATGTGCCAATGTTTTGTGTGGTTTTTTTGCCGTAATTTTTTTTTATTTAACCCCATTCCAGTGCACGGGGTTTTATGGGCGCACCGGCGCATTTCTTCATTCTGCATCGGGCGATTTCTTTTTTCGCACGCTTTTTATGAGGCACTAGTGCGTATGTTGTATAACTCACCGGTGTTCTATAGTAACCAAATGCATCAGGCGGGTGTGTACAGAGGGCATGGTGTCCGGTGTGCCAATGTTTTGTGCGGTCTCTTGGCCGTAAATTTTTTTTTTTAACCTATTCCATTAGAGAACTTTTGAGGTATTAAATGGGCCTCCTAAGAAAAATGTACAACCAAAATAAACTTGATAAGAACCAATAAAATCCAAGATGATGATGTCAACCATGGGGGGTGATTCACCATTTTTGGGGTAAAAAAGTAAAAAGATTAAAAAATAATAAAATAATAAAATTACTTTTTCAACTTATCTCCCTAAGGTTTTACTCAAGTTTTGAGCGAGAGTAATTGTTGGATGCAAAATTTTATTCCTCATCCAAGGATTACCCATGTTGCATACTTTTGATGGACCCTGGTACATGAAAAATGTGAAAACATGAAAAATCGTGTTTGCAATCACATTTTTCATGTATTTCTCATTTTTCGTATAGAAATGTCCATCGAAATTATGCAACATGGGTACTCCTTGGATGAGGAATCAAATTATGCATCGAATGAGTATTCTCGCTCAAAATTTGAGTAAACCCATAGGGAGATAAGTTGAAAATACGAGTTGAAAAAGTAGTTTTTTTATTTTTTCCTTCTAAATTTTGATGATGTAATCTAATCTTATTTTATTTTTTCCACTATTATTTTATAATTTCCTTAGGAAGCCCATTTTAGACCTCAAAATTCCCCTAATGCTGGTGCGCGAGGTTTATGGGCATACTGGGGTGTTTTCTTAATTCTGCACCGGGCTTTTTCTGTTTTCATGTGCTTTTTATGAGGCACCGGTGTGGAAGTGTTGTGAAGAACCGGTGCTCCATGCATTAAACAACAAATAATAAGCAAGAGTTTCTCCATGCATCCAATGAGCAAGACAAGAATTTTTAAAGAATTTTTTGTATTATGACACCTGGGAAGGGAACATAGAAAGATGTTACCAGTCCCCCTCAATGGGATGGGTTCTTGTATGTCCTCAGCACTTCAGATCTAAGATCTCTCTCTCTTGATGGTGCAGAAAACCCAGACAAAAATGGAACTTAAAGGGATCTCACAAGAAAAAAGTAGAAAAATGTGACAATGATGGGAGGATCAAAGTCAGACCAAAATTATAGATCAAGAGTGATCTCTAGGCAATAAAAGGTAGTGAATGAATGGAAAAACCCTTCTATTTATAACAAAATATTGAGTTAGTCTAGATATTGGTGCATAATTAAAATATTATTAACCAAATCTAGATCCATAATTTATGGAATATTTTATTATTTTTGTTGGAGGGAAAAAAAATGATCCTCTGAAACATCCACAGCGCCCATAATAGTTAGTAGAGATTTTCAATGTGAAGGGCATGATTGGAGGACTTCCAGCATTGACAGGGCAGCAGGGGATTGTGCCAAGTCATCTACTATATTGTAGGAGTGGGAAGCTTTACCGGAAGTAGTGTTTCGACATAATGGTCCCTTAGGTATTTTGGCATGAACCTTTGCCTTAGGCTGAGGGATCAGTAAAGGACCATCGTGTGTCACAAGAGGCTTTGTGGGACCAGAAGACGAGGGCTTGATAATAGACGTAGCGGGGGGTTGGGTGTACTGACGGGACCGAGTCTGAAGGTTGAGGTCAGCGGTATTGGGTTGGTTAGAGTTCATCATGAGGATGTGGTAATCAGAGGTACCAGATCGAGGAGGTTGAGTGGCCACCTAACTTTCAGGGGGTTAGGAAGCCACATATCCTTGCTAGGGGAAAGGATTGGTAAACATAGTCGTTTGGATATGGGCAACATTGGGAGGAACCGAAGAGGAGGATTGTTGTCCTCGGGATGTTGCTTAAGCTTCCCACATCTGATGCATCTGAGGTAAAAGAAGGCAATCGTGGGTATAGTGATCATAGACATTGCAACAAGAACAAGGCTTATTCGTGTGAATAAGCCTGTCCCACTTGGGCTGAGTGCCCTGTTGTTGGGTTGCAGTGTTAGATGCATTCCCTTAGGGATTTTTTCCTGGATTACCTGGGGAATATTGGTTTTGGTTTCCTTTCCTCTTCTTTTTGGAAGTAAGAGGATTAGTCGCACTCTCATGTGCATACAATTAACCCTGAGGGGGGGGGTGGCTACTGTTGCGGAGCTTGAGAAGGAAAAGGAGGCTGAGGTGCTAGTGTTGGAGGAGCTGTAGCACCAGGTTGCGGATATGAATAATAAGGAAGTTTGGAAACATTGGGGTAAACAGGTTGGGAAAAAGGAGGAGGCATGCCGTATCCTAGATACATGTCGGGAGGGGGGAAAGTGCTGGAGGAGCTGGCCCCTCCCTAAGGGAAACCATAACCCATGGGAGGATGAGTGTACGGATGTGAAAGGAATCCAAAGATACCATCGGTGGCATGGGATGCCCTCGGTGCATTGGCACCACCGGGTCTATGGATATCAGGTAAGACGGTATAAACATAACCAGATTGTGCATAGATCAGGTCATATTTCATTACAATCTGGAGGGCATCTTCCTCGGTCTGAGGGAAGTGAGATGTGACATATTTTCTAATAGCAGGAAAAATGGATCTGAGAAACCAGTCCATGCAGACACGGTCTTCGAAAGCAGGGGCTTGACATAGGCTCTTCCTTCTGCGCCATTCTTGAATATGGTCAGATAGGTGGGTAGTAGAATTTTGACAGAAAGAGGTCAAGAGTTCAGTACCAGTGTCATAGCGAATGGGAAGCTGGAAGTAAGACAGAAAATCCTTTGCAAGGGTCACAAAATTAGTATGAGAGGAGGAGGCCTGGTCGAAATACCACTTGGAAGCTTCTCCAATAACCGTACGCTGGAATAACCGAAGAGGGACAGAGTCATCAGTGATGGAGTTAGATGAACACTACATGTGGAAAGAATGAACATGGTTGGTAGGATCCTCTCCAGCAATTCCTTCAAACTTGGGGATGTCTGAAGGGAGCTTGTTTGGCATAGCAAGCCAACCAAGATCATGGTGTATGGGGTCATTAATAAACTGGCTAAAACCGGGAAGGTTTAGGCCTGCCATATAAGGAAGCAAGGGAGCAGCTGGAATAGTTCCTGTTGCAGCACCACTAGTAGCATTTTCAGCATTAGGGTCAATTTTTCCATCAATAGTAGGTCCTGAACCAGACATGATGAAGGTGAAACATGGAGGAGATTCGGGAATAGAACCAGAAGGGGAACCAATGAACTAGAAGAAGAGTTAGGATGGGGAATTGGTGGAGGACGAACACAAACCCTACACATTGGTGTAATTTTTCCTAATGGAAACTGAGGATGAAGGCCTTGGATTCTACGGGATAAATGCCTTGGGGGTGCAATGATGGTAAAGAGAAATGGAACAAAAAAAGGAAGAGAGTTAAACAAGGGCAGGGAGGTGCAGGATCAATTGATTACAATGTTAAAGTCTTTGCCTGGCAGTAAAAACCAGGCGCTCTTCACTTAGGGTGTGCATGTATGTGATAAGTGTGTTAATTTTAATTAAGCCCAGACATGTGTAGAGAAAAAAGAAAAAATATGTTGTATAACTTTAAATAAATTTCAAAATGACAGTAAAGGAAACCGAATGTGACTGTAAAATAAACAGCTAAAGATGCATCAATTTAAACCCAGGGAGGAGGGCTTCCAAACAACTAGTCTATGGGTGGGCGAAATCTAGTCAAAACACACAAAATGGCCAATGGATCTAAATTCAGGAGGGATAGCGATCTAAAGGTCAGCTTTGTTGGGAAAAGGGGTAGAAAACAGCCAAAAACCATTAGGAAAAATGCTGCAAAAGAGGGGGTGAAAGGCTACAACAAAACTAGAAGAGTTGTTTTGGATAGATGAATAACTGATCTGAAAAGGATCTAAAAGTACAGATTCAGATCTAAAAAATAGATGAAAACATTGAAATCTTAGAGGACCTGCTTCAGCTAAACTCCTCCTAAAAAGGTTGAAGCATACCGAAGCCCTAAGGGGCTTGGTTCCTACTTCGATGGGTAAAAATAAGCAATTACAGGTCCAAGACGAGTGAAGAGAGAGGTCAAAAAACCCTGAACAGTGGCCCAGACAAACCCAGAAAAATCACAGAAAAATTCCCGCAAAAAGTACAGGTCGCAGTTTCTGACCTGTTTTCCGCTGAGGTCGCAGTTTTCAGGTTGTTTTCCGCTACCTGAGCGCTAAGGTCATATTTTTTGGCCCAAAAAAATATGTTACCAATCCCCCTCAATGGGATGGGTTCTTGTATGTCCTCGGTGCTTCAACGCTAAGATCTTTCTCTCTCTTGATGGTGCAGAAAACCCAGACGAAAATGGAACTCAAAGGGAGCTCACAAGCAAAAAGTAGAAAATATGACAATGATGGGAGGATCAAAGTCAGACCAAAAGTATAGATCAAGAGTGATCTCTAGGCAACAAAAGGTAGTGAATGAACTAAAAAACCCTTCTATTTATAACAAAATGTTGAGTTAGTCTAGATATTGGTGCATAATTAAAATATTATTAACTAAATCTAGATCCATCTTTTATGGAATATTTTATTATTTTTGTTGGAGGGAAAAAAAATTGAATTTGGTCAAATCCCTTTATTTTGAAATAACAAATAAATAAATGATTTATTTATTATTTTAATAATGTGGTTGAGTAATAATTAAATAAATAGTGATTTATTCAATTATTTATAAATGATTTAGTCAAATTTAACAAGGAATATTATTTAAATAATGTTTTAAATAATTATTCCTAATAAATAATAAGATAAATGATGATTTATCTAATTAATTTTCCAGTTTTGGGTTAAATATGACCAAGAATATTAATTAAATAGTGGTTTAATTAATTATCCCTTGAGGAATATCAAAAAAATAAGGATTTATTCAATTATTTCTCATGGGGTTTCCTGTTTAGACCAGAAACAACTTAATAAATTATGGGTTATTAAGTTATTTTTCATAGTGAAAGAAATTTTACTATGGTAAAATTGGTCTTACATGGTGTACTTTAGTCCATCTAATAGTAACAGGTTAGATGACCAAGATTTGGTGCAACACCTACATAGTCTCAAGGGGAGCATATGGTTGCATTATGAGTTTCATGCAAATCCTTAATTGTGCAACCATATGAGAAAGAGTATGAAAAGAAAAATATGAACTTCCATAGAAGCATGTATTCAGGGGGAGTCCTAGAAATTTGAAGCATAATTTTCATTTTTTCTCTATTTATATTCCAGTGTGCTTTTAGATGGAGCAGCAATGTATACATCTGTTGATTATTTTGGAGCAGCTATATGTTTCAATTTTTATTGATGCTAATGGTGTTATGGCATCCATATAGGTATTCTTGTGTGCATTGTCTAGGTGTGATGGGGGATCACACATCCAAGGGGAGCATTTGTGCTTCCAAATGGATTTGGAATGTGTTTCCATTGTGTTGCGGGAAAGGAGTTTTGTTGTTGTTTTCATATAGTGGCAAAAATATATGCTTTGCATGATAGACATGGTGTATTGATGATGATCATTCTGCTAGATCATATTCATGTATTTTCATGCATATGTTGCTACCATGGTGATCAAATGATGAGTTCAAGATAGTTCATCTAGATTGTGCAGTTTATGGCTCATGTTTTCATTTCTAGATGAGTCATGCATGTTGTTGATATGTCTTATATGGATGAGTAACATATTTTAGATGCATGATGAGAATATGTTTTTGCATATAGTATGCATTTAAATGGTTGGGAGATGATATAGATTGTTGTGCATATGTGGAGAATACATGTTTTGTTGCTCACTGATCTATTGCTTATGCCTCACTAATTTTATATTGCTAACTTGTGATGAGAATAAGTATTAGTTATTGCTTATGATGCCTTGCTATGATGGATTTTTTTGTTGGTTTTTCTCTCATTGGGAGAGAGAATGTGATGATGAGGATGCATTTTTTTTGTATGGTCTTTGCACTCATGAGATTTCACATGATATTTTATTGTTGCTACTTGTTCTTGTGTTGCTCGTGATGATGATACATTATGTTGATGGTCGATGAGGACATACATTTGTTGTTTCTACCCTTTGATATTTTGCTCATGATTTGAGTTGATGATGCATGATGATTGATGGGATCATGATGATGTGGATGTATTTGTTGCTGCCTATAACAGTTTTCTATGTTACTGCTATTAGTTGACTTTATTTTTTATGCACATGTGGAGTACGATGGTGATGGCTCCATGCACTAGCACATGTTTTGATTATTGTTCCTATTTGTTGTTGGTAAACATGGAGCCTATAGTGTTGCATTGGAGAGCTTATGTTATAGCTCATGGATGCCTTGTGTTTGATTGATATGCCATGTATCACATTGTATCCCTTCTTCCATATGGAGCATATATTCATTGCTCACTATTTTCATGTACTCATTATTTCATTTTTTTTTGCATGTATTAATGACAACACATTGATGTGCAGATGTAAAAGCCATGTACTATCATTGTTTCATCTTTTGGGCACATTTCTCATGGAGTAACTCATGGTGTCTAGCATGCTTTTTCATTAAAAATATAATGGGTCAATGGAGTCCAAGTCATGTTTCATGATGTATATTATTGATTTAGCAGGGTGCATGATGTAAAATTGGGTCCATAGAGTCATGGTTGGTGATAGGTGTATATGAGTTATATGTCGGTCCTATGTACTTGTCACAGTCATGTACTTGATCCATGAATCATTTTGATGTATTGTACTTCATTGTATATCATGTCCAAAGTTGGTAGGAATCATGGTTTATGTGTAGTAGTCTCTTGCACTTGGCAAGGAGGCTCATTGTGTAGAAATTACACCAATGGATTCAATCCGATCATGCAATGTACTAAAAAAAGATATTGAATCCTTCTACAATATTTGCGGAATATAAATCATGATCGCTCAATCACATGAAAGTAAGAGAAAGAAGTAAATCAATCGCACAACACAAGATTTTACTGGGGAAATGAACTACTAAAAACCCCTCTATCTCTATTGTATAATAATCCAAGGAATCATGAAACATTACAATGCATGCATGCCTACAAGAACCTCAAACACTCTACCAATCATCCAACACTAATCTAGGCACAATTGGACCAACACGTAGCCAATTTTCATCCCACCTTCAGCCTACCTTGATCATGCAATCCCTAGAAAAAATAAATCCCTATTAAATAGGAATTCTGACCTTCCTTGACTGTGCAATCCTTCATGGGCATCCTATGGCTTTATAACTGCACTTGGGTAGTTCGCTAATAATACAACTGATATTTATCTTCCCTTTAATATTTGTCTCAACTGGGTCTTCATCAGATTTGACATGCATGTAGCTAATAATATCAAATCATCAGTTACTTGATAGATCACTACTTGTGAACTAAATCTAATTTAATTCACTTGACCTCTCACTAGCTCATCACTCAGTTAGAACTAGTTAAACTGATTTTAACTCAATTATTTTGAGTTAACTGATTAAACTCACACTACACTAGTGCATTAATTACAACTGGACCACGTAAATAATAGAATCACTCTACATGCCTCACTGTTGACTCTCAACTCAAAATTATTAAGCTAACTAAGTCTATCTCACTTAGTTAACTAATACAAGTTGTTATGAGAAAGATTACAATTTATTGTCTAATTTAATTAGACAGACATTTTCTTGTTGACTTTTCAACACATTGTATCAGACGGAGTATTGATTGAAACTCTATTACATGCTTAGGGGGAGCATGTTTGGTTTAGAGATGGAAAGGCACCGGCAAATCTATGTTTGGCAAATGGTTCCCATATTTTCATGTTTATCTTCTAGGAGATACTTCATGGGTTGCATCAGCATGGTGTTGTGCATGATAGCGGGAACCCTCTTCTCTTATGTCACATTATTAGAATTTTCCTTCAGTGTTGGTATGGCCCTTTGCCATTGATGTCAAAGGGGGGGATATTTTGGATTGATGACTCAACCTCATATGTTGTATTAAGGTTGGCATCAATTCCAAAGGGGAAATTTGTTGGAAGTGTGGTGTATATTATCTCCTTTATTTCCAGAAAACGGGTCCTTATACAGAGTATCTTCGCTGCTTAAAACAGGTCCCTGGATGTATTATATTGTTTAATGATTTTTTGGAAAAATTGCTGACAAACAGATTTTTTGCACTACAGATTTTCTGATCTGAGATATAGTTGACAACCGGGAGATCAATCCTCTCAAATTTTGCTGACAATAGAGATGTCAGCGTCTCTGTTTCATTTCCTGGAAAAATCATTGACGGGAGTATTGTTGGCATTTTCCTATAGGTGTCCTTCAATGCCCAGTATTTATGTTCAAAAATTGCTAGTAGGCACGCTATCAAGCTTTTCCTATAGGTTTCATTTATTACCCAGTATGCATAGTTTGTTAAAAATAGTTGACAGACACATTGTAAATCCTTTTCAAAGAAATTGATAGGGGCACTGTAAACTCTCGTGACTCTCATAGTGTATATGAAACTGGCAGGCTAATTGTTAACAAAATGCAAAAACTGAGTTTTTGACTTAAATGAGTGGAAAAAAATGGTTTTGATGCCCTGACATATTAGTTGAGGGTATTGGAAACCTCATGTAACACATCCAACTTGTTTAATATATGTTTCTTGTTCTTCCTAGTCTCCATGGGATTTGATTTGGCAACCTGTTCATTTCCCTTCTTGTCAGGGCTTGCACACTATTTCTTAGATGTTATAGGACTTTTCCTAGACTTTGTGTATTTCTTATTTATAATTAATTCCTTCAAAGGCACATCATCTATGTCAATGACCTGGTTAGCTAACTTTGGGTTGCTTCTTAGCTTGATTTTATATCATATCTTATTTTTTGGCCTTGTGTGCCTATTACATTGTTTGGGAATTTCAGGTTCTGGTTCATTTTCCCTTTCCTCTGTTATTGGCCTCTTGCCATTTAAGTATTCAAGTATATTTGTGTCTGCAAGGGTGTTTTCTGAGGGTAAATTAAAAATCCAGTGGATTCAATGTCAGCTTCTTGGCTTTTCAACGATGTAGGCTTTGACTTGTGAGACCAAGAAATCTTCCTTTTATAGACCTTTGGGGTTTTGGGGGAAGTTGAGGCAGATGGGGTTTCTGAGTTTTCAAACATGATGGGAGATCGAATAGGAACTTGAGCCTGAGTTTTCTTTATCCTCCAGATGGTTTGAGTTTTTCCTCTTTTCCCTCTGTCAGGTTGAGGCTTGAACCCTCCTGAGAAAATAAAATAATCCCAAGTTCTCTCAAGCTTTACCAACTGACTTTATATCAAAATCTTAATTAGTGCCTTGTGATAAATAAAATGTGAAGAGGGATTATTTATATCCCTGTATCTAGCAACCATGTGCTTGAGGCTCTCCAGCAAGTAGAAGTAGGGATTAATCCTAATTCTCCCATTTAAATGTTCTAGGAAGTAGAAATGATACAAATTGATTCTATTATAACAACCCTCACAAGTAAAATATTGTTGGAAAAACTGCAGGGAAACATACCATTTGTCTTGCATCCAGTCCTTTCGAACCCCAGCCTTCCAATTCTTTGCTTTGTGCTCTTATTTTAAGAAATAAGGAACGTTTATGCCTGCTATAATATGGCTATGAAAAACCCGATCTTTTTCCATGGGCAAAGTTGTGGCTTTGGAAACAGTGCGTTCTGTGACTTCAAATGCTAAGGCATCGACCTTTACATGACTCCCATAAAAACCTATTGCAAACGATTGAGCTACTAAATTGTGATAATCGGAACATCGATAGAAAAACTGACTCCACCCTACCTGTTGGAACAAGTGTAGGAGATTATGGTAGACATTCAATAGTTTCGTCTCTTTAGGCTCATTTCAATCTAGCATTCCTCCCTTTCTCATTCTGGTTTGAGACATCTACGGAATTTTCTTCTATGTTCCCGCAATAAAAATTGTTTCAATTGCCAAGTGGAAACTGGAGCAATTTATCAATAAAAATGTTTTTCTAGATATGAGGTGTAGAATACGGTGAACTCGCAAACATTTCAATTTAAACTTAACATCATCCTTGATTACGTTTTTTAATCATGATCAATAATTACATGAAATCAATTACATAGTACCTTTAATAAGTACATAAGGTAAGCACGATCAAATTTGTACTTTACCCTTTCGATCATAATAGAGAAACCTGCGATTAAAATACTAACACTGATGTTGTCAGCACAGTCATCGTTTTAAACATTAAAAAACATTTAATCACTGAAAATTGTCCTATCAGAGAAATGAGAAAAGAGTTTTATCCTCGTTGTGAGCGATATTTTCTTTCCAACCATATCGGGTCCTGAAACACTGCTAAGTGTATTAACTTGTTTATTACAACCTTAAATGTTGACAACACAACTATCAGCATTTTAAAAAAAATACAAAAATGAAACTTTTGATGTTGAGATTGCAACAAGATGATGAGCTTAGTGAAAAGAGTCGCCTTCACTAAGTGGGCCCGCAGGTTATTTTTGGCGCAAAGTCTATTTTTAGACTATGTATATATTTAGACATGTCGATCATATTCCATGAGTTGCAAGATACTATTTGTGGATGGTTGGTCAAGTTGGAAAAATAGATGGACTTATATTTTTAGACATATTGGGTGAAATCTATTTTTAGATTTCCAGTCTAAAAAATAGATATGTCGAATATTATTAGCTCTTAATAATATTTGGACTCTAAACATTGTCTTATTCTCTTGGAGCACTTCAATTAAGTGCACAGATGTGGCACAGGAGCTGACAGAAGGAATTACGCTATTCCTAAGGGTTAAGTGGAGCTATTGCATGAATACTTCAGTTAGAACTCATGTGACAGAGTTTGGTGGAGTTGTAGAAGTAGTTGGTGGAGTTGTGTTCAGTTTAACTCAGTTAGACATAGTTGAGCTAGTTGTATCTAGTCTAACTGATTGATACACTAGTGAGAGTGGTGTGAATTAATTATTAATTAATTCACTAAATATTAACTCATTAATCAATTGAAGAATACATCAGTTAACTACAGTGCATGGACAATTTCAGTGGAGACCAGTGGAGAGGTAGGTGAAAGAGCAGGTTGACTATCAGTTGTGACTATAGTGATGCATTGATTGCATCCAACATAGAGTAGAGTTGCCAATTAGGATTGTGTGAGAAAGGATGGACCAATTGGATTTCATTTAGAGCCATTCTTCAGCAGGGATTGCGCAGTAGAGGCAGGCTAGCAGGTGGCAGAGATCGGTGCAGGGATTTGCTAGATCAGGGCCTGATTAGTGTGTAGCGATTTTATTGTACTGAGAGCATGTGAGAAGCTTTGTATGAGGATTGTTACATGATCTATATGACATATATTATATACAGATAGTTGGGGTTTTTAGCTTCAGGCTTTCTCGTTAAAACACTGTGTTCATATGTGTGAATTTTTTTGGTTTCAATGTGTGCATGCAATTGATTTAATTTCCGCATATGATGATCAATAGTAGAAGAGATTTTGTATTTTGCATGAAGTTTAAATAGTGTGTGATCAGGAGAATCTTGGATATATAACGCATTAGTTATATAATTTCTACATGCAGGTTGACTATCAGTTGTGACTATAGTGATGCATTGATTGCATCCAACACTCAATGGAGATGCCAATGAGGATTGCATGAGAAAGGCTGGAGTAATTCGAACTCATTCAGAGCCATTCTTCAGCAGGGATTGCGCAGTAGAGGCAAGCTAGCAAGTGGCAAATATCGATGCATGGATTTGCAAGATTAGGCCTGATTAGTGTGTAGCGATTATATTGTATTGAGAGATTGATATGATCAGATTTGTATGAGGATTGTTACATGATCTCTATGACATATATTATATATAGATAGTTGGGGTTTTCAGCTTCAGGCTTTTCTGTTAAACAACTGTGTTAATGTATGTGAATTTTTTATTGTTTCATGTGTGCATGCAATTGATTTAATTTCCGCATATGATGATCAATAGTAGAAGAGATTATGTATTGTGCATGAAGTCAAATAGTGTGTGATTAGGAGAATATTGGAAGTATAACATATCATTTATATAATTTCTACATAGTATCAGAACTATATTGATCATTGGAGCAATTGCAAATTATTGAAGCAGTTGAGTTTTGTGCTGGTGGAATTCGAATTTGGAGCAGTGTTTTCTTGGTGTCAAAGTTGAGATGTCTTTCAACGGATTGCAATTGGAGTATGCCCTTTAGGGCAGCTCAAATTATATTTCATGGAAGGACAAGATGGAGGCAGTGATGGAGGATAATGGGTTGAAGGAGTTCATAGATGCAGAAATTCCAAAACCTGCTTCTAGCGATGTTACCGCACTTGATGCATGGCAAAAGAAGACAGCTAAATGTCGAAGGATTCTGTTGGAAGGTGTGAAGGATCACATAGTTTATAGCCTTCATGGTAAAGCTTCTCCATTCTTGATGTGGAAAGCTTTGACAGACTTTTTCCAAAGAAAGAGCGACCAGAGGAAGTTGGTGCTCAAGGATAAACTTAGGAAAATAAAAATGGAGAAATGAAACAGTATACCCTAGTACTCAATGGTGCCAAGTCTCAGTTGTAGGGATGAGCTGGGAAGTTTGGGGGTTACTGTAGATGAAGAGGACTTGGTGAGCTTGGCTCTCCTTGGGCTTCTGAACAGTTATCATTCCTACAAGGACTCTGTCAATGGTCGGGAGAAACTGCCAGGATGGGGGCGAATTTGGTCGGATCTTGTGCAGGAGGAGATAAGGTGGAGTACCAGGGATGGATCTTCATCGAAGAATGAAGATGAAGAAAATTTCGCTTTGGCTACCAAAGCAAGGAAAGGGAAGGGAAAGAAAAATCCTTCTCAATCCAGTGCGAAAGGAAAGAAGCAGGACATGTCCAAGGTGAAGTGCTTCATTGTCACCAACACAAACATTACGCCACTAATTGTCCACAGAAGAAGAAAAATATGCAGGCTGTTGGATCTACAGCTAGAGAGGCCTTAGCCTCGCAATTTGAGCTAGATTTTTCATTGATCGCATGCTTGGTCTCAAGTATGATGGGATCAGTGTGGTTTCTTGACAGTGGTGCGTCTTTCCATATGACCGAAGACAAATATTTGTTTGCTAATCTGGATTAGAAGGATCTTGGAGTGCACATCGAGATGGGCGATGATGGTAGATACAGTGCGACCGGTATTGGGACCATTTCCTTTGAGAGGGAGTCTGGTAAACCCTTCATATTAAAGGATGTCATGCATGTTCCAGGATTGAAGAAGAATCTGATCTCTGTGGCGATGTTGGAAGACAAAGGATATGATGTTGTCTTTAGCGAGGGAAAGGCTTTCCTGCGCAGTAAGGCAACTGGTGAAACCCGGAGGATAGGGGTTCAAGTTAAGAACCTTTATCAATTGCGGGTGTAGATGGTTGCGCAAAGAATGGCAGCAAAGCAGATGATTGGTGAGCCGGGGATGAGTGTTGTGCACTGTGATAGCCACTTCACCATGGAGCTTTGAAAATTTTGTAGCAGATTTCTACTGGGCTTCCCAAGGGTACACTTGCACAGTCAGATCAGTGCAAGGGATGTACTTTGGGAAAATTTGTGAAAGCCACCTTTCATGAGAAGGATAATCACGCCACGATGATCCTTGAGAGAATTCACACAGATGTGTGTGGACCTTTCTCAGTAGCTTCGACAGCAAAGCACAGGTATTATGTGATCTTTGTTGATGATTTTTCTCGTAAGTGTTGGATCTTCTTCATGAAAAAGAAGAGCGAGACATTCTCAAAGTTCTGTGAGTTCAAGGCACTGGTTGAGAAAGAGTCGAGGAAGCAGGTGAAGGCTCTTAGGAGCAATAATGGTGGTGAATTCTTCTCTGGCGAATTCAAAGACTTTTGCAGCGCAAAAGGAATTTGAAGAGAGCTCATAGCGCCTCATAACCCATAGCAGAATGGGGTCGCGGAGCGAAAGAACAGAACGATCGTGGGTGCTGCACGGGCGATGTTGCATGATCAGGGCCTTCCCATACACTTATGGGAGGAAGCTTGCAACACTATGGTTTATGTGCAACACCGTTGTCCTCATAGAGTACTTGGCATGAGTACACCCGAAGAGGCGTTTTCTGGTAAGAATCCTGCTATTTCTCATTTGAAGATTTTTGGCTCACCTGTTTACATTGATGTGACGAAGGATGCCAGGAAGAAGCTAGAGCCTACCACAGAGGTTGGGCTATTTGTGGGGTACATAGAAACACCCCACAACTATCGTGTGTATTTTCCAGACAGTCGAAAGACTGTTGTGCGACAGGATATCAAATTACATGAGGAGAAAGCCATGAAGTGTTCGCTTGAGAGGGAGCCACACTTGCATGCAGATGAGGAGCTATTAGTTCCTAAGGATGAGTCTCAGTATGTGGATCAGCCATAAGAGGAGGTTCATGGAGTGAAAGAAACCATTCATGCAGCGCCAAACATCAGAGGGCAGAAGCGCACTACAGAAGCTGAGCGACTGAATCTTGATGTAGAGAAGATTATAGGAGCACCTACATCACAGTGCAGACAGAGACAGTCACCTAACTGATATACTGGATACATGGCTCTGACGAGCAAGTGTATCGTGACAGAACCATCTTCTTTCGAGGAAGCTGTGGAGGACCCTGCATGGGTAGATGCCATGGTGGAAGAGTATGATTCAATTGTCAGAAACAGTGCATGGGAGATTGTCCCAAGGCCGGAAGGGAAATAAGTGGTAGGTTCGAGATGGATCTACAAAGTGAAGCAAGTAGCTGACGGGAGCGTCGAGAAGTACAAGGCAAGATTTGTTGCCCGGGGCTTCTCACAGATTGAGGGGATCGACTATGAAGAAACCTTTGCACCTGTCACAAGGTATTATTCCATACGGAGCATCCTTGCTCTCTCAGCGCAGATGGGTTGACACATTCATCAGATGGATGTGAAGATTGTGTTCCTCAACAGAGTCATTGAGGAGGAGGTGTACATAGAGCAGCCTGAAGGTTTTGAGATCTTCAGCAGCGAGTCGCATGTGTGCAGGCTCAAAAGAGCATTGTATGGGCTGAAACAAGCACCTCGTGCTTGGTACACACGGATAGACAGTTATTTCACTGTACTTGGATTCTCCAAGAGTGAGGAGGATCCGAACCTATACCAAATTGTGGTGGAGGGAAAGTTGTTGAGCATTGTACTTTATGTAGATGATTTGATTTTGACAGGTGATGAATAGTTGATACTCTCATGCAAGGCTGATCTTGCAAAGGAGTTTGAGATGAAGGACTTGGGCCTCCTTCATTATTTCCTGGGATTGGAATTTTGGCAGCGTAGTGATGAAATGTTTGTGTCTCAAGGCAAGTATGCCTGGGAGATACTGGGGAAATTCAACATGCAAGGTTGCAAGCCTATCGACACTTCCTCTTCCTGGTGATACATCAGCAGACGTAGTGGATGCCACTGTTTATCGAAATTTGGTTGGTTCGCTCATGTATCTAGTCAATGCACAATCAAACATATGCTATGCTATTAACCAGCTTTCACAAGCTATGGTTAAGCCTACCAAGCTATTTTTGAAGGCTGGGAAGCATGTATTGAGATATCTCAGAGGCACATCAGGATATGGATTATGGTACAGATAGTCAGATGAGGTGAAGCTGCATGGCTTCACAGATGCAAATTGGGCAGGGAGCCCAACGGACAGAAAGAGCATATCTGTAGGGATATTCAGTATCGGGTCTACAGTAATTTCTTGGTACAGCAGGAAACATAGATCTGTGGCACTCATTTCAGCGAAGGCCGAGTACATGGCAGCAAGTTTGGCTGCATGCGAGGCTATATGGATGAGGAAGATCCTGGTCGGGTTGTTTGGTTCACACTTAGAGCCTACTGTGATATATTTTGATAATCATAGTTGCATCAAAATCTTGGTCAATTCAGTATTTCATGATAGATCTAAACACATTGACATCTGGTATCATCATATCAAAGATTGTGTGTAGCGGAAGATCATGTTACTTTCATACATTCCTACGGAGGATCAAGATGCTGATATCTTGACGAAGGCGCTCACCAGGAGAAAATTAGAATACCATAGAGGCAGGATCAGGGTGGCAGATAATCCCTATCTTTCTAAGAGGGAGTGTTGAGATTGCAACAAGATGATGAACTTAGTGAAAACAGTCGCCTTCACTAAGTGGGCTCGCAGGCTATTTTTGGCACAAAGTCTATTTTTATACTATGTCTATTTTTAGACATGTCGATCATATTCTATGAGTTGTAGGATGCTATTTGTGGATGGTTGTTCAAGTTGGAAAAATATATGGACTTCTATTTTTAGACATATTGGGCAGAATCTGTTTTTAGATTGCTAGTCTAAAAAATAGATATGTCGAATATTATTAGCTCTTAATAATATTTGGACTCTAAACATTATCTTATTCTCTTGGAGCACTTCATTTAAGTGCACAGAAGTAGCACGGGAGCTGACAGAAGGAATTACACTATTCCTGAGGGTTAATTGGATCTATTGCATGGAGACTTCAGTTAGAACTCATGTGACAGATTTTGGTGGAGTTGTAGAAGTAGTTGGGGGAGTTGTGTTCAGTTTAACTCAGTTAGACACAGTTGAGCTAGTTGTATCTAGTCTAATTGATTGATACACTAGTGAGAGTGGTGTGAATTAATTAATAATTAATTCACTAAATATTAGCTCATTAATCAGCTGAAGAATACATCAGTTAACTACAGTGCATGGATAGTTTCAGTTGAGACTAGTGGAGAGGTAGGTGAAAGAGCAGGTTGACTATTAGTTGTGACTATAGTGATGCATTGATTGCATCCAACACTCAGTGGAGATGCCAATGAGGATTTTGTGAGCAAGGCTGGACCAATTCGATTTCATTCAGAGCCATTCTTTAGCAAGGATTGCGCAGTAGAGGCAGGCTAAAGGCTGGCAAAGATCGGTGCATGGATTTGCAAGATCGGGCTTGATTAGTGTGTAGCGATTGTATTGTACTGAGAGCTTGTGAGGAGCTTTGTATGAGGATTGTTACATGATCTCTATGACATATATTATATATGGATAGTTGGGGATTTTATCTTCAGGCTTTCCCGTTAAAACACTGTGTTCATATGTGTGAATTTTTATGGTTTCAATGTGTGCATGCAATTGATTTAATTTCCGCATATGATGATCAATAGTAGAAGAGATTCTGTATTGTGCATGAAGTTAAAATAGTGTGTGATCAGGAGAATCTTGGATGTATAATGCATTAGTTATATAATTTCTACATTTGATGATAACAGCTAGCTCCACGGGGATGTTTTCGATCAATGATGACAGCAAGAACTTTCCCATAGATCATTTGCCTCATCCATTGAAAAATTTAACTAAAAATAAAATGTTTGGAGAAATAATACCTCATCTTAAATACATGATTTTACAAAATCTGAACTTGAAACTAAAATACTACTACTTTTCTAAAAAGAAAACTTTATTCTTGATGAATATCAACAGGACCTCAGGGCCTTCAAATCCTTTTAGAAAATTCATCCACACCTGCAAGATACTTTGAAAACATATGGATATTTACAATGAAAATTTAAAATGATTCAGCTTTCATGAGAAATAATGTTTCAAAAACCGTCCATTAACTAGACCTCCAGGTAGATCTCCATCATGTGGGCCTTCTAAGATGAAACTGTTTTTCCCCTGGAATGTTGTGATTATTATGGTCCCTTCCAAAGGTTCTCAAATTTTCCATGATTTCCTTTATCCTCTATGTGTGCATCCCATTTTAAAACCAAGTCCTAGCTTTTGAAATCATCTTCTTTCGTTTTTCTGTCAAAAACTTTCTTGATATGATCTTCAACTTGTTGATATTTTTCATACACCCCTTCTTTGACCTCTTGTTCTTCAATTAGCTAATTTATTCTTTTCTGCAACTGATAGGGTTCTTCTCCCAACTCTTGAAAATATTTCATGATAGGTATCCCAATTGAAACTGGAAACAATGGATCAATACCATATACTAACTGAAAAGGGGGAGTATTGATTGACCTGTTGGTACTCACTATGTCTGCCCACAAGGCGAACTTGAGCTTTGTGTGACAAGCCTTTTTGTTGTCTTCTAACAATTTATTAATGATTCTAAATAAACCATTATTGAAATACTCTACAATTCCATTACCTTTGGGATAATAGGTTGTAGAATGGCTGAGTGTAATATGATAATCTTGACATAATTTCACTAATTTTCTAGACCTAAAACATTCTGCCTTATTTGTGATTATTTTTCTTGAACAACCAAATCTAGACAAGATGTTTTCTAAAATTTGAATCTCTACAAGGTCATTAGCTTGCCTGCTTAAAAGTGTCTCAATCCATTTTTTGAAATAATCAGTCCCTTTCATGATCCATTTATGTCGTGTTGATGATTCCATATGGACCTCACCTATGAAATTGAGACCCCGTTGCTAAAATGGTGCCTCTACAAAGATTGGTTTAAAGGGTAAGGACATTAGTTTTGATTTTCCCTCGAAAAACTGACATTTGTGACAAGCAGCTACCTATTTCTTAGTGCCAGAAAACAAAGTGGGCTAGTAAAATACAACCCTCATTATTTTATCTGTTGTGGTCTTCCAATAATGATGCCCCCCACATGCTCCTTCATGAAACTCCTTACTTATCTTTTTATCTTTCTCTTCTAACAGGCAGTTCATCAAAATCCTTTGAGGATCTTTCCAGTATAGATGACCATCCAAAAGACAATATTTGACAAAATTTAATATTAAATACCTAACTTGTGTTTTATCTATCCCTGGTGGTACTTTTAAATTCTGTAAAATATAAATAATTTCAGCATACCACAGATTTTCATTTAAACCATATTTAGCTCTAATTATTGGCTCTTTATATGACAGATCTAATAATTCAAAAATAGAAATTATACCAACAGTATCATGGTTTGTTTCAGTCATTACCAAGACTTTGTCCTTTAATCAACTTGGTTGGTTTAATTTCCAAGTCGAACTCTAGAATTTTGGCAATCCACATTCGTCTTCGGCCATCACTGTCAGGTTGTACTAAAATAATTTTAATTGCAACATCTGGTACATATGTAATGATATGAGAATGTAAAATAAAAAATCTAAAATATTTAAGAGCTTTGATCAAAGAATATACATGTTTGTCTAAAATATTGTATTTTAGTTCAAAATCCTCAACGCTCTGCTAAAAAAGGAGATAAGTTGTTCTTGACCTGCCTCATTGCTTTGAAGTGATACACCGGAAATAGTGTGTTCAGAGGAAAAAGAAAATATCATGAAATATTTTGAAAAATTCGGACTGACGAGTACAAGTGCTTGACTCAGGTCTCTCTTGATATTGCTGAAAGAATTTTTTTCTTTCTCAGTCCATTTTATGTAGCTACCTTTCTTAAGCATTCTTGTTATTAGCTTTAAATTTCTACAAAATTCAAAATGAAACGATGCAGAAAATTCACTTTACCTAAGAAATATTGTACTGATTTCTTGTTCCTTGGCTACTCAATTTGTTGAATTGTTGTCAATCTGCTAGAGTCTATTTTGATATTGTCCTTTGACACTATATGTCCCAATAGTTTTCCCTCTCTCATGGCGAAATGGGATTTCCTTTGATTAAGAGAGACTCCAAACTTTTTGCATTTGTTAAAGACCTTCCTAAGGTGTTTTAGGTGTATTGTTTCTACATTTGAAAAGATGGTGATATCATCTAGATAAATCACCACAAATTTATCTCTTTCTTCGAAAAATGTGATGTCCATGGTGCGTTAAAAAGTATCTATCGTGTTCATAAGTCCAAATAGAATTTTAGAATACATGAATGTACCCCAAGGCATATTGATTGTGGTCTTCTCCTGATCCTTTGGGTCTACCAGGATTTGATTATATCCAGAAAAACCAACATAGAAATCCTCTCTCCACCCACCAACTTCGGCAGAGTGTGATCAATCTTTGACAAAGGGTAGTTTTCATTCAATGAGACCTTGTTTAAATTTTGGAAATCTACACAAAGTCGAATTTCACCGCTTTTCTTCCTCACTGACAGTAGGTTATCTACCCAATTATAAAACCTAAGAGGAATGTTAATTTTTGCATCCAACAACCTTTTTACTTCTTTCTCAATCATGGGAATCAACTTAGTATTTGTCCTCCTTAGCTTTTGTTTGAATGGTTTATCATATTCTTTCAGGGGTATGGTATGCTCGATAATGGACTGTTCATAAATCTTCAAATCTTCATACCTTCAGGTGAATACATCAGCAAATTCCTTATATGCATACTATATTTTATGTTCTTCCTTCAAAGTAGTGGAAACTATGACTATTTTTTGCTCACTTTTGGTGCCCAAGTTATAATATTCCATCTCTCCTTCACTTGGCAGAATTCTTGGCTTCATAGCAACATCATTAGAATCGAACAACCTTACTAAAGGTACTAGACCTCTACGGATAAAATTATTAGAAAGGTGAATGATCTCCTATCCTGCTACAACATTCAAAAAGCTTGTTTCTTCAAGATTATTTTCTGAAATTTCCTCTCCATGTTTTTCTATTGGGGTGCTGAGAAATTCATTTGTTCTCTCCATAAATATTTTGATCTATTAATCATCTTCAAAAACCTGCCAATGGTTTGTATTATCGGGAATTGAAGGTTTGTATTTAATATTTATTTCTGAATTTTCAAATGAATACAACAGAACTCTAAATGTGCTAGCAGATTTAGTTAGGGCGTCTGCAATCCCATTATTCTCCCTTTGTATCAATAAGACTTCATGCTCAGAAAATAAATTCAAAAACAGATCCCAGATCTTATTTCGGCAAGCCCTCATTCTTGTATGCTTAGTTTGAAAAACAAAATTAACTTGATTCACAGCTAGTTCCAAATATCCAAAGATGTGAATTTTTTGTGCTTTCTTCTCTCATAATATATTTAATCCAATAATAAGAGCTTTATACTCTACTACATTGCTTTTTCAATCAAACTAAATTTTAAAAGAATGAAATTGAGCTACAAAATCAGGTGGAACAATCCATACACTTGTTCCTGAACCCTTCAAAATACAAATTCCATAATTATCCGGAAAAAATATGACTATGTTCTTACTGAGAACCAGTTTCATTTGTTGTTGATGTTTCACCCTCAAAACAGTCATCATTGAAAAATATTTGTGACCCTAGCTCTATATCCACTACATATATTGGATGGTTATTTGGTTACATTCTTATACTCGCCTTATAAGCCATTTGAACTTCCAGGTACTATCTCTTCATTTTTTCAAACAATGGTATAGAGGTGTAGTACATGTCTATCTGTAAAGTTCCTCTCAATCCCACTTCCCAAGATCGAGATAACAACATGCCAAATAAGGAAGGGATGTTAGCTACTACTATATCCATCAAAACACTTTTGGCGGGAATTTGACCTAGAGTAGCAACTAAATCATTTAATCATCCCTAGGCATTTTAATTTTCTTGAATCAAGGAGAAAAAATCCTTATAGGGTCTGGTAATTTGGAGTCATGTATGTTCCATGATTGATTCGAGCATGATATTATATGAGGCTCAGAATCTAACATGGCATTGTGAAGGATCGAGTCATGCACATTTAGGCTTACATAAAACGGGGATACTTCATCGTTTACACTGGTGATGTGTGGACTAGATACAAATTATGGGGAATCATCATCCAAGTTCAAGGAGTCTTGGGAGATTATATTGAGCTGACCATATTATGAACTTTTAATCATAGTATAAATCCTTTTCCTATGTTGTTCATTTCATAAAAGCTCAGCAAAAGGAATGGAAATTTGTAACTTATTGATTTTGGATTCTAGATTGAAAAATTATGATGTTTTATCAGCGTCTTTTGTGTCCTTCCTTGGTTCCTTCGAATTCCCCTTATTTGGCTCCTCTAGTTTGTCCTTCTTCGGCTCCTTTAGTCTTTTTAGGATCTCTTTTCTTGGCTCAACTTGTTGTTTGGTTATTGTTTTCATTGGTGGAGCTTTAATGGGAACATTCCGGCCTCTAAGAATATATTGTCTTTGAAAATATTCCACCACATTATTGTATCCTTGCTGATATTGAATTGAATCACAGAGATGTGTGTTGTTCTTTACTCCCGGCATCCAACAGACTGATCATGTTCTTATTTGGTGGTAAAAAATTCAATTATTTGTCATCCACGCATCCAATCTGTTGATCTTATTCGTCATTGATATCTTCATCAGAAAATGCTTATGGAAATGGAGGTTGAATAGTGGGTTTTCTTTTGTCAGGAGCTTTCTACTCTCTAGGTAGATTTTGAGCACCCTGAGGTCTCATGAAATTTGTATTTTAGACTTGAGGTTGATTCTCGCCTCGAGGAGGAGTCAATTTATCCACCATATTCTTCATACTTTTCAACATTACATCATATTTTAAATCAAGGGATGAGGATGAATCTTCTTTGAAACCTACCCATCTTTTAGCTTTCATTTTTGCCTTCTTTGCCAACAAATTGGGTTCTAATCCAATTTCATTTCTCTGCATTTTTTATAGAGTAATGGGGTTCCTTTCTCTTAGCTGATAAGAAAACTCAGCATCAAAAAAATCAAGAAAATGTAATAATACTATACCAGGAGGAGGCTTAACTTTAGCTGGAATAGAATTATAAATTTTATTGAATCTGAATGTGAATTCTAATACAAATTCCTCTAGGTTCCTCTTGAGTGCATTATACTCGGCTAAGATATGTAAGGGGTTTTTCTTGATATCCCATCTAGAAAGAAAATTATGTTCGAACTATTGAAAATTATTAATACTGGCTATGGGTAAAGATCTGAACCATTTCTTTAATTCACCTGATAGAATTTGTGCAAACATTCTGAGCTTTATATCTGCGTGTTCAACTTCCTCCATATCTATGAAATCGTTGAGATTGTCTACATGTTGTTGAGTTGTATAATACCTTGTACCATCAAGTTGAATAAGGCATTGTCCATAGTTTGCAGGAAGATCATGCAACGGACCTTGATGGTTCAAAGGAGCATATCTAGCAGCAATTATGCTAGGTGTAGTTACAATAGGATTTTGGAATGCAGGTGTACATGGAAACAAAGGCTTTTTAACATAATTTGATAACCCAAGACTATGAGATTTGGTAGAATATGGAGGTGTATTTGTAACTGCAAATACTAGAATATAATATGGAAAAGTCACATATCTAGTATAATATTCCTAAATTATCATGCATGCTAATAGGAATATTGATTTTTGGTTTTTGCACTTAGTAGTTGAATAAATGGGGAAGAGACCCATACTTAACTTAAATCAGCATAAAAATCCTCTTGGTATGAAAGGGGATCATTCTAGTAGCTGCATTTCACACCCTCATGTGTGAACAAGGACTTTTGCATGTGGACAAATTCAAGTTTGACCAAGTCAACAAAATTCATGAAGAGGAGTGGATCACCAATGTAAATAGCTCAATGTGAACAAGGATCAGCTTAGACAAACATATGAGAGTTTGATTCAAGATACTTGGGTGTGAAAAGGGATGAAGCAGGTTGAAGAGGTCAACTTTGACCAAATCAAACAGCGTTGTTATGGGAGAGTGGCCTTAATGGAGATACAACGTAGTTTTGGAGGGAGATTGATCATGTGCATGTGGAAACCCTAATGGGTGGGATGCAAGGTGAGGAGGCTCACAAATATTATAAGGAAGAGAATGGAAGCCATTTGAGGGGAGCTTTATGATTATTTATTTTATGGTATGCATGACTACTGAGCATTCTTCAGCTGTTGAGTTGAGGTTGCAGTGTTGTTTAGCACAAGGCATTCCTACTTAGGGATTCCTTCTCCTACCTTGAGATGCCTCTTGGAGGAGAATTGTACTTCAGTTTTCCACACTCAAGCCTGAGGCCAAGAATCCTCCTTCAGCTAGCGTTATTCTACAGAGTATAATGTTGTGTTGCAGGGTGTTGCAGTGTAAGGTCCACAACAACTCTTCCCCGGCTTGTTTTTCAGAGGAGGAAGCATTACTCTCTTTGCGAGATCAATGAGGAATATTTATGAGCATATTTTTCATCTTGGCACTTGGCCAAAGCATTCTCCATCACCTATAGCGTAGACCCTTGCAGGAACTGCGTCATTTTTCTCAGTGTTGTAGCAGCAGGGTCAAGACCCTTGTTTGTGAGCTTGTTCCCTGGAGAAAGGGCCAACCCTTCTCCCAGAAGGCTTGTATAGGGAATCTTCTTCTATTATTGTATATTTTAGCTAGATGTGTTCAGAGCTACAATAACTACTTTTTTTAGATACAGATCTACAGATCTATCATTTTACACTTGTATTTTCATGGAGCCCTTGCCGGGTTATTCTCATTTTGTATAAAAAGGAAAAGATCTCCATTTTTCTCAGCCATTGGATGATTGTAAACTCAAGATCTAATATTTCTCATTTATTTTTGCATAAACCCTCATTAAAATAATGTTGTTACATGCTTCAGTATTTTTTGTTAGCAAAAGTCATGGGGTTTGGGCTTATTTGAGTTGTATTGACTTGGGGAGACCTGTTTAGCTTGGCTAGAGAGATTTGTTTTTTCTCCAATTCTGGATGTGAGATGTATAATGCATATTCTAAGGGATATAAGTCCCATTTCTCACATTTATAGCATAATTTACTGAAGACAACCTTTTTATGGCCCTATTTGCTGCATTTCCCCAACTTTTGGGATCATGAAAGGTGTAATAAGTTGATGTTGTAACACTAATTGATGGCTTGGTGTTTCTTAGCACATTTTATGAGTTGATGCTCACTATTTTACATATTTTCTTGGAAACAACGGTTTCATTGCATGCATTGTTGAGTTTCCCCATTTGGGAATATTACAGTGGTATCGGAGCATAATATTAGCTCAGCCTATGAGTTTCAGCCATTATTCTATCAGAATAATAAGAAGACAGAGAGAAGGAGCAAATATCAGAATGATGGAGAGAATGATATTACTCTCATCACTTTTTGGATCTAGAAAGAACCTCTCTAAGGAGGTTAAACAGAAGAAAGAGGAAAGATGCAATGAAACTCCTAGAGGGTTTCAAGAAGAATAAAGTTGCAGTGAGACCTCTAGAAGGTTTCAAGAGGAGGAAGACCCATGCACTTCCTATTCTCATAGAGAAAACAAGAAGCATGAAGAACACTTGGAACATGAGGTCCTAAGTGGGTACCTGGAAAAATACAAATGTCAACCTAGAGCTTTCAAAAAGACTCTAGCTCTTCCTCAGTTTATCCAACTAGAAGAAGAGAGGAGACCCTACAACAATAGAATGATAAGGGGAAATAGATTTCTATTGTCTACTTTTGATGGATCACCCACATGCATAGCAAAAGCTTGGGTGATGAAGCTAGAAGCAGTCTTCCTACTACATCTAGTAGTAGAGAGGGAGGTTGTTGAGATCTCAGTGCTGCACCTGGAGGGTAAGGCAAACACTTGGTGGTTCAGCCATGGAAGTCATGCAAGAGTGTCTACTTTTGCAGATTTCGCTCAAAGGGTGACCAAGAGATTTGATAGAGAGAAATCAGAGAAGGAGGAACCCTCACCACCACTTGAGGAGTCCTGTACCAGCGTTGTCACAATCATGGAGGAGAAACCATCTATTGCAGCAGTTGAAGGCACCATCACAATGGAGGAAGGAACTATTGCAGCCTTGCAAGATGTTCCTAAGTTCCACCAAGGTATACATGAATTTCCATTTTCTATCATTTCAGAAAATCTTGCGGGAAGCCTTGGAAATATGTCTTTACATGATCAAGGATCAAAACACATTGTTGATTTGGAGCAACAAGCTTGCACTGTGATGTACAGCTTTGGTTTGATCAAAGAAGGGGTAAACAATCATCCCAATGCACCCTTATTGAATTGCATGCAACATTTGGGGTTGGGGTGTAAAATTTTGGAGGACATGATGAACATTGTACCACTTTATGATGATGTTTTACCTTCAACACACTTGGATCCTTATGGATTCAAGATGATCAATGATGTGAGATTTTTCTAGGAGATCTCCAAGGAGTTGCATTTCAACATCCCATGAAATGCAAGGAGAAGAATCTAATTTGGGAGAATGGTAGTCTTCATTGGAAGGATACCAAGGTAGAGCATGATGGGAGGCATCCCCATATGGATGAATGGAAATGGATGGAGAGCAAGAGGTTGGTGAGCCACTTGCAAATATACGACACAGGGCAGAAAGAGGCAAGGCTGCATTCGCTAATCTTGAGAGATTTTGGCCATCATGTGACATAACCTTTGTCAAAAGGTAGGTTGAAGATTGATGCATTGCATGGCACCCATATGATATGGAAGCAGAAGATTTGTTTGTATGGGATATCATACAAGACAACCATCATGATATTACTCTATGGCTTGTATGAGGGAGAGATAAGGGAGCAGAAAGAGTCATTGTTGCTATGGTTTCTCTTGGGAGAGTATGGGCAGAATCTTTCCCATACTTATCATGATATTTCCAAAGGGGGGGATGGCACATTCAAAGTGAAAAGAGGCTACCCTTCAGCATTGGAGGACAAGGAGAGGCTTCCACATAGGAAGAAGATCTTCTCATATGGTAGCATGATGGTGGATGGCTTTGGCATGAGGAATGTCAAAGAGAGGAGTCATGGAGTGACAAGAGCCTTATCACTAAGGCCAACAGCATTGTCACTTGGGAGTATGTTTCTATTGATGGAGTGTTCCAAGGGGAGTATGCATCCTTTGTTTTTTCAGATTTTTATGAGAATATTCTCATGGGAGGACTCATCCATGGACCTCACTTTCATATTACTCACTATGCATGGTAAGAAATACATATATGTACTTATTGATTGTTCCATTGAGTATTTTTATCTTCTCACCATCTATGGACAATTCATTGCTCCACATGAGAGCATGATTATTCTTGGGTTTCATGGTCACTTTAGGGCCAACCTTTATAATGTTGATAACCCATCTCTACATAAATTTGGGAAAGTGTATTGTTGTTTTAATTGTGCTCAGTTGATATATATTGCTGATTACTACCACATAGTAAATGAGCAAACATGCACAACTAGTAATCCATTGAGAGACAACTTGCCACATGATATTCTCAATTAGCAGTTGGGAAGATTATGTTGTATCCACTTGAAAAACCATTGGTATCATCCAAACTTGGACATAACCTTCAGCAATTTTCTGATTTGGATTCCAAATGGTGATGAGGTGCCATTCATTTTTTATGGAATGGTTTGGGCTAGCATGTTTCATGACATTAGAGAGAGGATCTTTGGAGATCCAACGTTCTTCTTGCCACTTGAGGGCAACCCTTTTGCAGCCCCAAATCAACATATTCTCTACACTTATCATGAGTGGAGATAAAGACAGCATGGGGTAGGCCATCTTTCCTACCATTCTCTGTAGAAATTTGAATAATAGCTAAATTATTCACCGAGATTATCATGATTACACACTATTTAAGCTTCATGCATAATACATAACCTCTTCTACAATTGATCATCAATATGCGGAAAATAGAAGCAGTCGTATGCGCACATTAAAACATAATCAAGCACACATATCAACACAGTATGTAATGGGGAAAGCAATAGCTGAAAACCCCCAACTATCTGTATATTATAATGATAGAGAACATGTAACAATACATAGCACAAAGCTCTCACAGCTCTCAGCACTATCTCACATGCTACACACAAACTAGCTCAGATATAGAACAAGTCACAAGTTCAAATCTTCTCCACAAGTCTGCCTGCCTCTACTGCGCAATCCAAGATGTGAATGAATGAGATCCAAGTTCGAATCCCCTAGCTTGTACTGCGCAATCCTCATTGGCAATCTCCATCAATGTGTGTGCAAATCTCATGCACAAGTATAGTCACAACTGATAGCCACACTCACCCTTTCACCCACCTCTAACACTGGTCTCCACTGAACTGTCCATGCATTGCAGTTAACTGATGTGTTATTTAGTTGATTTATGAGTTAATAAGTAGTGAATTAATTAATAATTAATTCACACCACTCATCACTAGTGTATTTTTCAGTTAGACTAAATACAACTAGTTCAACTAAGTTAAACCGAACACAACTCCACCAACTGTCTCATCAACTCCACCAAACTCTGCCAAATGAGTTCTAACTGAAGTCAACCATGCAATAGCTCAACTAACCCTTAGGAAAAGCGTATTTCCTTCTGTCAGCTGCATGTGCCACATCCAAGCATCAAACTGAAGTGCTCCAAGAGGATAAGATAATATTTATAGTCTAAATATTATTAAGGGTTAATAATATTTGACTGTTCTATTTTTAGCTCGACAGTCTAAAAATAGAAACCGCCCAATGTCTAAAAATAGAGGTCCATCTATTTTTACCAACTCGACCAATCATCCATAAATAGCATCCTGCAACTCATAGACCATGATCCATATGTCTAAAAAATAGACATAGTCTAAAAATAGACTTTGCGCCAAAAATAGCCTGCGGGCCCACTTAGTGAAGGCGACTTCATTTCACAAAGCTCCATCATCTTGTTGCATTTTCAACACTCCCTCTCAACAAGATATGGATTATCTGCAACCCCTATCCTGCCTCTGTGGTATTCGAATTTTCTCCTAGTGAGCGCCTTCGTCAATATGTCAGCATCCTGATCCTCCGTGGGAATGTATGGAAGTAACATGATTCTCCGCTGCACACAATCTCTGATATGATGGTACCTGATGTCGATGTGTTTGGATCTATCATGAAATACTGGATTAGCCGAGAGTTTAATGCAACTCTGGTTATCACAATAAATCACAGTAGGCTCCAAGTGTGACCCGAACAACCCGACCAGGATCTTCCTCATCCATATGGCCTCGCTTGCAGCCAAGCTTGCTGCCATATACTCAGCCTCTGCTGAACTGAGTGCCACGGATCTCTGCTTCCTGTTGTACCAAGAAACTGCTGTCGACCCGATACTTAAGATCCCTCTAGATGTGCTCTTTCTGTCCGTTGGGCTCCCTGCCCAATTTGCATCCGTGAATCCACATAGCTTCACCTCATCCTCCTGCATGTACCACAAGCCATATCCCGATGTGCCTCTAAGATAACGCAATACATGCTTGCCTGCCTTCCAGAAGAGCTTGGTAGGCTTAACCATAGCTTGCGAAAGTTGGTTAACTGCATAGCATATATCGGGTCGTGTATTGACCAGATACATAAGCGACCCCACCAACTGTCGATAAACAGTGGCATCCACTACCTCTGCTGAAGTAGCATCCTCCTTCCTCCAACCTCCAGGAAGAGGAGTATCAACAGGCTTGCGACCATGCATGTTGAACTTTTCCAGTATCTCCTGGGCATACTTACCCTGAGAAACAAACAATCCATCATTGCGCTGCCAAATTTCCAATCCCAGGAAATAATGAAAGAGGCCCAAGTCCTTCATCTCAAACTCTCTTGCAAGATCCTCCTTGCATGAAAGTATCAACGGCTCATCACCTGTCAAAATCAAATCATCTACATAAAGTACAATGATCAGCAACTTACCCTCCACCACAATCTAGTATAGGTTCGGATCCGCCTCACTCTTGGAGAATCCAAGTCCGGTGAAATAACTGTCAATCCGTGTGTACCAAGCACGAGGTGCTTGTTTCAACCCATACAGTGCTCTCTTGAGTCTGCACACATGTGACTCACTGCTGAAGATCTCAAAACCTTCGAGCTACTCTATGTACACCTCCTCCTCAATGACTCCGTTGAGGAACGTAGTCTTCACATCCATCTGATGGATGTGCCACCCCATCTGCGCTAAGAGAGCTAGGATCGTCCGTATGGAAGAGTACCTTGTGACAGGTGCAAAGGTCTCCTCATAATCGATCCCCTCGATCTGCGAGAAGCCTCGGGCAACAAATCTTGCCTTTTACTTCTCCACACTCCCGTCAGCCGCCTGCTTCACTTTGTAGATCCATCGCGAACCCACCACTGATTTCCCCTCCGGTCTTGGGACAATCTCCCATGCACCGTTTCTGACAATCGAATCATACTCTTCCACCATGGCATCTACCCATGCGGGGTCCTCCACAGCTTCCTCGAAAGGGAATTAAAACAATCACGACACATTTTCTCACAAGAGCCATGTATCAGGTGTGCCGTCCGTTATTTGTCTGTCTGTATTTGTCTTGTAGGTGGTCCTACAACCTTTCTCCGCATCTTGAGCCGGTCGCTCGGCTTAGCGGGTGTGCTTCGCCCTCGATGGTTGGTCTTGCATGAGTGGTCTCTTCCTCCATGAACTTCCTCTTGTGGCTGGTCCACATCCGCAAGCTCCATCCACATCCGTAAGCTCATCCTTAGGAACTAATAGCTCCTCATCTGCATGCAAGTGTGGCTCCCTCTCAAGTGAACACTTCATGGCTTTCTCCTCCTGAAATTTGATATCTCGTCGCACAACAATCTTGCGACTGTCTGGCAAATACACACGATAGTTGTGGGGTGTATCAGTGTACCCCACAAATATCCCAACCTCTGTGGTTGGATCCAGCTTCTTCCTGGCTTCCTTCATCACATGCATGTAGACAGGTGAACCAAAAATCCTCAAATGGGAAATATCAGGCCTCTTACCAGAAAACGCCTCCTTCGGTGTACTCATGCTAAGTATCTTGTGAGGACAACGGTTCTACACATATACTGTAGTATTGCATGCCTCTGCCCACAAGTGAAGGGGTAGGCCCTGATCATGCAACATCATTCGTGCAGCACCCATGATCGTTCTGTTCTTCCGCTCAGCAACCCCGTTCTGCTGTGGGTTATGAGGTGCAATGAGAGCTCTCTAAATTCCTTCTACACTGCAAAAATCCTTGAATTCAGCAGAGATGAATTCACCACCATTGTCGCTCCTAAGAGCCTTCACATGCTTCCCTGATTCCTTCTCAACCAGCGCCTTGAACTCACAGAACTTTGAGTGTGTCTCGCTCTTCTTCTGCATGAAGAAGATCCAGCACTTCCGAGAAAAATCATCAACAAAGATCACATAGTACTTGTGCTTTGATGTCGAAGCTACTGAGAAAGGTCCACACACGTCTGTGTGAATACTCTCAAGGATCGTCGTGGCGCCACTATCCTTCTCGTGAAAGGTGGCTTTCACAAATTTTCCCAAGGTACACCCCTTGCACTGATTTGACTGCGCAAGAGTGCCCTTAGGAAGCCCAATAGAAATCTGCTGCAGTATCTTCAAAGCTCCATGGTGAAGGTGGCCCAATCTCCAATGCCACAGCTCGCCGTCATCCCGGCTCACCACTCCTTCCGCCTTGCATGCCATTGCTGCGCAGCCATCTACTTGCAACTGATAAAGGTTCTTGACTCGAACCCCTATCTTCCAGGTTTCTCCAGTTGTCTTACTGCGCAGGAAATCCTTTCCTTCGCTGAAGACAACATCGTACCCCTTGTCTTCTAACATCGCCACAAAGATCAGATTCTTCTTCAATCCTGGAACATGCATCACTTCCTTCAATACGAAGGGTTTACCAGACTCCCTCTCACAGGAAATGGTACCGATACCGGTCGCACTATATCTACCATCATCGCCCATCTCGATGTGCACTCCAAGATCTTTCTCATCCAGATCTGAAAACAAATCTCGATCTCCAGTCATGTGAAACCAAGAACCATACTGATCCCATCACACTTGAGACCAAGCATGTGATCAGCAAAAAATCTAGCTCAAATTGCGAGGCTAAGGCCTCTCCCGCTGCAGATCCGGCAGCCTGCTTATTTTTCTTCTTCTGCGGACAATTTGTGGCATAATGTCTGTGTTGGTGACAGTGAAAACACTTCACCTTGGACATGTCTTGATTCTTGCCTTTCGCACCAGACTGAGAAGCTTTCTTGCTCTTCCCCTTCTTTGCTTTGGCAGCCAAAGCGCAATTTTCTTCATCAGATGCCTTTGATGAAGATCCTCTCTGGTACTCTGCCTTATCTCCTCTTGCACGAGATCCGACCAAAGTCGCTCCCATCCTGGAAATTTCTCCCGACCATTGACAGAATCCTGATAGGCATGCCAACTCTTCGGAAGACCAAGGAGAGCCAAGCTCACCAATTCCTCATCATCAACAGTCACCCCCACACTTCCCATCTCATCCCTGCATTGGATGAACTTCGTGAGGTACTTGGGCATATTGTCGCCTTTCTCCATCTTTATGTGTCTGATTTTATCCTTGAGCGCCAACTTCCTCTGGTCGCTCTTGCTTTGGAATAAATCTGTCAACGCTTTCCACATCAAGTATGGAGAAGCTTTTCCATGCATGCTGGATACAATGTGATCCTTCACGCCCTCCAACAGAATCCTTCGACATTTTGCCATCTTCTTTTGCCAAGCCTCAACTTGAGCAGCATCAGTAGGCTTTGGGACCTCAGTCTCTATGAACTCCTTCAGCCCGTTATCATCCAACACCACCTCCATCTTGTCCATCCATGCAACATAATTCGAACTGCCCTCAAGGGCATACTCCAGTCGCAATTCGTTGAAAGACATTTCAATTCTAGCACCTAGAAAACTGCTGCAAATTTCGAATTCCAAATTCTGCTGCAAATTCGAATTCCAAGCTCTAAACTCAGCTGCTTCTGGATGCAGCAAAGAACCAGTGCCTCTTACAGATAAGCCTTTCAAAAAGTTTCACACAGATCATACCTTTCACAGAAAGGATGGATCCAAAGGCTACCTGGCCCGCTTACAGACTCTGTCTACCGAAATAAATTATAATCACTGTAATAGATCCGATGATCAATTCTCGCTCTGATACCATGTATAAATTTGAGTAATTTTCTGAATTATTCACCGATATTATCCTGATTACACACTATTTAAGCTTCATGCATAATATATAACCTCTTCTACAATTGATCAGCAATATGCGGAAATAGAAACAGTCGCATGCGCACATAAACACAATAGTCAAGCACACATATCAACTTGAAGTATGTAAACAGAGGAAAAATAGTGAAAACCCCCAAATATATGTATATTATAATGATAGAGAACATGTAACAATACATAGCACAAAGCTCTCACAGCTCTAAAGCCACTATCTCACATGCTACACCTAAACTTAACAAATCATAAGAATAAATTACAGAAGTTTCACAAGTTCAAATCTTCTCCACAAGTCTGCCTGCCTCTACTGCGCAATCCAAGATGAGTAATGAATGAGATCCAAGTTCGAATCCCCTAGATTGTACTGCGCAATCCTCATTGGAAATCTCCATCAATGTGTGTGAAAATCTCATGCACATCCATGGTCACAACTGATAGTCAACCACACCCTTTAACCCACCTCTAACACTGGTCTCCACTGAATTGTCCATGCATTGCAGTTAACTGATGTGTTCTTTAGTTGATTTATGAGTTAATAATTAGTGAATTAATTAATAATTAATTCACACCACTCATCACTAGTGTATTTGTCAGTTAGACTAAATGCAACTAGTTCAACTAAGTTAAACCGAACACAACTCCACCAACTGTCTCATCAACTCCACCAAACTCTGCCACATGAGTTCTAACTGAAGTCAACCATGCAATAGCTCAACTAACCCTTAGGAATAGTGTAATTCCTTCTGTCAGCTGCATGTGCCACATCCAAGCATCAAACTGAAGTGCTCCAAGAGGATAAGATAATGTTTATAGTCTAAATATTATTAAGGGTTAATAATATTTGACTGTTCTATTTTTAGCCCGGCAGTCTAAAAATAGAAAACACCCAATGTCTAAAAATAGAGGTCCATCTATTTTTTACCAACTCGACCAATCATCCACAAATAATCTTTACACAACTCTGACCATGATCACCATGTCTAAAAAATAGACATAGTCTAAAAATAGACTTTGCGCCAAAATAGCCTGCGGGCCCACTTAGTGAAGGTGACTTCATTTACTAAGCTCCATCATCTTGTTGCATTTTCAACATTCTTAGCTATTCATCCCACCTACATTTCACGAGCCAAAGGTGGAGGATATTTTTCATGAGTTACCATTCTGGAGGGTGGCTCATTTTGTATGGATGATAGCTTGGGGGTGGAGGTTTCACATGGGAATGATAGTTCCCAATGCATTTCAGACTCCATGCCTTGAGAGGACCTCTAGAAAACACCTAGTTGCCTCCTTGATTACTTCCCTTTTTCATTATGATGGTCATTTGGTATCTTCACCAAACACTAGCTTGTATGCTTAGGAGAGGCACTATGGAGATTCATTGTTGAGATAGCATCATATTCCTTGGAGGAGTTCATCATATGAGGATGCTACAGGAGGAGAGGAAAATCTTTAGTTTTATCCTTGCAATTTCTTGGGGACAAGAAACACTTGGGAGGGGAGGACAGTATATATTCCTAAATTAGCATGCATGCTAATAGGAATATTGATTTTTGGTTTTTGCAATTAGTAGTTGAATAAATGGGGAAAGAGACCCATACTTAACTTAAATCAGCATAAAAACCCTCTTGGTATGAAATGGGATCATTCTAGTAGCTGGATTTCACACCCTCATGTGTGAATAAGGACTTTTGCATGTGGCCAAAGTCAAGTTTGACCAAGTCAACGGCATTCATGAAGAGGAGTGGATCATCAATGTAAATAGCTCAATGTGAACAAGGATCAGCTTAGAAAAACATATGAGAGCTGGATTGAAGACACTTGGGTGTGAAAAGGGATGAAGCAGGTTGAAGAGGTCAACTTTGACCAAATCAAACAGCGTTGTTATGGGAGAGTGGCTTTAATGGAGATACAACACAGTTTTGGAGGGAGATTGATCATGTGAATGTGGAAACCCTAATGGGTGGGACCCAAGGTGAGGAGGCTCACAAAGCTTATAAGGAAGAGAATGGAAGCCATTTTAGGCGAGCTTGATGATTATTGATTTTATGATCTGCATGACTATTGAGCATTCTTCAGCTGTTGAGTTGAGGTTGCAGTGTTGTTTAGCACAAGGCATTCCTGCTTAGGCATTACTTCTCCTACCTTGAGAGGCCTCTTGGAGGAGCATTGTACTTCATTTTTCCACACTCAGGCTTGATTCCAAGAATCCTCCTTCAGCTACAACTTTATTTCTATAGAGTATAATGTTGTGTTGCAGGGTGTTGCAGTGGAAGGTCCACAACACCTCTTCCCCAGCTTGTTTTTCAGAGGAGGAAGCATTAATCTCTTTAGGAGATCAATGAGGAAGATTTCTGAGCATATTTTTCATCTTGGCACTTGGCCAAATCATTCTCCATCACCTATAGCGTAGTCCCCTGCAGGAACTGTGTCATTTTTCTCAGTGTTGCAGCAGTAGGGTCAAGACCCTTGTTTGTGAGCTTGTTCCCTGGAGAAAGGGCCAACCCTTCTCCCGGAAGGCTTGTATAGAGAATATTCTTCTATTCTTGTACATTTTAGCTAGATATTTTCAGAGCTACAGTATAACTACGTTTTTCAGATCTAGATCTGCGGATCTATCATTTATACTTGTATTTTCATGGAGCCCTTGCCAGGTTATTCTCATTTTGTATAAAAAGGAAAAGATCTCCATTTTTATCCGCCATTGGATGATTGTAAACTCCAGATCTACTATTTCTGATTTATTTCTGCATAAACCCTCATTAAAATAACGTTGTTACATGCTTCAGTATTTTATGTTAGCAAAAGTCATGGGGTTTGGGCTTATTTGAGTTGTATTGACTTGGGGAGACTTGTTTAGCTTGGATAGAGGGATTTTTTTTTGCTTCAATTCTGGAAATGAGATGTATAATGCATATTATAAGGGATCTAAGTCCCATTTCTCACAGTTATAGAGTAATTTACTGAAGACAGCCTTTTTATGGCCCTATTTGCTGCATTTCCTCAACTTTTAGGATCATGAAAGGTGTAATAAGTTGCTGCTGTAACACTAATTGATGGCTTGGTGTTTCTTAGCACATTTTATGAGTTGATGCTCACTATTTTACATATTTTCCTGGAAACAATGTTTTCATTGCATGCATTGCTAATTTTCCCCATTTGGGAATATTACATCTAGTTGCAACAGCTTGAAGTTCTTGAATTCTATTTTCTAAATCCTAAAAATGAGACCAAATATCTTGGTCTTGTGGTAACAATTTTAATTCTGGGATAAAAGGATCACTAACAGAAGGTTTGAAAACTGTTGAATCTAAAACAATATATGAAATATGACTTTCAAATTTATATCTAAACAAGGAGTTTTCTAAATTTTCATTAAAATGAAAATCTTCAATAGTTTCAATCTTCGTGGGTAATAAATAATATTTTTCTAGAATATTACCCAATTTCTTGGAAATTCTCTTTCGGAATAGTTTTTTCATGCTTGACAGAAATTGTGGTGGATTCGGATTAGGATTCCTCTGAGTATAGACAATTGTATGAGCCAGAAATTCATTAGTAAGAACCCTTTAGATGATAATGTGGAGTCGCTAGAGCAAACTACTTGCAGCCAAATTGATACATAAATTTATGTTTTCTCTTAGAGATATGATATTTAATAATAAAGCTATTAGGGGAAAAATATGCTTGTCATTCCCCATCAATGACGCCAAAATGTTATCACTTAGGGAAAACCCTGGCTGCAGGGGAAAATACCTACTGTAACCTCAAACCACTTTTAAGTTGAAAGTTGGCCCTTCAACTCAGAGGGGGGTTCTCTGTAAAACTCAACTACTCTGTGGTCACTGTAGTAGAATGTTTTCTGCAATTGAGTTCAGGTGGCCAGATTTGGGTTTAGGTATGAAATGTTTGGATGAACTTCAAAACCTACCATTTTGCATGGAGTCAAGCTATCAATAAAATGAGATCACATATCTAATAAGAAAATTGCACAAAGCATGGAAGCAACACGTCTTTTGAATTTTGGGAGATTTTAGAAGAAAGGTGGATTGAGAGAAAAAAAAAGTTTTGTAAGTGTTGAAACAACAAGTATTTAATGATTGATAATTTAAGAGAGGAGCATAAAATGAATGTTAGGTGTGGAGCCTGATTATCTTGTTTACTTTGTATCACAGCATTGGACCCCTGTACCTTAAATGGGGCGGCAACACCACCCGTAAATTAATCGCTGTCGTGGGGGTACAGGGGGAGCGACAGCAACTTTATGGAGCCCCCCCCTAGTGGGGGCGTTTTAGGGGCAGCACCCCCGAAGCTAAAAACAGATGTAAAATTGCCTTGTAAAATTATAGTAATTTCTAGTCAATCTAGGCCATTCATTAGGCAAATGATCTGACAGTAGAAGTTATGTTTAGTTTAGGGTTTTTTTCCCTAGAAGGCAACCCCTCGCTTTTATGAGGGTATTTTATTGCGGCTGTATATTGTATGTGTATTCTCAGAACGAGAAACAGAGAGGGGAGACTGTGAGAGAGAACAGAGGATATTATAGAAGATCCGCTATAGGTTTTGTCTCTTTATTTTGCTGGATAATAGAAAGGAAGGACTAGCTGTTCAGGGTGGACGTAGCCCAAACTGGGTGAACCACGTATATCTGTGTCTCTCTGGTTTTATGTGTTTTGTGTGCTTGTATTTTACGCATATTTTATTTGTTGCATTGCTCAGTAATATTCAATTTTCTAACAAGTGGTATCAGAGCCGAAGGTATATTTGGCTGATAAACTCGCAGGAAAGAAGGGTTCCTGGTTCGAGTGGGAGCAATGGTGGAAGATGGTAAGTTTAGGGTCGAGAAATTTAATGGCCAAAAATCCTCGCTGTGGAATATGCAGATGGAATATTATATGTATCAGAAAGATATGTACCTACCATTGAGAGGAAAAACAAAGAAGCCGCCGGCCATGATAGACGCAGAATGGAACATTCTCAATAGAAAGGCACTCGGAATAGTACGGTTGTGCCTTGCGGCGTCAGTCGCCTTCAATATTTTGAAGGAAACAACAACAGAGGGTTTGATGCAGATGTTGGTGAAACTATATGAAAAACACTCGGCCTCAAACAAGGTATTTCTTATGAAACGACTATTTAATATGAAGATGTCGGAAGGTGGATCTGTTGCAGACCATTTAAATGATTTTAATACAGTTACCAGTCAGTTAAGTTCTGTAGGGGTAAACTTTGATGATGAAGTTAGAGCTTTGTTATTCTTGTGCTCATTGCCAGAGAGTTGGAATGGTTTAGTAATGGCCATTAGTAACTCTGTCTCTGGATCTAGTACTTGAAAGTTTGATGATGTTGTCGGTGCTATCCTTAGCGAGGAAATGCGACGGAAAATCTCCGGTGAGACATCGGGTAATGCTTTGAGTGCAGATTCTAGGGGAAGGAGAATGGAAAGAGGAAAGAGCTCGGGATATCGTAGTAAATCAAGGAAAGGAAGATCCAAGTCCAGATCAGGGACAGTGTGCTAGAAATGTGGAAAGAGATGACACCTAAAGAAATATTGTAGATCTTGGAAGGGAAAAGAAGGAGATGCACAGCAAGAAAACAATCATTAAACAAATGTGACAAGTGATGTGTTACAAGATGCTTTGATTCTTTCTTTCGAAAATGTTACTAATTCATGAAGTGACAGATTCGATGTTCTCATTCCATGCCACGCACGATAAAGAAATATTTTCATGACTATGTTCAAGGAGATTTTGGACGAGTTGGTTTGGGTGATGATAAACCTGTAAAATTGTTCGAATGGGTAAGGTTCTTGTGAAGCAAAGCTGGAAACCAGTAGCTATTAATGGAGAGTAAGCATATTTCCAAATCTAAAGAAAAATCTGATTTCAACGGGGGCGGTTAGGCGATGAAGGGTACATGTGTGACAACTTTCTGAGATAAAGCTTGGAAAGTCACCAAAAGGAGCCACAGTGACAACGATAAGGTGAAAAGGTTGTGGTATATTGTATTTGTACAATGGTATTTCTAACTACGGTAGTAACTTCCAAAGGAGCAGATGTAGCATTATGGCATCATAGGCTCGGACACATGAGTGAGAAGGGGATGAAGATTCTTCACTCAAGAAATTTGTTGCTAGGTTTGGAGAATGTTGATTTGGATTTCTGTGAGAATTTCATTTATGGAAAACAGAAGAGAGTCATATTTCTCAGAGTTGGGAAAGAAAAGAAGAGAGAAAAATTAGAGCTTGTGCATACAGATGTACGGGGACCTGCTCAGTTATCATCTCTCGGTGGCTCTCATTATTATGTTACTTTTATTGATGATGCAACTAGAAAAACCTAGATTTATTGTATTCAAAATAAATCTGACGTATTTGATACTTTCAAGAAATGGAAAGCTTTGGTTGAGATTAAGACAGGAAAGAAGTTGAAGTGTCTCAGATCAGACAATGGAGGTGAATATTGCAGCAAAGAGTTTGATAGGTATTGTTCAGAGCATGCAATTCGTAGAGAGAAGATAGTTCCAAGAACACCACAAGAAAATGGTGTGTCAGAAAGGATGAACAGAACAATCATGGAGTGTGCAAGGTGCATGAGATTGCATGCAGGATTTCCTTTACAATTTTGAGCAGATGCTGTAGATATTGTTGTTTATCTAATAAACAGAGGGACTTCAAGTTCCTTGGATGGTGGTATTCCAGAGGAAGCATGGACACGTAAAAAGTTAAACTACTCTTTTTAAAAGCCTTTGGTTTTGAGGCCTTTGTCCATATTAATAAAGAAAATAGAACAAAGCTTGAGGAAAAATCAAAGAAATGTACCTTTATTGGATATGGTGTTAATGATTTTGATTATCGCTTATATGATTATGAAAATCACAAAATAATTAGTAGCAGAGATGTAATATTCAATGAAAAGGTCTTGTATAAGAATCAGTTGCAGGAAAATAAACAGGAAAAAGAAAGCAAGGAATACACGGTTCTTGACGAGATAACTGAAAAAGTAAAGGTGCTTTAAAATAATAATAATCAACAACCACAGCAGCAGCAACCACCACAACAGCAACAGGCACCTCAAACACCTGAAAGTGGTGTTAGAAGATCTACCAGGATAAGTAGACCCCCTGAATGATACTCTCCTTCATTATATTATTTATTGTTGACTAATTATGGTGAACCCGAATGTTATGAAGAAGAAATGCAGGTTGAAAGTAGGAAGAAGTGGGAGCTATCCATGGAAGAAGAAATGGACTCCTTAATGCATAACCAGACTTGGGACTTAGTCAGGTTGCCTGCAGTTAAAACTACATTGTAGAATAAATGGGTTTACAGGCTAAAGGAATAAGATGGAGGAAAATAGAGGTACAAATCTAGACTTGTGGTAAAGGGGTTTGCACAGAATAAAGGTATTGATTTTGATGAAATATTTTCTCCTATTGTTAAGATGACTTCAATCAGAACTATTTTAAGTCTTGTAGCAGTGCAAGATTTACATCTTGAATAGTTAGATGTAAAGACAGCATTTCTCCATGGATATTTGGAGGAAGAGATATACATGCAGCAACCAGAAGGATATGAGGTCAAAGGGGAAGAAAAATTGGTGTGCAGGTTAAAGAAGAGCTTGTATGGCTTAAAACAAGCTCCAAGGTAGTGGTATCTAAAATTTGACAAGTTTATGTCTAAACAAGGTTATAATAGATGTCACTCTGATCATTGTGTTTATCTAAAAAGGAAAAATTATGGCAGCGATATTATATTGTTATTGGATGTAGATGACATGCTTGTTGTAGAGTCTAACATGCAGGAAATAAATGTGCTCAAAAGAAAATTGGAAAATTCATTTGCAATGAATGATTTGGGAGCTGCAAAACAAATCCTTGGTATGAGGATAACTAGAGATAGAAAAAATCACAAATTAACATTGTCTCAGAATGAGTACATAGAGAAGGTGTTGAAAAGATTTAATATGAAGAATGCAAAACCAGTTAGTACACCTTTTGCTAGCCATTTCAAACTTAGTAAGGAGATGTGCCCAAAGACCCAAGAAGACATGGATTATATGTCTAAAGTTCCATATGCATCAGCAGTTGGAAGCTTAATGTATGCAATGGTCTGCACAAGGCCTGATATTTCACATGCAGTGGGAGTTGTAAGCAGGTACATGAATAATCCAGGAAAAGAACATGGATGGAAGTAAAATGGATTCTCAGATATTTGAGAGGTACCACAAATCAAGCATTATGCTTTGGTGGTTCAAACATTGCTCTACAAGGATATGTTGATGCAGATATGGCAGGTGACAAAGATAACAAGAGGAGCACTACAGGATATGTATTTACTGTAGGTGGAACAGCTGTTAGTTGGGTTTCAAAAATCCAAAGTGTTGTTGCATTTTCAACAACAGAAGCAGAGTATGTTGCTGCTACAGAGGCTAGTAAAGAAATCATTTGGTTACAAAGGTTTATGGATTAATTGGTTAAGAAGCATGATATGGGCATGTTATATAGTGATAGCCAAAGTGCCATTCATCTTGCAAAGAACTCAGCATTTCATTCCAGGTCTAAACACATACATCTCAAGTACCATTTCATACGGTCAGTATTGGAAGATGGAGAGTTGAAGCTGGAAAAGATACACACTAGCCAGAATCCTGCAGATATGCTAACAAAAGTTGTAACCAGGGGGAAACTGATAGTGTGCTCAATTTCAATTGGTCTTCAAGGATGACGATGAAGATGAGAAATAGCCAGGTCCAAAGAGGAGTCATTGTCCAGCAAATGAAGCAGCGGTGGAGTTGCTACATTCAATCTCCAAGTGGGAGATTGTTGGGTGTGGAGCCTGATTATCTTGTTTACTTTGTATTGTATGTGTATTCTCGGAACGAGAAACAGAGAGGGGAGACTGTGAGAGAGAACAGAGGATATTACAGCGGATCTACTGTAGGTTTTGTCTCTTTATTTTGTTGGATAATAGAAAGGAAGGACTGGCTGTTTGGGGTGGACGTAGCCCAAACTGGGTGAACCACTTATATTTGTGTCTCTCTGGTTTTATGTGTTTTGTGTGCTTGTATTTTCCGCATATTTTATGTGTTGCATCGCTCAGTAATATTTAATTTTCTAACAAGTGGTATCAGAGCCGAACGCATATTTGGCTGATAAACTCGCAGGAAAGAAGGGTTCCTGGTTCGAGTGGAAGCAATGGCGGAAGATGGTACGTTTAGGGTCGAGAAATTTAACGACGAAAAATTCCTGCTGTGGAAGATGCAGATGGAAGATTATCTGTATCAGAAAGATATGTACCTACCATTGAGCGGAAAAACAAAGAAGCTGTCGGCCTTGACAGACGCAGAATGGAACATTCCCAATAGAAAGGCACTCAGAACAGTACAGTTGTGCCTTGCGGTGTCAGTGGCCTTCAATATTTCGAAGGAAACAACAATAAAGGGTTTGATGCAGACATTGGCGAAACTATATGAAAAACCCTCGGCCTCTATTTGGTGAAAATATTATCGTTTAATTCTGTTGTAGTACTTGCCCAACTATTTAATTTTTCAATCCGAGGTTCGTAGACTTATGAGACACATGCACTATATATGCAGGACTGAAATGGAACTAATTTAATCTAAATTACTGGAATCAAATTAATCTAGGAAGGCATTGAAACATTAACTATGAAAAGCAGGAAATTGCATAAGGGAAAAACAATACAACATGTGAAGAATTGAATGAAAAACAACATATGTGAGCTCACAACAATAAAGCTATTTCAAATTATATTACAAGAATCAAATGTCAAATCATGAAAGTGTACAATATGAATCAAATTTACGAATCCCCTTCTCCTAATTACAAGACTATCTCTCCATTATTCCCTTTTTCTATTATGAAAATGAAGAGAGAGCACTCTCTTATATACATGAGGAAGATAACCATCTCATAATTACATATCCAATATTCTCTCAAGCACTCTCAACTAATTTCCCATTATTACAAGATATTATCCCTTTGAATCCTCCACACATCTCTCACATATCTTGGATAAGATATGCCAACCAAATCCTTCATGATCTTCTCCTTAGGAATAGGCTTGAATAATTATCTCCTTAATATGGTGGAGGAGATATTTGAGACGTATCTTGGAATTAATCCTTCACATATTTCCTACACATTACAAAGCTCACATATTCTTGAGATATATATAAAAAATATGTATATTTTCTAATATTTAATCATAAATTCACTTATAATACAAAAATGAATAAAATGGAAAATAAGAAGGTGAAACCCAAATGTATTTATGAAAATGATATGATAAAAGGTTAATGGAATGATGAAATGTAAGGAATAGTGAAGGAAAAGGTGGATAAAAATATGACATTTCTGAGTCCCAACAGCCTCAAACAAGGTATTTCTTATGAAACGACTATTTAATATGAAGATGTCGAAAGGTGGATCTGTTGCAGACCATGTAAATGATTTTAATATAGTTACCAGTCTGTTAAGTTCTGTAGGGGTAAAATTTTATGATGAAGTTAGAGCTCTGTTATTCTTGTGCTCATTGCCAGAGAGTTGGAATGGATTAGTAATGGGCATTAGTAACTCTGTCTCTGGATCTAGTACTTTAAAGTTTGATGATGTTGTCGGTGCTATCCTTAGTGAGGAAATGCGACGGAAAAGCTCCGGTGAGACATCGGGTAATGCTTTGAGTGCAGAGTCTAGGGGAAGGAGAATGGAAAGAGGAAAGAGCTCACGATGTCACAGTAAATCAAGAAAAGGCAGATCCACGTCTAGATCGGGGATAGTGTGCTGGAAATGCGAAAATAAAGGACACCTAAAGAAAGACTGTAGATCTCGGAAGGGAAAAGAAGGAGATGCGCAACAAGAAAACAATCATGAAGCAAATGTGACAGGTGATGTGTTACAAGATTCTTTGATTCTTTCTTTCGAAAATGTTACTGATTCCTAGCTAGTAGATTCAGGGGCCTCATTCCATGCCACACCTGATAAGAAATATTTTCATGACTATGTTCAAGGAGATTTTGGAAAAGTTCGTTTGGGTGATGATAAACCTTGTAAAATTGCTGGAATGGGTAAGGTTCCTGTAAAACAGCAAAATGGAAACCAATGGCTATTAAAGGAGGTAAGGCATGTTCCAGATCTAAAGAAAAATCTGATTTCAACAGGGCAGTTAGGTGATGAAGGTTGTGTGACAACTTTCACAGCTAAAGCTTGGAAGGTCACCAAAGGAGCCCTGGTAATAACAAAAGGTGAAAAGGTTGGTACATTGTATTTTTGCAATGGTATTTCTAACTATGTTAATGCTTTAACTTCCAAAGTAGCAGATGCGGCATTATGGCATCATAGGCTCGGACACATGACATTATGGCATCAAGCTTTACCAATTGTCATTCTATAAATATATTAACCAGTGCCTTGTTATAAATAAAAGGTGAAGAGTGATTAGTCCTAGCCCTCTATCTATCAACCATGTGCTTGAAGCTCTCCAGCAAGTAAAAGCAGGGATTGATCCAAATTTTCCCATCTAAATGTGCTAGGAAGTAGAAATGTTACAAATTGATTCTATTATAATGACCCTCACAAGTAAAATATTGTTAGAAAAGCCATAGGGGAACATACCATTTGCCTTGTAGCTAGTGCTTTCGAATATTGGCCTTCCAATTCTCTAATTTGTTCCCTTCTTTGAATAAGGAAGGAAATTCTATGCCTGCTAGAATATAGTTGTGAAAATCCTTGTCTCCATCCATGGGAAAAGTTTTGGCTTCAGAAACAGTTTTCTCTGTGACTTCAAACGCTAAACCATTAAACTTTACACGGCTCCCATCAAAAACTGTTGCAAACAATTGAGCTAATAAATCATGATAATTTGAACATTGATATAAAAACTGACTCCACCCTGCCCATTAGAACAAATGTAGGAGATTAGGGTATACATTCAATAGTTCTGGCTCTTTAGGTTTAGTTCGGTCTAACATTCCTCCCTTTCCCATTCTCATTAGTACTATCTACGGAATTTGTTTCTATGTTCCCGCAATAAAAATTGTTTCAATTTCCAAGTGGAAACTAGAGTAATTTATCAATACAACTTTTTTCTGGATATGAGGTGTAGGATATGGTGAACTCGCAGACATTTCAAGTTAAAATCAACATTATCCTTGGTCACGTTTTTGAATCATGATCAATAATTACATGAAATGAATTACATATTACCTTTAATAATTACATAAGGTAAGCATGATCAAATTCGTACTTTACCCTTTCGATCATAATAGAGACACATGCATTCAAAATACAAATGTTGACGTGGTCAGCACAGTCAACACTTTAAACATTAAAAAACATTTAATCGCTAACAATTGGCTTGTCTTATAAATGAGAAAATATTGTTATCATCGTTGTCAGTAATATTCGCTTTCCAACCATACTAGGTCCTGAAACACTGCTAAGAGTATTAACATGTTTATTACAACCTTAAATGCTAACTTGCAGTTGTCAGCATTTTACAAAAATTTACAAAAAAGAAACTTTTTTTTTAATAAAAAAGTGCTTCTATAGTTGCTCCATATATCTCTATATGTCTTAGAGAAATTGGTTTGTTGCCTCATGGGTTTAGTTGTATGTTGCATGTGTTGGAGGTGGTTCCACCAATGATGGAGGAAGTTTTATGACTTGAGGTTGTTGCTACAAAGGATAGATATGCTGCTACAGGTGATAGAGATGTTGTCACCAGTGTTAGAGTTATTGAGGATGTTGCTTTAGGAGCTGGAGGTGTTGATCTTATTCTCAAGGTTGGTATAATAGGTCGAGCATGTCACAGACTTTTTATTATTATATTTCATCAGTTGGAGACCTATTAAAAAGGCTTGGAGAAGTGTTCAGGTGCTGGAGAAGATGATGGAATAGGTGGCAGAGGTTCTAGGTTGAAGGATTTATGTTTTCACTAAGTCTTAGCCCCGGTCGCATGCACAAAGGCCTATGGGAGTAGTTGGAAGCTCCGATCGCATGTAGGGTAGGCCCAAGGGAGCAGTTATAGCTCCACTCGCATGCAACAATTTATTATGGGAGTGACCAAGGAATTATCGAGATTTACTCTAGATTTCTCGTGGTTTTGAGCTTATTTTTGTGTATTAGAGACATCCCTAAAAGGAAATTTTCGGTTTATGGTCTAAAAAATTCATGGGACCTATAGAAGCTGATTAAAGTTGAAAATATAAAAAAGGATAGTGTAGTTAGTGGTTGTTTGGGTCAATGAGATAAATCTGGATCAAATCAAGTATATGAACAGGATTTTTGTGCTTAGTATTTTTGTGTAATTATTGAGTTGAGCACTTGATTTCATCTACATAAGGGAGATAGCTCATTCTGAAATGATTGATTTTCTACTTGAGTTGTGGAGTGAGTGAGAGCTTGGAGAAGCGCCTGCAAGTTGCATGTGTTGTATTATGCATAATTTATGAAGCAGTTTGTAGTTGTAGCAGCATTGAGTTGAAGTATGATTCAACCATGATATTGGTGCAATGATTGAGTTGTGATGTGTGGATTGAAAAAGTGAGATGAGGAGATTTTTTTCCAGTTGGTGTGGATATTTTTGTGTGGAGTTTTGATGGAAACTTGAGCTGCAAATACCATTTGATAAATCTTTGATGCTATGTTGTTGTAGTGCTCATGTTGAGAAATTTTTAAGAGTCCAGTTTTAAAATAGATGAAAGGAGGCTCGCATGGAGGTAATGAAGGCATGGATACTTCAATTATATAGTGATTTGGTGGATTCAGGAGAGGGGAAATTTTTCTCCTTCTAATAGGATTTGGATAGTCCAATGGAATTTAGGTGAGGATCGTTGATCATGTTGGCCTTCAGCGGATGATATTCCATAGATCTAAGGGAGAAAAAAGTTTATGTATGAAAGGACTAAAATATTGTAGAAGAAGTCGGGTCTTTAAGGCTAATAAGAGTGATCTTATCCATGTATAATTTGTTCATAATATAATAAAATATTGAGCCATGCAGTAGTAGCAAGGTGGTTTTTTTCCCGAGATGATTTTCCACCAGAAACACTTGTGTTAATTTTGTGATGTATTTCATGGTTTTTTATTTATTTTTTATGCACTAAGCTCTAATTATGTGTATCAATTTATTCATGTTAAAGTTTAAATAATTGGAGAAAAAAAATATAAGTGCTCGTACTACTGATTCACCTCCCCCGCTCTTAGTAGTGATCTAGTTTCCAACATCATTAAATATGGTTGCTAATTAAGAAAACTGAAATTATTGAATTCTTCCACGTCAAGAGGGAAAATAACCAATATGTTGATGAACAAGCTAATAACGGTGAAAATTTGAGCAAGGGGTGATAATTTAGGATCAAAGAGAGCCATCTATATCTTATATTCCATGAATTTTAAATTAATATGGATAGGGACCCTCATTCTAATGATTATAAAGGAATTAATGCCTATCATGCCGCTTATGATCAACACCAAGCCCAAGACATCGAAGGCTTTCGGTGGGAAGCAGTCCTGGAAGCAGGATTGTATTGATCAAATATTCAAATCGGAGTGTAGGGAAGGCGATGTCATGATAAAGGATAGGTGGAATATATTTGAAATTCTTGTCCACTAAAATGCCTGCCCAATTTGCATCTATGAACCCACATAGTATGACATCATCCACTCAGGTATATTTCAACCCCTACTCTATTTTGTCGTGTACATACCTCAAAATGTGCCTCGCTACTCTCCAATGTACTCTTTTTGGTTCCACCATAAACTGACTTAGAGCATTGATGGTGAAGTAAATATTTGGCCTAGTGTTGGCCAGATACATGAGAGAACCGATGAGTTGTCTATGCAAGGTGGGGTTAGCATCCTTGTCATTTTACGTGTCTATCTTATTCCAGTTGGTGATCATTGGTGTAGACATGGGTACACAATCCTGCATTATGAATCTCTTCAGAATATATATAGCATATCTCCCTTTACCAAGGAAGATCTCATATTCCTTTTACCACACTTCCAATTCCAATAAATAGTGCATCAACCCCAAATCCTTCATATCTAACTTTGCTTCCATGTTCCTCTTGCAACCCTCTATGAGCCTTGATGACCCTATTAGGAAGATAGCATCCACATACAACACTAGGATGAGTGGCTCGTCGTCTACCATCAAATAGTAAAGGTTATGATCTACGTCACTCTTAATGAATCCCATCTGCTGCAAATAGTCACTGATTTGACCATACCATGCCCTGGGAGCTTGCTTGAGCTCGTATAGATATTTATTCAGTTTTCACACATGTGTGCACATCTCATGAGTCTTGAAGCCATTTGGTTGTTCTATGCACACCTCCTCCTCTATCACCTCATTCAATAATATTGTCTTGATGTTCATATAGTAAATCTACCACCCCATCTGAGTTTCTAGGGATATAACTGGCTGAATAGAAATATATCTAGAAAACGGGGTGAAGGTCTCCCCATAATCTATCCCTTATTTTTGTACATACCCCTTTTCCACAAACCTAGCCTTGTACTTATCCATGTTTCCATATGTACCATAATTGATCTTGTAGATCCATCGAGAAACTACAATTGACTTGTCCTTAGGCCTCGACACCACCTCCCAAACATCATTCATCTTGATGTTGGGTATGTGTTATATTCTTTCCATGACTAGTCACGCGCGGACCTTATTTTTCAGTGGGCAGACCCACCCATGGTTTTGTGCATGGGTTTGCACATGGTTTTGGGGTACGATGGTTTTCGGCCCCTGGTATTTTGTAGATCCGGTCAAGGGAACTATGTTTATGTTCTAATCTAGGGTTAATAAATTGGGGTTTATGTATGCTTCAGCATGTATATATATGTGTTGTAACAATAAAAGTAATATAATGAAAAATCAAGCTAGTCATCCCGATTTTGGATCCAGAGGAAAATCTCTGTGTTTATCTGTTTTATGTTTTATGCTCTCGCTATTGTTTATTTTCTGTTTTAAGATTCGTTTTGTAGATAATTTATGTACAGGGTTAAAACCTACATTTGGTATCAGAGTTGATTTAGCTTAAAGGGGACACCTTTGCTGCTGAGGGGTTTTTTGCTCGGGCCTAAGGTAGACCTTGTTCAGTGGGAGATCTGTGGGATCGATTCTTGCGGTGAAAGAAGATGGTGAGCAGCGGGAAGATAGAGATCGAGAAATTTAATGGTCATATTTGTGAGTTTTGGAAGCTCAAGATGGAGGATCTACTGGTGGATAAAGACCAGTGGATCACGGTATATCCAGGTAATAAACCAACGACAATGTCAGATGAATACTGGAAGAAGTTAGATCGGAAGGCAAAGAGCACAATACGGTTGTATGTCTCAGATTCGGTATTGTTGAATGTATCTGGGGAAGCTACGGCGAAGAATTTGCAGTACAAACTTGGGACTTTGTACCAATCTAAGTCTCTGCTGAATAATTTGTTCCTGCAGAAAAAGTTGTATAACCTGAGGATGAAGGATGGAGACTCAGTGACAGAGCATCTGAATGCCTTCAATACTATGGTAAGATGGTTGTCATTTGTTGATATTAAAATCTCAGATGAAGATAAGTGCATCAGTTTGTTGTGTTCTCTACCAAACTTGTGGGATAGTCTGGTTATTGCAATAGGTAGCAATACAACTACCTTGAATTTTGATGACATTTTCTCAGTCTTGTTGTCGGAGGAAATGAGACAGAGAAATATGGAGGTTCAGAATGGATATGCCTTATATGTACGAGGAAGGTCCCGGGAGAGAAAAAATAATAAGGTTTTGAGTGGGAGATCTAAATCTAGAGGGAGATCTAAATCTCCTGGAAAGTTTGTAAAGGTGTGCTGGAAATGCGGAAAGGAAGGGCACTACAAAATGGATTGCATAGCTAAAGCTCCTGAGAAAGGAAAGGGATCTGATGATGCTCCTTCTGTAGAGGAAAAAACCACCTCGAATGAAGGTGGGGATGTGTATTTGGCTTCTTATTCAAATACACATGTAGATCATGAGTCATGGTTGATTGACTCGGGTGCATCCTTTCACTTCACTCCCCATAGGGAGTGGTTCTGCAAGTACGAGAAATATGATGGCGGTGATGTCTTCTTAGGGGATGATAGGAAGGCTAGAATCGTCGAATGTGGAAAAGTTAAGCTGAAGCTGCAAGGTAGAAGGCTTAGAACACTTCTTGGTGTTCTGCACATTCCTGCATTGGACAGAAACCTGATTTTTGTAAGCAAGATGGATGATGCAAGTGTAAAAACAGTGTTCGAGAAAGATACATGTAAGATGGTTCGGGGAGAACTGGTATTAATGCGGGGAGTTCGGATTGGAACTCCGTACAAGCTTCAGGGCAGCACTATTATTGCTGGGTGCAACAATTCTGTGGTTCCTGAAAGTGGAGCGGAAAGCCTAGCAGTCTCTGGAGAAAAGACCATGCTATGGCATCAAATGCTTCGACATATTGGAGAGAAGGGCCTTCAGATACTACATGGAAATGGTATGGTAGAAGGTATGTCTAATAGCTCTTTGGATTTCGATTTATGTGAACATTGTGTATATGGGAAGCAGAATCGGGTGAGTTTTCCTTCTGGTGCTAAGAGGGAGAACAAGATATTAGAGCTTGTGCACAGTGATGTGTTTGGACCTGTGTCGGTTCCATCACTGGGTAAGTCTATGTACTATGTTTCATTCATAGATGACTTCTCAAGGAATACATGGATATATTTCTTGAGGAAGAAATATGAAGTCTTTAACAGATTTAAAGAATTTAAGGCTCTGGTGGAAAACCAGACAGAGAAGAAGATAAAGGTGATGAGGACAGATAATGGTGGGGAGTTCTGCAAGAAGGAATTTGAATATTTTTGTAAGAAGTGTGGTATAGCACGACAGAAGACTACTCCATACACACCTCAGCAAAACGGAGTTTCAGAAAGAATGAACAGAACACTGATGGAAAAGGCAAGAATTATGCTCAGTGGTACCGGGTTAGGACAAGAATTCTGGGCAGAGGTAGTGGAGACTGCATGTTACTTGGTTAACAGATCACCTTCATCAACATTGGAGGATAAGACTCCACATGAGGTATGGACTAGTAAGAAACCCTCTCTTTCACATCTGAGGGTATTTGGATGTGATGCATATGTACATGTTCCAAAGGAGAAAGGGACCAAGTTGGATAATAAATCTGAAAGGTGCATATTTATTGGGTATAAGGATGGTTTAAAGGGATACAAGCTTTGGAACCCAGAAGCAAGGAAGGTTGTGTACAGTCGAGATGTGGTGTTTAGAGAGGTGAAATATGTTGTTAAACATGAGGTCCTACCAAAGGAACCTAAGAATATAGAGTTTGAGCTAAAGGAGGATGAATCAGACTCTACAACAGAACAAGATTCAGAAGAGGAAGAGCCACAAACTCTAGCTGTGAGAAGATTAGTTCGGGAAAGAAGACAACCAGAAAGGTATAGTACATCTTATTTCTTTTCAAATTTTGCTTTAACTATAACTGATGATGATCCCAGAACCATTAGGGAGGCAGTAGATTCAGAGGATGGAAAACTCTGGAAGGAGGCCATGGTTGATGAAATGGCATGCTTGCATAAAAATGAGGCATGGGATCTGGTGGAGTTGCCAGCTGGAAGGAAGCCCATCAGGAGAAAATGAGTGTTTAAGAAGAAGATGAATGTCGAAGGCAAGGTGGATAAATACAAAGCTCGGTTGGTAGAAAATGTTATTCCCAGGTGTTGGGAATTGATTTTGGTGATATTTTTTCTCCTGTTGCCAAAGTGACTTCTATTAGATTACTTTTATCTGTTGTTGTTGCATTTGATTTTGAGGTAGAACAGATGGATGTGAAGACAGCGTTTCTTCACGGGGATTTGGAAGAGGAGATCTACATGAAACAACCTGAAGGCTTTATGTTGAAGGGGAAGAAAGAACTAGTATGCAGGTTAAAGAATTCTCTGTATGGGTTAAAACAGTCACCAAGGATGTGGTATCAGAAATTTGATACCTATATATGGGGACTTGGCTTCACCAAAAGCAAGGAGGATCACTATGTTTATTTTAAATTAATTGGTGATCGTGTTATTTATTTGGTCTTGTATGTGGATGATATGTTGTTGATTGGAAATGACAAAGAAATTATCCAAGTTTTGAAGACCCAATTGTTCTCCAAATTCGATATGAAGGATATTGGTGCTACAATCTATATTTTTGGCATGGAAATTAAGAGATATCGGGAAAATAGGAAGCTTTGGTTAAACCAGAGGAAGTATGTCGAGACTATATTGCAGAGGTTCAATATGAAAGATAGTAAACCGGTGAATGTTCTGATTCATGTAGGTGTAAAGATGGCTGTTGAACAGTGTCCCAATACACAAGAAGAAGAGGAGGATATGTCCCGTGTTCCTTATGCAAGTGTAGTGGGTAGCCTAATGTATGCAATGGTCTGCACTAGACCAGACATTGCACATGCAATGGGAGTATTGAGCAGGTCTATGTCAAACCCAGGGAAGGAGCATTGGACAGCAATGAAGCGGGTTTTCAGCTATTTGCGTGGCACTAGTGATTATGGATTTTGCTACCAGGGAAGACTAGGATTAGAAAGAGTGTTGGAAATTCGTGGTTTTTTTTATGCAGACTGGGCTGGAGATCTGGACCAAATAGTATCTACAATTGGGTATGTGTTTGACCTATTTGGAGGTGCAGTTAGTTGGATGAGTAAAAGATAGTCTCTAGTGTCTCTTTCAACTATAGAGGCAGAATACATAGTAGCCACTCATGCAAGCAAGGAAGCAGTTTGGTTGTAGAGATTGTGTTCAAGTATGGGGTTGATGCAGCAAGCTATAAGGATAGATTGTGATAGCCAAAGTGAAATTCTATTGGCTAAGAACCCTGCTTATCATTCAAAGACAAAGCACATTGTTGTTCAATATCACTTTGTGAGAGATATGGTTGGGGCTAAAAGGGTGTTGTTGGTAAAGGTGGACACCTTGAAGAATGTTGCATATGCATTGACGAAGTTTGTGAGCACCCAGAAGTTCTCTTGGTGTAGAGAAACAATGGGTGTTGCAAAGCTAGGCTAATGACTAAGCTCTCCTGTGGCCCCCAGCGGAAAGAAAACAACAAGTGGGATAATGTTGGGTATGTGTTATATTCTTTCCACGACTAGTCAGGTGCGGGGGGTTCAGAGGGGGGGCGATATTTTTTGGAGCTTATTTTTCAGAGGGCAGACCCGCCCATAATTTTTTTCATAGGTTTACACATGGTTTTGGGGTACGATGGTTTTCGGCCCTTATTTTTTGTAGATCCAGTCAAGGGAACTATGGTTATGTTCTAATCCAGGGTTAATGGATTGGGGTTTATGTATGCTTCGGCATGTATATATATCTGTGTTGTAACACTAAAAGGAATATGATGAAAAATCAAGTTGGTCGTCCCGATTTGGGATCCAGGGGAAAATCTTTGTGTTTATATTTTTTATGTTTTGTGCTCTCGTTATTGTTTATTTTCTGTTTTAAGATTCATTTGTAGATAATTTTTGTACAAGGTTAAAACCTACACTTGATAGAGTTTTACTTATCTACCATGGCATATACCCACACCTTATGTTGTGCGGCCTCCTAAAATTTGGAAGGTTAAGCAACCTAAGCTACGAATTCTTAGTACTTGTTAGGTTGTTTTCACTCTATCTTGTTCATCTTAGGAGATCCAATGGACTCCTCTACATCTCTCAATGTATGATGAACTTCTTTTATGGTTAGACTACTAGTGGTGGGAGGCTCAACCAGGTCCTCCTCATCCTAACTTTTTTGCTTTGTTTGTTGTGAACTCATTGGATCCCATGCACCTGACAAAATTCTAATAAAAGTCATTGTATTGGACCCCTATAATTGTCCTGTTGGAGGTAATATTGGTTGCCCCTACTAATGGACCAATGGAGCTTATGTTGGCTCACTCTGGTCTCTTGTTGGCATCTCACGAGACTGCTTGAAGGCTCTATCCTCCATGAATTTCACATCTCATCTCACTATAATCCTCCTGCTGCTAGGAAATTAGATCGTGTATTCCTTTGAGGTTTCGCTATACCAAATTAGAAACCCCTTCTCTGTAGTCTGGTCCAATTTGGTATGCTTCTCATCTGGCACATGGAAATATGCTATGCTGCCAAATCTTCTAAAGTGACTTACCTCAAGAATTTTCCTGAATAGACCTCTTTTGGCATTATCTTCCCCAATGCATTATGAGGAACCTTATTATGGATATACATTTTTGTATTTCGAACCTCTACCCATATAAACCTGCGAAGATCCTAGTCATATAACATCGCTTTTACAGCCCCAAATATTGATCTGTTTTTGCACTATGCTACCCCATTCTGTTGTGGATTATATGGATTTGTCGACTGTCTTCTTATTCCTTCTTTCAAACGGAAATATGTGAAGTATTTATCTTTGTACTCTCCACCATTATTTGACTGAAGCACCTTGATCTTCTTCCACAAACCATCCATGCCCCCCTTCGAAATCTGGTCTCCCATTTTTTCAAGTCAGACATAGCACTGGTTTAGGCGGGACAAGCACAGCAGAGGTATATTCAATTTGTCCAGGAAATCCCCTCTAAATAGCGAGGCACGCGCAGCACAACTGGCCATTCCACAACAGTAAGTGGAAATCATGAGAATTAGAGAGTGGAGGCTTTTGACAGTAGATGGAATCATATAATGGAAGCCAGACTGCCCACATGTTCAAATCCATTCCTTGCCACACCACTTTGAAGATTCTAGGATATGGCCTCCATGACCAACTATGTTTTCATTTTTTACTGTTGATTATGATGTTTTGCTAGTGAAATCTCGATTTCACCCGATTCTGTTTTGATTTTATGTTTGCAGGAGTGATTGCTTGATGCACGCCCTGCTAGTTTGTTAGGATATTTTTATTTTCACACATGTGGGTCGATCATGAAGGATTATTCGATCATGAACCCTCACTAGGAACTCTATATGTAGTAAGTTCATATATGAAAGAAAGGTTCTAAATTTTGGAGAAGTTTTGTTGTATTTATGTACGACTGTGCTCTTTATGCTCTGAGATACATATTTGGGAGAGCTGTTTTGAATATAATCTGATATATATAGTTGTTTACTCGGATTCTAGATGGAGAAATGAGTAGTATGTATTTGGGTTCTCTTGTTTGTTTGCAATATCATGTTTATGTATAATCATATTTCATGTTATGCTGCTTTGAGGATTTTGTAATGTATTTTTCATTCATAAGCATTTGTATTCATGAATTCATTTGATGTACAACGCTCATGTATTAAACTTGTTGCACTTCCTTAATTCGTGCTCCACGAATCTCTATTGTTGGTCATATTCCACTTACATCCATTTCCTCTGAGTTCACAAAAGACAAATTCTTAATACTTTTAAGCTTGTCTCTTGCAGATTCCTCCTCCATTCCTTCTCAACACCTCTACATATTTTGAAAGTCTCTGCTCATTGTTTCAGGCTTGGCCCATTTGAAGAGCCACTAATCCATACAACCTCTTGAGCCCTCTCATAGTATAGGGTAATTCATATGAATCAGACTCTAAGGTCTTCTCCATTCCTAAACCACAAAAACCATTATTCTTTTGATCCATATTCTATCATAGGAATCCTTATAATTGTCTACATTTAACCCCTTATTTTAAGATGTCCTAGGCACTGGTATTTTTCAACTCAAGGTTGTCTCTAGGAGCTACAACATATTTTTGGCGTTGTTGCCATAGATACGAATTTGAAAATATTTTCCCTAGGGTACGACATTATCTTCACCCTTCAATCAGGTGAGCACGAAGGGTTGAGAGTTTCATAGCCCTCACCTTGGCGACTCCACTATTATCAAAGTTCAAATCGGTTGTAATCTTGGCTTACACAAGGCCTCATACTCGATGAGATACATCCCAGCAGAGAACCCCTTATGTATATGATCCTGAAAAGATCATATTTAAGATAATTTGGAAGGAGAAACAACCCAACCAGGCTGATCAACCCTCATTTTCTCTAGCAGATTCACCTTCCTCGTCTCAGGAAGTTGAAATCTATGGCCCTGGCTCCACATCCCATGTACTTGAGTATCCTCCAGAAACTGTTGCTTTAGCCAGTTCAACCATAAAAGACGAAGTTGAATCCATTGATACTTCTCTGCCTCCCTTGCACCCTACTCCAGAGGCTAAAGAAGTAAAATAATTTGCAACACTCCAAAGCTCTTTACAGATAAATATCCAAACCTCTACTCAACATATACTTGTTATTCCCCAGCCAAATCATCCCCATAGCTTGCCAGCACTACCCCTCATGGTTGTACCTGGTTTCCTCCACAATAAATATGCTCCATTGGCTCCACCTCAAGTATTGAATGACATGCCACAAGATTATCTAAATATCCTGCCTCGGTTCACCAGGGAAGATAATACTTCTGCGCAAAGACATATTGAAAAATTCTGCACCTTTGCTGAGAATGTGAATGTAGAGCACTCAGATATGGTGCTAAGGCTTTTCGTCCAATCCTTGGATGGAGAAGCCCGAAAATGGGTCAAGTCTCTGGCCGACAACACAGTCACTACCTGGGAATAAATGGAGAACTTCTTCACACTAAAATGGGGAGAAAAGTTGGATCATGGATATGTTCTCACAGATTTTAACACTCTTAAAAAGAGACACAATGAGGATGTAACATAATTCATAAAGAGGTTCAATAAGCTCTATAATAATCTCCTTGCTAAGATAAAGCCTCCCCAAGAAGTTACTAAGGTGGTCTTCGCAGGAGCTTTCAAACCGGAGTTTGGGTTCACCCTAAGAGAAATAAAATCCACATCTCTAGATCAAATACAAAATGATGCATTGGAGGTAGAAGCAAACTTTGATTCTACTGGTAAATTCAAGGGGAAGATAGAGCATGAAGCCAAAATAAAAAACAAGGAAGCTTATACTTCAAATCTGGATAGGGAATCAAAAGAGTACATAATGGAAGAAATGAATAATCTCATCAAGAACCTCTCAAATAAGTTGGTTAATCTTGAATTGGAGACCAATAACTCCCCCCCCCCCTCGTTCCAACCAAATTATTCCAAACCATGGGTTTAATCCCCAGTATCGAAAGCCCTCTCTACAGTTGTTGCAGTGTGAAAGGATGGAATAGCAAGATCATATCCAACCTCCTTTGTATCTGGAGGGGGAAGTGGAGGGGCAGGCCGAGGAAGTCACAGAGAGCCAATAAGATCAATTTCTCGCCTACTTGGATGATGAGGAAGGTGAACTCACCCTACAAGGAGAGAAAGAGGAGAAGGAACTCTCTTCAGAATACCAAGATATTGACAATTACTGTAGGCAATTCGTAGATTTCTTACAAGCTCAACTCCACAAGACGTATGATTTCAAGTCCTCCAGGAAGAGAACTTGAGTGCAGGAACAAAATGAAGATTCAACATCAAGAGAACAGACCCCTCCCAGTTCTGCCAGTAAGGGGGAAAATCCATTAGAAGAGTATGCCCATCATAAAGTCGTTGCATCCACTTCCACAAAACAAGGCTCTGATCCTCCCAAAAATGAGAAGTCCACAGCTAAACCCTTGAAACTGCCTGATCCTCCTAAATATAAATTCAAAGAAGTTATTACAAAAAAATCTCCCACGGCCTTTAACCTCCAGAAATAATTAGAGAAGGTCAAGATCCCAGTTCCCCTGACCAAGCTCCTAAAACAGCCTTCATACAAGGCTCAAGTGTCCCAATTCATGTTGCCCCATGGTGTAAGCCCTCTGCCTGACAGCCTCAATCTCCAAGAATAACAACCCATGGCTATTTTTGGACCTCATGTAGAAGAGTTAGATTCGGCCACTCCCCAATTCTATGTGACTCTAGTTATACATGACCTATTTTTGCACAATTTCATGCTAGATTATGGGACTTCACATAACCTATTTCCATTGTCTGTCATGGATAAATTGAGGTTGTAGATTACAAGGCCTTATAAAGACCTGTATTCGTTTGATTCTAAGAGGGCGAAGTGCTTGGGCATGATAAAATATCTGGTAGTAAACTTAGCTCATATTCTAGCCAAAAGTGTGGTAATGGACATTGTTGTAGCTGATATCGCAGCTCGGTTTGGAATGTTGTTGTCCAGGTCCTGGGGTTCCAAGATTGGAGGATCAATAAAACTTGACCTCACCTACACCACTATTCCAGTGTTCGGTTGGGAGGAAAGAAGATTATACCGTGAATCCAGGTTTGTGAAGATGCTTACCGAAGCCAATTTCTCAACAAATTATCTGGTATATGGTAAAGAGGGTGAATTCTCTTTTATTATGCTCAAAGAGGATGAAAATATCCTGCAAGAAACAAAGGTATGTCCTCTAACACCGAAGAATCCTATGAGAAAAGGGGAAAACAAATTTGGACCTTTCATTTTGATGGAGCATATTCACGAGAAGGAAACGGGGCTGGGGTACTCTTGATATCACCAGAAGGATGCTTAATTCCCCTCTCCTTTAATCTGGAATTTGAAGCCACAAACAACGTGGCTGAGTATGAAGCCCTACTGTTGGGATTGCAGGTGGCACAGAACATGAACATACAGAATCTAAAGGTGTTTGGAGATTCAGAGCTTGTAGTGAGGCAAGTCAAGAGCCAATGCCAAACTAAACACCTATTAGGGTCCTATAATAATAGGGATCATAATTTTGAATTGGCTATTTTTTCTTGTAATATTGTACATACCTTTGCTTTCTGCAAATGTTTTCCCATATTAAAAAATGAAAAGAAGGTATGTCCTAAAAGAAAAATCCAAGGACCAAAAGAAAGAAGATTAAAAAAGGATATAAAGTATGAACCCCACAAAAAGAAATAAAAATAGATCTTGAAAGTGTTTCACATTCAAATGCCACTACTCATAGTTTACTTTACGAAAATAAAAATTGTGTGTAGCTTGTTCAAAATTCCACAATTCATGATGATCATACAGTTTAATCTTGATCATTCGTGCTTTTAATTTCATGTTATGATAGTTAATGAATAAATATTTGGCTAAACCATTTAATCTTGGCAGATCAGTAGTTAGGTAGAGAATAAAATGAGCTCATGAGTTTAATCTGAGCCATTGGAAGTTATAAGGTTAGAAATAGGTTAGTTTTCTTATCAAAAGAAAATAAAAGGGTCAGTAAGCTCAAATGCACCCAATAAAGGAAACAAAAAACTCTAGGATAAATAAAGGGTAGGCAGAAGACTTTTTTTCAAGTCATGGAAACATCAAATGGTTTGTCTCTTTTTATTACTAATATCTTTCTAAACACATTCCCCTAGCTAAAACCCATTTCGCTTTGAAAATTCACTTCCCCTTTACTAACTCCACATTTTCTAATAAAAACACTAAAACCCACTTATCCAAAGTCTAAAGGCATAAAATGTTAATCGAGCCCCACTGTCCTTTTACTAACCCCCCAGCTTAATTTATTTCATTAACTCCCATTTACATCTTACCCCTTCGCCTATCTATTTTCCCAACTCCCCCTTTATATCATTTTTTACCTAAAGTATATATTACATTAACATCCCGCATATATATATATATATATATATATATATATATATATATATCCTGACCACATTTTATTTTATTATAACCTATAGTTTATACATTAAAAATTAATTCCTCGCTTTAATATATCCTCGGGTCCCACTTTGTTTTAAACCTCATTGATTATATATCCTTACCCCCATTATATTAATCCCCAATCTCTTCTTAACCCATTCATATCACTGACTCACATCTATTATTAAACCTTCACATATATATTATACCCCATCACATAAATCATCCCCGGTCCCACTTTTCAAATCCCGTCACTTCTAACATCCATCTGATCATCGCCATTTGGATCGGACGGCCCCCACACCCTTTTGCAATCCTTGATAGTCTAATGTTTAAAACAACAAGGGGGTGTGAAATGGGTGGTTTCGCACCAACCCCCCCCCACCATGCGGCACTCCCATATCTTATCGCACCCCTTCACACAAAACCGCTAAACTGCTCCTACACTGTACAATAAACCACAAACTGTTTTTCCACTGTGATAAACCACCATTCCACCTGCATTGTGCAACAAACCATCTAACCATATCTGCACCATATAAAAATCCACAAATTCCTTAGAAGAAATTCCACTTTTTTGTTCATTCACTTACCTCTGCGAATTTGCGAAAGAACAATTAAAATCCATTGCCAACACAGAATTGAAGCCAGCTATTACTCAGACTCCTTCCATGGACCTCCCTGTTCCCTGAAGCCATTTTCGCCTCCCTCAAAACCTATGTTTCATTAAAAATTGTTTTATTTTGCAGGCAATTATCAAGACCAGGAAATTGGACAAACAGTTTTGATACTAGTCCCAAAACCTGTTTCCTCTAGACTCTCTAGATAAGAATTCAAAGGCTTTATTCAGTAGAAGTTTTATGTACAGAAAGAAAACCAGGTTAAACCAGAAACAAAGCAGGAAGAGACAATTTACATAAAGACATGAATGGTTAACATAGATAAAAACATCTACATAATCTACAGCGAAGTTTATTCAAATTAACTCTCGAGGACATATTTCACATGAAGTTACATATGTATTTTTAGTAAAATCCAATTTGACTAAAAACACAAAAATATAAGAAAGTCAGTGTGATTTATTACAGATGAAAGGCAGATAAATGAAAGACATGTGAAAGAGTAAACAAATGAAATACAGAGGAAGAATAAAGAGTGAAATATAAGCTAGCATGAAAGAAACAAACAAAAAATAATAAATCAAATAAAACAGAAACAGCTTTCATTTAGTTACTTAGGTGTCTCTATCTTCTTGCATGAAGATATTTTATTTTCCTTGAATAAATCCTAATCAGTTGATAGGATATTTTGTAATAAATTGTATAAATACTTCATCAATTTGAAGTATTAAGGGTGGATTCCTGAACATTCCTATAGTTGAATTCATCTACTACCTGAGGGTTTATTGTACCATTTCCAAGTTGATAGACAGGACAAGTAATAAAGGCATTTCATTACAGGATTCATGTGTTGAGCTACTTCAATGAAGTATATTTCAATTGTTCATGTTATTTTCTTAAGTATTCCATAAACTTTCATGTTTTCTAAATTTAAATGTTATAATAGGAATATTATTGCAGAATTTGTTTAAATACACTATGTTCTGAATTGTTATTCATTTTAATGTTTTTTTCTGATATCTGGCTTTGAGAATCCTTAATTTCTCTCTAATATTGATTGACCTCTTTCACCTTCCTTCATCATTCGGTTTAAGGAATCCTTAACTTCTCCTTGATCCTGATTGAAAACCATTTCACCATTCAGCCTTTAAAGATCTGATTTTTCTCAGCTACCCTGCCCTGTAAACACTTCCTTTAGAACTTGATTCTGTCATGTTTTCTTAATATTTTGACTCCATAGCCCAATGGAAAAGAAAAAAAGACAACTATCCATCTAAATCAGTAATTCCATCAACAAATCAAAATAAAACCCAATCAATCTTACATAACTACCCTAAAATCAATTAAAATAACAAAGTTAAATCATAAAGAGAGAGCCCTCTCTAAGCATTAGGAAGGCTAGGTCCTAATCTCCAAAAGTGGTTGATAGTTACCTCGGTGATTTCTTTCTTTAGCATTGAGAAATTACGAAGTGATAACAACACCCATGGCTTGGAGCTTATAGGACTGAGATATGGGATTTGGTTGAGGACTTCTTTTCTGCTTTTAATATTCAGTTCATGCCGAGGGGTAAGAATAGAATGGAAGACTCACTAGTTGTGGCTACTAGTAATTTCTGCCCCCCGCAGAATCCCTTTCTTGGATATGAGGTTGAAGTGCGATACCGCCCCTCCATTCCAGACAACGTAAAGCATTGGCAAGTCTTCCAGGATGAAGAGCAGGTCAAGCATTTTATGGAAATGGTGGGCAAGTTCTCAAATTTGGTGATCAACTCAGTCACCGACGATGAAAGTGAAGATCCAAAATCTAGATGGGAATAGATATTGGTGGGGCACCTTGTTTTACAATTAAAGGGAAATGTCATTCCCAGGGGTCTTGTGCCATTGGAGAGATTGTTTGATAAAAATTATATCCCGGTGAACCCTAGAAAAATAACCCTCGACGAGCCTATCAGGGATGTGAATATTGGGACAGAGGAAAACTCGAAGGTGGTGAAGCTGTCAAAAGGGGTCCCTGAATAATACCAAGATCAATACCTTAGGTTGTTTCAATCATACAAAGATGTCTTCGCCTGATCATACCAATATTTGAAGACTTTCGACATTGACATTATACAACATAAGATACCACTCAAAACAGAAGCTAAGCCTCATCAACATAAGCTAAGAAAGATCAATCCTCTTCTTCTCCTAGCTATTGAAAAGGTAATAAAGAAGTTGTTGCAGGAAAAGATCATTGTCCCTCTACGGTACTCTAAATGGGTGGTGAACCTGCTGCCCGTAAGGAAGAAAAACAACGAGATCAGGCTTTGTGTGGATTTCCGCAATCTAAACAGAGCCTCACTCAAAGACAACTATCCCCTCCTAAAAATGGATCACATCTTGCAAAAGGTGGTGGGATCCTCCTGTATGTCCATGATGGATGGTTTCTCAGGATATAATCAAGTGGAGGTGCTCCCGGAAGACCAAAAGAAGACGATGTTCACTATGCATTTTAGCCTGATAAACGTCGGTGCCACATTCCAATATGCAATGGGCATCGCTTTCATAAGAGAACAGGATAAGTTTGTGGTGATTTACTTGGACGACATCACTGTCTTCTCGAAGAGTGACGTTGAACATATAGAGCATCTTCGGCAGGTATGGCTTGTCTTTAAACCCCAAAAAATCCATGTTTGCCTTGGAAGAAGGAAAGTTACTGGGGCACATAGTGACTAAGGAGGGAGTGAATAATGAACCGAAGCAAGTGGAGGTGATAGACGGCATTCCCCTACCAAGAAACAAAAAGGAAGTACATGTATTCATGGGTAGAATTAATTTCCTCAAAAGGTTTATCCCAAACTATGTCGAGATCATCCAGAACATCACCAAAATGTTGAAGAAGAACAGTGAAGTGAAATGGACTCTTGAGTCCAAGGATTCTTTCAACAAGATAAGGTGGGACTTTGCAGAAGCTCCAGTGTTGGTAGGCCTAGATTATAGAAATCCATTCATGATTTTTTCTTTCGCCTCCCCTCACACAGTAGTTGTGGTACTGCTACAAAAAAATGATGAAGGGCATGAACAAACTATTGCATTCTTCAGCCAAGTCCTCCGGGATGCTGAACTAAAATATAACATTCTGGAAAAGCAAGCATATGCTCTGGTTAAGTCACTTAAATCATTTCGGGTGTATGTGCTTCAATCTTTCATAACGGCTTACATACCCATTGTAGCAGTGAAGGAAATTCTGGTTCAAGGTGACAACGAAGGAAAAAGGGGCAAATGGATAGCTAAGATTTAGGAGTACGAGATGGAGATAAAGCCTACCAAACTCATTAAAGGCCAAGGGCTAGCAAAAATCCTGTCTGAATCCAACTGTCAAGCTCTAGGGATAAACCTATCTATAGCAAGAGGAGAAGCACTGGAGAATACAAGGGTACAACATGGCATAAAATATTCCACGCAAAAGACACATGCGAAGTACCTTCTATCCTCATGGTATAAATATATAGTGGAATATCTTTTAACACTGAGATGCCCTCTTAACTATGACAAGACCAAGTACCACACCTTGAGGCTGAGATCTCAAAAGTATACTGTGGCAAATGGGCAACTGTATTGGAAGGACTTGGATGGGATTTTACTACTATGTCTAACAGAGCAGGAGGTTGATGAAGTGATGACAGAGTTTCATTTAAGGGATATGTGGCAGGCATTACAGCTGGCGATCCATTGCACATAAAATCCTGAAGGCGGATTTATTTTGGTATAAGTTGTTTGGTGATGTACATGCTCATGTTTGGGCCTGTGAGAAGTGTCAGACGTTCATCGAAAAGCAAAGGTATGCACCTTCCCCATTGATCCCAGTACATGTTGAAGAACCTTTCAAACAATGGGGAATCGACTTCATAGGAGAGATTCACCCAGCTTCTAGCAATCAGCATCGATGGATACTCACTGCTACAAATTACTTCACTAAGTGGGTGGAAGTCGTGCCCGCAATAAACACTACAGATTTGGTGGTGATCACGTTCCTAGAGGAGAACGTAATAGCCAGGTTTGGATTCCCTATTAAAATCATAAGAGATAATGCCCAAGCTTTCAAGTCAGAAAATTTGTAAATTTCTATCAGCATTACAATATCATGTTGGGACACTCCACTGCATATTACCCACAAGGGAATGAGCTGGCAGAGTCATTTAAAAAGACACTGGTGAGGATCTTGAAAAATACCATCAACGAAAACAAAAATAATTGGGATTCCCAACTCAAGTTTGCACTCTAGGCAAATCGTATCACCACTAAAATATCCACAGGAAAGTCCACTTATGAACTGGTGTATGGCAGAGCTGCAGTCTTCCCTATTCAACTAGAATTACCCGTGGCCCAATTCTTACAAGAGAGCGAGGAAGAGTCAAACGAACTTATCAGAAGAATGACCATTTCCACCACTGAAAGTTGAGGGAGGCCTTAGAAATCGAAAAGAGGCTAGTCAACCTTAACAGGGATGATGGGTGGAGTGTTAGCAGATGTTGGATCCCTGCCATTCAGTCGTAGTTATTGGTTTTCTTCCCTTCAGTTCTCCCTCGTGTCCTTTCCTCTCCTCTGTTCCCTGGTTTCTTTCTCCCTTTATGTACTTTATTAATTTATTTATTTTTAGTTATTATTATTATTATTATTTATTTATTTATTTATTATTAGTATTTATTTATTCATTTATTATTTATTTATTGATTTATCATCAATATTATTATTATTTATTTAATATTATTATTTTTAAGTATGAGGGGTTTCCGCAGTGCATTATATTAGATATCATTTTTGGGATTCAACTGCGTTAATTTAGTCATTCATCTATGACCATTTCCATGAGAGGTAGTCGTAACTGACTAATTTCTCAAGATTTTTGAATAGTCCACTTAGCACTCATTGCATCGGGTGATGCTCACAGGGGTGAAGAAGGGGAAACCCCTCATACTTAAAATACTAAGAGTAAAGGGATCTCTTCCTTAATGGTTCATGAGGCACAATAGTTGCTAAGGTTACGCAAATGGGGTAAGGTTTTGCAAATGGGGTAGCAAGCTAAGTGGGCTTGATTGTGGGGAAAACTCCACAGTTAAGCGCGCTTGAGCCAGAGGAGTTCTGGGATGGGTGACCTCCCGGGAAGTCCTGGTTACTGGGTGCAAGCCTCGGAAGTGATGATTGACGCTATGTGATTCATTTCACTAGTTTCAATTCCCCTTCTTCACCCCTATGAGCATCACCCGATGCAATGAGTGCTAAGTGGGCTATTCAAAAATCTTGAGAAATTAGTCAATTACGACTACCTCTCATGGAAATGGTCATATATGAATGACTAAATTAACACAGTTGAATACCAAAAATGATATCTAATATAATGCACTGCGGAAACCCCTCATACTTAAAATACTAAGAGTAAAGGGATCTCTTCTTAAATGTTTCATGAGGCACAATGGTTGCTAAGGTTTTGCAAATGGGGTAGCAAGATAAGTGGGCTTGATTGTGGGGAAAACTCCACAGTTAAGCGTGCATGAGCCAGAGGAGTTCTGGGATGGGTGACCTCTCGAGAAGTCCTGGTTACCGGGTGCAAGCCCTGGAAGTGATGATTGACACTATGTGATTCATTTCACTAGTTTCAATTCCCCTTCTTCACCCCTGTGAGCATCACCCGATGCAATGAGTCCTAAGTGGACTATTCAAAAATCTTGAGAAATTAGTCAGTTACGACTACCTCTCATGGAAATGGTCATAGATGAATGACTAAATTAACGCAGTTGAATCCCAAAAATGATATCTAATTGTTATTTTTCTTTTCTTTTTTTGTTATTCATTTATTTATTTATTTTTATTTTTATTTTTTTCTTTTTTTTTCCTTTTTTCTTTTATTATTATTATTATTTTAATCTTAGAAATTTTAGATTATTCTTAATTAAGAATATATAAATATTTTATTATATTCAAATCTTTGAACTATTAAATAAAAATATAATAATAATAATTAAACTATTATATTGTCTTTGTATTTTCTTATTCCAGTCAAACTAGTCATTATTCCACAACGGCTAGTTGGAGTTTCCTATCTATTTAAACTTAGTCCTAGATCAGATTTCTAATCTTGTCCTGATGATGAACCACACTGGCTGGTTCGAAACACGTCGATAAAATCTGCTTGACTGTGATTTTCACCGAAAGATTTTATGCACAATTTATGGATCACAAAAGCCAAATTCCTAACATGAACAAATTGGTCGAGCTAAGTAAGACACTGGAATAGGTAAGCCTCAGAATAGCAGAGTTCCAGGAAAATATGAAAGGCTTATTTAATCAAAGAGCTAAAGACAAGGAAATCCAAGTAGGGGATTTGGTGTTGCAATGGGATGTCACGCGCGCGGTCAAACAAAGGGAAGCATGGGAAGTTCGACCCCCTTTAGTTTGGTCCATTCAGAGTGGCAGAGTTCAAAGGCAACAATACTTTTGCGTTGGAGAATTTGGAAGGAGACATACTCGACATGCCTGTCAATAGGTATTTTCTCAAGCCTTACTTCCAACACTGATAGTGGGCTATGCCGACCCATTGTACATATCCTCAAATTGTATATACTCCATTTGTTATTTCTGCATCAATTCCTGTTTTTTTTTTGTTAAAGCTGCTTGAAAATGTTTCTAAAAATGATCCCAGGCACGTTAAGAAGAACAAAAGCAAGTGGTATGCGAGTTCTCGACACACCCGAATGAGTGCATGTCCCCTATGGAACCAATGTTGGCTTGTGGTTCTTTTTAACGAATAAGGAAAAATGAGAGTCAAGCAAATGAAGAGTTGGAGTGGTAAAGATGAAGGCCCAACACTTCAAGCACGGACCAGGAGAACGCCCTGTAGTCAGAAGAGGAAAGAAGCTTACCATTTACCTTTTCACATCTCTAACCTCTCCGCTCATCGCACTTCGCTCCCTGCGGAATATAACTCTTACCTTCCGCTACTCCCATATAAAACTCATGGTCTACACTCTGCGGGAAACACCACTTCCGCCACTTCATCCATTCCCCACTCTCCGCACATTGCTCCTCGCAGCATATAACTCTTACCCTCCACTGCGCACATATGAAACTTGCGATCTGTGATCTGCAGGCGGCCCCACTTCTGCCTTGCCACGTCATCCATCTCCCATCTCACATCGCTCCCCACAGCGTATAACTCTTACCTTCCGCCGCTCACATATGAAACTTGTGATTTGCAATCTGTGATATCAGTTCGGGCCCCACCTTCTCACCATGTCATAAATAGCCCTTCCACAGCCTTTGTTCCAATATTTTCAGTGTTAATGAACCCCGCTAACTCCACTACCATTTCTGCCATCCTCCCCTCATCCAACGGCTCTCGATCTATTTCTCCCCCCTTCTTACCTTCCGAATGATAACACCGGGGGGGGGAGTCCGAAATGGCCGGTTTCGGAAACCTCCTTCGGCACTACGTGTCGGCCCACAGTGATTTTGCACCCCTACCCGTCCAATACCACAAACCATCCATGCCCCCCTCTGAAATCCGGTCTCTGGTTTTTGCAAGTCAAGCACAACACTAGTTTAGGCGGGACAAGCACAATAGAGGTATATTCAGTTTGTCTAGGAAATCCTCGCTAAAGAGAGAGGCACGCGCGGCACAACTGGTCGTTCCGCAACAGAAAGTGGAAATCATGAGAATTAGAGAGTGGAGGCTTTTGACAATAGATGGAATCATATGGTGGAAGCCAAACTTCCCACTTGTTCACAGCCACTTCTCGCCACACCATTTTGAAGATTTCAGGATATGGCCTCTGTGGCCAACTATGTTTTCCTTTTTTACTATTGATTATGATGTTTTGCTAGTGAAATCTCGATTTCACCCTATTCTGTTTTGTTTTTTTGTTTGCAAGAGTGATTGCTTTATGCACGTTCTGCTAGTTTGTTAGGATATTTTGATTTTCAGACATGTGGGTCGATCATGAACCCTCACTAGGAACTCTATACATAGGAAGTTCAGAGATGAAAGAAATGTTCTAAATTTTGGAGAAGTTTTGTTGTATTTCTGTATGACTGTGCTCTTTATGCTCTGAGATACATATTTGGGAGAGTTGTTTTGAATATAATCCGATATACATAGTTGTTTACTTGGATTCCAGATGGAGCAATGAGTAGTATGTATATGTGTTCTCTTGTTTTCTTGCAATCTCCTATTTATGTATAATCATCTTTCATGTTCTATTGCTTTGAGGATTTGTGTAATGTAGCTACCGGTGGTAAGCATTTGTTTTCATGAATTCGTTTGATGTACAATGCTCATGTATTAAACTTGCTGCGATTCGTTAATTCGCACTCCACGAATCTCTACTGTTGGTCATACTCCACTTACATTTGTTTCCTTTGAGTTCATGGGAGACAGGTTCTTAATACTTTTAAGCATGTCTCTTGCAGATTCCTCCTCCATTCCTTCTCAACACCTCTACATATTTTGAAAGTATCTTCTCATTGTTTTAGGCTTGGCCCATTTGAAAAGCCACTAAGCCATACAACCTCTCGAGCCCTCTCATAGTATATGGTAATTCACATGAATCAGACTCTGAGGTTTTCTCCATTCCTGAACCACCAAAACCATTATTCTTTTGGTCCATATTCTGTCAAATGCATCCTTATAATTGTCTACATTTAACCTTTTATATTAAGATGTCATAGGCACTGGTCTTTTGGAACTCAAGGTTTTCTCTAGGAACTACAACAGTCTCCATGAGAATCCTAAGCACCCCATGGTGTAAATGTCCCATTCTCCTATACCATAGCTCATTTAGGTATTTCCCATTGCTATTTTCAATGCCTACTAGTGCCATTGGAGAATAAAGTTGCAACATGTACAATTTGTTGGTTCAAACTCCAATCTATTTCACCCTCTTCCAGCTCGGGTGTTTGAAAAACACCTTCTTCCCTACGAAGTGAACATCATATCCCTTATCCTGTATCTAGGATACTGAAATCAGGGTCATACCCAATATTGGCATATGAAATACATCTCTAGCATTGGTACTTGCTCCTCACTCCCTCCGAAAATCAATGGTACCTCTCCCCACTGGAGTACACTTCGTATTTTTTCCCATCATAATCTAGAAGTCCATCTTATTTTCATTATAGCTAGATAAATATTCTCTAACCCATGTAATATGAATTGACGCTCCATTGTCTATATGCCAGAGACCCTGTGAAGTTGACCCAGATAAGTAAGCAAATTCGTCCTTTAACATGAAAGACAATTATGAAGCCCCCTGAATATTACATTTGTATGTGGCCATGCTTGAGATACTTGGGAAATTCACTGAAGACACCTTGAGTATAATTATACGTGTTATTTCTCTTCCACCCAACATTGATTTTGCTCTAGTAAATTGTTGCAAACCCTTTGTGCCCAGACAAGACATCTGCTCTGCAAAATACTGATTTGTTTCTCCCTTTGCTTGTTGAAATCGCTTCCCTGGACCAATCGAACTTTCTTTCCTACTGCCACTAAAAAATCGTACCTTGTCCAACAATTCCAACTGCCTGGATAGGTATTGCGCAGCCCTACAAAATTTGTCCTATTTCTCCCTATGAACAATGAATTTTCATTTCTCCACCTTTGAGCTTCCCTTCCATCAAACTCGCTCTAATACCATGTGAAAATTTCGACGAAATTTCTACTACGGCATCTGGAGTTAATTATTTTAATTGAAAATTAATTATGTAGTTTATTGATACAACAACAACGAATTACCCACAATCCAATCTTCACAAATAAAATACTGGGGAAAATAAAAGCGCTAGAAACTTAGAAATGCTAACAAATGCACGAAAAATTGTGACATTGTTATTTTGGAAAAAAGTCCCCAGAAAAACCTAATGTGGGAAAACCAGTTGTAGCAATTGAGGGTTTATATAATTATTATGCAACAGAAATTCTGAGTACAATAAAATGTCGCCAAACTAGCGATTATACCCAACATAAATACTGGTGAAAATATACTGATGGATTTTTCCCTCTCACGCTTAGCCCATAACTCCTACAAATCAGGTCTCCCTTCTTGTTGTTGACTGGGAAATTGTTTCTCTGTCACTCTGGAAAATCTTCCTTGCCTCTGGCACTGAAAACAAGCTTCCTCTCAGCTAAATTGAACTCCTCAATTGAGGCTCTGCGTAGCCTCGTGGAGAATAATTTTGGCTTCCTCTTTCTAACTCTTTGGAACTAGAAAAATTCCTCTAAACCATTTTTGACCTCTCATGCCACCTACTACTTGCCCCCTGGCTCAATCTCTACCGTCAAATCACTCATGCACTTAGGAACTCAAACTTCCTATGCAACTAAGTATCTGCACGGGTGTGTTCTCCGTCTACCCATCGACCTATTCTTATAATTTCCAATTGAGACTCCAACGGCCACGATTAAAACTTAATCAATGGTTGAGATCATCTCCAAGTCAATTTGTGTGAGTTTCTAGATAATTCTCACCTTTTTCAATTAATTACTATTAATTAACAATTTTTCCTAAGTTAGACTTGAGAAATTTTTAATATATGATCAATTAATTTAATTGAGACATCTCCAGATAAAATTTCCAAAAACAATTTATGGGTTTTGAAAAACTCATATATTTTAACCTTTCCATAAAATCTCGAGACTAGAACACCATCTTATACTCAAAAAAATAAAACTAACATTATCAACATTTTATACATGTTTTATACATTTAGTCAGTGTTTAGAATCCATGGAGTGAAACAAACTTAAAAAGATGGAAATGTTAATATTCTTACGGGTCACATGTAACATTCCTCTTCCTCGTGAATATAAAGATAAGGAAGATGGATTTAGACATTTGAAAAAGAAGGGAGTTTCACGTGGCCAACTTCTAAATTATTAGAAACAGATATTGGAACTAGTGAATTTCAGGTAATTGACTAATTGGAGAGTGTGGACTTTCATATTTTTAAATGTATGGATTAGGGCAGCTGTTATAGTCATGTATTAATGGATAATTAGTTGGAAAATTGATATTGAACTTTGACTTTTCTCATTATCTTTCTATATAATATTTTCTATGAACTTTGTTTACATCATGTGACATGTTTCTTACACATCAAAATGCGTGTTAGTTGTTTACAATTTTATATATAATATTATTTAATGCAAGTGACAATAAGTTTATTTTATGTTTTGATGCAAGTTTACATATTGTATATAGTTTCAATCTCCTTCATAGATTTTATATATAGTATAGTTGATTTTATTTAAATATTATTTAATATAAATGACACTAAGTTGATCATTTTATATATTTTAATGCAAGTTTATATGTATATACTTAATTTTTCTTTACATTTACATTTATAATGTATTATATTATTATTTATTACATGTATAATGTATTATATAATTATATATTGTTTAAGTATGCATCGATATTTTATGAATATAAATAATGTATATTAACTTTTTGATATTTAATAAAGTATTTTCATCATATAAGTTATATTAAACTATAATAAAAAATAAATATAAAATTATTAAATATATGTAACTATATATATAATTTATTTATTTATTAAACAAAAATATATATTATAAATTAATAATGATTAATGATTCATTAAATAAGTAAATATACTATTTATTGTAATGAGTTTAAATATAGTATTTATTATGATAATTAGTAACTCATCACACTAGAAAATATATTATAAATTGAGGGCAAGTATTAACTAATTAAATTGTGAGAAAATAAAATATATATAACACTAAGTATTTTGACTAATTAGATTATAAATTAATAATCTATCAAATAAAAAGACATATTGTAAAAAAGACATATGCCAAAACCTAGATGCTAAAAAAAACTAGTAAGTCATTAAACTAGAAAATATATTATAAATTATTGGCAAATACTAACTAATTAAAGTAGTACATATACTACAAGTTAACGAAAATTAAAGATAAATTCAATCAATAAATATACCACCAATTGGTTCCCCAATCAAGGTGGAATCCCCATGTTGGTAGAGGGAGGTGATAAAATGTTTAATGATTGCAAAAGGGGGGTGATTTTGGCTCTATGGTCGCGACCATAAGCAATAAAGGGTGGCAGTGTAGCCATAACTACCTCCAATTGTCCCAACCATGCATTAAAATTATTCTCATGCAGTCATCCTTCATGATCAGTCTCTATTTGATGATGACCATTCTAATCAATCATATCTAGGTTTTGTGGTTTTAGCAATGGATTGGATTTTTATTTTGTCAAGTTGCTCATAGGAGCTAGGTGAGGATTTCTCCCATTCTATTTTTCCATGTTATCTAGACTTGGATTTCCCCTTTGGGTTTGTTGTTTCTATCATAAGGGGTCGGACGCACTCCTCCTGACTTGGACACCCCTTTCCTTGAGTTGCATTGTATCCCCCCAAGGCCCATAACCCTCCTGAGCTCCTTAATTTTACCTAATCCTTCTAGAGTTGCTCCTTCCAAAGGCAACGTTTCCCTATGGTGATAGCACACAACTTGCGAGGAAAAAGTGCATGAAGTAGCATAGATTCACAGGTGGTGGCACCATAGGTATTTCTCGCACACCCAACTCTTCATCCTGAGAGCCCTCATAGGTAGTTCGGTCTTGCATCTACAAAATTTCATTAAGGAATGGTTGGCTTATTTCAAGTTATTACAGTCTACTATAAATAAATCGACTTTATAATTGTCAAGGTAGGTAATTAAGGTGTGAAATCAATATTTTCCTCCTGCAGTATAATACTTGGGTCTCCCTCACGCCTTGGGCAGCCTCTCTGAGCCATAGTGTTACTCCTACCTCCTTCGGAAATACCCACATCCCTACACCTTCTACTCTCCAACTTGGAATTCATTTACACTCGCCCTTACCTGGTGTTTACACTATTGAAGATCCCCCTATTGGACTTGGACATATCCATTTAAAGTCCCAACTTTTGTGCATACCCATACTCTGTTGCTCTCCTACCCGGCAGTTCCAATGTCACGACATAGAGCTATACCTCATTGAGGCTCCGCATCTCGGGTAGAAGAGAATGTTGGAAACTTGACTAAACAGAGAAGGGGGATGAATTAGTTTAGTTCATTCATGGAAAACTTTTATTTTTCCTTTTAATATTTTTTTGAACTATATAATGAGAAACTTAACACCTTATGAATGGTAGATTAATATATGAACAGTAGGTAATATGTAAAACACAACATCAAATTAGCACATAAAAGCAACGCATATGGACACCAGATATGAGTGGAAATGCATAAAGGGAGAAAACAATGAATTGTTTGGATGAAGTGATGTGAAGGCAAGCACCTACTCCCTTAATACATCATTTTTTTTGTAGGCTCCAACTTACAAGAGCTTTCTACTTCGATTTATGATGTAAGCTTCAACATGCAAGGAAACTCCTACTCCCATACATTTTCTATAGGGTACAACCTACAGGAGGCTCCTACCTCATCAGGAAACAAAATTTTATTTTTCAAGCTAAAACTTGAAAGGAGACTACAACCCCCTAATACACAAAAGAAACAATCTATTGTTTATCTGGTCTTTAGTTATGCATACCTCTATCTTTGTCTTTGCTTCTTATCCTCCTCAAATTTGATTTACATCTACTCTTTTAACATTATCACTTTATGACGCAGGCTGAACCTGCATCCCAGGATCTCCATAACTTTGTTCATAACAAATTCCATCTCAGTAAATGCCTAATCGAAAACCTCCAATTTAAAACAATTTGACCCACTGGCAATCTCAACTTTATCTTTCTATTGCTGGCAAATTCAACAACTTAAATTTCCTTTTCAACCCAATACAATCTCAACTTCTACTTTGAGGTAAAAGTGTAACAAACACTACTCAATCCAATAACCAAAGCTTGAATGCACCTTTTTCATTCCCATTCTAGTTAACATTCACCAGTCCCACCATTACAATTACATTCTCATATGCTGGGTTCAATTAAAGAGTGTGCCCTTACTGTTATATTCAATCTGGCAACTTATATAATTTATTTCCATACATTTGCCAACTAATTTTAAACACATTACTTTTGGATTTAAATCTTAAACATTTCACTGTTTTCAACAAATCTCCATAAACAATGCGCCCGTTACCAATATAACTTACCTGTTCGATTTCCTGTAATAATATCTGGATCGCGCATTCAAATTGTGGACAGCGCCTTCTGGCATATCATTCCTGCACAAATATCAATTTTATGTCTCTGTCTAAATTGTGTGGAACTCTTCTCGAGTTGCAGATTTCTTATGATTAGAGGTTGATGAAACAATGCAACCTTATTTCAACCGTTTTAATTTGACACACAATCTGTGTAACGAAATTCTTCAAGGGATGAATCCCTTTGAATGACTGCTCCAAAACTCAAATATAACAGAATGACTCCAAACAATGTTGCTGCTGTGCTCATTGTGAATCGTAGCAAAGAACATAACCGCACCGATTTCGCCTACGTCATTGCTCTACTCGTAATGACACACATCATTAATAAAAAAATGCGTTGAGTCTGGCAACCCATCTCTGAACTACGCCTTAAAATATTTGATCGATTCCAACCAGAATCGAATACCAACAAGATTAACTTACCTCTCCTTATTTAACCTCGCAGCATGCATTATCAACTCAGCATTCAACGTACTCAATTTCCAGCAACGTAACTCTGCATCCACTTTTCTGCGTCCAGATTTGGAATTGTCTTCTTTTTTTTAAATTAATTCACTGCATTAATTAACAGCGTTAACCTTCTGTACAATTGCATATAGAAATCGAACCAATTGAAACTTATCTCCTCCGTCTGCAAGTTGTGTATCGATTGCACAATATCGACTATTCAAATCTTTTAATCGATTTCACAAAATGCCATATCGTTTTCTGAAGCGCTTTCCAATATACATCTATTCAATCCTGGAGATATTCATATATATATAACCTGTCAATGTGCTGTACAAACAGTGAAATCGACTTTTCCAAACTCAAATGCCGGAGTCACACATTTTTTGTACTGTTCAAACTATGTTAACATATCAATTTTCAATGGAATTCCAACAGAAATCTTTCCTTAGAATGGCGCCCTTTGCAAACAGAGATTTTAATGCCATTTACCCTTAGTGATTTGCATGGTAATTTCACACAAATAAATGTGATTTCAAACCCATTGATCATTAATTTAACAATGCTATGAACTTCAAGAAACAAATATACAAGTTCTCAATCACCCAATGTGTATAAACTGAAACAAACAATGACTTACAACTTTTTTACTGGCCAAATGTTCAATGTCGTGGCCCTTACAATCGCTGAAGGCTTACAGCCTTGCTGCTCAAGCCTACTCTCAATCTCACACTTCTCTCACAATCTCAATCTCAATGTTTTTTTCTCTCAAAACTCCTCCTATTTATACAATTTTAAAAATCATTTAATTAAATGCTCAATCCCTTTAATTCCTCAACAAACCCCTAAATCTCTCAACATCCCTAAAGGATAGCTCTTTATCCCTAATATCCTTCAACTAATTAAATTCCCTCATATCCTTTTATTAAATAAAAAGATATTTACAAAAATCCTCACCTTCTCCTATTTTATTCAATTTAATTAATAAAATATTAAAAATCATCACACCCCCTTTTGACATATTTACAAAATAAAAAAACACCCTTGATGCTCCTGCATCAGACTCCCCATGTAAGAAAATTCATGACCACCTGGTCATAAGTTTGGATATTTCCTCCTGGATCCCAAATTTTATTTTTTAATCTTTCCGTGCTTGTCGATTGCTTTACTGCTGTTGTCATCTGCTGTCGTCCTCCAGGTTTCCATATTTTGTGTTGTAGTGCTCCACCTGCTCTGCTCTTGCAATCTTTCACTGTCATTCTCTTGTTGTCGCTCCTTTTCTTTCTTTCGGCTGTCTTTCTCTGGGATGTTTTTATCATTAACCTCCTTATCAACTCAATTTCTTTGTCCAGTATGTCCTCTGTCTGCTGATTGTTTCCATCTCTTGATTGCTGAACTCTCATTCTTGCTTGTTCTTCACTTGTTTTGATCACCTTTTCTGCTGTTGCTACTATAAATGTTGCGGCCTCCCAAAATTCCTTTCCCTCTGCAACATTCCTTTGCTCACCATCTGCAATTTCTTTTTGATTATTATTTATGACAACCGCTTTGTCATCCTTCTTCAGCAATCTATCCTTAACATCCTTCAGTAGATGTTCTTCCTCTCCTTCTTCCATTTGGCTATCCACCTGTGCCAAATATGTTCCAGCGTCTGCAACAACATCTTCAATCATAAGACAATCATTATAATAAAAAAAATAAGGCCTCTGTACCTCTTTTCCCTTTAGCAACACTTCAATATGTTGCGTTGATTTCTCTTCTTCTGTCAGCATATCAGTATGCTGATCCAAACTCAAAGAACTCTTGAGACTGTCAGCTAGTCTCTCTTTCTCATCAGCTATTTCAATGATGTCTTCCAGCATTTGTCCACTGTAGTGAACTGGTTCTTTCCCAGCCTCTTTATCATATTCTGCTTCAAAACTTTCATCTTCTGGAAGGCACTCTTTCACATCTTTAACAACTTCAAAAGACTGCCTATCTTCTTCCAAACCCGCAATCACACACAAATCATTAGTTTTAAAATCACAAGACCTTACGGTCTTATTTGATGCTTCAGTCATCAAATCTTCCGGCTGCTTTGAATCATTCATATGATTCAACTCCTCTAGCTCTTCATCACTTTCAAAAAGTAATGGTCCACTCTCTGGGTAACATATCGAAACTTCAACATCTTCTTCAGCATCTTCCTTTTGCTGTAGCTCAACTGTTTCGAGCTTCTCTATCCTCTGTCTGGCATCCATAACCTGTTCAAGTTCCTTTAGTTCTTTTATCAACTGCATATTTACCTGATGATTCCACTTCTCTTGTAGCCTCTGCCACTTCAGCTTCTTTCTGATGACATAACCATGCTTCTGGTCTACCTCATTTCTTTGCAACATATCCATTAACACCTCAAGCTGAACTTCTATCTCAGCCTTCTCCCTCTCATATTCCTCTTTGCTTAACTGTCTCTGTATGCCAATTGCCTTGGCATCCTTTTCCTTTTGTCTTCTGCTGTGGTTGATTCAGAACCTTTGTTACGACTGTCACTAGTCATCATCATTTCCATCTCTATGAGTTCCTCACTGAGTTGCACTAAAGCCTCTTTAGCAGCAAGTCCTGTCCTGCCGCCACTTACCTCACCAAGCTCTCCTCACTCAGTCTTTTGGCAAGCAATTGGTTCTATCTCTAGAACCTCCTTTGAGCACTTCTCTTTGCTCTTCCTGGCTTCAACTCATCTGCCTGTTCACAACTGTCTTCCTTATCCAATCTCTATTGGATTTCATCAAGGTTCTGCCACCTCTATGTTTTCACCTAGAAACTTTCACCAGCTTCCTTTATCTGTTAGCAATTGCCTTTTGGGAGTTGCAATAATATTTCAATGCAAAGACTACAATATTCTATTCTTCAAAAACATATAATCTTACCTCCAAGATCTCGTCTGATCTTGTTCTTCCATTTTCCTGCACTTCAATTACCTTCAGAATCTCACCACTCCTGCAAATCTGTTTCAGCAAATCTTTATGCTTCCTCTGCACAATTTCTCGACATTCAACTACTGTCAATCAGATTTTAAAATCTGATTCTCTCTTCCAATCTTCTGGCTTGATCTGGCAAACTTTAGCTGTCAGCAACAATTCCTTCTTTGCTGAGTTTCTTCATTGCTGCAATCATCAATCCTCATTCCATTTCTTGTCAAATCAAAATTCAACAACACAATACCTGCACGATCCAAGTGAATTTCCATTCCCCAACATCACTGTGGATTCTTTTCTGTCTCTGCAATTCTGCTTTACCTGCCTCTAAGAACTTAACTGTTCTTCTCCATTCTCCCAGCTGTACTTTGGTTGCTTGACTTTCAGATTAGAATCTGATCTCCTTTATCTGCATTCTGTTCACTTGCAATTAAAATCTGATCTTCATTACACATTCAAAAATACATTTCAGTCCAACAAACCTTCTTGTCCTCATTCAGAAAATAAACATTTTTCAATTCAACAGAGCCAAGCTCTGATACCAAAAATGACGCAGGCTGAACCTGCATCCCAGGATCTCCATAACTTTGTTCATAAAAAATTCCATCTCAGTAAATGCCTAATCGAAAACCTCCAATTTAAAACAATTTGACCCACTGGCAATCTCAACTTTATCTTTCTATTGCTGGCAAATTCAACAACTTAAATTTCCTTTTCAACCCAATACAATCTCAACTTCTACTTTGAGGTAAAAGTGTAACAAACACTACTCAATCCAATAACCAAAGATTGAATGCACCTTTTTCATTCCCATTCTAGTTAACATTCACCAGTCCCACCATTACAATTACATTCTCATATGCTGGGTTCAATTAAAGAGTGCGCCCTTACTGTTATATTCAATCTGGCAACTTATATAATTTATTTCCATACATTTGCCAACTAATTTTAAACACATTACTTTTGGATTTAAATCTTAAACATTTCACTGCTTTCAACAAATCTCCATAAACAATGCGCCCGTTACCAATATAACTTACCTGTTCGATTTCCTGTAATAATATCTGGATCGCGCATTCAAATTGTGGACAGCGCCTTCTGGCATATCATTCCTGCACAAATATCAATTTTATGTCTTTGTCTAAATTGTGTGGAACTCTTCTCGAGTTGCAGATTTCTTATGATTAGAGGTTGATGAAACAATGCAACCTTATTTCAATCGTTTTAATTTGACACACAATCTGTGTAACGAAATTCTTCAAGGGATGAATCCCTTTGAATGACTGCTCCAAAACTTAAATATAACAGAATGACTCCAAACAATAACAGCGCTACAGGCTCATTGTGAACTGTAGCAGTTGAACATAACCGCACTGATTCTCAGTTTTTTTCCACAGCACTGTCTATATCAGTAATGACACACATCATTAATAAAAAAATGCGTTGAGTCTGGCAACCCATCTCTGAACTGCGCCTTAAAATATTTGATCGATTCCAACCAGAATCGAATACCAACAAGATTAACTTACCTCTCCTTATTTAACCTCGCAGCATGCATTATCAACTCAGCATTCAACGTACTCAATTTCCAGCAACGTAACTCTGCATCCACTTTTCTGCGTCCAGATTTGGAATTGTCTTCTTTTTTTTAAATTAATTCACTGCATTAATTAACAGCGTTAACCTTCTGTACAATTGCATATAGAAATCGAACCAATTGAAACTTATCTCCTCCGTCTGCAAGTTGTGTATCGATTGCACAATATCGACTATTCAAATCTTTTAATCGATTTCACAAAATGCCATATCGTTTTCTGAAGCGCTTTCCAATATACATCTATTCAATGCTGCAGATATTCATATATATAACTCACATAACAATAAATAAACAGCGAATAGACTTTTCCAAATCCCAAATGCCGAGTTTACACATTTTGTACTGCTCAAACTATGTTATATCAATTTCTACTGAATTCCAACAGAATCTTTCCTTAGAATGGTAGTTTTTGCAAATGTGAGATTTTAATGCCATTTACCCTTAGTGATTTGTATGGTAATTTCAATATTAAATAAATGTGATTTCAAACCCATCGTCTATTAATTTCAATTAATGCTATGAACTTCAAGAAACAAATATACACTTTCAATCACCAAGGATGTAGTTAAACCGAAACAAACTCATTAACAACTTTTTTACTCTGCTATATGTTCAATGTCAGCCTACACCGCTCGAAGGGCTTACAGCTCTCTTGTCGCCGTTTTCCTACTCAATCTCATGACTTCTCTCACAACTTCAATTTTCTTACTTCTCTCAATCTCATACCACCCCAATGTTTTTTTTTCTCTCAAAACTCCTCCTATTTATACAATTTTAAAAATCATTTAATTAAATGCTCAATCCCTTTAATTCCTCAACAAACCCCTAAATCTCTCAACATCCCTAAAGGATAGCTCTTTATCCCTAATATCCTTCAACTAATTAAATTCCCTCATATCCTTTTATTAAATAAAAAGATATTTACAAAAATTTTCACCTTCTCCTATTTTATTCAATTTAATTAATAAAATATTAAAAATCATCACACCCCCTTTTGACATATTTACAAAATAAAAAAACACCCTTGATGCTCCTGCATCACTTTATCCCAAGAAACTCACAAGAAACAACTCAATTAGCTTTCATTCCATCTAAAATTACAACCTTCCAACCTCATAATTTTTTATAAATGAACTTTAATGGTTGTTAGTATTCCATACATGAATTTGAAATGACAAGTCTTGTCTCTTTGTATTCCAAGGGTGTCTCTTCATTTCCAAACTGTTTCCACTCTTGAATATTAAACCCCACAAGATAATTTTTGAAATATTCAAATAGAATGCATTAGCATAAGAAAACTTTAAGGATTACACCAAAAAACTTCCATTTAGAAATGTAATGCACCCTTTATTCCATTGTCATGCATTATAATGTGGTCCCCTTGTTATCAAACCCATGTTACTCTGGGTGTAACGCCCTCCTCCCACATTTACCCAAGCTAACCAGTCCACCGAGCTAAACATGTGACGAATAGTTACTATGATGATTCAACTCCTCAAGTATAGTTAAGGAAGTGGAATCGACAAACCAAAACCAAACTAGTCTTCCTCGGGAGCTACAAGACCCACAGGGGATAACCAACCACTCCATGTGCCAAACCCCCGAGTTAAATTTCTCTATGATAGAACTAGACCCCCAATCATTACCCATGACAAGCACTCCATGTGACTGAAACCCTCCATTCGCATGCACAACAAGGGCATCCATGGGACTGTAGACTTTTCCAAGAAATTATGTGACAGCAACCTCTGATTCTGAGGAACTTTTTCGAAGATAGGACTCAGGCCTTTGCCCGAAACTTGATGAAACTCTCAAAAATTATAAACAACAAGATGATAAGGCGTCTAATGCAAAACTTGAACAAGGATCTGACCTGAAAAGACCTAGCCATGACATACATTCTATCAAACAAATCATGAACATGTAATCTACTGGTCATATAAACACATCTGATAATAGGGACTTCATACTTATTTGGGTATCGTCAATAAGTTATTATTCCCTCTCATAATAGTTGTAATATCATCTATTAGGTCATGCATTCATTAATATTTCAGTTATGAAACAAAACAAGATGATAGCCATAACTCAAGTTTTTCATTAACCATGCTTATAACCAACATATATCCAACAGTTCAATAATAACAGAAAAATAAATAAATATAAATAAAAAATAAATAAATAAATTGTAACCATATAATAACCAACACATTTACACATAATACACAAAAAGGAAAATATATCGTATTACCATCTTCAAAATGCAACTAGGTCAGGGACTTCCACGTACCACCCGACCACAAATTGGGTTGAACCAAATCTTTCTTTCAGCCAATCACCCATATGTCATATTACAAGCATGAATGTGGGACTTACAACAAAACAACCATGTCTTCCTCATTCTTTACCATAATCCACCAAGGGATTCCTAGGCCCAAACCCTCATCTATACAACCAGGATTTACCACAACCCCACTAAGGGATTCCTAGGCCCAAACAAGAAACATACACTACCAAAATTTACCACAATCCCACCACATATCGGTCCATGGATCACTAGGCATATACAAGCATGGATGCCTCCATATCTCTCCACCTAAACCATGAGGATTTTGTATGTATCCACCCTCTAGGCTTTACCGTATATCCCTCCATTCACCAGTCGAGGATTCCTAGGACCAATGAGGGTATACACAATCAAGCTTTACAACAATCCCACCTTTAGTAGTGTATGGATTCCTAAGCCTTGTGTTTCCTCCTGAGACCACTCCACTCAGTTTCGAAACCCCATCACACCATGGCTATCAAGAAATGGCAAGGCAAGGTTGAAAACCACTGTCACATGTGGAAAAACCCATGTCAATGATAGCAAGAGAAACAAATACACACATGCATATACCATGCATTCCAAAACTATAAAGGAAATCATACATGCAACTGGTTACCTCCAATTAGTCTTGTTGTAGTCGCTTGATACAACGCTTCCTTGCTTTATGTGTGCTTCCCTTTTCCTTCTTGGTACTTCTTTTTCTTTCCTTGATCCAATGCTAGAGTTCTCCAAGAGTATGAGAGAGAGAGCATAGAGAGAGAGCTCCAAGCTAAAACTAACAAAAGGTTGTGAACTGATCCTTAAAAGAATTTTTATCAATGAGGCCTCTAATTTCTTCAATTTTCCATTATTTTCTTCATTTTCATCCTCACATGAAACCTGTGAATTTTCACCTTCCTTTTCTCCTAATTTCAGTTATTTTCATAAATAAAATTCCAATTAATGCCTCTTTCCTTTTCAAATCCTTTCCATTGCCTTTTCCAATTTTTCTTACCCATAATAAACCAAATGAACACCCACACTAGAATTTTTTTCCCAACATTCAGTTTGGAATAAGTGTCCCATGACCTTGGTCTTATTTTGCCTTTATTAACTTTATTAAATGGATTTTAAAACTGAGGTTGTTACAGACCACTCCCCCTTAGGGGAACACCATCCTCAATGTTCAATGACACCTACAACCAACAAGACTGTTGAAACAAAAACATACTTCCCATTGAGATTTATAACTTAGCTTGATGCAATATTTACAATGAAAAACCTGCCAAAAAAACATAACCAACATGACCACATAACAACTTAAAAACCATACCACTTATTGGAGCTTTATAACACATCTTTTGGTGGTATTTACATCCATATACATATATGCATATACCAAAACTTCTTTGCCTCAACCAGAAAATAATGAAGGATACATAGCCCACATATGATTATCCATCTCCCATGTAGCTTCAGTGGGACCAAAGTGCTTCCACTACACTTTAACCTGATAAATTGCTCGGTTTCGGAGCATGAGCATCTTTCTATGCAAAATAAAATGAGGTTCTATTTTGACTTCTCCTTCTTGTTCCACCTACAATAAAAACTAATCAATAACATGGTCAACATCATTTACATATCTTTTAAGTAATGAAACATGGAAAACATCATGGACTTTCACTGTCAGAGGTAGTGCAAGTCTGTAGACCACTAGTCCAATCCTCTCAAGGATCTCAAAATGCACACAATAATGAGGTGCCAACTTCTCACATGACCCAATCCTCAAGGAGCTCTCCTTGGGCTTGATGTGCAAGTACACATGCTCCCCAACCTGAAACTGCTTAAATTCTTTGTGCTAGTATTCATAAATTTTATGTCTATATTGTGTTGCCTTTAGATTCTTCTTGATAACCTTCATTTCTTATTCCATCTCTGCCAACATATATGGTCCAATCAACACCATGTTCACTGGATCACTCTAACTGATGGGAGTATTACAACATAGAGTGCCTCAAACAGAATGATCCTCTGTGAATCCTGATACCTGTTGTTGTAATAAAACTCAACCATAGGTAGATACTCTTCCCACTTTCATTGTTTATACATCACATACATTCTCAACTCATCCTCCAAAATCTTGTTGACCCTCTTTATTTTTCCATCTATTTGCGGATGATAAGTTTTGTTGAAGGCCAACTCTATACCCAGACCTGCAAATAACTCTTTTGAGAACCTAGAAGTGAACTTAGCATCCTTGTCTGACACAATATTCTTCGATACACCATGCAACCTCACTACATATCTCATGAATTCTTGTGCTACATAATTATTTGAATAATTATACTTCATTGGAATGAATCACGCTACCTTTGTTAACCTCTCCACCACCACCATGATGGAAGCATGTTGTCTATATGTCCTCGGAAATCCTGTAATGAAATCCATAGAAATGACCTCCCATTTCTATTCTGGAATCAGAATCGGTTGTAATAAACCACCTAGATGCTTACACTCTACTTCTCCCTATTGACAATCCAAACATATAACCACAAAATATGCCACTTCCTTCTTCAGATTCAGCCAATAGTATAACTTCTCCATCGATTTCAATGTATCATGGTAGCTCAGATGACCTGAATATGGCTTGACATGAAATTCCCTCATGATAAGCTTCTTGAGCTCGTTGTTTTCTGGCACATAGATCATGTCCATAAATCTGACCAAACCATATGTTGTGAGACGACAGTCCACATTTTGATCACATGTATCTTGTTGTAACTTGTGCCTAATCTCCTTCTACTTGTCATCCTCTTGTCCTGCCTATAATATCTTATCTTGTAAATACATCCCATTAGAACTCATAGTTGTTATATGATTTACCTGCATTCTTCTAATAAGTGCATTCGAAACCTTATTCTCTTTACCCTTAATATACTTGATCTCGAAGTAAAATTCACTAATCGTGGCCAACCATCTAGCTTTTCTGGCATTCATATTTGGTTGATCCAATAAATTCTCAATCCATTGTGGTCGCTCGTCAATACAAACCTCCTCCCAAGAATATAATGTCTCCACATCTTCAAAGCATGGATGATTGCTTCCAACTCAAGCTCATATGTCACATAATTCTGCACGTGCTCATTCAGTTCCCTTGATTCGTAACATAACACTTGTCCCCATTTCATAAGGACTCCACCAAGCCCTCCCTTGAAAGAATCTGTGCACACCACAAACTCTTTATCCGAATTTGCAATCTTGAGAAATGAAGCATTTTCCAACAATTGCTTCAATTGCTTAAAACTTGTTGCACATTCCTTTTTCCATTCAAATTTCTTTCCTCTTTTGCAACTATGTGATAAGATAGGAAATCCATGAAAATTTCCTGATCAAACTCCTATAATAACCTGCCAACCCTATAAATGACCTTACCTCATCCACATTCCTAGGATCTTCCCATTCCATGATGGCATTTATATTTTTTGGGTCCACTGCGATGCCTTCCTTGGAGACAACAAGCCCCAAGTAATGTACCTTTGTCTGAAATAAACTGCATTTGTTTATCTTGGCATACAACTGATGCTCTCTTAGACACCTCAATACTATTGTTAAATCTTCGACCTGCTCTTCCTTATTCTTAGAATATATCATCAATGAACACAATAACAAACTTGTCCTGATAAGGATGAAATACACTATTCATAAAGCACATAAAAGTAGTTAGATTATTAGTCAAACCAAATGGAACTATAAAAAACTCATAATTCCCATATCTGGTCCAGAAAGTTGTCTTGTAAATGTCCTCTTCTTTGATGCGTACTTGATGGTATCCTGATCTCAAATCAATTCTCAATAACGTTTTTTCTCCCTTAAGTTGATTAAACAAGTCATCGATCCTTGGTAACTGATACTTATTCTTGATTGTTACCTTATTAACCTGCATGTAATCAATGCAAAGCTTGATATTACCATCCTTCTTCAAAAAAAAAATCTCGGTGCACCCCACGGTGACACACTTGGCCTGATGTATCCCTTATCAAGCATTTCCTTCAACTTCAACTTCAATTCCAATAACTCATGTGTACTCATCATGTAAGGTTCATATGATGTTGGTTTTTCCCCTTGTACCAACTCAATATAAAATTCAAATTCCCTATGAGGAGACAATTCCGAAATCCCTACACAAAATACATCATGAAACTGTTGTGGAACCGAGCACCTGTTTAAGACCTCTGAATCCTCAACATCCTTACCTTTATCACTAGAGATATATATTATAAATAACACACACCCTTTCCTATGACTACACTTGTCTTGCATAGTTGTAAGAATTCTAATTGATGTTGCCTTCTTCTTACCCTGTAAGATCCTATTTTCTCCATTGTCATCCAAGCACTCAATATCATAGTTGTTTACCTTAGTCCTGTGAAGATACAACTAGTCCATACCTAACAACATATGGTATAATCCCAATGGAAGCACATTCAGATATGTTGATGTAGGAATACCATTAAACTCAAATGCACAAGTTCTTACCCAATGATGAACTCTTTGTACCTATATCCAATTGCACTAACCAAGATTATGCATGCACTTATATATTCAAACCACACTTATCCACCAAGTAAGGGTTAACATAACTAAAATTAGATCCAAGATCAATCAAAATAGAAACAACTTGATCACAAATCTTATCGTCAATCTCGATAATAGATATCTGGTGATCCACCAACACGTTATCTAATGTTGCATAGATTTGAGGAATTCTCTGCGAACATCCCTAACAGTCTGTGCCTCATGTGCACTGTATATCTGAGGCATGCCACCCTGATTTTGTGGAAAATCCTTCTTAAGATGCTCCTTACCACATGTCCAACACTGAAAAATGTCTCCTACCATCACCTTTGTTATGTTTTTATTCAGGATAAGGTCCATTAAACTTCTTTTAAGGTGCAACATTCTCTTTCTCACTTGTATGATGGGGTATTGTCATTTTCGTCTGCCATTTACCTTTAGCCTTGTATTTCCATTTACAACCTTGTTGATACTCTATCTTGCACTTTGATTGCTCATAAGAGTCCTTCAACTTACGAATGACTTCTTCAAGTGACCTAGGCTCATCATACTCAATCCTAGCTCTAAATTCTAATGGTAATCCATTGACAAATTTCTAAACTTTGGCTTTCTCATCCTTAAGATACCGTACATACCTCAACAATTCGAAGAACTTATTCGTGTGCTCCTCATCTATCATTGATCCCATATTTATCTCATAGAACTCCTTGGCCTTACTATCATAGGACCTTTCTGACTAATACTTCTTCTTAAAAATTATATTGAATTCATACCAACTCAACCCCTCTATCATGATGTCTCTGGCACGCTTCACATCTTCCCACTTGATGTTTTCTTTCCCTTTGACACTGAAGAGACTTATTATATCCTTCATGTTCTCTGTGTAATCATGCAACTCAAATAAATTATTCATCCCAAGTAATCATGCCTCTGCATATTTCGGCTTCTTCAAATCTCCATCAAATGTAGGTGGATTGGCTTTCTTGAACTCATTTGGAAAATATCCCCTGTCACTCCTCTTGTAAGGATGGCCATGATACATGTCAGAACCACAACTAGAATATAACCTGTGTCCATCACCTCTCCAATCTGGTGTGTCCATAAACCTTCCATCACAGATCATGTCATCCCTATCCAACCTGTGCCCACCGTGATACCGACGACCATATGCTCCATTAGTCGTGTCCTCTTGTCCATGACTAATCCTGAGCAGTCCTTATCTTTGCTAATATGACGAACTTTGAAGGATTATTGAATTAACCTCTCCTTTTTTCTCTTATGCCTGAATGATCATGTCATTGTTTGCCTTGCAACTTCTTATTTCTACTTTCAAACTTCTCACAGTGCATGTTATATCAGGAGAGTACCTATCACCATGTTGCTCATCGGATCTATAGGGAGAATCTCATGAACTATAGTCTACCATATTTATATTCATATTTGATCTTCTTCCTACAAGTATACCATGTCACCTAAACCAACATACCTCAGTATAGTTCAGGGGAGGATATCTCATCTGCAAGATAAACAAAATTAGCATGATACATGTATAATCATAATCATAACAATATGTCAACATCATGAATGAAAAAACCAACTACATACCATGACCTTATGTGTGACATTCATAACCATAACATGAAATGCATACATAAATAGACAATAGTCATGCACAACAAATGCATACTAGCATGCATTCACAACAAACACATCCCAACAACAACATCATCAATTTCTACATGAAAACACAATTGTAACAGTGAATACCACCATGCACACATGAAAAACACATAGACCACAAGTATAATAAACACATATGAAACCGACATGTATGCACGACAAACACATTTTGCCCATCGAGTCCAAGGGGTAAACCATGCTCTGATACCACTCAGTAATGCCCTCCTCCCACATTTATCAAAGCTAAATAGTCCACCAAGGTAAACATGTGACAAAGAGTTACTATGATATGATTCAAATCCCCAAGTACAGTTAAGGAAGTATAATTGACAAACTAAAACAAAATTGACCTTCCTTAGGAGCTACAGGACCCCCAGGGACTAACCAACCACTCCATGTTCCAAACCCCTGACTTACTTGTTTTCTAACTGAACTAGACCCTGGTCGCACCCATGGAAATCCCTCCATGCAACAGAAACCCTACATTCGCATGCACAGAAAGGGAATCCATGCGACTGCGGACTTTTCCAGGCAGTTTTGTGCCAGCGACCCTGGATTCTGAGCCACTTTTTCAGGGCTAGGACTTAGTCATCTACCTATAACTTGATGAAACTATCAGACATGATAAATAAAAATATGACAAGGCCTCTAATGTAAAACTTGAATAAGGATCTGACTTGACAAGGCCTAACCATGACATACATTTTTTCAAACACATCGTGAACATGTAATCTACAGGTCATATAAACGTGTATGATCATAAGGACTTCATACTTATCTTGGAATCATGAAGAAGGCCTGATGTTCTCTCATGGTAGTTTTAATATCATCTATTAGGTCACGCATTCATTAATATTTCATTTATAAAACAAAACAATATGAGATCCATAACTCAAGTCCATCATAAACCACACTTATAACTAGCATATAGCCAATAGATCAACAATGATAGAACATCCATTGTAACCATATAATAACCAACACATTTAAACATAACACAGAAGAGGAAAATAGCTCTTATTAACATATGCAAAATGCAACTAGGTCAAGGACTTCCATGTACCACCCAACCATAGATTGGGTTGAACCAAATATTTCTTTCAACCAGTAGTCTGTGTGCCATCTTCCAAGTATGAATGTGGTACTTAAAACAAAACAAACATGGATTCCTAGGCCCAATCCCTCATCTATAAAACCACGCTTTACCGCAATTCCACCACATAGTGATCCAGGGATCACTAGGCCTATACAAGCATGGATGCCTCTGAAACCCCCCGCCTAAACTGTGAGGAGTTTGTCAGTCTCCACCCTCTAAGCCTTACCATATACCCCTCCATTCACCAATCAAGGATTCCTATGCCCAACGAGGGTATACACAATCAATCCTTACCGCAATCCAACCTTCACCGATCAAGATATTACTAGGCCTTGTGTTTCCTCCTGATGTAACAACCCTGGTTTAAAATTTAATGTAATAAAGTTAATAAAGGAAAAATAAGACCAAGGTCATGGGACACGTATTCTAAGTTTAATGTTGGGAAAAGTATCCTAGTGGGCATCACTTGTTGTGTATTATGGCTAAGGGGAAATTGGGAAACGAAAAGAGGCATTGTTAACTTTTATTTATGAAAATAAAAGAAAATAGGAGAAAAGGGAGGTGAAGGGTCACAAATTGCATGTGAGGAGGTTTTGATGCCTCGAAAATTTCTGCAACAACATCGGGGGAAGACCACTTGGTCGGGAACTTAAAAACTATTCCTTTTCCATTTGGTATAGCGGCTACGACTGGGGATGATGAGACCAAATTCCCAATAAGTATAATTGAGTGGATGTGAGATATTTATAACTGAATGTGACTTGATAAAATAGGAGTGATAACGAGCTAAAAAGTATATATTTACCTATCTATATCCCTGGATTAATTATGTTTCTTTGTCTGTGATCTTGAAAGATTATCTTTATTGTATGAGAATGAAGATTATCAAACACTAACAGAAGTGAAAAACAGTTAAAGTTAATTAATTTGATTAAATATTTAAACAAATTAATTGATTAAATTATATCACATTCAATAACTGCATGTCTTGTACATATATCAAAAGATGGCAATCTTTGCATGTTCAATAGTGAATTAATGTTTAATTGTATTTAAGAGATACATATAAAAAAACAATGTAAAAGAAGTATGACTATTAATCACATAAAAACAGAACAATGATATAAAGATAGAAGTACCAGGTATATCTTTACTCTGCTCATGGAAGAAAAAGCCCTGGTCTAGTCTTTCTATTAAGATGAGTTCAAAAAGTACAAAAGTGTGACTTCTCAAAGCCTTCCTTACAAAATTTCTTGACCCTTTCTTAGTAGACATGAAATGGTTTATATAGTAAGTACTAGAAATATAAAAATAGCAAATACACAAATTTTTGAGGAGGATTAAACAAATCTCCTTAAAATAAGAGAAAATAAGACATAAATAGAAATTGTTTGTATGACGAGCTCAGGAGTGTGATGATGTCTCCTTTGTCATTTTCTACTTGAGCTCGTGAATATCCAACATTGGTTGCACTTCAGGGGGTTGAGCTAGCCTTAATCGTAGTTTTCTAGTATCCACTGCATCTAATAATGCAGAAAGCATGTGGTAGGATGTATCAGCAAGACAACGCAACATTAGCCATTAGTTGTGTGGCTTCACAATATACTGCCAGTATTGTCCCAATCAAGTTTTTCCATCTTCTTAATGCTTTCTTGCTTTACCTTTAGCTTTTCCTACCATTGTTTCATTAAAAATTTGATATTAGGAAGGGATCCAGGTGGGCATTCATGAATTATATTAGCATCAAATAGAATATTGTTGATAGTTCCAATGATGTTGTTATGAAAATCCCTTGCTCTGAATATTTCTCTTTCTGCTTGCTTGAGTTGTATGTCCCAATCAGTAAAGAGGATTTCTTTTTTGGAATCCTCTAGTATGGGAATAATTTCTTTTCTCCCCTCTGTTGTCTTTCCTAGTGATAAATTCTAAGATATTTTCATCAATATCATCAAAATTTGTCCTCATATCAGACTATTGATTAATCAATGAATCACTTTTGTCACATAGATCATTGATGATTGCCAATTTCTGACAGATTTGCTACTTGTTTTCGTACATGGTTTTCAATTCCAAAGCTTCCTTTTGGAAGTCTTCTATCTTTGGGTTTTCCTTTAGTTGTTTAATTGTGAATTGGAGTTTTTGGATTTGAGTATCATTGACATTGAAGTCAGCCTGATGTTGCAATTTCAATTGATCAAAGCTTTGTTGAAGTTGTGAAAATTGTGTCTACCACTGGTGATCAATACTATGTTTCTCTTCTAACAACTCATTCTCTAAGTGTTGGATTTTATCATCCTTTTCCTTGACCAATTGTTGGACCTCTGATGCTTTGTCAATTGTGGCAGTTGCATAAGCATCTGCAAACTATGACAATATTGTTAAATCTTTAGAAGAATTAGTTTTTGGATCTATCCACAACACTTCCATTGGTATATCTCCAGGAACTAAAGTCTAGGATTTCTCAAATCTTTTTCTATTTCTCTCTCTGCTCATTACAGCCCGATGTTTGGGACTATAAAAGATGTCAAGAGGAGGGATTTCTTCTATCCTAAGAACAATTTATGACGAGGGGAAGGAAAATATGAATTCAATTTCATCTATATTGACTACTTTGTCAGAAGCCCATATAGTAAGTGGGCTCTGGTTTTTGTCTTGATGAGTGTTGCTTATATATTTAAGCTCAGAAGTGTTTTCCACTTGCTTTCCTTTTATCTATTGATCAAACTGGTTCCAAATCTCATCCAAATTACTGCTAAAGAAAGTATTAACGGTTTGTTGCTCTGTATATTTTACTTCATGTGTTTCATGTAGGACCTCAGTGTCCTTGGGAGGCTTCTCCAAAATAGGCTCTTTCTATGTAATTGGTTGGAACGCCCTCATAATGTCTAGAGCGATATTCTCCAACCTATTATTCATGCATTCTTTAAATTCAGCAAGCTATCCTAGATTCAACCGAATCTCTGCCAGCTTCTCAACCTGTGAATATGTATCAGCAGACTCAAACAGATAATCAAAGTCATCATCTCATGAATAAATTGTCTAACTTTTACCTGGACATTAAAGTCTTCAGCCAATTTGTTTGGGTCAAACTGTCTGTTGGGCATGGTAGATAATTTCAAATATTCAATATTTTTTATTTCAATTCCATCGTGTTTATATTTTCTAAATCATATACACCAAAATTAATAGGAATTGATGTCCAGGCAAACTTTTCGACTTCCTTTAAGGCTTTGGTTAACCCATTCCCTACTGTTTGGTAAGAAAATTCTCTTGATAGGAGTTTATTTGGTACATACAGTGGGAGAACTTGGGGCTTGGCAAGACTTCGATAAACTCTAACATATTTAAATAGTTCTTCTCCAAACCACCCTCATATGGCCATGAAGTCATCATTGGATTATTTTGACAGTCTTGGGGCCATTTCTCCAAAAACATCTTGAAACATGGGTAAAATGACTCCATGAAAAAATCTATAAAAATGTGACTCATAATTGGAATCCCATAGGATATTATGGTAAACATGGATATGGGTAGGGTCTTGTATGGTCCATTTCCATCCCATGGTTGGAAATTTTGAAGTGAAACATATTGCGTCCATGATATAAGCACTCGTGAAAAAGGAGGGAATTGTCTTGGAAGCGAATTTTCGGCTCTTTCTATATTGAAGGATTTGGGAGGCAATGTTATTGGAAAGTATGGTACCCCAATCGATAATATATGAACCTAATGCAGCTTTAATGAGAGGAACCCATTCAACTGAAAATTCACTTGTATTAGGGTAACCAAACAACCTATACATCATAGCAGCAATATAGCAATACGGACCAGCAACAGAAGATACAAAGTACATACCCTTATCATCATGCTTGTGCTTGTTGGGATTGTGCCTCCATTGCCTTATTAGGTTTGATGCTAGCTTATTTTCCTTTTCAAACTTCCGTGGGTCAGGTATATGATACATTTTATTTAAATATTATTCCTTGGAAGACCTAATTATTGTGTAACTTGAAGCTAAGAATGTCCTCTCTACAATGTTCAAATTGTCGATTATCCATTTCACCATATCTGAATAGGCTAGAATTTTAGGGCGAGCGACGATTCGATGGAGGAAGGAATTAGCAACTTCACTGCAATAATTTTTAGAGGATGTTTTGGTGTCAGTTGTGACTACCCTTTCAATTATTTTGGGCTTTTCATCTTCAAACAATCTGTACATGGATTCTCGTGAGGAAGATCCATTGTCTTGATTGCGTGTTGTATCAAATAATAGAGGAGGAATATCTTGCTTCCGTAGTAGGAGGCGTCGGGTGTGGATTAGCCATGGGTTTCTTGTTCTTCTTCCGATATTTTGAAATTTCACGAGAGTTTTGCTTCTCTGGACTAGCCTGTAATAAGATAAAAACATAGAATAAATAACAATACTTTGCAATGCGGGAGCGATTAAACAGAAAAGTTTGAAGTGAAGGAAAATATGGTTTAAATGCATAAAATACAAAACATCAAGTAACAGGCTATCAAATCACTTTGGGGGCTTGCGACCATCAATACCATTATGCTTTAGTAATGATAAAAAATGTGAGTTCACGTGATTTTCTTGGACAACTCAGCACTTAATTAAAATATCGCATCACAAAATTCTTTCGGAGCACAACTTTAAAACATGTGATATGTTAATTTTACCGATATGCGATCAAGACTTCTATGTTAATTAACTATAATATCTTTATCGGCGGTTTCAAAATATTGGAGCATTGGAGGGGCAAGTGCAATGTGAGTTTTGTGATGTGATAGCAATATCGCAATCGCAAGAGTGGTGGAGTGAGTGTTGGAAAGTATGGTGTAGAGGAACTACGACGTGATATATCACAATGGGGGTTTGAGAGCAGGGATCATAGATGGTAAGAAAGATTTACAATTGTGTGAAAGAAAAGGGTGACGTGGTAGTAAGGCGGGTCCTACCAATGGTTTTTTTAATATAAAATATCCATTGGGGAGTATTTTTCCTTTGTTAGTGTTCTTTTGGTTTAAAAGCCTTTATACATTGTTTTGTGTACCCGATTTTATGTCGTATCACAATATTTGAAAGGAGTTCTTTGTGTGCTGCTTATTGAAATTGCGATATGCGATATGCGATTTGGGTTTTGGGCATATTCGCTTAAGTCCTTCGACCAATAAAATCAAAGTCAAACTTTCGAATGAGAAATTTTTTTCCTATATAAGTGTTTTATTATTCTAATTTAAAAAATAAAAAAGGGTCCCCATTATTTTCTAAGGTAATTATACACAAATAATGGAGGGTTTTTTAATAGCACAACAATTGGAGATTCACTGGAAGAACAAGTTATCTTTGATTTATAATAATGAAATTTCTAAAATTTTAATAAGTAAAAATGATTAAGGCAAGGAAAATTATTTTCGAAATGTTGGATAAATAAAATTACTCTGAATAAAAAACTCATTTTTATTGTAATCCCTTTTAAAAACCTCTTATAGATGAAAATATTTAACTATCTATATCAGTCATTAATCGATTATAAAGATAAAGTATGGGGACTTTGAAACTTAGCCTTTTGATATACTCAATTTTTCACAAGTAGAGCCATTGCTGCCAACAAGCGTTCATAGCCTCGACAGGGTTACCTATTAACCATCAATGATCCAGTACCCCATCCATTTATGATTCTAATCCTTAGAGATAAATTCAAATTCAAATATATATATATATATATATATATATATTCTTTATTTTTTATTTTATTTTTTAAAATCACTTAAAAATCCATTGTACTGGTTTGGTGACCAGATAGTGGCAATGCCATTCATTGGTTGTAATTGAGATGAACAAGATGGCTTGTGATAAGTCCCCTTATCTTATGATTGAAATAATCATAAGCCATTACCCTGGTTTGGTATTCATTAGTGGTAATGTCAGCCTATTCTTTTCCAATGATCATGGTAAGCAGGCTCATGATGAGACCTCTTATCTTTTAAGTTTTAGATATTTTTTAATTACACTCTTAAAAAAATATGATTAATGGATGGGGAGAATCATTGGCTCGTTAAGAGTTTTGGATGACAATTTAGAGTTAAAGATGCTTAGTTACAAAATAGTCTCTACTTTATTAAAGAAAACCTTTCTTGACTAATAATAAGATCAAAAAATTTTATAAAGTTTGAGATTTAAAAGAATTTGCAACTTCTATGGAAATTTATTTTAGAGTGCTATGATAGTTATCCATGAATTTTCAATTGTGTAATCTTTTCCTAAGATATTCCTACCTTCAAAGAAAAAAATCATAAGATAATTAGATATGTTGATAAAAAGCCAAACGCATGTTACTTAACATTGTTTTCTATAAACCTAAATATGAAAATGGAAATACCAACATATTTACAATAGAAGAAATGTTCTTCTAAGAAAATAATTTTTCAAAATAATCCCATTAACAGGAAGATATTCTCTCTTTCCTTGTAGATACTGTAGTATAAAAGTTGATGGGCCTATTTGTTAAGTAATTTGAAATGGTCCAAGCCACTTTTTCTGAAATTTAGTATGTTTTCCTTTTTCCTCATGTGCCTTGTCCCATTTGAGGATAGGAAATCCAACTTGAAAATATTTTTTGGTAACATAACTTGCATCAAAAGAATATTTAACTATTTTTTTATGGTGAGTATGTGTAAGCTTGGCTTTTTCCCTTTCTTCTTCTAATTTAATTATTTCAGACATTCTTAGTTTCAAAAAAGAGGAAGGTGTTTCTTCAATGAATTGGACTAGGGCTAATGAGGGAAGGGCTAGGTTTGAAGGAATGATAGCCTCTTTCCCATATACCAAATTGAATGAAGAAGTACCTATAGAGGCCTTTTGGGTTATTCAATTAGCCTATAGAGAAAATTTCAAAGATTTATGCCAATTATTTTGGCTCTGGTCAATAGTTCTTTTAATAATTCTTATGAGGTTTTTATTGGTTAACTCTACTAAACTATTCCCCTGGGGATCATAATTAGTAGAGTATTTAAGTTTAAATCCCCTCTTAAGAGAAAATTCAATAATGTTATTACCTGAAAAGTAAGATGCATTTTTGAACATAAGTGCATTTGGTGAATTGCTTCCACCCACATGGTGAAGTAGTCTATAGAAGTAAGGATATACTTATGTTGCTTGGAAGAGTGAGGAACAATGTCACCTATAATTTCCAATCCCCATTATTCAAAGGGTTGTTCAATGTTGACCAGTTGAAGAGGTAAGGCTGGCCTTTTTTGTCTTCCTACCGCAGTCTAACAAATATTACATTTCCTTACATATGCATGGGTATATTTGAACAAAGTTGGCCAATAATACCCTGCATGAAGGGTTTTATGTGCAGTGGTATCTCCTCCGAAGTGTCCACCAGCTGGTCCATCGTGGAGCTCCTAAAAAACCTTTTGTGCTTCAAACTTTTCAAGGCATATTAATAATACAAAATCATAGTTTTTTTAATAACACATCATTAATGGTTTCATATCAACTGGATTTTAGCCTTAAATCTCTTTTGCATTTATAATTTATTTCAGGGGGAGCATATCCATTCTTTAAGTAAAATATAAGATCAACATATTGGGACTCGGTACAATTTAGGCTTACTTCAGATATGTTCACATTATTACCTGAGTCCTCTTCAGTTGGTATGTTGCAAGCTCCAATAAGAAATCTGCAAAAACCTTGTCCTCTAAAAATTTTAGCTAGTTTAATGTCAATATCATATTCCTGTAGATTTGTGACCCAATTTGCCCTCTTTTCTCATAATCCTTTGTGCACAAGTAACTATCTTACTGCTAGGAATGGGACTATTACTTTAGTGTGTGTCTTTAGAAGAAAAGGCCCGAAGTACTTTATAGATTTGAAAACATAAAAAGATTGTTTCTCCACCTCTGAGTACTTTAGTTCAGCACCTTGAAAATTTGAACTAAATAACGAGATGGATGGCTCAATTTTTTGATCATTAATTTGTGTTAGAACAATAGCATATGACGTTTTAGAAGCGAAAGTATAAAAAAATAAAATGATCAGAAAAATTTCGAGTAGTTAGAGAGGGAGCATTTATAATGGCTTGTTTGATTGAATCAAAAGCTTCTCTTTCATTGTGGCCCCACTTAAAGACTGAAATTTTCTTGATCATGGCTTGTAATGGAATAATAACTTGGGAAAAGTCAAGAACAAATCTCTTGACAAAATTTATTTTTCCTAGAAAGGACTGCATGTATTTCTTGTTATGGGGCAAACAAATTTCAGAGATTGCCTTAATCCTTTCAGGATAAATACAAATTCCTTCTTTGGATACAATAAATCCTAAAAAAATTCCTTCACTGAGAGTGAAATAAGATCTTTTTGGATTTAATGAAATTCCATACTTTTTACAACGTTCAAAGATCTGTTTAAGTCATGAAAACGGTTTCTTCTTTTCTTGGAGTATATTCTTATGTCATCCAAGTAAACAACATGTGTCTTATTATCATACCTCTAAAAGCTTTGTCCATGGCTCTTTGGAAGGTGTTATCCATGTCTACCCCCCTATAAATTTTTAGCCATCCGCCCCTCTTGAACCCTTCAAATCCCCCATCGTGGCTTAAGAAATCCATTTTTGCTTACCGTTGCCTTTCCTGCCCCCATGAAACACAGTAGAAAGCGTCACGGATGTGTATTCAAAGTCATAAGAGGTCTAGCTCCTTTTAGTTATGGCCCCCTATATCTTATTGTCTGCATGACCGAAGCTCAGAACCGAGTGTTAAGTCCCAAAGGTGCCGAAAGCATATACCCATCGCGCGCGCTCTAGGCCGTTTGATCAAAACACAAATCAATGGCTCAAAATCTTAATTGCTATGGTGGTCCCCGTGCTCGCAACCACTGCTCTAAAACCGGCTGGTTTATTCCGCACCACCTTTGCTGGGCAAGCGATATTCCCCATTGGGCCAGCGATTCCACACGCTACGTGACAAGTGTCCCGATGTATGATCCCAATACCACCCCATTTCGCGCGTTAATGATCGGCCCAGGACGCGCAGCGAAATCGACGAGAACCGTCAGATCTGTAAACCTTCATCCAACGGTGGTCGCTCTTCAGAGCTGCACGGAAGATAGCCCAAGTTGAACGACGCCCGGTCCCGCCAACTCATTGCTTTCCCATGCATTCCCGGCTGTTGACCTGGTTTCATGATCGTATGGCCCAGAATCATTCACACGTCCCGCTGACTGACCAAGTCCGCCTCCACGTCATCCTTTCCGCTTAGCCTTTTGTACGCCCACGTGTCATTTACATTTCTCCTCCACCATTCATATATTTCGTCCATATGTCACATTATAACGTTTTATAATAGAAACCTCTACCCAGCCCGTCCACCGTTGTTACACTGAGTCTTCCACTGCCACCCTGTATCTTTCCGCCATTCCACTTGCCCACGCAGCCATTACCATTTACTCCGCCACGTCCATCATCTCTGCGTCTGGTTTTCCTTAACATGTTTGTGGGTTTTGCAGGTTTGCCGCAGAAGAGAATTATCATGATTCGCCGCCTCCATTACAGAAGCCTAGAACGCATGATAAGACCATGTTCCAGGAGAAAAATTTATGAAAAAAGATCCGGGAACTGCTATGATATGACCACCATTAAATAAAGCAAGGATTTAAATCTATCAAACCCTCCAGGATCATTCAAATGCGCAGGTTGAGCAGATGAAGAATTAATGGCGCAGATAGAGAATATCAGTGAAGAGCCGGGGATTAAAGAAATGCATTTAAGGACTTTGGGGCTTTTACATAACCTTTTGAAGGCAAAGTACCAGATCGAAGGCCCTGCAGATCACTAGAAAGATATTTTCATAGAAAACATTGCCCTCAAGGTTTATTTCAGCCGAATTTTCCTCAGGAAGGTACAATAATGTTACATATTTTATTCTTCATGTCTTATCCCTGGAGAAATTTGCACCTACAGCATTTACTTCATGGAGCCAGCCTCAGAGTACCTATAGCACAGCATATTAATTAAGCAACATAGGCGTAAATGTTTCCGCCATTTTGTTCAAATTAAACAATTAATTGTTTTCACCTACTCCTTTTATGAGTTTCCCCTCTCCTTCCTCTATAAAAAGGAGAAAGAAAGACATTGTAAGGGTTCCAGATTTTTATCAGAAAATTGTGCAGTGAAACGCATTTTTTGTATACATCTTGTAAAGCTTTTGTGTGAAGGCTCAGAGCCCATAGGGTCTCAGCGAGGAGGAGTTCTATATGTAATGAGGATTCTGGTCTTTGGTATTTCACAGTATGTAACTTTCTCTTATGTGTTTAATATAACATTTCATTTCATCCACTTTCTTGTATCATGTTTTGGAATGCGAGTGGCTCACTAGTTTGGTAAGGATTCATCCTAGTTGATGCCCGTACTTAAATCAGTCAAGCGCTTTAAATATGGCTCATGCATGATATATTGTTTCATGTTCATTTCATCCATCTTTCTGCTATATTAGTTGCTTTGGGAGGGTGCTTTTAAAACGCCATTGTCATGTATGGATTCTTAGATTGATAAGCCCATATATGGTTTTGTTGTGTATCTGGGTATCAGCCCAATGTTGACTAGTATCTTCTTAACTTTTCTTTCACCGCATTCACTTTCTGATATTTGATTTCTGTGGCATATTATTTGAATCGGCCCTCTTTACAGTAAATTGTCTCTTAACTGTCTGATTCTTTTGTGTTAGAGCTTTTCATCTTGTATCTGCGGCATTACTTTCCCTGTGGCAGTTTTCTGTAATTTCTGGTCCCATTTAAATCCATTTACTTGTTTTACAAGAGATAGCAGGAGAGCCTTTGGATTGACACCCCAGCTTTATTATATGCTTCTTGTTATGCTAAGATGTCCTAGGCACTGGTCTATGGCAACTCTAGACTGTCTCTAGGAGAGACAACAATTGTCGACAACATCTTTCTGGCGCCGTTGCCGGGGAAAAATTTAATAATATCAGTTTCCCTGGGCCTCGACAAATCATATTCACTCTCTAATCAGGTGAGCACAGAGAGTTGAAGAGTTGTATATCTCTCACCTTGGCGACTCCACTGTTGTTTATTTGATAAATCTATTTGTAGTCCTGGCTTCTCGTAAGCCACATTTAAGGTCGGATACATCACAGTCAAAGATACCTTCAGAGTCTAACCCTGAGAAGATTATACATAGAAGAAGTTGGAAAGAAAGGAAATCAGTCCGTGCTGAAATCCCTGAATATTTGGTAGAAGATTATCCATATTCTTCTTCTCAAGAAGTTCTAATAGAAAAACCCGACTCCACTGAGGAAAATCTTGAATATTACTCAGATACCCCACCCAGGGGAGGTGCTAGAACTAAAGCTCAACCTCACCCTACTCCTGAGGTCGAAGAAGTCAAGGAAGTAACCGAAGTTTCTGCTGTTAACCGTGAATTGTTCCCATCTACACCTCAATCCGCTGTATAGTATATTCCTATTGTTATTCATACCCCACCTCCTCCTCTTCCTCCATTTGTACACTATATTATTGCACAACCCCCACCTCCTCCAATGGCTAATGTCCCAGCCTTTTTGTTGAATAAATATGCTCCCCTGGCATTACCTCAAGTGATGAATGATATGCCACAAGACTATTTGAAGATCTTGCCCAGATTCACTGGGGAAAATGAAATTGATGCTCAGAAACATCTTGAGACCTTCTGCGCTTTTGCAGAGAACTTTAATGTAGAACATTTGGATGTAGTCTTAAGACTATTTGTGCAATCTCTGGATGGTGAAGCCAGAAAATGGTTCAAAACATTAGGAAATCGTTCCGTAACCACTTGGGACGATATGGAAAGTACCTTTCTCAGAAAATGGGGTGAAAAGAAAGATCACGGTCAGTGTCTCACTGAGTTCAATACACTCAAGAAGAAACATAATGAAGGGGTGTCATAATTTATCAAGAGATTTAATAAGTTATATCTAAACCTCCCTGCAGATATGAAGCCTCATCAGAATTCTGCCAAAGTTGTTTTCATAGCAGCCTTTGACTCAGATTTTGGTTTCTCTCTCAGGGAAAGAAAGCCTACCACCCTAGATGATGCTCAGTCAGATGCTCTTGAGTTGGAAGCGAACTTTGCTTCCACTGGAAAATTAAGAGGGAAAGCTGAACAGGATGCTAGAAGAAGGGGTTAAGAGGAAGTATCCACTTCTAATCAGGATAAGGATTCGAACAGAATTGAAGAAATGAGTAAAATGATTAAGAATATTTCTAATAAACTGGTCAAGCTTGAATTGGAGACCAAGAACTCAGCTTCCAAGAACTTCCAGAACGCTCAAAACAGGGGTTACAATCCTCAGTATAGAAAGCCACCCCTGCAAATATTGCCAAGGGAAGCTAAAGAGCAACAGGACCAAGTACCACACCCATTGTACCTGGAAGGCCCAGTAGATGACTCCACTGAAGATGTTGCCTATGAGCTAGAAGATTCAAATATTGCCTTTTCAAATAATGATGAAATAGAATTCCCTTTGCAAGAAGAAGAAGATGCAAAAATTGATCACTATTGCAAACAGTTTAATGATTTCATGCAAGCGCATTTCAATAGGAGATATGATCTCAGATCCTCCAGAAAGAGAACTCGGACTCAAGAACATGAAGAAGAGCCTCCCCAGAAGGAAGCACCCACTCAAAAGGAGTCAACAATGAAGAAAGTCGCAGACAAAGGTAAGATTCCTCTAAACAAACCTTTGCAGTCTAATGATCAAGCTCCTTCCTCCTCAAAAATAGCTACTCCTCCTAATGACGAATCTGTATCAAAAGAAGTTAAACCTTCAGTTGAAAATAAAGAGTCAAAAGAAGTTGTAATAGAAAAGTCCCCTCTTGTTTTCAATTTTCAAAAAGAACTTGAGAAAGTCAAAATCCCAGTCCCTTTGACTGAACTATTGAAACGACCTGCATATCAATCTCAAGTCACTTCTTTATTGCTCCCTCCTGAAGCACCAATAATCCCAGACAGTCTTAATCTTCAAGAAGAAAGACCCATGGTAGTTTTTGGCCCACATGTAGAGGAGATAGACCCCTCTACTCCTCCTTTCTATGTGTCTCTAGTGATTCATGACCTGCTCTTACACAACTGCATGTTAGATTCTGGAGCTTCCCATAATCTGATGCCTCTGTCTGTCATGGAACAACTAGGACTACAAATCACACGTCCATATAAAGACCTATATTCATTTGATTCCAAAAGAGTTAAATGCTTGGGAATGATTAAAGATTTAGTGGTCAACCTGGCCCAAATTCCAGCAAAAAGTGTAGTAATGGACATTGTGGTGGCTGACATCCCAGCTCGCTTTGGCATGCTGTTTTCAAGGTCCTGGGGAACAAAAATTGGTGGGTCACTCAAGATGGATTTAACCTATGCCACTATCTCTGTTTTTGGTAGCCAAGAGAGGAGGTTGTACAGAGAAACCAGATTTGTCAAGATGGTGACCAAGGCTGACAGTTCAGAGAATTCACCAGTCTATAGCAAGGAGGGAGATTTTTCATGTTTTATGCTTGAAAAAGATCAAAATTTCGCTCAGGAACCTTCCTTCTGCTAGATCAAAATTGAACAGCCTTTAGAAGACCATGAAGCAGGAATATGGACTCTAGATTTTGATGGAGCCAATTCAAGAGAAGGAAATGGGGCTGGAGTATTATTAATCTCCCCTACAGGAAAATGGGTGCCACTGTCTTTTAAATTGGAATATGAGGCTACTAATAATGTGGCTGAATATGAAGCACTACTATTGGGACTGCAGGCAGCCAAGATTATGGGTATACATAGTTTAAAGGTTCTGAGAGATTCTGAGCTGGTGGTCAGACAGATCAGAAATCAATGCCAAACCAAGCATCCATGATTGAGAGCATATAGAAATGAAGTATGGGACATGGTGGAGAACTTCTTCTCAGCATTAAATATCCAGTTCATGCCCCAGGAGCATAACAGAATGGCAGAATCCCTTGCTGTGGCTGCTAGTACATTTCGTCCTCCTCAGAACCCTCTCTTGAGGTATGAAATTGAGGTACGTTATAGGCCATCTATCCCAGATAATATCAAGCACTGGCAGGTATTCAAAGATGAGGGACAAATGAAGAGATTCCTGGAAACAGTGGGAGAATTCTCCAACATGGAGATTGATGATTGTGAAGAAGATGAGGTTGAGAATGTTTCAGAAAATAAGTGGGAAGAGAAAATGGCAGGTAATAAAGTGCTGCAGTTGAAAGGAAACATTATACCTAGAGGGTTGGTGCCTCTAGAAATATTATTTGACAAGAATGATATCTCATTGTAGCCGAGCAAAATAGTAGAAGAAAATCAGGTAGAAGATCTAAATCTGGGCACTGAGGCTGATCCTAAAATTGTAAAATTATCCAAGAAGGTCCCAGAGGAGTATAAAGAAAAATACCTGAAATTATTTCAATCATACAAAGATGTATTTGCATGGTCCTATCAGGACCTGAAAACATTTGATATTAGTATAATGCAGCATAAAATTCCTCTGAGGGAAGATGCAAGACCTTATAAGCAGAAGCTCAGACAGATAAATCCTCTGCTGCTCCCCTCCATTGAAAAAGAAATTAAGAAGCTGCTAAAGGCCAAAATAATTGTGCCATTAAGGTACTCAGAATGGGTTGCAAACTTGGTCCCTGTCAGAAAGAAAAATGGGGAAATAAGGCTATGTGTGGATTTCAGGAATTTAAATAGAGCATATTTAAAAGATAATTATCCACTGCCTAAGATGGACCACATCCTGCAAAAAGTGGTGGGAGCCTCTAGAATTTCAATGATGGATGGATTCTCTGGTTATAACCAGGTAGCTGTGATTCCAGAAGACCAGAAGAAAACTGCTTTCACCACACCATGGGGAACATTCATGTATGCTAGGATGTCTTTTGGGTTAATTAATGCAAGAGCCACTTTCCAGAGGGCTATGGACATCGCTTTTGTTGGGGAGCAAGATAAATTTCTGGTGGTGTACCTTGATGATATTACAATGTTTTCAAAAAATGATGCTGAACACATTGAGCATTTACGAAGAACTTTTGAAAAATGCAGAAGGTATGGTCTTTCTCTTAATCCACAAAAGTCTTTATTTGCATTAGAGGAAGGCAAGATTTTGGGGCATATTGTAACTAAATATGGGGTGAGAATAGATCCTAAAAGAGTAGAGGTGATAAATAGTATTCCTCTCCCCAGAAATAAGAAAGAGGTGCAAGTGTTTTTGGGACGAATAAATTTTCTGAGAAGATTCATCCCTAACTATGCTGAGATAGTTAGGCATATAACTGATATGCTGAAAAAGAATAATGAAGTAAAATGGTCTTTGGAATTTAGGGAGCCATTCACCAGGATAAAACATGCATTCGCTGAAGCCCCTGTGCTGGCTGGCCCAAATTATACAAAACCTTTTATGATCTTTTTGTTTGCTTCACCTCATACAGTAGCTGGAGTTTTGTTGCAGAAAAATGAAGATGGATATGAGCAACCTATTGCCTTTTTCAGCCAAGTTCTCCATGATGCAGAATTGAAATATAACATATTAGAGAAACAGGCATATGCCCTAGTAAAGTCCCCAAAGCATTTCGCATGTACATTTTGCAGTCTCACATTACTGCATATGTCCCTACAGCAGCTGTCAAAGACATTCTCATTCAGGGAGATAGTGAAGGGAAAAGAGGGAGATGGATTGCAAAAATACAGGAGTATGATCTGGACATCCGTCCAACCAAGCTAATTAAGGGACAGGGGCTGGCCAGGATCTTATCAGAATCAAACTACCAGGCTCTGGGCATAAATTTGTCTATTGTTTCTAATGAAGAGTCTAAGAATGAAAAAGAGCAGCAAGGACTGGAGGAAGCCACTCAAAAAGCACATATGAAATATCTTACTAGTCCTTGGTACAAAGAAATAGTTGAATATCTTTTGACACTCAGCTGTCCTCCCAGTTGTGATAAAGCAAAATACAGAGCATTAAGATTAAAATCACAAAAGTACATAGTAGTTAATGGACAGTTGTATTGGAGGGACCCTTCAGGCATTTTACTCTTGTGCCTTACAGAGGATGAAGTGGAAAGTATAATGATGGAATTTCATGAAGGAATATGTGGAGGACACTACAGCTGGAGGGCTACAGCTCATAAAATCCTAAAGGCTGGTTTCTACTGGCCAAAATTATTTGGAGATGTTTTTACTTGGGTCAGAGCATGTGATAAGTGTCAGAAATTTGCTGAGAAACAGAAGTTAGCAGCTTTTCCCTTGATTCCAGTTCATGTGAATGAGCCATTTCAACAATGGGGAATAGATTTTATTGGAGAAATACATCCCCCATCAAGTGGACAACATAAATGGATATTAACAGCCACATATTATTTTACAAAATGGGTGGAAGCCATACCTGCAAGGAATGCTACCGACACTGTCATCATAAAGTTCATGGAAGAAAACATCATATCCAGGTTTGGCTGTCCTGCTAGAATAGTGACTGATAATGCACAGGCCTTCAAATCTGCAAAATTTGTAAATTTCTGCCAACAGTATAATATCACATTGAATCACTCCACAGCTTACTACCCACAGGGGAATGGCTTGGCAGAATCTTCCAATAAAACTCTAGTGAGGGCCTTGAAAAAGATTATAAATGAAAATCAGAAGAATTGGGACTCTCAATTGAAGTTTTCTCTATGGGCTAATAGAATTACTAGTAAGCGAGCAACTAGGAAATCTCCATATGAGTTGGTATATGGACGAGCAGCAGTGTTTCCTGTGTAGCTGGCCTTACCAGTGGCACGTTTCATGCAAGAAGGCCAGGAAGAACTTGATGATATGATCAGAAGAATAAATCAATTGGTGGAATTAGAGGAAACATGGGGCCGAGTAAATCGGAGATTAACTGAATATCAGGAGAAAATGAAACATATATTTGACCAGCATGCAAAGGAAAAAAAGCTACAGGTTGGTGATCTGGTGCTCAGGTAGGATGTCCGGAAGGCTGAAAAGGGAAAGCATGGAAAATTTGATCCCCTCTGGTTTGGTCCATTTAAAATTGTGGAACAGGGAGGCAATAACACGTTTATATTGGAGAATTTACAGGGCAACTTACTTGATGCCCCTATAAACGGCCAATTTCTAAAGCCCTATTTCCAGTTCTGATTCAGGGAAAAGGTGGCCTGATTGTATTATACTGTATATTATCTTTTGCTACAGTTTTTGTTTAAACAAGGCAGGCGTGCAGATGATTCATAAACTGAAAAGCAAAAGGGGCTAAAGAACAGAGTTTACATAAGATTATGATCAGGAGGTCTGCAGGTTCTCGACACGTCCAGGGATGAATGTGTCGTCCCCAGCTGGAGCCGATGTTATCCATGTCTACCCCCCTATAAATTTTTAGCCATCCGCCCCTCTTGAACCCTTCAAATCCCCCATCGTGGCTTAAGAAATCCATTTTTGCTTACCGTTGCCTTTCCCACCCCCATGAAACGCAGTAGAAAGCGTCATGGATGCGTATTCAAAGTCATAAGAGGTCTATCTCCTTTTATTTATGGCCCCCTATATCTTATTGTATGCATGACCAAAGCTCAGAACCGAGTGTTAAGTCCCAAAGGTGTTGAACGCATATACCCATCGCGCGCGCTCTAGGCCGTTTGATCAAAACACAAATCAATGGCTCAAAATCTTAATTGCTATGGTGATCCCCGCGCCCACAACCACTACTCGAAAACCGGCTGGTTTATTCCTTACCACCTTTGCTGGGCAGGTGGTATTCCCTGTTGGGCCAGCGATTCCACACGCTGTGTGACAAGTGTCCCGATGTACGATCCCAATACCGCCCCATTTCACGCGTTAATGATCGGCCCAGGACGTGCAGCGAAATCGACGAGAACTGTCAGATCTGTAAACCTTCATCCAACGATGGTCGCTCTTCAGAGTTGCACGGAAGATAGCCCAAGTTGAATGACGCCCGGGCCCGCCAACTCATTGCTTTCCCATGCATTCCTGGCCATTGATCTGGTTTCATGATCGTATGGCCCAGAATCATTCACATGTCCCGCTGATTGACCAAGTCCGCCTCCACGTCATCCTTTCCGCTTAGCCTTTTGTATGCCCACGTGTCATTTACATTTCTCCTCCACCATTCATATATTTCGTCCATATGTCACATTGTAACGTTTTATAATAGAAACCTCTACCCAGCCCGTCCACCGTTGTTACACTGAGTCTTCCACTGCCACCCTGTATCGTTCCGCCATTCCACTTGCCCACGCAGCCATTACCATTAACTTCGCCACATCCATCATCTATGCATCTGGTTTTCCTTAACATATTTATGGGTTTTGCAGGTTTGCCACGGCAGAGAATTATCATGATTCGCCGCCTCCATTACAGAAGCCGAGAACGCATAATAAGACCATGTTCCAGGAGAAAAATTTATGAAAAAGATCCAGGAACTGCTATGATATGACCACCATTAAAGAAAGCAAGGATTTAAAGCTATCAAACCCTCTAGGATCATTAAAATGCGCAGGTTGAGCAGATGAAGAATTAATGGCGCAGATAGAGAATATCAGTGAAGAGCCGAGGATTAAAGAAATGCATTTAAGGACTTTGGGGCTTTTACATAACCTTTTGGAGGCAAAGTACCAGATCGAAGGCCCTGCAGATCACTAGAAAGATCTTTTCATAGAAAACATTTCACTCAAGGTTTATTTCAGCCGAATTTTCCTCAGGAAGGTACAAGAATGTTACATATTTTATTCTTCATGTCTTATCCCTGGAGAAATTTTCACCTACAACATTTACTTCATGGAGCCAGCCTCAGAGTACCAATAGCACAGCATATTAATTAAGCAACATAGACGCGAATGTTTCCGCCATTTTGTTCAAATTAAACAATTAATTGTTTTCACCTACTCCTTTTATGAGTTTCCCCTCTCCTTCCTCTATAAAAAGGAGAAAGAAAGACATTGTAAGGGTTCCAGATTTTTATCAGAAAATTGTGCAGTGAAACGCATTTTTTGTATTCATCTTGTAAAGCTTCTGTGTGAAGGCTCAGAGCCCATAGGGTCTTAGCAAGGAGGAGTTCTATCTGTAATGAGGATTCTGGTCTTTGGTATTTCACAGTATGTAACTTTCTCTTATGTTTTTAATATAACATTTCATTTCATCCACTTTCTTGTATCATGTTTTGGAATGCGAGTGGCTCACTGGTTTGGTAAGGATTCATCCTAGTTGATGCCCATACTTAAATCAGTCAAGCGCTTTAAATATGGCTCAGGCATGATATATTGTTTCATGTTCATTTCATCCATCTTTCTGCTATATTAGTTGCTTTGGGAGGGTGCTTTTAAAACGCCATTGTCATGTATGGATTCTTAGATTGATAAGCCCATATATGGTTCTGTTGTGTATCTGGGTATCAGCCCAATGCTGACTAGTATCTTCTTAACTTTTCTTTCACCACATTCACTTTCTGATATTTGATTTCTGTGGCATATTATTTGAATCGGCCCTCTTTACAGTAAATTGTCTCTTAACTATCTGATGCTTTTGTGTTAGAACTTTTCATCTTGTATCTGCATCATTACTTTCCCTGTGGCAGTTTTCTATAATTTCTGGTCCCATTTAAATCCATTTACTTGTTTTACAAGAGATAGCAGGAGAGCCTTTGGATTGACACCCCAGCTTTATTATATGCTTCTTGCTATGCTAAGATGTCCTAGGCACTGGTCTATGTCAACTCTAGACTGTCTCTAGGAGAGACAACAATTGTCGACAACAGAAGATTTCCCCTGTGTTTATTAGACCAAAAGGAATTTTCTGATAGGCATAAGTCCCCCATTTGGTTCTGAATGTAGTCTTCAATCTATCATCTGCATGAACTAGGATTTGATTGTATCTTGAAAAAACAATCGAGGAAAGACTGAGCTCGGAACTTGCAACTAATTGTAAAATTTGTTCCATGGGTAGTAATGGGAAATTATCCTTTTGACAAGCTTTATTGAGATTCATAAAATCTATACAAATGTGTATGTCACCATTTTTCTTCCTAGAAGGCACTAATTTTGATACCCATTTATAATGCCTAACAGGAAAAATGATTTTAGATTTAAGGAGTTTTTTTAGCTTGGATGTGATTTGATTTTCAAGATCGGGGTGAATTTTCCTTAATTTTTGTTGTACAGGTTTGTCATTGGATATCATTGGCATAGTGTGTTGGATAATTGAGGTGTCATATGTTCTAAGATATTCATAGCACCAAGTGAAAACACTCTTGTATCTTTTTAATAAATGAATGAAGGCTAATCTATCATCCGGTGAGAGACATAGATGTTTTGGGGTTTGAGATCAGTTCCAAGGTTTACTAGTTCAAATCTCGGAGTTGAACTTTAATTTTAGAGTTAGTAACCTTCTTAAATATGTCTTTTAAGTCATAGATATCTTCAAGTTTAACCACAGATTTAGGTAATGCATTTTCATCAGTTTTATGTTTCAACTATGTCTCGTGTTCATCCTCATCAACTATTTGATCATCATATAACCCTTAAAATGTTAAAAAGGTTAAAATGTCTTCATCGTCATTGAATACATGCCAGTTGGTGAAAAATTAATTCAATGGAAAACCTATCTGGACTATAATACTCATATGGTATAAGTCTAGATGCTACATTGGCTAGAAGGTCAAGACTAGCATTTTGAAGACCTGGGATAGGATAAATGTTAAATGCCAAAAAATTAGAAGTGAGGGTTTGAACCAGATATTGATAATGCTTCAAATGGGCAGAAACACAATGAATGGTGTTTCTTACCAGTTTTAAAATAATTTCGTAATATCCAAATACTTGAAGATATTTGACATTCAAATATTTGACTTTATACAATTCTTGGACCGGTGCTCCATTCAAACTCTAATCTACATGCTAGCATTGTTTTTTCTCCTTCTGAACTTATTAATATACTACATGCTCCTGCACCATCATTGGATCTAGAGACATCAAAATACAAAGTCCAAAATAAATATTTAAGTAATGGTTTTTCTACAATATTCACACATTTAGAAGAATCTGATTGTGAAAAGTTTTTTATTTGAGAAGTGACGGAATTGATTAAAAATGGGGATTGTTGTGCATTAAAATTACCCAAGAATGATTCAGCACAGTAATTCCCCGGGATGTTGTTGGTAAAGGCCACTGGTTCATTTTCAACTTCAAAATCAATTACTGAGTATTTCATGTGTTTTTCACGGTCAAATTGAATTTGATTTGGATTTCCATTGCAAGGAAGCCACATATGAGGCCAGAATGTGGCAAAATAACCATGGAGTTTTTCATACCAATCTCTGCTAATAATTAAACCACAAAAATTAGGAATATCAACAACTAGTATGTAAATGATTCAACACGCCTTTGAATTAGAAGCGAGTCTAATGAGTACGTAATTCATTTCTCCTAAAACCTTGACTTTGGTTCTATCAAGTTGAACAATTTGAACAGAAGACTTTTAGGGAGAAATATTTAATTTCATACAAACTGAATATGGCATTATATTTGAAGAAGCTCCAGAGCCTATATTGTGCACATTTTTATTGAAAATTTCAAAAGATAGAAGGAAAGGAGGAGTGTGTGAATTGGATTTGTCCCCAATTAAAATGGAGTCCAAGGAATCATTATTTTCTGATGTATCATTAAGAGTTTTACCTACTCCTTTAGAGGCTTTGGATGTAACAACAGCAGGTAGAGGAGAAGCGAGAACTGCATTCAATTCTTTTGGTAAAAACATATGTCGTTGTTTCAACTTACTTACCTCATGTAGGGAGATGTTTTCTTTGATTTTCTTCATGTATTCCATTATATTATATTCAATGGTGTTAGCTACTACCAAGGTCTTTGATGTAGATGGATAATATGAAGAAGATGGGCCTAATTGAGAATATGTGGAAGGAGATTTCTTATTGATAACTTTATCTTTAGTAGCAGGGGAGGAGGGTTTCTGTTTCTGGATTGATTGTGATGAATCAATAGGACCTTTACTTCTGGTGCTGAAGGTAAGGCTTCGTGCTCATCTTCATTATCAGAAGTAGGGAGTATGAAATCCCATAATCCATGTCCTTTTACAAGCTCCTCATCTTGAGATTATTTTGGAGATAATGTGGGTTCATCTTCATCCTCATCCTAACCAAATTCAACATTGGATATAATATTAGGTGGTTGAGGATTTGATGTCAGATCTTTCTTGAAAGATCTAAAAAAAAATTAGAATAAGACTCAGCTACCTGCTTTTTTATTTTTTCCATCTCATTTGACATGGATTTAAGGACGCTTTCAGTCCTTCAAGATCGAAAGGATCTTTAGGAGTTTTATTTTTTGGTTCATCCTTTAATGTGACCTTCTTTTTTCTTTCTTCCTGAGTAGTCTTATTTTCTAATGCAAGTATTATATTTTCAACGGACATAGATTCTTTCATGTTCTCTACTGAAGTTGCTTTGTTTGCTCTATCTACAAAAATTGCAATATTATAAGGAAGAGAGGAAATGTACAATTCGATTTGTACATCAACACTAGACTTTGATGTAGTTGGGATTTTGTTTAGAAATTTACTATCCCTGGAATTAAAATCTTTGATCTTTTCTCTTGAATTAACTTTAAGGTTATAAATATCATTTTATAAGAGTAGAAATAGTGTGATCATCACCAAACTTGGTTAAAAATTGATCGTCAAATATGTCCAACTAGTTATTGTGCCTAATGGTAGCGAAAAGTACCATGATCCTGCTGATCCTTGGAAAGTATAAGGGAATAACCTAACTACAGATTATTTTTCAGATACTCCAGTGAGGTTCATGGCTAACATGAAATTATGGAGGTGCTCCTTAGCAAGGAGTCCATCATCAATATTATACTTGGGCAGCCATCTTTCTGGTTTCTTAGGTAAATCATGAAGAGGTCCTGCCATTTGAGCAACTCTTAGATTAGTCCATGGTCTAACTGCCATTACATGACCTGTAGGATTGGAAGATGTTTTAGTAGTTCTAGAGTTTGTTGTAGTGGTAGAAGGAATAACCGCTGAAATAGTATTGCTTGAGGCAGCACTAGTTAGCTAAGTTGAACAGATAAGAATAAATGAAGTGATTGGTTGGGAAGAAGGAAAAGAAGGAGGAATGAATGAAGGAATTTGTGGAGGAGAAGATGATATCATATCGCTAGTGAATGTTTGAGTTTCCTATCTAGGAGTCTTCCTTCAGTGATAATGAAGTGGAAACTCGAATGGATTTATTCCAATTTTTTCACTTTGAGACCGAGTCAACATACTAGTACCTTTAAAAATTGAGGTTACACTTCCTTCAGAAGTTTCATATTGCACAATATTTTCTCCTGAAATAGAAATATCTTCTAATTTTTTAAACAAAGCCTGAACTTCAGGTGATTTAGGAGTGTAATATGGTGGAATTAGCTTAGGTAATGTAATAGGAGATTTGGGAGATGATTAAACAACTTCAGACATAAAGGGAGGATATTTTGAATGTGACCTTGAAGTTGTAGGAGATATGTAGGAAGATTGACTCTTTTGATGGCCTTTAGATTTGGGATTAGACCTTAATGTCATTCATAGTCTAGTAGACCCTCCTTATAGCTCCAAAAATGTTGATTCCTCAAAACTCGGTGCAAAAACATCAGGGGATGACCATCTGGTCGAGAACTAAAAAACAATTCATTTTCTGTTTGGTATAGCGGCTTCGATTGGAGATGACGAGCCAGTTTCCCAATAAGTATAATTCAGTAGATGTGAGGTATTTATAACTGAATGTGACTTGATAAAATGGGAGCGATAACGAGCTAAAAAGTGTGTGTGTGTGTGTGTGTGTGTGTGTAGATTAATTATGTTTCTTTACATGTGATCATGAAAGATTATCTTTAGTGTATGAGAATGAAGATTATCAAACACTAACAGAAGTGAAAAAACAGTTAAAGTTAATTAATTTGATTAAATAGTTAATCAAATTAATTGATTAAATTATATCACATTCAATCGCTGCATGTCTTGTACATATATCAAAAGATGGAAAACTTTACAATTTCAATAGTGAATTAATGTGCAATTGTACTTAATAGATACATATAACAAAACAATGTAAAAGAAGTATACTATTATTCACATAAAAACAGAAAAATAATAATATCATAGAATTATCGGATATATCTTTACTCTGCTCATGGAAGAAATAGCCCTGGTCCAATCTTTCTATTAAGAGGAGTTCAGAAAGTTCAAAAGTGCAACTTCTCAAATCCTTCATTACAAAATTTCAGGACCCTTTCTTAGTAGAGATGAAAGTGTTTATATAGTAAGTAATAGAAATATAAAAATAGAAAATACACAAATTTCTAAGGAGGTTTAAACAACTCTCCTTAAAATAAGAGAAAATAAGAAAGAAATAGAATTGTTTGTATGACGAGCTCAGGAGTGTGATGATGTCTCATTTGTCATTTGTTGCTTGAGCTCATAAATATCCAACATTGGCTACAATTCAGGGGGATGAGTTGGCCTAAAGCGCAGCTGTCCAGTATACATTGCATTTGATAATGAAGGAAGCATATGGGAGGATGTATTTGCAAGACAACACAACATTAGCCATTGGTTGTGTGGCTTGAAAAAATACTGCCAGTATTTTTCCCAATCAAGTTTTACCAGCTTCTTAATGCTTTCTTGATTTACCTTTAACTTTTCCTGCCATTGTTTCATTAAAAATTTGACATTAGGAAGGGAACTAGGTGGGAATTCATGAATCGTATAGGCACCAAATAGATTATTTCTGATAGTTTCAATCATGTTGTTAACAAAATCCATTGCTCTGAATATTTCTCATTCTGCTTCCTTGAGCTGTATGTCCCAATCAGTAAAGAGTATTTATTTTTTGGAATCCTCTATTCTGGGAAGATTTTCTTTTCTTCCCTCTACTGTGTCTTGACAAGTGATGAGTTCTAAGGCCTTTTCATCAATATCATCAAAATTCGTCCTCAGATAAGATGATTGATTCATCAGTGAATTTATTTTGTCGCAGAGATCATTGATGATTGTCAATTTCTAGCATAACGCTACTTGTTGTTGGGCCAACAGGGTGTTCAATTCCAAAGCTTCCTTTTTGAATTCTTCTATCTTTGGGTTGTCCTTCATTTGTTCAATTGTGAATTGGAGTTGTTGGATTTGTGTATATTTGACATTGATGTAAGCCTGATGTTGCAATTTCAATTGATCAAAGTTATGTTGAAGCTGTGATAACTGTGTCTACCACTAGTGATCAATACTTTGTTTCTATTTTAACAACTCTTGCTCTAAGTGTTGGATTTTATCATCCTTTTCCTTAAGCAAATTTTTGACCTTTGATTCTTTTTCAATTGTGGCATATGCATAAGCACCTGCAAACTATGACAATATTGTTAAATCTTTAGAAGGATTAGTTTATGGGTCTCTCCATGCCACTTCCATTGTTATATCTCTAGGAAATAATGTATGGGATTGCTCAACTATTTTTCTCTTTCTCTATCTTCTCATTACAGCCCAATGCTTGGGACTGTAAAAGGTGTTAAGAGGAGGGATTTCTTCTATCTTGAGAAAAAATTATGATGAGGGGAAGGCTGGGGTGAATTAAATTTCATTTGCACTGACTGCTTTTTCATAAGCCCAAATAGTAAGCGAGCTTTGTGTTTTGTCTTGAGGAGTGTTGCTTATCTCTTTAAGTTCATAAGTGTTTTCCTCTTGCATTCCTTTGATCTGTTGATCTAACTGGTTCCAAACCTCATCCAAATTACGGGTAAAGAAACTATTAACAGTTTGTTGCTCTGTAGATTTGATTTCATGTGTTTCCTGCAGGACCTCAGTGTCCTTAGGGGGCTGCTCCAAATCCTGTTCTTTCTGTGTAATTGGTTGGGACACCCTCATAATATCTAGAGGGATATTCTCCAACATCTTCTTCCTATATTCTTTAAATTCAGCAAGTTTTCATGGATTCAATCGAGTCTCTACTAGCTTCTCAACCTGTGAATATGTCTCAACAAACTCAAACAGATCATTAAATTCATCGGGCTCATGAAAAAATTGCATGACTTTTACCTGGATTGTAAAGTATTTAGCCACTTTGTTTGGGTAAAACTTTCTGGTGGGCATGGTAGATAATTTCAAACATTAAATATATTTGTTTTCAAGCCCAACATGTTTGTAATTATATAAATCATATACTCCGAAATTAATATGAAATGATGGCTAGGTGGAATTATTTGCTTCCCTTAAGGCTTTGGTTAACCCATTCCCTACTGTTTGATAAGCAATTTCTTTAGCAATGAGTTTATCTTGTATATACAGTGGGAGAACATGGGGCTTGGAAAGACTTCCATAAACTCTAACATATGTAAATATTTCTTCTCCAAACCACCTTCCTATGGCCATGAAGTCATCTCTTGCTTCTTTTCACACTCTTGGGGCATTTTCTCCAAAAATAACTTGAAACAGGGGTAAAATTTCTCCGTGACAATTTCTATAAAAATGAGACTCATAATTGGACTCCCATAGGATATTATGGTAAACATGGATAGGGGTAGGGTCTTGTATGTTCCATTTCCATGCCATGGTTGGGGAATCTGAAGTGAAACATACTACATCCATGATATAAGCACTCATGAAAAAGGGGGGGATTGTCTTAGTAGTGAATTTTTTGTTCTTTCTATATTCAAGGATTTGGGAGGAAATGTTATCGGAAAGGATGGTACCCCAATCCATAATATATGAATCTGATGTGGCTTCAATGAGAGAACCCATTCAACTAAAAATTTAATTGTATTAGGCTAACCAAACAGCCTACATATCATATCAGTGATATAAAAATATGGACCAGAAAGAGAAGACACATAGTACATACCCTTATCATCATGCTTGTGCTTGTTGGGGTTGTGCCTCCATTACCTTATTGGGTCAGACGCTAGCTTATTTTCCTTTGAAAATTTTGAAGGAAATTCTTGTCATATACCTTTTGTGGGTCGGGTATATGATACATTTTCTTTAAATATTCTGCCTTGAAAGACCCAATTATTGTGTCCCTTGAAGTTAATAATTTCCTCTCTCCAATGTTCAAATTGTCGATTATCTATTTCATCATATCTGAATAGGGTATAATTTTAGGGCGAGCGGAAATTCGGTGGAGGAAAGAATTAGCAACTTCATTGCAATAAGTTTCAGAGGATGTTGGGGAATCAGTTGTGACTACCCTTTCAATTATTCTGGGCTTTTCATCTTCAAACAATTTGTACATGGATTCCCATGAGGAAGATCCACTATCTTGGTTGCATGTTGTATCAGAGAATAGAGGAGGCATCTATGTTACTTTTGTAGTAGGAGGCAACGGGTGTGGAGTAGCCATGGGTTTCTTGTTCTTCTTTAGAGCTTTTGACATTTCTCAAGATTTTTTCTTCTTTGGACTAGCCTATAATAAGTTAAAAATAGAGAATAAAGAACAATACTTTGCAATGTGGGAGTGATTAACAGAAAAGTTTGAAGTGATGGAAAATATGGTTTAAATGCAAAAAATCCAAAACATCAAGTAATAGGCTATTAAATCACTTTGGGGGCATGAGACCATCAATACCGTTATGCTTTAGTAATGATAAAAAACGTGAGTTCACGTGATTTTCTTGGAAAACTCAGCACTTAATTAAAATCTTGCATCGCAAAATTCTTTTGGAGCACGACTTTAAAACATGTGATACATTCATTTTATGAATATGTGATCAGGACTTCTATGTTAATAAACTATAATATCTTTATCAGTGGTTTCAAAATATCAAAGCATTTGAGGGGCAAGTGCGTTGTGAGTTTTGCGATGCGATAGCAATATCGCAATTGCAAGAGTGGTGTAGTGAGTGTTGGAAAGTATGGTGTAGAGGAACTACGATGTAATATATCGCATTGGGGGTTTGAGAGTGGGGATCATAGATGGTAAGAAATATTTTCTATTATGTGATAGTGAAGGGTGATGTGGCGGTAAGGCGAGTCCTACCAATGGTTTTTTTAATATAAAAATATCCGTCGGGGAGGTTTTTTTCCTTTGTTAGTGTTCATTTTGGTTTAAAAGAATTGCACATTGTTTTATGTACCCGGTTTTATGTCGCATCGCAATATTTGAAAGGAGTGGTTTGTGTGTCGCTTATTGCAATTGCGATATGCCGTATGCAATTTGGGTTTTGGGCTTATTCGCTTAAATCCTTCGACCAATAGAATCAAAGTCAAAATTTTGAAAGAGAAATTTTTTACCTATAGAAGTGTATTATTATTCTAAGGTAAAAAATAAAAATGGTTCCCCATTAGTTTCTAAGGTAATTATACATAAATAATGGGGGGTTGTTGAATAGAAAAATGGGAGTAAATTGAAGGAAAATAAAGGAAAATGAATAAATTAGTGGCATCAATAATAAAAATACATCAGAGCATCAGTTTGAGGCATTTTTTCAGTTCAGTTTCAGAATTGGTTCCAAAGAGGATAAGAGAACCAAGAGGAGAAAGCAAGCAAGCAAGCAAATAAAGGATAAGGAAAACAAGGATCAATCAAGGAAATGTTGGATCAAGCAGCTTCAACAGGAATACTTGCAAGTAACAAGTTGCATCTATGATTTCCTAGCTATTTTTCGCATGCACGGTATGTGCATGTGGGTATTTGGTTCTTTTGTTTTCATTGGAATGGGTTTTGTTGGGTTTTGACAGTATGTTTCAGCCTTTCCTTGCCATTTCCATATAGCCATGGTGAGATGGGATTCTTTCTCAGTCCAGCTTTGGATTGTAAGAATGATTTGGATCTAGGTGAGGTGGTATCAGGAAAATCCCAAGGGTTGGGGTGGAGATGGATTTCTTTGGGAATCCCTCAACAGGTGGGTGGATACAATAAAATTCCTCAAGGGATGGTGAAGGAATTATGGGGCATCCAAGCTCAGTTTGGTTTTGTGATCTCGAAACTGGTTTAGGTGAGATCATGGTACGATGAGGGTGGAGGTGGTTTAACCTCTGGATTCCCTTGGTTGGTTATGGAGTGGTTTATCCCATGAGATCACACATTCATGCTTTGAATATTGCATGGGGCTGATTTCCTGAAAGATATATTTGGTTCAGCCCAATCTATGGTTAGGTGGAACGTGGAAGTCCCTGAATTCGTTGGATTTTGTATATGGTTAATAATATCTAATTTTCTATTGTCTTTTATGAGTAATTATACTTGTTACTATGTGGCTTTAATGGTTGTTATATCATTGATATCTATCTGGTTATATGTTGGTTATAAGCATGGTAGTATGACAGTTTTAAGTATGGATCTTATCACATTTTAATTAATGAATGTTTGGTTAATCAATGCATGAAATAATTGGTGTTATCACATTTATTGTGAGAAGACATCAATATTTCTTGTGAAACCTTAGAGAAGTTTCAGATCCCTATGTTCAGATAAGCATTCAGGACCTGTAGGTTGCATGTCCATCATGTCTTTGACGGAATGACAGTCATAGTTGGTAGGGGTTAGGTCAAGTACTTGTTCAATTTTTGGTTTTAAAGCTTCATTTATATGTTATTCATTTATTTTGGAAGTCTCATTAAGTTCTAGGAAGTGGTATGGGTCCTAGCCCTGAAAAAGTGGCTCATAATTCGGGTTTGTTGGAATAGAACTTACTATAAAAGTCCACAGTCATTGGGAAGCACGCCAATAGGAGAGACTCGAGGGTTACAAATGCTTGGATTCATTGATAAGAGAGATATTGAGCCTCTAGGTCAACGAAAACGAGAGTTGACCTAGGGGTTGGACACCTAGAGGGGTTGGGTAGTTCTTGGGGGTCCTATAGCACCTGAGGGAGGTCATTAAAGTTATAAGTTGTTGAATCCATTTCCTTAAGATCATATAGGATGTTGATTCTTATCATAGTGACCATCAGCTCATGTTTACCCCAAGAAAACTGGTGAAAGTGGGTAAATGTGGGAGGAGGCGGTTACAGGGTGGTATCATAGTGGGTTGCGCTCTCTTTGGGTAAAATATGATGCTTCCAAGATTATGGTTTTCATTCATGTGGTCGTGGTATACAGTTGGTATGGTCATGTGTGATGTTGTTATATTGATATGATTATGATTATGATTATATATGTATCCTGCTAACGTGGATTGATTTTGTAGATGAGATAAGCCTCTACACGGCATGCTTGCAGGAATAAGAGAATCAAATATTACAAGAAAAATGATAGACTACAGTTCCTATGACTCTCCCTACATATCAGGTTGGCAACAAGGAGATGTCAGTATTCTCCTAGCATAGTAGATACATTGGGGAGTTTGAGGGCAAAGATCATAAGTTGCAAAGCAGATGATCACAAGTTGGTTGAGGCTCAGGAAATACTTGCAAGGGATCAGGAAAAGTAGTTAGAATTCAATGCAACGACTCTTAAGAGCTTGTCGGAATTGCAGAGATAGGGATGATTGAGGATCACTCAAATGCAAGAAGATAAAACTAATGGAGCCTACAATAGCAGGTTTTGGTATAGATACAGGTTGAATAAAGGGGATACAATCAGAAGCAACATATCACTAGATACACCTGACAGGAGGAATGGTATGTATGGGCATCATTCTAGTTCCTCATCTAGGAGACATTATCATCATCATCCTTATAGGAGAAGTGATTAATTTCCAAAGGATTTCAAGAAATTCAAGCCTCCTACATTCGATGGAGAGATGAAGAAGTCAGAAGATGCAAAGGCATGGTTGCTTAGGATGAGGAAACTCTTCAGATTGCATAGTTATTCAGAGAACATGAAATCCAAGATAGCCACCTTTAAAATCAAAGGGAAAGCATATATTTGGTGGGAAAACATGAATAATGTCAATGGATTTTGGGAAGAAGAGTTGATTTGGGATGATTTTGAGAGACTCTTTAAGGAGAAGTACCTATCAGAGAGGTACTACGATGACATAGCTAAGGATTTTTATGAGCTACAGCCTACAGATGGGTTTTATAACTGATTATGAGTATACTAGAAGGTTCCTAGAGCTATTGAGGTATGTACCTTACCTCAAGGATGAGAAGGCTAAGATTCAAATATTCATCAGTGGGTTGCTAGAAACATATAGAGACCATATTGAGTTTAATGAGCCTAGATTGTTGGAGGAATCCATTCAGAAGTTGAAGATTTTTTATAACAAATAAAAGTGCAAGGCTAAGCCTAAGCATGATTTGAAGGGAAATGAGAAAGTTGAAGGGAAGTGGCCACCGAAGTGGGGAAGACCTCAAGATTCAAGTGGGAAATAAAATGTTGCTCCTTAAAAGAAGTTTAATGTAGATAAGAAGGGCCATGGGTCATAGCCTGCAGAGCAGCAAAACAGAGGTGATTGTAGGGGACCATTGCAGTGTTGGATATGTTGCAAAGATCATCGCAAGAATGATTTTCCATTATACCAGGGTAGTGGGCCTCAGATGTAAAGTGATCAAGAGGCACACACAATTGGGGATGTGGGCCATAGAATTCCTAACATTTATGTAGTTGTGGACAATAAGCAGGAAGATCACCAGGAATTCATTATTTAGATGGAAGGTAAGCTCTGTGGTTGATTTTTTTATATTTTGATTGATCCTAGATATAATTATAGTTATGTTAATCCTAACCTGGTGGATAAGTGTGGCTTGAAAAAATAAGTGCATGTAGAGTCATGGTTGGTTCAGTTGGCTACAGGTACTAAGAAGAGAGTTCATCATTGGGTAAGAGCTTGTGCATTTGAGCTTAATGGTATTCCGACTGTTAGCGCTCGAATCTGCCACAGGCTGAAGAAGGCAAAACTCGAGGCAACATCAAACCAAGCTCAGCCTCGTAGCTAGCCCTACGAGGATAGGAGAGGGCTCTCTCCGGGTCTATCTCGGCAAAAGGTTTTCAAGGGGCTGAGATGACCTAAAATAGGAACTGATTTTAGGTTAGTAAACAAATATGAATTTAGGTTTTTAATAAATGATTGGGTTTTCTGGGCTGTGAGGGGCAAAGACAGCAAGAGCAGAGATTAAATGAAAAACGCAGATTATCTCCTGAGGCAAGATAAGCATGAAGTTTAACAATCAAATTGGAATTATATGGAATGAAAGACATCCGAGAGGCCGAAAAGGGCATATATAATGTATCCTTCTCGGACAGAAGAAGATACACAAATACTGAACGCTCCTCCAGGGCAGAGCAGTAAACTGGATTCTGGCCTTCTACTTAAAAGCATTCACATAGAAATGATTATGAAATGAAGCAGTAAACATAACAAGGAACGTATGAGACAAAGAAGAAACATATGTCAAATTTCATACCACAGGAATCTCAGGAACCAGAGCTGTATCTTTTCATTAAAATCTCCGTCAAAACTGTACAATAAAACTCTGTATTTCTCCTACACCAGCTCTCAGAACTCTCTCCCCCCAAATGATTATTCAATACAATATATACACCTAGAGGTGAGATAACAAATCGACCCAAATAAGGAATGGTCTAATTATCATTTAACAAACAAGGCTGGAAAGCCAATTAGTTGTTCTGAATACAGAACATCGCTCCCTTTGAAACGCTTTGATGGCCTATTAAAAGACAAACGCTGGAGTTGTAGATGACTGAAGACAAAATAGGCAACGCACTCCTATTTTTCTGCTTCATTTCCTATGGATTCGAATCCCTTGTTGCATGGATCACGACCCTTCTCCTCTGCTCAGAGGCTAAATTCAAGTTAAATAGATTTCAGAGTAAGCGGGGTCCTCTACTCTCTAACTTTCTCAACAGAAACTGTTTTTTTTTCCAAAATTTGAGCAACAACATAATATAAAATTGGCAAATTTGTTATCGTGCATGCTCAATGTGCCCTGGAGATCGGTGGATTTTCCATCTGGATACTGAATATTTATGTTCAATCAAATGAAATCATGCCCATGTTTCTTAACTATTAGACCGATTTTGGCAGGGTTTTGTGATTCCATCTAGCACTGCCTCTTCAAAATTGGAATGCCTTTACTAGCTGATAAAAATCCATACAAATTCGTAACTGGAACTGGGTGCAAATCTCGATCTTTGTTCCTTGAAATGACATTTTCAGAATTCATTGAGTATTTTTCCAGGTTTCTTATTTGCTATTGGTGGATCGATCCTGGAGTTTCACTCATCCTTCAGAACCGATTGTTGCAGGACCTTCATGTTTTATTTGTCGCAATGAAAACAAATCATTTCGAGTAATCGTAGCCTGTATTCCTGTGCAGATCACACCAGCCAATTTTGCATAACAAGATGCCAGCAAAATGACAACTACGCGCCAACGTTCACCTTGGACAGATGATACGAAACTGGGCGCAAGACAAATTCTTTAAGCTCTGTCTCTGTGTGGGTAGCGCCCCTGCCCAATGGGTAGCGCACCCCATGTGGGTAGCGCCTGTGTTATTTAACACGGGCTGTGGTGTTTAAGTGGGTAGCGCGCACCATGTGGGTAGCGCGCACCCTGTATGGGTAGCGCCCACCTTCAAAGCCTGTCCACGGCTCTGCAAAACACATCTTCGACTTACGCCTTGAGGATTCATGCCACCCATAAAACTGGTCGTAGAAATTGAATTGTTTGCAAACGATGATATATTTTCAATCCTTCAAACCTCTTTAACTCAGCTTTGCCATTAATTCCTTCATATGTCATGTGAACTGACATAAAAACAGCGCCTTTGCAACTCATGTTGTGATTCTTATATCGATTGCTATAAACAAGCTGTCGTTTTTAATGAACTCAAAAGAGTCAGGATACATGCACAAGAACAGTTGTAAAGAGAGAGATTTAACCCATGACCATTCATTAGCAAGCATCGAAGATTTGTTGTAACCACAGTCTCCGCATCTGAGCATTCAACACCATATCTCCAACAAATTCATAACCAGAAACATCTTTGCATGGAAGTTAACCGAACTGTTGCAGAATCCTCCAATGAGAGAATAAACCTTGTTAAGTTTCTGAATGTCAACAGCAAGGTGCTCCAATAAGCGTTTGTACATTCTTAACATTGCCCAGGATATCAGAAACAACTTGCAATGCAAGCCACTTAATGATCATCAAGGCATCTTCTTTCCACTTTTGATAGAAATCAGACAAAACTTCATCTCGTACATCTCCGGTATTTTGGGCCATAGCACCCAAACTGCAAATTGTTCAGTCATATTTGTAGCTGATTTGTATTCATGTAATACAAGTTCCATCATTTCTAGCTTTTGGATGCAACACTCTGCTTTGTCTCTGATTATCTGTTTGTGCTTTTGCAGGGATAGAAGCTACTGAAACTGAAACAAGATTGAGGAGCTGTAGAATTTGAATCATTTTGACAAATTACATATTCTAAAAAAAACACATTTGATGATTTCTTCTTCAAAACAGGGTTTTGAAGAAGAATCAATATCACATTATTGACGATGACATCCCTGAAAACTTACTGAACCTTCCTCTAGTCTGCAGACAAAACCCTGGACTCAAGAATTAAAATGACTCTTTTCTGGACCACAGTAACATCAGTGACTGCGAATAACAAGGAATGAACTTTGGAGAATTTGACTGCAGCGGGCTGACAAGACGGAGTCTAACACCTACATCTACACATATAAATGTTCTTCCATTGGGATCATATAGTGTCCTTTTGGCTATGGATTGGATGTATCTCCATAGGAGAAAAGTAGATTGTTATGACATGACCATCGAGTGCCTGGATGATAGTGAGGAAAAGAGAATCTTGCAAGGAAAGAAGAATCCTACATCAGTGACAATGGTCACCGTTATGCAGGCTAAGCACAAATTCAGGAAAGGGTGTGTGATGTTTTCTATTCATATTTTTAGTGACAAGGGTAAGGATGTTGAGGATGCAGAATTACTCAAGAGGTACCCTGTATTACAGCAGTTTCAGGATGTGTTTCCAACAAAGATTCAAGAGTTTCCTCCCTAGAAGAAAGTAGACCTTTTTATTGATTTGGTACTAGGGGCAACACCAACATCAAAGGCACCTTATATGATGAACACATTATAGTTAGTAGGGTTGAATTTGCAGTTGAAGGAAATGCTTGATAAGGGATATATTAGGCCAAGTGTATCGCCTTGGGGTGCACCAGTATTGTTTGTGAAGAAGAAGGATGGTACTCTCAGGTTGTGCATTGATTACAGACAGCTAAAAAAAGGTGATGATTGAGAACAGGTACCCAATGTAAAGGATTGATGACTTGTTTGACCAACTGAAGGGAGCATCGGTGTTCTCGAAGATTGACTTGAGATCATGATACCATCAGGTACGCATCAAAGAAGAGGACATCTACAAGAATAATTTTAGGACCAAGTATGGGCATTATGTGTTTTTTGTGGTTCCTTTTGGCTTGATTAATTCCCCAACTACTTTTATGTGCTTGATTAATATTCTATTGCATCCTTATTTGGACAAGTTTGTAATTATATTCATTGATGATATATTGATATATTCTAAGAATTAGGAAGAGCATGTCGAGCACTTAGCATCTGCTCCAAGTGGATATTGGTGGCCACCCACCTATTCCACTTGGGGCCCCACCAATGTTTCTTTCAGTTTTTCAGTTTCCTTAATTGTAGCATAGTTTACTATTTTTAGCATTTTTCGGTACCTGAACTTCCGGAGCCGTTTTGAGGCCCTAAACGATGTTTTTTTGGAAAATCAGGTGCAACATGGAAGATACTTTGATGTTTCTCACATCAAAAGTTGTAGTCCTCGGATAGATATTTCTAACGAGGTATTGTGTGCGTCAAACAGAGATCGTATTCCAAAGTTACGTCCCCAGGAAGATTGATGTACCAATTTACCCAAATGGGGCCCATAGTTTTGGCGCTTCACCTTCTAGGGTTAGGTTTTTGGATGTTTAGGGTTTTCCATTGTTTCTTGATAATAAATAGGCCCTCAAGCCTCATTGTAACATAGTTCAGAGGCATGTATCCACCACATCTCTTCTCATATATAAGCTACCAGCGCCCTAGCTAGTTTATTTTATTTCTGTATGTAAACAAATTTCAGTTCTTTGATATTAATGAAATGAAGTGTTATTTTCTTTGCATATTTTCATTTATAGTTATATGTGTATTTTTTTGTGTTCCTTCATAAATCCAGATAAGTGGTATCAGAGCGGTCCGCTCTTTCTCGATCCTTCTTTGCATGTCCCCAACAAGGTCAGGGTGTAAGGAGTTAGGGCTCAATCTGGTTGAACCTTTGCAAGATCATCCTCGCAAACCCCAACGGCCACCCATAGGGGATGAAAATAAAGATGAGGGAGCAGGATATCCTATCAAAACATTTATCAAGGAGGCCCTCGAAAAACAAAGGAACGCGATGATGGATAACTTTGCGCAGATCCTTCAACAACTACCCACCGGCGGTGCATCTGCATCTAGCAACCCCTCTGGAGGCGCAATTCCTTTTAAGGTACAAGTAAACTTTTACATTCCCATATTTGAGGGCCAAATATATGCAGATTCTGTAGATATATGGTTGAATCTATTAGAGGGATTGTTACACTGAAAATTGTCACCTTGATGTTTTGTTGTCCATATGAGCTCATTATCACTCATACATTTCTCCCTTGCAAGTCTAAACACATCAGTTCCTAATATCAAGCCTTGAAAATAAGAGAAAAGCTCATAAAAGTCCATAAAACACTTGTACCGCACTTTCTCTTAGCTTTACCTGCGGTACCGCACCTTTTGTAAAGGAAAACTGCGGTACGTACCACACTTTTTCTTCATTAAAAGTGCGGAGCCCTGTAAAAGGTAAAAAATGGCGCAAGTAAAATCTAGAAGCTTAGTTTGAGTCATTTTTGGAAGCTTCTAGAAACGTTCCTGCGGTGGAAATTCTGTTCTTTTCAGGTTCATGCATCCCATCCATTAAGGAGCTAACCCCTTGATGTAAGGAGCTGATCCCTTTGAAGGAGGATTCTATCCCTTCTTGTTTGGAGCTATAACCTCCTCTCTTTCACTATAAAAAGAGGCATAGGGCAGCCTCAAAGGGAGTTCAAGATTTAGTATTATTTGAGGTGAAGTGATGTTGGAACTTAGACCCTTTTAGCTGAGATTTTATGTGGGGAATATTACATACCTGTATGTATCTTGGTTGGAAGAGTGCAAGGCTTGTCAGAGTAAAGGAGATTCCTGCTTCAGACCACAGGAAGACCTGTACAACATCAAGGCGGACACGGTTGTAAGGTTTTTCTTACTTTTCAAATTTAATACAAATAAGTCTTTTTTTCTCAATAAGCTGTCAATTGATTGGTTTATTTTATGCATTCCTTGATCTCCATAATAGATATGATTTATGAATATATCCTATGCAGGTGCTATTTGATGTTTGTTTGTTTGTGATTGCAGATCTTCGAAGGCAACTCTTTCGGGCGACTGAAGGACGACTACTACAAACAAGCGTTGGATCAAAGGTAAGATCGTAAAACCTTTATAACATTTAATTATGAATCACGATATATCTAGAGAAATATAGATTTAATTGTCCGTTTCTTGCTAGCTGTCCGTAGGACACTTGGGAGGTCTGTCTTTTCCACAAGAGTGACTTATCCGTCCAACAGGGATATTTCTTTGTTCATGACTTTTGCGACCGGGAGAAGATTTTTTTTCACTCCTCAAAGCTACCCCCCATGTCAAGGTCTGGTGAGAAACCTACTGTGAGAAAAAGGACAAGGGGGAACCTCTATTTTCTCGGTCGTAACCACTTGGAATTATTTCTGAGACACCATCAAGGAATAATATTATCCCGTGGGGAGCTATGAGGACAAGTACATACAATGGACTACGTTGCGGCAGCAAAGGGATCAAGATGTTCATGATCTGACGAATATTTTCCATACCCTGCGCACAAATTTCGGTATCAAAGATTCAGAGAAACATTTGGTGTTGAAGTATCACATTTTTATGCACAGATACATTCAGGAGGAAATTGAGTTCCTCAACATCTCCTTGCTTGGTATGGCATACTGGTATGCTGCCAAGATTGAGCAGAAATTAAAATAGAAGCGAGACTTTGGATCTACGAACCAAAAGCAAGGGAAAGGTGCCCCAAAACCGCAGAACAAAGGACAAAGCCAAGGCATGGCGTCCCAAGACAACCTGCCAAAGCTGCAAGAAAATAAGAACACCGTGAAGCTGAAGAAGGACATGGGAAAGTGTTATGAGTTCCATAAGAGCTCCACTCACAACACAAGTGAGTGTCAGGCCAAGCAATCACTAGTGGTCGAGATGAGGGATTCTCAATCAGATGCATGCTCTGACATTGAATCAAAACCCAACAAGGGGAATGAAAAAGGGAAGCATATTATTGATGCAAAGCCCAATGCTATTGTTGCCACCACGAAGATCCAGAAGGAGGAATTAGAAGATCCAGAGGACGAGGAGTGTCTCTTCCACTCCCATATATGGGTAAAGGGTTCCCCGCTACAGTTCTTTGCCGACAGTGGGAGCCAAAAGAACCTTATTTCAGCAGAGATCGTGAAGCATTTAGGCTTGTCGACCACATCACACCCACATTCGTACACCATCAGGTGGCTTCAACAAGGATGGGATCTCTGCGTCAGCCGGCAGTGCTGCCTTCCATACAGCATCAAGCCCTTCACGGATGAGGTATTATGTGATGTTTCTCCTCTTGATGTTTGTGATATATTATTAGGCCAACCATACTTGTTGAAGCGACATGTTGTGTATGAGTCACGGCCTCGCGCTGTAATTGTTACTTTGGGAAATAAGTTGTATAGGATACCAGAGGTACCATCGCCTGCCGCTATCTCTTTGGTTACCACAAAACAATGTAGTAAGCTCATTTCCAAAACCGGGAAATTTGTTTTCCTGATGATCTGCCTTCAGGGAAAGAAGGAGATTGTGGCCACAACCTCTATACAGGGCTCCCCCGCATGACAACAAAAAAAGGACAAGATCGTGGAGGAGTATGGGAACATCTTCAACTCACCCGCAGGGGTATCCCTGCACTGTCATGTCAAGCACCCCATTGATATGACCCTAGGTGCGCCGCCACCCAATGGACCGATCTATCGAAGTTCTATTTTGGATAATTATGAAATCAAGAGGTATATTAAGTAGCTGCTACAGAAAATTGACATCTGGCTGAGTTCATCACGCCCGATCTTGTTGGTACATAAGAAGGATGGGACTTGGAGACTTCGTATTGACTATCTGGCGTTGAACAAGATCACTTTCCAGAATAGGTACCCAATCCCACATATTGATGACCTTTTCGACCAACTCAAAGGAGCGAAATATTTCAACAAGATCGACTTGAAGTCCGATTATCACCAGGTACCAATCGAACCCTCCGATGTGTGGAAGAATGCCTTCAAATCCAAGGAGGGAATTTTCAAATGGCTAGTCATGCCTTTCAGGTTGACGAATGATCCCACAACCTTCATGAGGCTGATGGACTAAATCTTGCGACCATTCACCAACTCATTTCTAGTAGTGTACTTGGATGACATCCTGATCTTCAGTCAGATTTGGGAAGAGCACATCCACCACATCCAATAGGTCCTCCAAACACTACAGCAACACAAGTTGTGTGCCAATTTGGAGAAGTGCACTTTTGGCATGACCCAAGTTTAGTATCTAGGATACATTATTGATGAACGGGGGGTGCATGTGGATCCAACCAAGATCCAAGTCATTCAAGATTGGCGAGCCCTAACCACTCTAACAGAGCTTTGCATCTTTTTGGGTCTTGTTAATTTCTACCGTAGGTTCATGTTGGGATTCTCTCATATCACTTGGCCCTTGAGTCAAGTCACCAAGGGAGGAGCGAAAGAAAATTTCTTTTGGTCAGAATCCCAACAAAAGGTGTTCGTAGAATTGAAACATCGCCTCTACTCTGCCCCAGTGCTCACCTTACCAGACTTGCAACAACCATTTGAGATCAAGACATATTCCTTTGACTATGTTATTGGGGTGGTTCTTACTCAACAGGGGAATCCAGTGGCATATCACAGTGATACATTGTCTGACACAGTCCACAAGTATCCCACTTATGACAAAGAAATGTATTCCATTGTGCAGGCTTGCTGACAATGGAAGCATTACATTTTGGGGAAGGAAACGGTCATCCACACAGACCACCAACCCCTATAGTTCATACAGACACAAGGGAAGTGGCAGAACGATCACCATCAGAAGTGGTCCACATATCTGCAACAATTTCATTTGAACATCAAGTACAAGAAGGGAAGCACCAATAATGTTGCAGATTGCCTCAGCCAACCATCGATCGTGGCACTAACCACCCTTATCAACTCTTGTGGGCACGAGACTTCTGATTGGAAGCTTCTATACAAGAGTGATCTGGAATTCGGCCACACATACCAGACACTCTTGGAGGGTACACAAGTTCCAAATTTTCACCTCCACGATGCCCTGCTATATCACTTGGGAGACCTCTGTGTTCCTTCAAGCGAGCATTCCAAGATGATTTGGGAAGAACACTACAGTGAATTCACTCAGCAATTTGGGGTCAAGAAAATAGTGGCAATACTACAGAAGTATTTCTATTGGTCAAACCTTCGATAGCATATCGAGAAGTACATCAGATCCTACATTGCTTGTGTCATTGCCAAACCGACCATCAAGAAGCAAGTCCTCTATGCTCTTCTACCTACCCTTAATCGACCTTGGGAATCCATCTCCATGGATTACATGTCAGGCCTTCCTTCTACTAAGCATGGAAACGACGGTGTTTTCGTGGTCGTCGACAGATTCTCGAATATGGAAATTATGGCAGCCTACAAGAAGAATATCAAAGCAGAAGCCACTGCTAAAATATTCTTTGAACGAGTGTGGGTGCAATTTGGGATCCCACATTCTATCATCTCATATCAGTATAGTAGGTTCCTCAACACATTTTGGTCCAGCCTCGAGTCAATGCTGGACACCAAGTTCACCAAGTCCACATCTTTCCATCCCCAAACTGATGGCCAAATAAAGGTCGTCAACAGGATGATCGTACACATTTTGCGCATGTACAATTCAAAGAATCCACGCACATGGGATGAGAGCCTTCCCTATGTACATCACAGTTATAATCGGGATCTCCATAGCTCCACTGGCCACATCCCTGTTTAGGTGGGTTTGGGATTCCAGCCGCTATGTCCCATTAACGTAGCCATGCCATTTTCAACTACTTAGGCCAATTCGGCTCATGTTTATTATGAAGCTGAAAAAGCGAACAGTTTCATTGAGTGCATTCAGCACATCCGCCAACAGGTTTATAACATATTGGATAGAGCCAATACTAAGTACAAGAAACTACATGATCAACATCAGGTGCCACACAACTTCCAGTTGGGTGACAAAGTGTGGCTACATTTGCAGAAGGAGTGCCTCACTGGACCCCACTGCAAGCTTCGCCCACTCTGATATGGGTCGTACACCATCACCAAGGTTGTAGGGTCCAATGCCTTCGAGCTCAGTATTCCACCATTCCTTGGTCTGCACTCAGTATTCAATGTGGACTACCTTCGGCCCTACTTCCCACCTCTACTAAACACCTCTAACATTGAAGAACAACTCACAGCAATAGAGTTAAACCCAGACTACATGGAACAGGCCACCATGGATTGTCTCATGGACATGCAAATCAATAACACTCTCCAGTAGAAGATCCAATTGTATCGGGTTGTCAAAGTTGTCCAATTGTTGCACCAAGGCAAGTGGTTCACCAGGGACCAAGTTCAGCAGAAGTTTTTTCATCTCATGAAGGAGCTCAATGCAATGGGGACCATTGCTTCCTAATGGGGGAGGAATGATCCAGGTGGATATAGGTGGCCACTCGCCTATTCCACTTGGGGCCCCACCATTGTTTCTTTCATTTTTTCAGTTTTCTTAATTGTAACACAGTTTACTTATTTTAGCATTCTTTTGGGTCCTGATCTTCCAAAGCCATTTTGAGGCCCTAAATGAAGTTTTTTGGAAAAATCGAGGTAGATCTTTCGAACGAGGTATTATTTGCATCAAACAGAGATCGTATGCCAAATTTATGTCCCTGGGCATATTGATGTACCAACTTACCCAAACGAGGCCCATAGTTTTGGGCTTCATCTCCTAGGATTAGGTTTTTGGATGTTTAGGGTTTTCCATTGTTTCTCAATAATAAATAGGCCCTCGAGCCTCATTGTAACATAGTTCAGAGGCCTATAGCCACTACATATCTTCTCAGAGATAAGCTACCAACGCCCTAGCTATTTTATTTCCATTTTGTATGTAAACAAATTTCAGTTCTTTGATATTAATGAAATGAAGTGTTAATTTCGATGCATCTTTTCATTTCTGGTTATATGTATATTTTGTTATGTTCCTTCATAAATCTGGATCAGCAGTAGTGTTGAGATTTCTAATAAAATTTCAGTTGTATGCCAATCTTAGTAAATGCAGCTTCATTTAGATAGAGGTACATTACTTAGGACATGTCGTTTCCAAGGAAGGCATAGAAGTAGATCCAGAAAAGATAAGGGCTATCATGGAGTGGGCAGCTCCTGGAAATGTCGATGAAGTCAGATCATTCATGGGTTTAGTAGGTTACCATAGGAAGTTCATTGGGAACTTCTAATGCATTGCATATCTTATTACATCATTGCAAAGAAAAGTTAAGAAATTTGAATGTGCATTCAATTAAGAGCATTTGTTGACAAACACTCCAGTTCTTGAGATTGCGGACCTGGACAAAGAGTTTTTGGTGTGTATATATGCCTGCAAAAGTGGACTTGGAGGATTCTTGATGTAGGAGGGACAAGTGGTGTTATATGAGTTTAGGAGACTGAATGAGCATGAGCAGAAATATGTGACTCGTGATCTTGAGTTGGCAGTTATTATTCATGCCTTGAATATGTGGAGGCATTATCTTCTTGGCAGGATGTTTGTATTGATGAGCGATTATAGTGGGTTAAGATATATGTTTGACTAAGTGAATTTTAATGTTAGGTGAGCTATGTGTTTGGCCATGATCAGTGAGTTCAAATTTGAGATCAAATACATTAAGGGTGAGGAGAATAGGGTTGCATATGCTATCAGTGGGAGAGTGCAGATGAACCATGTTGAGCATTGAGCTCGTATGGGATAGATTTAAAGGATCAGATCTTACAGGTAGGAAAAAAGGATGACATATATAGGGAGCTTGGGAAAAGGTTACAACAGGGTACAGGTGATCAAGATGTGTACTATCATGTTGCGACAGATGTTTTGGTGAGATTCAGAGACAGGATCTATGTGTCGGATGACAGTGGGATCAAGAATCTTATCTTGAGGGATTTTCTTTTCAAGCAAGATTTAGGGTCACCCGGGATATCAGAAGATGTTGATAGTAGTGAATAAGTTCTATTATTGGACAAAACTGAAGAAAGAATTGGCAGAGTTACTGGCAAGGTGTATGCATTGTCAACAAGTGAAAGCATAGTGTAAGCAACCAAGTGGGTTGCTTAAGCCTATTACGATTCCAAAATGGAAATGGAAGGTAATTCCATGGATTTCATTACAGGTTTTTCGAGGACATCAAGGCAGCATGATTATATCATGGTTTTGGTCTATATATTAATGAATACTATTTATTCAGCTAGTAAGGCAGCACAGGTCTTCATTAGGGAGATCATGATATTACATGGTGTTCCAAAGAAAATTGTGTTGAGCAGAGATGATAAGTTCACTTCCAAGTTTTTGAAGGAGCTCTTTGCAGGTTTATGGACAGAGTTTGCCTTTAGTACAGCATATCCTCCGCAGACAGATGGATAAAATGAGAGGGTGAACAGCATTCTGGAGGATATGTTAAGGATGTATGTCATGCACTAGTAGAGGAGATGGGAGAAGTATCTTCCATTAGTCAAGTTTGATTACAACAATGGTTATCAGGAGTCACTAAGGATGATTCTATTTGAGACACTCTATGGGTGGAGCTGTAATACTCCCATTGGTTGCAGTGATCCAGTGAACAGGGTACTTATTGGACCGGATATGTTGGTGGAAATGGAATATGAAATGTAGGTCATAAAGAAGAATCTATATGAAGAATACGACAGGAAGAAGAGTTATGAAGACCATCACAGGGCATATAATGAGTTTCAGGTTGGGGAGCATGTGTATTTGTGCATCAAGCCCAAGAAGAGCTCCTTGAGGATTGGATCATGTGCCATGTTGTCCCCATAATATTGTGGGGCTTTTGAGATCATTGAGAGGATTGGACCAATGGCCTATAGAATTGCACAGACTCCAATAGTGAAATTCCATGATGTTTTCCATGTTTCATTGCTTAAAATATATCTGAAATTTCTTGAACATGTGATTGATTGGTTTGTATTGTAGGGGAATCTAGAAGGAGAATTACAGTTGAAACCTCAGTGCATATTGCAACAGAAAAAAACTCATGCTCTAGAACCAATAAATCGAGTAAGTTAAAGTGAAATGGAAGAACTTTGGCTCTGATGAATCTACATGGGAGATGGTTGGTCATATGCGGGCTATGTATCGTTCATTGGTTTCCGCAGGAGGAAAATGAGTTTTGGTATTTGTACATATTTATGTATGGTTTTTATTGTAAATAACGCAATGAGTTATGTTATAAAGCTCCAATAAGCAGTATGGTTGTCATGTTGTCATGATTGGCATATTGATTTTGATTTTGAGCAAGTTTTTCATTGTAAATACTGCAATGAGCTAAGTGTAACTCCCTCCTCCCACATCTACCCAAGTAACCGGCCAAATGGGGTAAACATGTGATGAGAGGCTAATATAATTTGATTCAAATCCCCATGTATAGTTAAGTAAGTGGAACTGACACAACACAACCAATATGACATTCTACACATCCTATAGAGCCCGAGGAGCTAACCCACCCTTCCAGGTGAACAACCCCTAAGGGAAATCAAAATTCAAGGAATTAAACTCTCAGTCGCTCCCTTGCCAAGGCCTCCATGCGACTAAGAGCCCCAGTCACTCCCATGAGCCTACCTGAGTGAAATTTTAGCCTTCTTCTGCTAGTGCTGTGCTACAACTGTGAGATTTAAGGATAAATTTTAGGGCTATGACCCATTCACTACCCAAAATTTCATGGAATTTATAGAAATGAAAATTAATAGGGATACAATGATACCAATGCAAATTCTTGAACAAATACTTGACCGAAACCCTACTGTCCATGATAGGAATTTCGTCAAACATGTCACAAATATGCATTCTACATGTCATAATAACATATTTGAGCATAGGGGTCTTTTACTTATCTGAGAATCTCTAAGAAGCATTTATTCATTATCACATTAGTTGTATTATCATCTATTAGGTCCTATATTCATTGCTCATCCATTTATAAATCAAAACATGATGAGAAACATACTCTTTATCTATCATAAAATATATTCATAACCAACATATAAAAAACATAAATAATGAGGATACAATAGCCATAAATTCCACATACGAACCTATACATTTACACATATAATACCAAGGAAAGGAACTCTTATTAATGAATGCAAAAGCCAACTAGGTTTGGGAATTCCACATTCCATCTGACTATAGATTGGCTAAGCCAAATATCTCTTCATCCAATCACCCCCATGCCATATTCCAAGCATGACTGTGAGACTCAAAACCAAAAGAATCAACCAAGGCTTCCTGAGGCTAAACCACCTCACCCTCATCAATAGAACCAGGCTTTACCACAATCCTCACTGGATCACTAGGCCATAAACAAGCATGGATGCCCCTAGATTTCTCCACCTACCTCGTGAGGAATTTTCCTGTCTCCTACTCTCTAGGATTTACCAAAATCCAAAGTTTGATTCAAGGATCACTAGGCCATAATCAAGACACCACCCTCCAGGCTTTACGGTATATCCTGCCATTCATCGGCAAGGATTCCTAGGTTTGATTAGGAGCAACAACCTCTAGGCTTTACCGTATATCCCACCATTCACCGGTTAATGATTCCTAGGCCCACCAAGGCACACAATACCTAGATTTACCGCAATCCACAGTCTAGTTAAGGGGTCACTAGGCTAGTGGCTTTACTGCAATCCACAGTCTGGTTCAGGGGCCATTACGCCATGTGTTCTTTCATTCATAGATCCACATCACTCAGTTTTGAATCCATTCGGTAATCCAACTCAACCAAAACATGAGAACCCCATCACACCATGGCTATCTAGAAATGGCAAGACAAGGCTGAAGAACATTGTCATACCTGGAAAAACCCATGCCAATGACAGTGAAAGAACCAAGAACATACATTCTTAACCATGCATACCAAATCTAGCAAGGAAATCACACATGAAAATCGATACCTACAAGTAAATCCATTGTAGGTGCTTGATCTTTGCTTCCTCTTTGCCTTCTTTGTCATTCTTGATCCAATGTTGAAGTACTCCAAGAAAAATTTGTGTCCAAGAGTGAGAGAGAGAGAGAATAGAGAGATAGCTTTAAAACTGAACTGACAAAATGTTACCAACTGATCCTCATAAGCCTTTTTATTAATGTGGTCTATATTTTCTTCATTTTCCATTATTTTCCTTCACTTTCCTCCTCACATGCAACCTGTGACCTTTCACCTTCCTTTTCACCTAATTTACATTATTTTCATAAATAAATGCCAATAAATGCCTCTTTCCTTTCCAAATTCATTTTCCATTTCCTTTTCCAATTTCTTTTAGCCATAATAACCGAAATGAACACCCACTAGGATTTTTTGCCCAAAATTAAGCTTAGAATAAGTGTCCCATAAACATGGTTATTATTTATCCTTTATCAACTTTTATTACATGGAAATTTCACCAGTTTTATTACAGAACCCTCCTCCTTGGTGGAACACCATCCTCGGAGTTCGATGACACCTACAACCAACAATACTATTGAAATCAAAACATACTTCCCATGGAGCTTTATAACACAGATCATTGCAGTATTTATAATGGCCACCTACTGAAAACATGACAATCATACCATTTACTGGAGATTTATAACACAGCTCATTATGGTATTTACAATAACAACCACATATACAACCATATTGTCTATGGATCTTTATAAATACAGCTCGATACAATATTCACAATAATATACACATGCACATTTTCTCTAACCAGCAAATAAAAGGATACGATGCTTGCATACGCAACAAGGGAATCAAGAGGCTCACACCTCCACCTTCAAAGTAGTACCAGGATTCACCTCCTTTCGAGGAAGTCCAGAATCCACAACCAAAGTCAAAGCTACATCTAATTCCCAACGCTACAATTTTATGTCACTTGTCCTCTCAGTGAATAGTTACTGGCTCATTTTTCCAGGGCACACTTCCAATGTGCATTTGATTCCATTTTGCAATGTTAATGACCAAAAAAAATGTACTCCCCGACCTTCCCTTCTCTACTACACAGTTGATCAGGAGCTCAAAATTATGACAAAAAATGAAATTTTTTGGAATGGTGTGGAACATGAACGACCGCGTAGATATCGTCGTTCTGAATCTAGCGGAACTCGTTTCACGGAAAACCGGCACCGTATTCTCCCATAAAAGTATTCTATCAGTTTTCATAAACAGCCAAATTTTCCAAACATGAAAACTGACAAGAAACAAATTTGGGCCAATTAAAGGCTGCCAAATAGCCTCTTCTTATTGGTCTAAAGGTAATTTTTTTTATCCTGTCAAGCCTCGCCACCTTTCGAATTTTTATTGGTTGCTAGTTTCGTTGAATTTGGTTGGTTGGGAGAATGGCCAACCACATGCTCCCACATGGCCCAAACAACACTCTGTAGGATTCGATATGGTGACCTCCTTTATAACAGCGCCAAGCCTTACCAGTGGACTACCGTTGTTCCTTGTTTAAACAGTTCTAAACCTCTATTTAAATGTTACATGGCGAAGTTTGGAGGGAAGGGGTCAGGGCTTAGCCCCCTCACCCCCCCACCCATATAATACTACATGCGACCGTTGCTAGGAACCGCAAGCGAAGGCAGAGGTCGTAACCCAAAATGCTACAAAGGCACCCATGTGGCCACCTTTGACACTAATTGTCGACGGTTAGTATAACCATCCGCATTTTTTATTTAAAAAATTTTAATTCGACACCATATGATATAGTTCGAATTTCGGATTTTAGGCATTAGTGGAAAAATTTACTGTCTGGAAATTTCACCCGGAATTCCAGAAAATTTTCGCTCTGTTAGCTGAAATAAGGGTGAAATTGTGGACCGATCTGGATTTTGGGGAAATTGTGGTGCGGTTGGCAGGAAAACTAGGGAGCCTCATAAATTCTTCAATTTTTGACAAATTTCAGATCAGAAAGAGGCTATACATGAATTTTTTGGTATTCTTAAGCTAATGGAATAGGTTTTGAAGCCATTTGAGCATTATAAATGTATGTAATCACCATTTTGAGCATAATGAAAGAGGTCCAAGCAATTGGAAGTTGGTCGAAGAAGACGTAACCCAGGAGGGGTGAACTCCTTCATCATTTGTTGTGTTGTGGTTATTATTATGGTGCATTTGTGTGTTGTTTTCTATATATTTAATATTATATTTACATGCTTTATGTATTTAAAAAGTAACATAAAAGCTCTCAAAAACTCAATTTAATCACTTGCAATTTACAAACCCTCAAGCACAATTTCAATAAGATCTCATACAAATCAAGTTTTGTATCAGAGCTTTGGTTTTCTTGTTGTTATGAGGATTTAATTGTTTGCAAGTGTATGTGATGATTACAAGGTTGAAGCTCAAGAGAGGTGAAGGAAATATTGTGGTTGCAAGTCCTAAAGTTAGGTCAAGGACAAGGAGAGAAAATTTGCCACAATCTCCACCACAAATTATTCCTCAATTTGTAGTTGAAGCTTCAGCAAGTATGTCACATGAAGGAGAGCCTAAAAATATGTCACGGGATGAAAAAGCCTTCAAAAAAGCACTCTTTCATATAAAAAGAATGTTGAAAGTTATCTATGAGGAGAGAAGCACAAAGATGCAAGGTGAGAGCTCCAATATTCGAAAGGGAGATAAGTCTTCAAAAGGAGAAGTATGAGATGGGGACAAGCCTCCGAAAGGTAATGGGAATGCTAAAAAACCACCTTTGACACCACCATTCTCCCCACCACCATCCTTACCACCATATTCACCATCATCTTCTTGCACAACAAGCTGTTCACAAACACCTCCACAATCTCCAAAAAGTCATGATAAAACACAATTTTTAAAGCTTGACATTAAGTTCGATTTGCCTATGTATGATGGAGAGGTAGATGCTAAAAGATTATACAATTGGGTACGTCGGCTTGAATTGTATTGCAAGATGCAAAGAATCAAGAACGATGACACAAAGATTTAACTTCCTTCCCTAATATTGGAAGTGCAACTCTTATTTGGTGGGAAGCCAAAACTTAAGAGGACATGAAGAAACATGGTGAGGTATTAACCTCTTGCAATGATTTTTTTGTTTCTTTAAGGAGACAATTTTATCCATTAGAATACATGAAAAAGGCTATAATGGACTGGCAAAACTTTAGGCAAGGCAAAGGACAAAGTGTGCAAAGCTATACTTAAGAGTTTAGGAGAAGAGCATTAATCTTGGGTGTAGATTTGACAACTCAAGAAAATTTGCTAAAGTACATTGGAGGTTTGCATAGTTACCTAAGGCATACTATTCTCATGTTTAATCCTTCAAATTTAGATGAATTATGTGTACAGGCCACACATCTAGAGGCAAGAGGAAAACATATTTCAGATGAGACAAGTCAGGATATCTTTGAGTCTGAAGAGAAAGGAAAGGGTAAAGGTAAGAATAATGCATCCATAAAGATGGAGAATGAAAAACTCACATGCCAACATTGTTCCAAATATGAACATCATGCAGACCATTGTTGGAAACTTCATCCATAGATGAGACCCAACAAGCTTAAAACCAAGGGGCTTTATTATAATAGTAGGGGTGAGTGGTTCTAATCGATTGAATACTCTACATCTTTTGCTAGTGAAAGGGGTTTTGTGCCTAACACTAAATTTTGTTCTCAGTCACGATTTTTTCTCTCTCTGCATATGTACATGGAACTGAAACTCCTTCTTCTGGATCAACTGCACTTTTAGAATGACCCACATTCCGACCTGGATGGCACGATATGTTAACCCACTGAACACGTGGGTAGCTTCCCTGCCTGGATAGTCATCCCAGAATTGCTATTCATCCTTGTTGGCTTACTGCTTCTCTTGGGAACAAGACCCAATGACTTGCTGGAAGGGAGAGGTGGAAGTTCCCAACTCGCGTACAATCCTCTATTGATTTGATATATGTGTTTCCAGTTTGGATACGTAGCTGTTTCGGTGTCGGAGTCTTCCCCTGCACTAGCTAAATTTGAAGCGCAAGCAGAAAAATCAGAGACATAAATGATGGATGCGGAATCATCATCGAGATTATCCCTCAAAAAATAAGGAACGAGAACATAGTTGCAACAATAACATATGATTTAGGCTCTGATCCTGGAGATGAAACAAATATCATCAAAATGGATTTGAAAGGTAATAACATTGCAAGTACTAGTTCATTAAGTTGTCAAATCAGTACTCAAGAAGATGAAACAAGAATTGAATTTTTCCATGTTAGAGTTATTTCAAAGCATACCAAGAATGACACCCTATTTGATAGCAGTTCAGAAGAAAATTTGATTTCAGAAGAATTAGTCAAGAAGTTGAATTTAGAAACCATTCATAATCCAAGAACTTATCCTTACATTGGATATGTAAGAATGCAAATTTGCAGGTGATGAGGAAGTGCATACTTAGATTTTAAATCACTACAAACTTTCTTACTGAAGTTAAACTTGATGTTGTTCTTCTTGATATTTTTGTTATTGTTTTGGGTAGCCCATATCTTTATGATAGGAGAGCGATATTTCATCACCATGAGAATAAGTATCACTTGTTCAAGAATGGGATTGAGTATATTGTTATATCGCATAGAAAGAAGGTGAGTTTGTCTCTTATGCATGCTGGACAAATGAAGAGAATTGTGAATGTTAGTCAAAATTTTACTTTGTTAATGTCCAAGCATCAAGATATTGTGAATGTTGCCTTTCAAGGAGATGCATCGAATGAAAATTCCGATTTCATTGACGTTTCTAATGGTTTTGATAAGATGTCTCAAGAGTCTAACATGTTGCCTTTCAAAATAGGTAAGCAAGATGTGGTAAAATTTCAGCAGCATACATCATTGTTGAGCAATGATGTGAACAAGATGTCGATACAAGAGAATGAAAATATCAAAGAGGAAGCATCAAAGAAATTTGACAAAGAAGGAATTGTGTTCAAAATTTCTTCTTTTGGGTTTCATAATGTGTTTTATTTGAAATGGGATGTTGCATGGCAATGGAGATCACATTTGGTCAAGAGTTTAGCCAAGCACAAGGCAAGGCAAGCTAAACATTGTCATCTCGACAGTGCTCAAGGTGAGAAGAATTTCAAGTTCTTTAAGTTTCCTTTGATTGACGACTGAGGAGGGAACATGTTTTTTTCTTCAAGGATAGTTTTTTGTTCTGAAAATTCTAAGAAATTGCAGCAAGATGGTATCTACAAAAGCAAGACAGGGTCTCCATAATTAAGGAAAAATATTAGTTTTCGTCAAAAGCTCAAATTGTTGAATTTAGGAAAGTTCCAGTGGATTTAGACTGGAAGGGTGAGGGGGTTGTACCCTCATCCACATGTTCAGTAATAAAAGAGATTTTGGGGTCCAAAAGCTTCCAATGGGGATATGTGATCAAGTGCTCAAAATTATGCTCAAAAATTAAAGTTGTCGGAATGGTGTGGAACATGAATGACCTCGTAGATCTTGTCGTTATGAATCCAACGCAACTTTTTTTGTGGAAAATCGACACTTTATTATCCCATAAACATGTTTTGTGTATTTTCCCAACAGGAAAATTTTCCAAAAATGACAGCTGACAGGGAAAAAATTTGGGCCAGTGGAAAGCTACCACGTGGCCTCTTCTGGTTCGTCGAAAGGTAATTGTTTTTAGCCTGTTAAGCCTTGCCACCCGGAATTCCGAAATTTTTTTGCTCTGTTAGCTAAAACAAGGGCAAAATTGTAGGACTAGTTTGGATTTGGGGAAATTGTGGTGCGGTTAGTAGGAAAACTAGGAATCCGCATAACTTCTTCATTTTTTGACCAATTTCGGATCAGTAAGAGGCTAGACGAGAATTTTTGGGTATTCTAAAGCTAATGGAACATGTTTTGAAGCCATTTGAGCAATTTAAATGTATGTAATCACCATTTTGAGCATAATGAAAGAGGGCCAAGCCATCGGAAGCTGGACCAAGGAGACATAGCTCAGGAGGGGTGAAATCCTTCATCATTTTTGTGTTGTGGTTATTATTATGGTGCATTTTTCAGTTGTTTTCTGTATATTTTAGGGTTTATTTACATGCTTTGTGTATTTGAAAATTATAAAATCTCTCAAAAATCAATTTAACCACTTTCAATTTATAAACTCTCAAGCACAATTTCATTAAGATCTCATACATATCAATAGTCCCTCAGGAAATACGATCGCCGAGCTTCTGTGTAGTCACTCACCTTTCAAGTTCCCTAGCATCCCCTATCCCGGGCGATCTATCCCTTGGCAAGGCTTCCTCACATCAAAAGGTTAAACAACCAAGGCATGTACCTACCTAAAAACAACCATACCGGTCATAACATGCTCATGGCAACCAATGGACACTATTGGGTACCAGTGTCCCACAATGGCGTTGCTCTTGAAGTGCTTTACCATCATATTGTTTCCTGTGCTAATTCCTTTCACTATTTTTACTAAAATTCTTACAGTCAGTTCCAACCACCCAGTCCCGGAATTTCCATGCTTTCATGTACCAAGTACATAACTACCATTAGATTTAAAATAAATTGAAATAAACTCAAATAATACCTTGTCAGTAGCTCTTCAACAAGGTACACCTACAATTTTGTTTACTTCCTGTCATAACAAGTCAAATATCATCTTGACCAAATCATCGTGTATAAACATATCACATCAGGTTAGCTCAAAACAAATCCATCATAAATAAAAATCATGAATTACATTCAATATTCATAAACAAGAATCATAAATCACATGTAATCATCATAAACCAGAATCATAGATCACATGCATAATTAAAACTGAAGTAAAATACTAATATGTATCCTTTAATCGATCATTAGCTTCTACCTTTATCCTTTCTGTACACACACTAGATCGGCTTCCAAACTCAATAAACACCCAGTGCCTTCTCTTCAACCACATACACATACACACATTTTACATCACAACACGTACGTCCACACATGGTGTACAAAACCACACAATACATACACCCACACTCGGCACAAGAAATAACACATATACCTACACGCAATGTACAACACAACACATACACCTACACCTGGTGTACAAGAAAACACATACACCTACATCTGGTGTACAACAAAATATATATATGTACACAGAGTACAACACAACGAATACACATGTCACGATACCACGACTACACAATGCACATACATAGTATTGCATGCCCACAAAACAACATGTATGACATGCACACCATACCACATGTACATAGTACCACCTATACATATCATCGCCTGCACAACATCACATTTACACAACACCACCTGCACAACATGTACACAAGGCCACATCTACACCGCATCACTTGCACGACATGTACACAACACCACCTGCACACAGCACCACATGTACACAATGCCACATATAAACAACACCATATGCACGACATGTACACAGCATCACTTGCACGACATGTACACAACACCACCTGCACACAACACCACATGCACATAGAACCACCTGTACAATCATGCACACAACACCATATGTATATAGTACCACATGTACAACATGTATAGAGCATCATATGTACACAGTGTCACATATCCAACATGTGCACAACACCATATGCACACAACACTGCATATCCAACATGTACATATCACCATCTATACCCAGCACTGCATAAACTACATTTACACAACACCATATATACATAGCATTGCATAAAAAACATGTAAAAAATTCCATCTATACATAATTTTGCATAAACAACATGTACACAACGCCATATATACATAGCATTGCATGTACGCAACACCATCTGTACATAACACTGCATAAAAAATATATACATGGTATCATATATTAAAAAAAAATGCATCTACCCAACATCACAAGTGCAACATGTACTACATATACACAACAGTAGTACTACACATACATAGAACACACACTGACTCTACCAAGAAACCTTGCTTCTAGGGTCCTTTCACTATTTATGCATGTTCCAGCATGCCACCAAAGACACTGCTTCCACTCTATTGATGTATCCTTCAGCGTTACCTGTCCATAACATAAACATAGGCATAGTACAAGCATATAATATCGATTCATATCCACGTGATACTAACCTCATAGATTTTTCAAGGCTACTCTTCCCACTCGATTCCTCATAAGACCATGAACCTCTTCATGCCATTCACCTGCATAAGCAATCATTCTTCCATAAGAATGATTACTGATAGCCATGTCATATAGATATATAGATACATACATACATACATACATATAAGCATTAACATAAAACAATCATGATCCATAATGATTTTGTTAGATATGACATACATACATACATACATGTATACATATATAAGCATCATCATAATCATACTCACAACATAATTACCATATATCATAAAGTTAAGGTTAAGAGAACTTTCTTTATCCATGCACAACATTGAGAACAATGATACCCAACTTATACAAGGCATATATCGACTCATATCTATTTATCATATCGTTCCTAATTACCTTTCTCATTACTGTATTTCCAGTGTCCATTTACACCAATGGACCCAACCAACTCCACTAGTTTTCATACTCTTGCCTTCATTTTCCCTTATACATGCATTGAGCTTCATCGAGGTCTTACATTACCTATTTGGTTTAATCCAACTCTTCTTAAAACTCCATTATCTTCATGCTTCCCAATCAATTCTCAAGACACTCAAAACATAAATGGAAAGACCAAGAAGCAAACAAGAGAAAACCATGAAAAACCAAAAGCAATATGACACCGCAACAAAATGGTATGAACATGTACTAGATGCAACCAAGACCGAAAATCAAGCACAAACAAATCACAAAATACTAAAAGCACAAGACTGGAAACAAACACCATGACTCAATCCCCATGGGTTCCCAATGCTTCCAAAGGAAATTCAACTTGAGCCTTCTTAAAGACTTCATGGAAAAAAAAAATTTCCATGCAATCCCCACATCATACTGCCATAAACACATAATTGGTAGTGCATGAATAAACATAACAAAATATCGGTTACCTTATCTTGATGTGCCAAACACGCTGACCTGTAACTGAACACATCCATGCCATCTCTCAATGGACTCCAATTCCCTTGATGAATCCAACTATAATAGAAACTAACTAATATACCTATCAAATACATTTTCATTAATATAGCACATGTCCACATAATGTCAGACCAAATCAAGGTTAAAAATACTTCATGTATGCAAAGCACTCATTCGTTTGGAATTGTGGTTTTTAAACATAGAAAAAGGAATTCTCACCCAATTCATTTCTTTTACCTTTTTCCTTATTGCAATTGAGTATTACTATGTATTTTCACATCACCCAACTTTTATATAAACACATCAACCATTACCTTTTCATGCTAATACCAAGCATGTTTCCCTGTAATTGTTTACACATGTAAGTCACACATTCCAAAGATCAATACATTCCATTTATTAATTTGAAATCAACCTCTACCGAGACTAACAACCATGTCATAATCAACTAACATTCATAAGATATAATGCTACAACTATCACCTACTTACACTCAAGTGCATATCAATTGTTCTCAGCACGTATCAAACTCATACCTTATTATATCTCAAGGGAGGCTATCTTGTCTCCACAATCAATCTAGTTTAGCATGATATATCTTCACAACACATCAACTCAAACAGAAATAAGGTCATGATATCCATAACAATAACTAGCTAACATTTTCACCTCATAAGTTCATAAACAATTGTCATTCATGCATAAAAATCACATTTGCACAGCCAGTCCAAATTAGTACGACACAATATCACAAATATGTCGGCTCATACCTTAATATCGTAACCATAACCATTTGCATAGGCCAATCTAGATTAACACGATACATGTAAAATCAAGATCTTAAATTCAATAACCCTAATCATCAAGTTAACTAAGATATAACAACAACAAGTTAATCATATAACATAATCGTCAACAACATATAACATATTCATCAAGTTGATACCATGCATGACTAACCAATGCATGTACATATGATTATATTGATTAACTAACATCTACCATGTATGTAACAACCATTAAAAGGCATACCTGCATACCAAACATACAAACCTATATGACGATCTACTCTCACCCTGAATTCTAGTGCTCCAACTTCACTTTGATGATTTGCATCTCATGCTCTATCTCAACCAACACATCGGCAGCATAACATACCAACAAGATCATGATGACCTAAAATTCCTACAATGACCTCATGGACAAAAACTATAACCATGAAAATTCATGCATAACATGGTATAAGCACTGACATGCATAACAAATGCAAATACAACTCACATGCATTCATGAAAAATGCATCCCAACAACAACATCATCAACTTCCACATGGCAACACAATGGTAACAATGACCACCACCATGCATACACAATAAGCACATAGTCCACAAACATGAAGAACACATATGCAACGCACATGTATGCATGAAAAACACATTCTTCCCATCCATTATAAGTGTTGAACCATGCTCTGATACCATTATGTAACACCCTCCTCCCACATCTACCCAATTAACTGACCAACCAAGGTAAACATGTGGCGAGAGACTACTATGATCTAATTCAATTCCCTATGTACAGTTAAGGAACTGGAACTGGCACAACACAACCAATTTGACCTTCTACGCATCCTACAAAGCCTCCAGGAGTTAAACCACCCTTCCAGGTGACCAACCCCTGAGGGAACTAAAAATTTCAAGGAATTAAACCCACAGTCACTCCCTTGCCAAGGCCTACATGTGACTGAGAGCCCCAGTTGTTCCCATGAGACTGCTTGAGTGCGACTGTAGCCTTTTTCTTCCAGTGTTATGCCAATGACTATAAGATTTAAGGCTAAATTTTAGGGCTAGGACCCACTCACTTCCCAGAACTTTATGGAATTTACAGAAATGAAAACTAACATGGATACAATGATACCAATTCAAATTCTTGAACAAAGACTTGAATGGAACCCTACTAGCCATGATAAGCATTTCATTAAACATTTCACAAATATGCATTCTACAGGTCATAATAACAAATCTAAGCATAGGGGTCTTAGACTTATCTCAGAATCGCTAAGAAACATTGATGCCTTATTAAATTAGTTGCATTACCATCTATTAGGTCATAAACTCATTTCTCATACATTTACAAATCAAAACATCATGAGAACCATATACTTTATCTATCATAAAACATATTCATAGCCAGCATATAAACAACATAAATAACGAGGATACAACAACCATAAATGCCACAGATGAACTCGTACATTTACACATACAATACCAAGGAAAGGAACTCTTATTAATGAATGCAAAAGGAAACCAGGTTTGGGACTACCATGTTCCACCCAACCATAGATTGGTTGAGCCAAATCTCTCTTTAGCCAATCACCCTCGTGCCATATTCCAGGCATGAATGTGGGACTTGTTATCACCCAAAAAAATGAAGCATCATTTGACAAAGCTGAATAAGTTCATGTGTAAATGTTAGGGTCATAGAATTCATTTTTCATTACTTGGTCAAGGGAAATTTCAAATTTTTCTTGTTTAAGCTTACCCTAAGGTCTAAACCCACTCACTTTCAAATTCCCTCATGTCATATCACTCATAATTTTCTGAAAGATTTCAATTCCCAAGGGTTTCTTTACTTAAAATGTCTTTAAGCCAAGAATCCCTACTTTCATATTGAATTCAGTGTACGATAGGCAAAAAATGCTACGAAACTAGCTAACAGTTTTCTAGTGAATATGAATCATTTCTCTGTTTTCTGGTTTTGAGCAGTCAACTTCAAAGGCATTTTCTGGGAAAATAGAAAGGTATTTTAAGAAACTGAGAATGGTTATTTTCAATAACATATCAAATAACAATAAAATCTCTCACTTTTCTCACAGTTTTTATAAGTTGGGATATATAAGGATTTCTTTGAAGCATTATTTTCAGAAAACAGAGTTTTCCTGTTTTACACATGTTTTACAAATGCAGTTTATGTACAGCTGGAAATGTATTTCAAAAAAAAAAGAGAGGCTTTTCTTCAATACATAATGACATACAAAAACCTCCTTCAGTTTCGCAAAATACATTATGGATTAGGATATATAGGCTCTATTCCAAGACCTATTTTTCAGGAAAAAAACAGGAAAAATCTGCAAGGATGTCTTAAATATGAAAGGTGAGATTGACACCTCAAAGAGCATAAGGTGAGTTGGTTTATGGTTATTTAAGGCTGAGGACATTTTAGATACAATTTTTAGGCAAATTACAGGGTTTAGTTTTCAAAATTTTACAAAAATCTGCATTTCCAGCAGTTTCGTAGCGCCTCCAGGCTTGAAGGGCAGCAAAGCGCTATCAAACTGTTGTAGCTGTGTTTTTGTCTTCATGATCAGTTTTAAAGGGTCTTAAGGGCTGAAAATGATATGAGACATGTGTTTAAAGATGATAAATCTGATGCAAGAGAAAAGAGTTAGAATTTTTTAAGATAAAGGCTTGTAAGGCAACGCTACAAAAAGCACTACGAAACTGCTGTATTTTCGTAGCACAATGTATTACATCTTTTGGAGCAGCCTTTAAAGAGGTTTTTCAATAGCTGGAGGTTATGGAAGAGTCATGGACTATTTCAAGCCAAGATTAAATATTCAAGACCATGAATTAGAGATTAAATGATAGCCATAATTCTCAAAGAAGAAAAAAGCTCCTTTGCCTAAAAAACAGGGTATTGTTTCCTATTTTTTAGGAGGTCAACTAAGTGGTCATGAAGAAATGAATTCCATTATTCAAATTTGATCATGTGATGACATACTTTTCAATGATGTAATTTCAAGTAGATAAGGTTTGTTAAAGATAGTAATAAGGAGTTTGAGTCCTTTTTGAAATAGGACTGTCAAGTAGGATAGGTGTCATTTTGTAATAAATTTCATGTTTTATAGTTATGCAAGGTGTCAATGGAAAAAAATTCAATGTATCTAGCCTAGAGGTAGATCATTTAATGATGTAAGATCTCTATTAAAGGGAATTGGGTCAAATTTTTCAGAGGTTGGATATTTTTGGCAAAATTGCAGCTTATTGTAATTTGACTGTTTCAGCTAATACAGATATTTGTTACTTGACCAACTTGAGATTCTGAAAGAGTTTTTACTGCTTAATTGTTCTATATTTACCTTTTATGTATCCCCCTTGCAGTTTTTTTCATTTATATTACTCAAAATTCATCTTTGTGATGCTCTGACTTCCTTTATAAGTGAATTGACTGTGTATTTATTTGTCTCATGTGTGTGTGTCCTACTACTAAAAACTCTAACCTGCCTCAACTTCCATGTCAATTAAACTCACTGGATCACTGAAAGTTTGACTCCATAAGTCCAATGGCTACATATTGATATTATTTTCAACCTATAGGTTGGAGATGTTATCTCAAAAGACTATTTGATTGTAAGGCTATTGGAGTTTTTGCTATATACAGTAACAAAACAACTTTTCTTCACCTGAGGTTCTTATTATATTTCAATGAGTTTTTGTCCTATATTTTGAAAGGTTTTCTTCAATGTCTTAATGCTTATTACTCAGAACTCATGATTGTTCATGCTCTGACTTCCTTTAAGTATTAAGCCATGGTATATCTCTTTTAATATTTTACCTCCAATGTCTTGATGTTTCATTACTCAGAATTCGTGTATCACATGCTTTGACTTCCTTTGAACCTCAAGCTATTGAAAACTTCATGTGTGTGTTGCTCTTTCATTGAAATATTTACAAGCCTCAACTTCCACAACGAAAGCCTTGTTATTGAGATCCCTGTCATTGACTCCATAGCCCAATGGTAGTAAGCTTTGATCTTTTCAACCTACAAACATATAAAACCAATACATAAATCATAAAGTTAGCCATCTATCTACATCTTTATTCAATATCATTAACCCTTGAGAGAGCCCTCTCAGATTGAGGAGGCTAAGCCTCGGTCACAAGATTGGTTTGAAATAGTTACACTAAATTTGTCTGATTACCAGCCAATCAGGTACGATTTTGGTGATAACAGGACTCAAAACAAAAATAATCAACTAGAGCTTCTCGAGGCTAAACCACCTCACCCTCATCAATGAACCAGGCTTTACTGCAATCCTCACCGGATCACTAGGCCATAAAAAGGCATGGATGCCACCAGATTTATCCACCTACACCGTGAGGAGTTTTCCTGTCTCCTATTCTCTAGGATTTATCGCAATCCACAATCTGATCCAAGGATCACTACGCCATAATCGAGACACCACCCTCCAAGATTTACTGTATATCCTACCATTCACTGGTAAGGATTCATAGGCCTGGTCAAGGGAAACCACCTCTAGGATTTACTACATATCCCTCCATTCACGGGTCAAGGATTCCTAGGCCCACCGAGGCACATGATACATGGCTTTACTACAACCCACACTCCGGTTCAGAGGTCACTAGGCCAGTGGATTTACTGCCATCCACAATCCGGTTCAGCGATCACTAAGCCATGTGTTCTTTCATTCATAGATCCACCTCACTCAGTTTCGAATCCATATGATAATCAAGCTCAACCAAAACATGAGAACCCCATCACACCATGGTTATCTGGAAATGGCAAGGCAAGGCTGAAGAACATTGTCTTACCAAGAAAAACCCATGCAAATGACAACAAAAGAACCAAAAACACACATGCGTAACCATGCATGCAAAATCTAGCAAGGAAATCACACATGAAAATCGATACCTGCAAGTAAAAATGTTGTAGTTGCTTGATCCCGCTCTTCCTTTCTTGATATTTGCTTCCTCTTTTCCTTCCTTTCCGTTATTGATCCAATGTGGAAGTACTCCAAGAAAACTTTGTGTGTCCAAGAGTGAGAGAGAGAGCTCCAAAACTGAATTGACAAAAGTTTACCAACTAATCCTCATAATCCTTTTTATTAATGTGGCCTCTATTTTCTTCATTTTCCATTATTTTCCTTCAATTTACTCCACACATACAACATGTGACCTTTCACCTTCCTTTACTCCTAATTTCCATTATTTTCATAAATAAATTCCAATAAATGCCTCTTGCCTTTCCAAATGCCTTTGCCATTGCCTTTTCCAATTTCCTTTAGCCATAATAACCAAAATTAACACCCACTAGGATTTTTTGCCCGACATTTAGCTTGGAATAAGTGTCCCATAACCGTGGTTATTATTTCTCCTTTATTAACTTTTATTAGATGGAATTTTCACCAGGGATGTTACACTAAGTTATAAATCTCCACAAGCAATATGTTTTGGTTTTAAATGGTCTTTCTAGTTGTAGGTGTCACAGAACAATGAAGACGGTGTTCCCCTAATTGGGTGGGATCTTTAATAGCCTCGTGTTAAAAGCTCATATAATAAAGTTAATAAAGGGAAAATAAGACCAAGGTCATGGGACACGTATTCCAAGATGAATGTTGGGAAAAATATCCTAGCGGGAATCACTTATTGTGTATTACGGCTAAGGGGAAATTGGAAAAGGCATTGGAAAAGGAAAAGAGGCATTAATTGACATTTAGTTATGAAAATAAAGGGAAATAAGAGAAAATGGAGGTGAAGGGTCACAGGTTGCATGTGAGGAGTAAATTAAAGGAAAATTAAGGGAAATGGAGAATTTAGAGGCATCAATAATAAAAATACATCAGAGCCTCAGTTTGGGGCCTTTTTTCAGTTCAATTTTAGAATTGGTTCCAGAGATGAGAAGAGCACCAAGAGGAGAAAACAAGCAAGCAAGCAAAGAAAGGACAAGGAAAACAAGGATCAAGGAAGGAAAAGTCGAATCAAGAAGATTCAGTGGGAATACTTGTAGGTAACATATTGCATGTATGATTTCCTAGCAAGTTTTGGCATGCATGGTATGTGCATGTGGGTATTTGGTTCTTTTGTTGCCATTGGCATGGGTTGTGTCGAGTTTCAACAGTGGGTTTTAGCCTTGCCTTGCCATTTCTGGATAGCCATGGTGAGATGGGATTATTTCTCCGTTGAGCTTTAGATTTCCATAAGGTTTTGGATCTGAGTGAGGTGGTCTTAGGAAAATCCCAAGGGTTGGGGGTGGAGATGTCTCCAGGAATCCCTCAATAAGTGGGTGGAGATAGGAAAATTCCTCAATGGATGGTGAAGAAATTATGAGGCATCCAAGCTCAGTTTGGTTTTGTGATCTCGGAACTGGTTTAGGTGAGATCACGATACTGTGAGGGTGGAGGTGGTTTAACCTTTGGATTCCATTAGTTGGTTATGAATTGGTTTATCCCATGATATCCCACGTTCATGCTTGGAATATGGAGTGGAGGTGATTGGCTGAAATAAAGATTATGTTCAGCCAAATCTATGGTTGGGTGGTACGTGAAAGTCCCTAGTTTGGTTGGATTTTGCATTTGATTAATAAGAGATAATTTTCTCTTGTCTTTGATGAGTAATTTTACTTGCTACTATGTGGCTTTAATTTTTTTTCTATCATTGTTATCGATCTGGTTATATGATGGTTATAAGCATGGTAGTATGACATATTTAAGTATGGCTCTTAGCACATTTAATTAATGAATTTCTAGTTAATGAATGCAAGACCTAATTGGTGTTAGGATAGTTATTGTGAGAAGGCATCAATCCTTCTTGTGAAACCTCAGATAAGTTTCAGATCCCTATGTTCATATTTGCATTCATGACTTGTAGGTTGCATGTTCATCACGTGTTTAACGGAATTCCAGTCCTGGTTGGGAGGGGTCAATTCAAGTCTTTTTTCAAGTTTTGGTTTGAAAGCTTTGTTTCTATGTTATTCATTATTTCTAGAAGTCTCATTTAGTTATGGGCAGGGGTCTTGATCCTAGCCCTGAAAAAGTGGCTTATAATTCAAGGTCGCTGGCATAGAACTAACTAGAAAATTCCATATTCATTGGGAATCATTCCTATGGGATCGACTAGAGGGTTATAGTCACTTGGAGGCCTTAACAAGGGAGAAACTGAGGCTCTAGGCCAGTGAAAAATAGAGTTAACTTGAGGTTTTCACACCTATAGGGGTTGGATAGCTCCTGGAGTTCTTGTAGCCACCTAAGGGAGGTTAGTAAAGTTCCAAGTTGTCAACTCCATTTCCCTAAGGTCATATAGGAGGTTTAGTCTTATCATAGTGACCCTCAACTCATGTTTACCCTGGGAAAACTGGTGAAAGTGGGTAAATATGGGAGGAGGTGGTTACACCTGACACCATCCCACTCAGTTTCGAAACCATCCAGTAATCCATCTCAACCAAGTAAGAGAAACCCGATCACACCATGGTTATCCGAAAATGGAAAGGCAAGTTTCAAAACCATTTTCACACCTAGAAAAACCCATGCCAATGACAACAAGAGAACCAAATACACACATGCATATACATACAACATCTTTGTCATCCCAAACTCACACTTGGAGAGCTTAACATAGAACTTTTTCTCTTCCAAGATATGTAGTACTGCCTCTATATGCTGGAGATGCTCCTCCCAAGTCCTGTTATATATGAGTATGTCATTAAAGAATACCAATGCAAACTTCCTCAGATGACTGTGGAAGATATGGTTCATGCAAGACTGGAAAGTGGCTGGTGCATTGGTTAGCCCAAAAGGCATAACCAAAAAACTCAAAATGCCCATAATGACACTTTAAGGCGGTCTTGGGAATGTCCTATTCCCTCACGTGAATCTAATGGTACCCTAATCTCAAATCAATCTTCGAGAAGAACTTGGCTCCTCTCAGCTCATCCATCAACTCATCGATCCTAGGTATAGGATACCTGTTCTTTAGGGTCTTCTTGTTCAGGGCCCTATAATCGATGCACATCCTCAAGGTGCCTTCTTTCTTCTTCACCAACACTACGAAAGAAGCAAACGGACTCGTGCTTGGTCTGATGTGCCCAAGAGCCAACAACTCGTGGATGGCCCGTTCAATCTCATCCCGATAGGCTTTGGGATGCCTATAGGGGGTAGTGATCACCGCCTAAATGCCCTGCTCAAGCTCAATGGTGTGCTCAAACCCTCGGTCCGGTGGCCGACCTGGTGGTATATCCCCAAACACTGCATCATACCTGTCAAGGATGGACCGTATATCCAGATGAACTGCTTGACCTGTGGTCTCTGCTTCTGATGCCTGCAACTCAACCGCCCACTCTATGTCTCCCTTCCGGAAATCTGCCTCCATCTGATGTGCCAAAACTGTCTGAGGTGGGTAAGTGTGCATCCCGTAGATCTTCTCATGCTTCCTAGTCTTCTTATCATCCCACTCCATCTCTAAGGCCTCCCAATCTGTGGTGACGTTCCCCATAGTAATCAACCACTGAACACCCAATACCACATTGGTATCTGGTATGTTGACCACGAAAAAGTGATCGGTCACGATGTAGGTACCCATCGTCACTACCAACTCTAGAACATACCGGGCACACTGCATCGTCTGGGCTCCTGGGACCAAGACTGAAAATCCATCAAAGCTCTCGGTCGGTATACCCCTCCGCTCGACCATCTGTGCATCAATGAAGTTGTGGGTTGCCCCACTGTCAACCAAAAATGACACTCGCTAGCCACGTACTGTCCCTCGTACGCGCAGCGTAAAATACTTGGGAACTCCTCGCAAGGCTGCAAGGGTCCCTCCTGTGGGTGCAAAAGTTGCACCTCCTGTCCCTGGAGGTGGAGGTGGCAACTGATCCTGGGCCATCTTACTATCTCCTGCCTCCTCATCATCCTCCTCATCCTCTTCCCCGCTATCATCGGAGAAGACCTCAATGAATTGTGCTTTGCTAGCAGCACACCTATGCCCTGGTGCCCACGGCTCCTGACAAGTGAAGCACAGCCGCTTCTTCCTCAGCTCCCTCCTGGAATCATCATCTATCTGTGCCCGTCCTGGATTCCCCTTTGGAGGTGGAACCCTCACATCTTTCCCCTTGGACTGGAAACCCTGTCTCTGGGGGTAAGGTGTACAAGTCCTGGGAAATGCATCCTGTAAATCCCATGTCCTGCTAATAGCATCCTGGAGTGTAGCTGGTCTAATGGATCTCACTAATCCCCGAAGTGGCTCTGCTAACCCCTCCACAAACATATATATCATCCGTGCTGCGGATAGATCTGGCACCATCACTGAAACCCTCAATAAATCTGCAATGTGTGTCTCTGGGCTCCCAGTCTGCTTGAGCCTCGTCAGCTCAACAAACTGTTGTTCCAGATCCCTCCGGTCAAATCACTCCATCAACCTCCTGGTAAACTCAGCATATGTTGTCACTCTAGAATGTCCGAGTGTGACCATCCCATGGAACCACTAGTCCTGGGCCTCACCATCCAAATGTAATGTCACCACCTTGATGGCCTCTGTCTCCGACATCTGGTTAAGCTGGAAATATATGTCTAGCTTATCCACCCAAGACTTTTCCGAACTGTTTGATGAACCATCAAACATAGGCAAATGGAATCTGCTAGATGTGCGGTGGGTATCTCCATCATGATAATGTCGGTGCCCTCTATGATGGTCGCGGGGTCTGATGTCCCACTGGAGCTGAAAAAAATTCTGGAATGAGAGAGCATCCCTGAACTCCTGCCCATAGGCCTGATATTCTGCAAAATAATCGCCCATGTGTCCAGGCTCCGCCTCCTGCTGGGCTCCTGCCCCTGTGTCTTCTCCCAAGAAAGTGGGCATGGTAGAGCGGGTAGGTGCACGTGAAGCCATCAGCTGAGGAGTATCACGTTGCACAACACCATGCTCTGGCAAATGATGGGATGTACATGATCCCTCACCTACCTGGAAAACCTGTGGGGTCTCACGCTATCTCGCCTCTACAGCAATGAAACTCTGACCCATCACCTCAATCTGTCTGGCTAAATCCTGCACCGATTTGAGGAGTGCCTCCCCAAACTTTTTGGCCTCTGTGTCATCTGCCATTGGCCCTCTCTGCTCTGAATCTAATACAGGCTCCTCCTGCTCTGCGTCTGTCACAGGCTCTCTCTCCTGCTCTGTGTCCACCACCCAAACATAGTCTCCCTCTCCGTAGGTGTTCTCCAACCTACGCTCACGGTCTCTGTACTTCCTGCCTCTATAACAAATATAGGGTCTCTTCCCTAGTGTCATAGTCCACAGGCTGAGCTAGAACTATGCTCTAATACCACTGTAATATCCTGTTTCGGGGATATCTCTAAAACACGGAAAACTCCAACCAGAGATGGACTGGGAGGGCATTTACCAGATATTCCGCCTCTGAAAAGAGGACGAGATCCGGAGGCTACCTAGCCCTTTCCAGACTCTGTGTAAGAGTGAAAGATAAACACACCAAGTGGTATAGAACTAGAATGCTCAAGAATATATAAAAATAACAGTGCAGCAGACATATAATAGCATAGAAAGAATGTACGGCAACTCATCCAGAAATATAGAGAGGAAATGCTAAGCCATTTTATTAAACTGAGAAATATAATGAAGTACAATAGGTGATCAGAGTGATGGCACCTAAACTTGCTCAAGGCAAGAGAAGAAATACTCTCAGAATACACCAGAAATGGTTGCTCTCTGAACTGCGTCCCAGCTGCTGGAAAACTGTCGTGTAACTGCTACTGCTAGAATTAACTGAAGACTAGGGGTTGTTCCCCTTGCCGGAATGAGCTGAAAATATGGAAATCTCCTCTACTCACCAATCCTGACAAAACCCAGAAACCATATCAAAAATGGTCGACCTCCGAAAAACACCCCCTTGGGGAATTACGCTGGCCTCCAAGGCTCTACGCAGAGGCTAAATGAGAATGACTAAAACGCCACCTCAAAATCCACAAAAATCCTCCCACAGGAAAAGGTTGATCCTCTACTCAAAATCTCGGCTCAATCTCCTGCAGAAATCCCGATCCGAAGCACCTCCAAGATGGACTGCGCCTCCCTCTCAGTGACTGCGCAGTATCTATGAAAGCCCAGCTCCGCAACAAACCAAAACACCAAAACCTTTCACAGAATACTGAAGAAATAACCTTGCCCGAGCAGGCACTCGAAGTCCCCCGGGGCTAAGGGCGAGATCTCCGACCGGAGACACTTAATGCACTAAATAGTGTTGCAGAAAGGCTAAACAGCCAGCGTGCTCAAGAAGACAAAACGTCTAGCTCAATATCATCAACAACAGAATGAATCAAATGAGAAGGCTCCTCCCTCTTTTATAACTTTGGCCTTCCTCCAACCCTGAGGCCCATCTCCTCAACGTAGCCTCCCTCTCTTGCCATGTGCTCTTCCTCTCCTGCGCAGTAGCTTCTAGAGCATACGTGGGCCCCCTCTCTACGTGGTGCTTGGCCCCCCTTGGCTCCCCCTTAAGTCACAACGTTGTGCTACTAGGAGGGTGTTTTATTCCACTTAAGTGATTTAGACCCTCTCCACTCACTTTTTATTTATTTATAAACTATAGATGGCAAAACTGAACAAAATCGAATATTCCAATTAGTTGTCGCTAATTAGGAATATTACAGAAAAGTTATAACATCTTCATCATTGTTGAATACTCTCCAATTAGTGACATTATCAGGAATAGATGGGCGAAAAGTCAACTCTATAGAAAATCAATCTAGACTATAATATTCTGAAGGAATAAGTCTAGATGCTACATTAGCTAGAAGGTCTGCACTTGCATTTTGAATTCTTGGGACAGATCAAATATTAAATGCTAAAAAATGGGAGGTAAGATATTTTACTAATGACTAGCAATGTTTTTAAGATGACCAGAAATATAGTGTATAGTATTTCTTACATGTTTGACAATTATTTCAGAATCACCATATACCTGGAGATTTTTTACACCAAGGTCAATTAATTTGCATAAGCCTTAGACTAGTGCCTCATATTCTACGATATTATTTGTGCATTCAAATTGAAGCCTGCATGCCAGCATTGTCTTTTCTCCTTCAGGATTGATTAGTATACAACTAGCTTCTGCTCCTTCACTAGATTTTGATCCATAAAAGTACAATGTCTAGAAAAAAGTGTTAATAAAATTTTATCTATGATATTTAGACACTTGGAAAAGTTTGACTGAGAAAAAAAATTTACTTGAGAATTAACTGAGTTGGTGAGAAATGGAGATTTCTTAGCATTAAAATTTCCCAAAAAATGTTCAGCAGAGTAATTACTGAGAATGTTATTAGTAAAAGCCATGGGTTCATTCTCATCTTCGAATTTGGCCACTGAATATTTCGTGTGTTTTTCATGGTTTACTCGGATTTGGTTTGGCTTACCATTATAGGGAAGCCACATATGAGACCAATCAGTGGAAAAATAGCCACCAATCTCTACTTAGGATTAAACCGTAAAAGTAAGGGATATCAGCAACTAAAATATCAATCACTCGATGAACTTTTGAATTGGACGCTAGTCTGAGGAGGACTGAATTCATTTCTCCCAATACATTAACATTAGTTTTGTCTAATTGCACAATGTGTACTGCAGAATTTTGAGGAGCAATGTTCAACTTCAAACAAACAGAATATTGCATGATATTTGAAGAGGCTCCATATTCAATTAGACAATTATGCACATTTTTATTGAATACTTCAAAAGTTAAAAGGAAGGGAGGAGTATGCGAATTAGATCTGTCTCTGATTAAAATAGCATCACTTGCATCAATTTTTTCGCGTGAATCACTAGGATGTTTACCAACTCTTTTTGAATCTTTAGAAGTAACAGGCGCAGGTAAGGATGAATCAAGGACTGCATTCAGCTCTTTGAGTAAAATTTTATGTTGTTGTTTTAATTTTCTCAACTCATGTATGGAGATATTTTCCTTTGTCTTATTCATGTCTTCCACTATATTATATATGATAGTATCAGAGACCATTAATGTCTTGGATGTAGATGGAACAATAGAAGAAGTTAGGTTTGATTGAGGAGAAGGATTTCTTTTGTTAACAACTTTATCCTTAGCAACAAAGGATTAAGACTTTTGCTTTTGAGGAGACTGAGGGGGTTCAGTAGCTCCTACTCCTTCACTATATTTTGATCCATAAAAGGACAATGTCTAGAACAAAGTATTAATAAAAGGTTTATCTATGATATTTACACACTTGTAAGAGTCTGACTGAGAAAAAAAATTTACTTGAGAATTAACTGAGTTGGTGAGAAATGGAGATTTTTGAGCATTAAAATTCCCCAAAAAATGTTCAGCAGAGTAATTTTCGAGAATATTATTAGTAAAAGCCATGGGTTCATTCTCATCTTCGAATTTGGTCACTGAATATTTCGTGTGTTTTTCACGGTTTACTCGGATTTGATTTGGCTTACCATTATAGGGAAGCCACATATGAGACCAATTAGTGGCAAAATAGCCATGAAGCTTTTCTAACCAATCTCTACTTAGGATTAAACCATAAAAGTAAGTGATATCAACAACTAAAATATCAATCACTTGATGAACTTTTGAATTGGACGCTAGTCTGATGAGGACTGAATTCATTTCTCCCAATACATTAACTTTAGTTCTATCTAATTTCACAATGTGTACTGCATAATTTTGAGGAGCAATGTTCAACTGCAAACAAATGGAATATGGCATGATATTTGAAGAGGCTCCAGATTCAATTAGACAATTATGCACATCTTTATTGAATACTTCAAAAGTTAAAAGGAAGGGAGGAGTATGTGAATTAAATCTGTCTCTGATTAAAATACCATCACTTGCATCAATTTTTTCAGGTGAATCACTAGGAGGTTTACCAACTCCTTTTGAAGCTTTGGAAGTAATATGCGCAGGTAAGGATGAATCAGGGACTGCATTCAGCTCTTTGAGTAAAATTTTATGTTGTTGTTTTAATTTTCTCAACTCATGTATGGAGATAATTTCCTTTATCTTATTCATGTCTTCCACTATATTATATACAATAGTATCAGAGACCATTAATGTGTTGGATGTATATGGAAGAGTAGAAGAAGTTGGGTTTGATTGAGGAGAAGGATTTATTTTGTTAACAACTTTATCCTTAGCAACAAAGGATCGACACTTTTTCTTTTGAGGAGACTGAGGGGGTTCAGTGGAATTTTTACTTCTAGTGTTAACTGGAAGTGCCTCACGTTCATCTTCATTCTCAGATGTTGGAAGGATAAAGTCCCATAATCCATGAACATCGATTAATTCTTCATCTTGTGATTCTTCTGCAGATGATATTGTTTCATTTTGATCTTCGTCTTGATCTGATTCAGCATTCGAGATTACATTTGGAGGTTGGGAAGCTTGATTTTTCTTAAAAGATCTGAAAGGTTTCTTTGAAGAAGACTCAACTACTTGTTTCTTTATTTCGACCATATCATTCGACATATTTTTTAGAACCTGTTTAAATCCCTCAAGATCAAAAGTATGTTTAGATGTTTTCTTTTTGGGTTCATCCTTAAATGAAACATTTTTAGTTTTCCTTTCCCCCTGTGCATTTTTCTTCTCTAAAGCAAGAATTATTTTTTCAACAGAAGAGCTTCTTTCATGTTTTCTACCAATGTAGCCTGATTGGCTCTATCTACAAAAATAGAAATATTAGAAGGAAGAGAGGATATGTACCATTCTATTTGTACATCTACCCCAGGCTTAGATGTGGTTGGTATTTTATTGAGTAGCTTATTAAATATGCAGTTGAAATCTTTGATCTTTTCCCCTGTATTTGCTTTAAGATTTGAAATATCGTTGATAAGAGTAGCAGTAGAAAACGATCATCACCAAATTTAGTAGGGAATTGTTCTTCAAAAATATCCCAGCTAGTAATAGTGCCTGATGGTAGTGAGAAATACCATGATCCAGCTGACCTTGAAAAGTATAGGGAAATAATCTAACTACGCAAAATTCTTCAGTGACATCATTAAGATTCTTGGCAAGCATAAAATTATGGAGATGTTATTCTGCAGGTAGACCATCATCTGGATTATACTTAGGCAACCATCTTTCAGGATGCTTGGGTAAAGGATGAAGAGGACTTGGTAATTAAACAACTCCAGGATTCGTCTGAGGTATAGCTGCCATTGTGTGAACTAGAGGATTAGTTTGCCCTGAAGAATTATTTGGAGTGGAAGAAGTAGTTCCAGTAGTGGTTTTTGGTGTAGAAGAAACAAATATGGAACTAATACTGCTGGAGGCAACAGTTGTAGACTAGAAAGATGAAGGAATGTGAATTGGTGAAGAAATTGTTTGAGAAGATGTAAAATAAGGAGGAATAAGTGATGCAGTTTAAGGGGTAGAAGAGGATTGAATCTCACTAGTAGATGATTGAGTTTTGGATGACGGAGATTTCCTACAGTGAGAATGGAGAGGAAACTCAAAAGGGATTAGTTTGATGTTTTCACCCTTAGAACGGGTTAATACACCAATGCCCTCAAATATTGAAGTAACACTTCCTTTTGAGGCTTCAGAAAGTATAGGTTTCTCTACCAAGATATAAATTTCTTCCAATTTCTTTATTAATTTGTGTACTTCGGGTGATTTTGGAGTATAATCTGAAGATATTTATTTATGAATAGAACTAGGAGATTTGGGGGGAGATTGAACAACTTCTGATCTAAGAATAGGAAATCTTGAAGCAGGACTAGAAGTTGTAGGAGACTTGGAGGGAGAACGACTCTGTTGATGGCCTTTTCTTTTTGGATTAAGTTTTGGTGCCATTCATAGTCATATGACCCTCCATCTAGCGCCAAAAATGTTTAGGCCCTGAAAATCAGTGCAACAACATCAGGGAACCCCACTCGGTCGGGGACTTAAAAATCGTTCCTTTTCCATTTGGTATGGTGGCTTCGACTGGATTTATGGGACCAGTTTCCCAGTGAAATATAATTGGGTGAATGGATGGTATTATAACTTTTTGTAGTTTGGTAGATGGGAGTGATAGCAAGCTTGAAGTAAATAATATATCTATCTATGTGTATGTATCTCGGGATGAATTATATTCTCTGTGCAATTTATAAAGCTGATATTTAAATGAATGCAAATAAATATTATACAAACACTTAGAGATATGAAAACAATTTGAAATAATTGATTTAATTGAATAATTAATTAAATCAATTAGATAAGTCTATATTGCAGTTATTTACTACATGTATTGAATATGTACCAAAAAATAGCAATCTAACATGTTCAAATGTGAGTTAATGCCTGATTGTTTTAAAATAGATACATAAAACAAAACACCATAATAAAAATTAACCATTTCTCATTTGAAACAAAAATATAACATATATGATAAAACTACCATGTATACGCTAACTCTGATCATTTGATAAATACTATTTGGTCTAGCCCTTTCTGTTAAGAAAACTTTAAGAGTACAAAAGTGTGACTTCTGTAAAGTCTTCGAGGATAATCTGTTGCCAACAGTTTGATATGCTACTTCTCTTGCGAGAAGCTTATCAGGAACATATCAAACATGCAGCCGAGCCATGCTCCCAAATACTCTGACATAGGTAAACAGTTCTTCTCCAAACCATTTTCCAATGGAGGAGAAATCAGCTTGAGCTTCTTTTAACAACCTGGGGTCTTTCTCATTGAACACGACATGAAACAAAGGGAGCATAACTCCATGGCAAACTTTATAAAAATGGTTTTCATATTTTGACTCCCATAACATGTTATGATAGACATGAATGGGGAGAGGGCCCTGGCTAGTCCATTTCCAACACATGGCTAGAAAGTTTGAAGTGAAACATACAACGTCTGTGATATAAGCACTTGTATAAAACGGGGGAAATTTTTTGGAGGAAATAGAACGATTTTTCTTTTATTCCAAAATTTGAGTAGCAATATTATTGGAAAAAATGGTTCCCCAATCCATAATATAAGAGTTTGTGACTGCTTCCATTATGGGAACCCATTCAATTGAAAATTTGGTAGTGTCGGGCTGACCAAAGAGCCTAGACATCATTCCAGCAACATAACAGTAGGGACTAGAAAGGGATTCAGTAGAATACATACCCTTGTAATCATTTTTGTGTTTATTTGGGTTTCTTCTCCATTGCTCGATTGGATTCGACTTCAACTCATTCTTGCTAGCGAATTGTGCTAGAAATTCCTTTTCGTAGACCTTTTCTGAGTCTGGGATGTCAGACATCAACTTCAAGTTTTCAATTTTAAAGGAACCTATCATCTTTCCTCTGCTGGTTAAGAAAGTTCTATCCCCAATGTTTAGGTTGCCAATTATCCATCTTACCATATCAGTATATGGTAGGATTTTAGGGCGCACAACAATTCGATGCAAAAAAGAATCGGCCACTTCTTCTGTAGTAGATTCTAAGGAATCAGAAACACCAGCAGTAACTTTTCTTTGAACCTTATGGGGTTACTCATCCTCAAACAGCTTGTACATGGCTTCCCAAGAGGAAGATCCACCTTTTGGTCTGCATGTTGTGTCTGTAAACAGAGGAAGAATCTATGTTCTTTCGCTCACTATAGGCTTCAGATTCACAGGGGCCATAGGTTTCTTAGTTTTCTTAAGAGCTTTCGACATCTCCAAAGAACTCTGTTTATTTGGACTCGCCTTTGAACAATGAGAAATGATAAGTAGAAAGAGGAAACTTTTATTTTACAAATGCGCAAGTACCATAATAATGGAAATCAATTAAACGAATGAAACTTGGCACGTTTTGAATACATGAATTCAATGCTTCTTGAAGTCAAATCATTTTGGAGGCATGGGCTATAAAACCGTTAAGTTATGACATTAATGGTCGGTATGGGTTGATGTGCCCATGTAATCATTCCAACATTAAAACAAGATTTATCGCATCGCAGTGTTACTCGTGTTGAATCTTTATAAAATGGAGATCGGCTATGTTTTGCCAACTGTGATATCACAATCGCAATATTAGAGAATATTGATGAAGGGAAAGAATGGTCGAGTTGAAAAAGTGCGATGAGATAGAGTATATCGCATCATGGAAATGTGGAGGGTGACATTAAGACCGTCAGGGTAGAGTTTGTGAAATGTGATTTGCAATCTGTGATTTTCCTACGTGTCAGAAGTGAGTCCCGTTAGATTTTCCTTATATAATTTGCTTGTAAAATTCCTTTTCCCTTTATTAAAGCGCTTTGATATATATCACGTCGCAATATGTGTTGAGTGGCTTTTAGGAGCCATATGTGCTACTTTGCGATATTGCGATTATGAGTTTGCGATCATTATCTGCTCAATTATTTTTAAGGCCAAAATTCAAGGTTTTTACCCCCCTTTGATTCCTATTGCTATCTAAATGAATCACTTAAGGGTCTTATTTGTTTTAATCTAAAAATTTAAAGAGGGTCCCCCTTATTTTCTAAGGTAACTAAGCTAAAATAATGGGGGTTGTTCAATATCACAACACCTTTATCCTTGTTTCTTCCAAGATACATTGATCCCATAGTTAATCAAAAGGAGTAGTATCCTTTCTTGAGTAGGCACTAGTTGTAAAATTTCTGCAATTAGGTGGAAAAACTTTTAATACACAAGTAGTCATTTTTGAATTAGAAACGACTTCATCAAGCCCTTGCAACTGGTCCTTCATTATTCTATATAGTTGATTCCTCAAGGATATATTTTGACCTGGTGTACTTATAGAGTACAACTCCACCAACTTATCATAGATTCCTTTAGATGACTTTAAATCTGCAACAAAGGAAATGAGATGATCTTTTATGGATTCAATAAGAATCCTTTGTGCCCTCATTTCTCCCTTCTTGTATCTTTCTATTCTTGAGTCTTCTCCTTGTATTATTGTGTTACTTCACCAAGAAAATATTCCATGACCTAATTTTCTGTGAGCACCAAATCACTCCTCTTCTTCCATGCTAGGAATTTTGTTGATCCAACGAGCTTGTTGCTTTCCTTGCAAAATGTAGCCAATTGATATGTAGATTGTGACATAGAGAACAAAATAGTACCTACTTTTCAAATCAGTTTATCTAGGTGGATATTGGTGTCCACCCGCCTATTCCACTTGGGGCCCCACCATTGTTTCTTTCATTTTTTCAGTTTCCTTAATTGTAGCACAACTTACTATTTTAGCATTTTTTTCGGGTCCTGAAATTTCAGAGCCATTTTGAGGCCCTAAACGACATTTTTTGGGAAAACTGGGAGCAACATGGGTCATTCATCAACATTTCTCACATCAAAAATTGTATTCCTTGGATATATATTTCTAACGAGGTATTGTGCACATCAAACGAAGATTGTATGCCAAAGTTACGTCCCCAGGAAGTTGATGTACCGATTTACCCAAACGAGGCCCATAGTTTTGACGTTTCATATCCTACGGTTAGGTTTTTGGATGTTTAGGGTTTTCCATTGTTTCTCAGTAATAAATAGGCCTTCGAGCCTCATTGTAACACAGTTCAAAGCCCTGTAGCTGCCACATCTCTTCTCAAAGATAAGCTACCAGTGCCCCAGCTAGTATATTTGAATTATGTTTGTAAGCATATTTCAGTTATGTGATATTAAGGAAATGAAGTCTTATTTCTGTTGCATCTCTGCATTTATGTGTATTTAGGTATTTTATCGTGTTCCTTCATAAGTCCGGATCAGTGGTTTCAAAGAGGTCTGTTCTTTCTCGTTCCTTCTTTGCATGCCCCCAACGGGAGTTAGGGCTGGATCCGGTTGAACCTTTGCAAGATCAGCCTCGCAAACCCTGACAGCTGCCCATGGGGGACAAAAGGAAAGATGAGGGAGCAAGATATTCTATCAAAATATTTCTTGAGGAGGCCCTCAAGAAACAAAGGAATGCGATGATGGATAACTTTGCCCAGATCCTTTAACGACTTCCCACCGGCAACGCATATGCATCCAGCAGCCACTCTGGAGGCACAACTCCTTTTAAGGTACAAGTAAACTTTGATATTCCCATATTTGAGGGCCAAATAGATGTAGATGTCGTAGATAGATGGTTGAATCTATTATAAGGGCATTTCTCAGTTCATGACTTTTCCAACCAGGAAAATATTACTTCTGTATTCCTCAAAGCCGCCCCCCATGTCAAGCACTGGTGGGAAACCTATTGTGAGCAAAAGGACGGGAGGGAACCCTCTCTGTTTTCGGCCGCACCCACTTGGGATTCTTTCTGAGATGCCATCGAGGAACAATATTATCCCGTGGGGAATTAGGATGACAAGTACATACAATGGACTATGATGCAGCAGCAAAGGGATCAAGATGTGCATGCGTTGACGAATATATTCCATAGCCTGTGCACAAAATTGGGTATCAAATATTTGGAGAAACATTTGGTGCTAAATTACCACAGTTGTCTGCATAGATACATTCAGGAGGAAATGGAGTTCCTCGACATCTCCTCGCTTAGCACAGCATATCATTATGCTACCAAGATTGAGCAGAAGTTCAAATAGAAGAAGCGAGACTTTGGATATGCTAATCAGAAGTAAGGGAAAGGTGCCCCCAAATAGCAAAATAAAGGAAAAATCCAAGGCGGGGCGGCCCAGGATAATCCACCAAAGTCGCAAGAAAAGAAAAACACTGTGAAGCCAAAGAAGGACACAGGAAAATGGTGTGAGTTCCATAAGATCTCCACTCACAACATAAGTGAGTGTTGGGCAAAGCAGTCACTGGTGACTGAGTTGAAGGCTTCCAAATCGGATGCATGCTCAAAATCTAAATTAGAACCTGACAAGGGGAATGATAAATGGAAGCAGATTATCGAAGCAGAGCCCAACACCATTGTTTCCACCACGAAGATCCAGAAGGTGGAATCGGAAGATCTAGAGGAGGGGGAACGCCTCTTCCATTCCCAGATGTGGGTAAAGGGTTCCCTGCTGCAATTCATAACCTCATTTCAGTGAATGTCATGAAGCGGTTGGGCTTACCGACCACAGCACACCCACTGTCGTACACCATCGGGTGGCTTCACCAAGGACGGGATCTTTGCGTCAATTAGCAGTGTCACTTTCCCTACAACATCAAGCCGTTCACAGATGAGGTATTATGTGGCATTTCTCCTCTTGATGTTTCCGATGTATTATTAGGCCAACCATACTTGTGGAAGAGACATGTTGTGTATTAATCTCGGCCTCGTGTTTTTATTGTTACTTTGGGAAATAAGTTGTATAGGATACCGGAGGTAGCACCGCCTGCCGCCATCTCTTCAGTTATTGCAAAACAATGTAGTAAGCTCATTTCCAAAACTAGGAAATTTGTTTTCCTGATAATCCACCCTCGGGGAAGTAATAATATTATGGCCACGACCTCCAGACAGAGCTCCTCTGCACGACAACAACAGATGGACAAGGTCGTGGAGGAGTACGGGGACATATTCACCTCACCACAAGGGTGCCTCTACACTTCCAGGTCAAGCACCCCATTGATCTTATCCGAGGTGCATCACTGCCCAATGGACCAATATATCGGTGCTTTTTTATGGAGAATGACGAAATCAAGAGGCAGATTCGGGAGTTGTTGCAGAAAGGTCACATTCGGCCAAGTTCATCACCCTGTGGGAGCCCGGTCGTGTTGATGCAGAAGAAAGATGGCACCTGGAGACTCTGTATTGACTATCATGCGTTGAATAAGATAATTGTCTATAATAGGTACCTGATCCCATGGATTGATGACCTTCTAGAACAACTCAAGGGGGGGGAATATTTCAGCAAGATTGACTTGAAGTTCGGGTATCACCAGGTACCAATCGGACCCTTCGATGTATGGAAAATTGCCTTCAAGGCCAAGAAGGTCCTTTTCAAATGGTTGGTCATGCCTTTCGGATTGAGGAATGCTCCCGCAATCTTCATGAGGCTGGTGGATGACATCTTGTGGACATTCACCAACTCATTTGTAGTAGTGTACTTGGATGACATCCTGATCTTCAACCAGACTTGGGAATAGCACCTCCACCACATCTGACAGGTCCTCCAAACACTAGGGAAACATAAGTTGTGTGCCAATTTGGAGAAGTGCACTTTTGGCATGACCCAGGTTCAGTATCTGGGATACATTATTGATGAGTGGGGGGGTGCATGTGGATCCAGCCAAAGATCCAAGTCATTCAAGATTGGCCAGCCCCAACCACTCTAACAGAGCTCCGAATCTTTCTGGGTCTTGCCAATTTCTACTACAGGTTCGTGTTGGGGATTCTCTCATATCACTTGGCCCTTAATCCAAGTCCCAAGGGAGGAGCAAAAGAAAAAATCTTTTGGTCTAAATCTCAATAGAAGGTGCTCATCAAGTTGAATATCACCTATGATCTGCCCCAGTGTGCACATTATCAAACTTGCAACAACCATTTGAGATCGAGACAGATGCCTTAGACTATGCCATTGGGGCAGTTCTTACTCAACAAGGGCATCCAATGGCATATCACAGTGAGACACTATCCGACACATTCCAGAAGTATCCCACTTATTACAAAGAGATGCATTCAAATGTGTAGGATTACCGAAAATGGAAGCATTACATTTTGGGGAAGGAAACGGTCATCCACATAGACCACCAACCCCTGTAGTTCATACATACATAAGGGAAGTTGCAGAACAATCACCATCAGAAGTGGTCCACATATCTGCAACAGTTTCATTTGAACATCAAGTACAAGAGGGGAAGCACCAATAATGTTGCAGACTGGCTCAGTCGATCACCAATTGTGGCGCTAACCACTGTGCTTAACTCTTGTGGGAACAAGACTCTTGATTGGCCGCTTCTCTACAAGAGTGATCCAGAATTTGGCCACACATACAAGACGCTCTTGGAGGGTAAGAAAGTTGTAAATTTTCACCTCCAAGATGCATTGTTATGTCACTTGGGACACCTTTGTATTCCTTCAAGCTAGCGTGCCAAGATGATTTGGGAAGTGCACTACAGTCTGGTCACTGGGAATTTCGGGGTTGAGAAAATAGTGGCAATACTGCAGAAGTATTTCTATTAGCTGAAGCTTAAACTGGATGTTGTGAAGTACATCAGATCCTGCACTGCCTACATCATTGCCAAATCGACCATCAAGAAGCAAGGCCTCTATACTTCCCTGCCTACCCCTAGTCAACCTTGGGAATCATATCCATGGATTACATGTTGGGCCTTCCTTCTACTAAGAATGGCAATGACTGTGTTTTCGTGGTTGTCGACAGATTCTCGAAGATGGGCATTATGGCGACCTGCAAGAAGAATATCACAACAGAAACCACTACTAAACTATTCTTTGAACGAGTGTGGGTACACTTTTGGATCCCAAAGTCTATCATCTCAGATCGGGACAGTAGGTTCCTCAATATATTTTGGTCAAGCCTTTGGTCAATGTTGGACACCAAGCTCACTAAGTCCATAGCTTTCCATCTCCAAAATGATGGCCAAACAAAGGTCATCAATAGGATGATCGTACACATTTTGCGCGTGTATAACTCAAAGCATCCACGCACATGGGATGAGAGCCTCCCCTATGTACAACACAGTTATAACCAAACTCTCCACATCCCAACTGGCCATAATCCCTTTTAGTTGGGCTTGGGATTCCAACCACTATGTCCCATTGACATAGCCATGCCATTTACAGCTACGCAGGCCGATTCGGCTCATATCCAGTCTAAAACTGACAAGGCGAACAACTTCATTGAGCGCATTTAGCACATATGCCAATAGGTTCATGACATATTGGACAGATCCAATTCCAAGTACAAGTAGCGACATGATCAACATCGGGTGCCACACAAATTCCAAGTGGGAGAAAAAGTGCGGCTACATTTGCAAAAGGAGCACCTCGTTGGACTCCACTGTAAGCTTCTCCCGCTCTGATATGGGCCATACACCATCACCAAGGTTGTAGGGGACAATGCCTTCGAGCTCAGTATTCCACCAATCCTTGGTCTACACCCAGTGTTTAGTGTGGACCACCTTCGACCCTACTTCCCACGTCTATTGGACACCTACGACATTGCAGAACAACTCACACCAACATAGTTAAACCCAAACTGAATGGAATAGGCCACCATGGATCACATCATGGACATGAAAATAAATAACACTTGCCAGCAGAAGATCCAACTGTATCAGGTTGTCAAAGCTGGCCAACTCCTGCACCAAGGCAAGTGGCTCACCAGGGACATCAGAAGTTTCCTCATCTCATGGAGGAACTCAACGCAATGGGGACCATTGCTTCCTAAGGAGGGAGGAATGATCCAGGTGGACATTGGTGGCCACCTGCCCATCCCACTTGGGGCCCCAACATTTTTTCTTTCAGTTTTTCAGTTTCCTTGATTGTAGCACAATTTACTATTTTTAGTAATTTTTTCGGGTCCTGAACTTCCAGAGACGTTTTGAGGCCCTAAACGATGTTTTTTGGGAAAACCAATAACAACATGGGTCTTTGACCAATGTTTCTCACATTAAAAGTTGTATTCCTCGGATATATCTTTCTAACGAGGTATTGTGCGCGTCAAACAGAGATCGCATGCCAAAGTTACGTCCCCAAGGAGCTGATGTACCAATTTACCCAAACGGGGCCCATATTTTTGGCGCTTCATCTCCTAGGGTTATGTTTTTGGATGTTTAGGTTTTTCCATTGTTTCTAAATAATAAACAGGCCTTCGAGCCTCACTGTAACACAGTTCAGAGGCCTGTAGCCGCCACATCCCTTCTTAGAGATAAGCTACCAATGCCCTAGCTAGTTTATTTCCATTTTGTCTGTAAGCATATTTCAGTTATGTGATACTAATGAAATGAAGTCTTATTTCTGCTGCATCTTTGTGTTTATGTGTATTTATGTATTTTATTGAATTCTTGCATAAGTCAGGATCATGATTGTCCTTCTTGATGATGTCTCCAACTATCTTGATACTTTCAAGATCTTCAAAGAGACTTCAATGATGCCATAGAATGATGACTTATAGGATGCCTTCAATAACAACTTCAATGAGTGAATGATATCCCAAGATTCTTTGATGTTATCTTTCCTTCAAATATGTCTTCTAATCATACTTCTAAGAGAGAGACATCAAAACTTTTTCTCAAGATAGAGTAACCTTCCTTCAAAAACAAAGAGCCTTTAAGAGAAATAAATGTCCTTATTTAGATGATGAGGCCTTGAGAGATTGATATAGTAGTCTTTCTTCCTTCAAATATGAGAGCTTGATCCTTCTTGAGATGATAAGGTCTTCTTTATGCCCTTCATTGTTTCCTTAGCAAATGATCCTTTTTCGACAAATAATTTTCTCTTTTTTCAACAACATGATCTCTAAGTCACCTTCTCTTCTTCACCTTAGCTCTTACACTATGTTGGAGAATCTAGTAGGGCAGTTAATCAAAAAAATCTCCTTATCCTTAATAATTACTTTTGAACTTTAGTTAGCTTCTTTGTGTTCTTTGTTAGATTCTCTTCATCAAATAATTATCAAGAGAATAAACTATAAAGATCATAAAAGATAGAGGACACAAAATATAGGCTCCAAGCCAAGGCAAATCCCCTCCAAGGGGAAAACCCAAAAGAATATCTTCTCTTATTATAAAATCTGATCAAAAGAGAAAAACAAGACCCTAATACCAAAGTCAAACCTCCTCTAAGCACCAAGTCATCCCTCCAAACACTCCTTCTTCAATGATTCAAATTCAACTTAAGTTAAGCCTTCCAAATTTGCTTCAAACTCATATTTTGGTCCCCTCCATCAGAATCTCGGCCTCCTGCAACAAACTTTTGGTCACCTACATTTGACCTGCAACTTCGGCCTCCCTGTAATTTTGAAATTTCACATATGTAAGTGATCTAAATGTAGGATTGATTATTTTCCAAGTGAATTGAATGTATAACTATGAATGTGTTAGGTGTAAAGAACTGAAGGAAAAATAAATTTCAGAAGAGCTTGCACATACTGAGTACCTAAATATCAACAGAAAGATCAACATAAAGCAAAGCAAACAAATTCAAACACGATGTGATGACGGAGTTCGTCCCTCCTGGACTACGTCTCTAGGTCTGCTTTTAATTGAGCGACCGTTGTATTAGGAAGGCACTGGCAATTTTATTACAATGAGATTCCAACTGAATAGTTCCCTTTGATACTGATGGACTATGTCAAACGAAATTTCTCTGACTCGGCTTTTCAACGACCATCTTAGAACAACAAGCATTGAATAGGAAAAACTATGGAAGATTTCTTTGATTTATCCAACTGACTATTGCATGCATGCACTGTTGGATGTTGTATAAAGTTGTCTCTCTGAATCATCTTTCCGTCGCCTGTCTTCGCGCCTAATTTGGCTTCACAATGAACAATCTATGCCAAGAAGAGCTCTGACTGTATGGAGGAAGAACTAACTTTCAACTCTCCAAAACAGCTCCTCAAACAGCTTTCTAAATCAACTCTCCAAAGCTGCTTCGCCAAATTTCTGTTGCAAATACTTCACACATTTTTGCCCAAAATTGCTCCCAAAAGTTGGTGTAAAATACCTCCTTTTATACACTTTACAATGTTAATTTTGGGGTTTTGTTGTTATAACAACTTTAACCAGTTTTGGCTATTTGAATACATTCGAGATAGCGCATTTTTAGTTACAACTTATGCATTGTTAAACTATTGGACCATAGCTTCAAACTTAATCCTAAGTTTTCGAATGGTTATTAACAATCATGACTCCGCTAAACTTAAGGTTGACTTTTGAACTCCATTGAAGCCACGTAACAAGCTTTTCGTTGTAGCTTCTAATGCACCTTCATGCATTTCGTTGGTGTTTAAATATACATTCCGTAACCTTTGCATTACCATATGCACAGCTTCCCATGAAACTACAAACTCAATGCCACGTAACAATCCACCTTCTTTGGAGTTTAAATTCCTTTTTGTTGGAGTTTGTAACCATGTCCATGCACATCTCCATAGCTTTCGTTGGTGGAGCCACGTAACAATGCACATTTTTTTGGAGTTTAAATGCACCTTCACATCAACATGTGACACATATGACCTTCGTTGGTGGATGGAGCCACGTCCATAATGTGTCCCCCACGTGATGCATTGAATTCTTGTTGGTTGCATTTGAACCTTTTATGCATTTTATTAACCATGTATTATGTGCCTATATACTTAGGCTTTAGCACATAGGTTAAACACAACATAAACTAACATGGTAGAGTGGTGAGATAGGTTTATAGGTTTATGATAGGTCTAGGGTTTGAAACCCAATGCACCCATTTTTTAACCAAACTAATTCACTTTTTACTATTTTACCGACGAATTACTGTGTGACACATGTCAGCGTTCGGTACTTTGACTTTTCCTCACCATTATTGAAACTTTGACTTGAAGTTTCTTCCTCGTACGGAAGTCAATTTCCAAACCGTGAGTATCGCCAAAATTATTGCAGCAAGCACTTTCATTTGATGTCGGATTTACAACATTCTGAGACCGGTAGCTGTCAAGCGTTCATAACTTTGACTTTTTTTCTCGTAGTCATTGAAACTGTGATTTGAAGTTTCTCCCTCATACGGACTCCATTTTTAATGAAACGAATTGCGTCTGGTTCAGAATGACGATATATTTGCGGTCGTTTAGGTTCCGCACTAATCCAACAACTTCCATTTTTTGACCTGCATCTTTCGCAAGGAGCACGAATACGTTCTCTATTCTTTTGCCTGCACGCAAGTGCTTCAATAGACTACACTTCCTTCTCCTTCACCTTTGTCCTTCGGAGCCATAAGTGTCGAATTGTTGTATGCATCTGGAAGTATCAATACCAGTTTTATTCTTTGTCTGCACGTGAGCTTCATCAAGTAACACTGCCTTCTCCTTCACCTTTATCCTTCAGAGTCATAAGTATCGAATTGTTACCTGCATCTATCGCAAACCTATAATACAATCTTTCACACTTACATGCATGACTAACACAATCAAACATGACTTAAATAATTCATTAGACTTGCCAAGATTTTATCAAATACTCTTTTATCAATTTTACATCATGAACAAAAGAAACTAGCATCTCATCATTGCTTCGATGAACAACAAAGAAGATTTATTCATTGTCACCATCAACCTCACTGGTCGACATTCAATCAGTGACCACTATGACTAGACTTAATGTATCCGTCTGGATCACACTTCCCAAAAAAATTAACTTTTGGACCTCCAAAAGTCTTTTTACAGTTCAGCATATTTATTACGTCAGCATGAAAAGCTTTTTCATCTTACAAACTCAACTAGGCCTACTGATGTGACCACATTTAAAAACATGCAACTATACATAAGGCATGAAATCTGCCCAATTCCATGTAGGTGATTTCTCTGGAGATTTTGACTCCTTTTTGTCTGCACTCCTTGATTTACCTCTGGTGGAACGTGATGTTGTTGCTTCACAAGGTAGCTTGGAACATGCGTTCTTTGAATGTCCTCACAATTTGCATTGTGCACAAACTCCTTTACCTGATTCTGTCACTATCATCCTTTTGCTTGGATTTTTCGGGCTTGATGCTGTGAAATCCTTCCAAGACTACTTCAAAGTCCTTTCATAGATTTTGTTCACCTACAAAGTGGCATCATATTTCTGTGGGCTTTGTAAAAATTTTGTTTCCAACAATCAACTACACAATGGTTGTTACTTCCACAAAAGGTACATGGATATCCTTTGAATACTTTGAATAAAAAAGTTTTGTTTAAAGGACTCACCTTCCAAATCACTACCGATAGAATTATTTTGTTTACCTTTTTGGTCCTGCAACTTCTTCGGCATAAGTTCTGGATGAAGGGACCAACATTGATCCGTTATGTGACCTCTTTTCCTACAATAGTCACATGTTAATTGATCGAATCCCAGTCCTTCATATCTTGGTCTTTCTTGTACTAAGATCGGTTGGAGTCTGCCTTGACCATCTTTGCCGAGCCATTTGCCCTGAATGATATCCCATCTTTCTCATCAGTCTCACACATATGCCCTTGGTATGCTTTTCAAAGGCTCCAGTTCCACGATCACTTGCGGCTTCGTCCTCTTATATTTCTGATTCATTTCTAGGAATTGTTGGGGTGTATGACGATTCCTCAGAAGGCATAGAGAAAGTTTCAATGGCTTCTTCTACTACTTGATTTTTTGAAGAAGATGATGGAGAAATTATATTTTCATCATATTGATGAAGCAGAGGTACTGCATCATTTTCCAAGATAGATGGACTTCGAGCAAAGGGACTTTTCCTCTCTCGACTTTCTTTCATTGCTTCAATCGTTGCTTGCAATTGTTGTCTCTCCTCTTGCAACGCTTGTACCATGCGTCGCAATGCATAATTATCCTATTGATATTGCTAATTATGCTCCTCCAACTCTTGTAGGCATATATGTCTTGTACCATTTCCCATTGTTGCGACTTGATAAGAATTTGTCTTTTTCCAATTTCTGGGCTTATCTCCTCAAGATTTCCTTCTCCATGTCACAACTTGGATCTAGTCAACATTCATTGGCAAAAATCCTACTTATAAAAGTTCAACCTGCTCTGATACCAAAATATATGATCTAAACGTAGGATTGATAATTTGCCATGTGAATTTAATGTATAAATATGATTGTGTTAGGTGTAAAGAACTGAAGGAAAAATAACTTTTAGAAGAGCTTGCACATACTGAGTAATGAAAGATCAACAGAAAGCAAAGCAACCAAACTCACACACGATGTGATGATGGAGTTCGTCCCTCCTGGACTACGTCTTCGGGTCCGCTTCTAATTGAGCGATCGTTGTATTAGGAAGGCGCTAACAAATTTCTTACAATGAGATTCCAACTGAATAGTTCCCTTCAACACTGATGGACTCTGTCAAACGAAATTTCTCTAACTCGACTTTCTGACGACAAGCTTACAACAATAAGCATTTAATAGGAAAAATTATGGAAGATTTCTTTGTACACAAATTTATCCAACTAAATATTGCACGCAGGAACTGTTGGATGCTATATAAAGTTGGCTCTCTAAATCATCTTCCCATCACCTGTCTTTGCGCCTAATTTGGCTTCATGGTGACCAATCTACGCCAAAAAGAGATCTGACCATATGGAGGAAGAGCTGACTTTCAACTCTCCAAAACAGCTCCTCAAACAGCTTTCTAAATCGGCTCTCCAAATCAGCTCTCCAAAGTTCTTCGCCAAATTGCTGCTGCAAATACTTCCCACTTTGTTGCCCAAAACTTCTCCCAAAAGTTGGTGTAAAATCCCTCCTTTTATACACTTTACAATGTTATTTTTGGGTTCTTGTTGTTATAACAACTTAACAAGTTTTGGCTATTCGAAAACATTTGAGATAACACATTTTTAATTAGAACTTATGCATTGTTAAACTATTGGACCATAACTTCAAACTTAATCCTAAGTTTTCAAATGGTTATTAACAACCATGACTCCGCTAAACTTAAGGTTGACTTTCGAACTCCATTGAAGCCACGTAACAAGCTTTTCGTTGTAGCCTTTGATGCACCTTCATGCATTTCATTGGTGTTTAATAATCTTCTCATTACCATATGCACATCTTCCCATGAAACTACGAACTCCATGCCACGTAACAATCCACCTTCGTTGGAATTTAAATGCCCTTTTGTTGGAGTTTGTAACCATCTCCATGCACATATCCAGCTTTTGTTGGTGGAGCCACGTAATAATGCACATTTGTTAGAGTTTAAATGCACCTTCACATTAACATGTGACACACATGACCTTCGTTGGTGGATGGAGCCACATCCATAATGTGTCCCCCACGTGATACATTGAATTCTCGTTGGTTGCCTTTTATGCATTTTATTAACCATGTATTATGTGCCTTTATACTTAGGCTTTAACACATAGGTTAAATACAACGTAAACTAACATGGTAGAGTGGTGAGATAGGTTTATAGGTTTATGCTAGGTCTAGGGTTCGAAACCCAATGCACCCATTTTTAAACCAAACTAATTCACCTTTTACCTTTTAACCATTTATTGACGAATTACTATGCGACATGTGTGGGCGTCCGGTACTTTGACTTTTCCCCGTCGTCATTGAAACTTTTACTTGAAGTTTCTTCCTCACACGGAAGTCAATTTATGAACCATGAGTATCGCCAGAATCAGTGCGACGAGCACTTTCATTTTACACTAGATTTATGACATTCTAAGACTGGTAATTGTCAAGCGTTCATAACTTTGACTTTTTCTCCCATCCTCATTAAAACTTTGACTTGAAGTTTCTCCCTCATACGGACTCCGTTTTGAATGACACTAATTGCGTCGGGTTCAGAATGACAAGATATTTGTGGTCGTTCAAGTTCCACGCTGATCTGACAACCCATTTTTTAACCTGCATCTATCATAAGGAGCATGAATACCTTCTCTATTCTTTTTCCTGCACACAAGTGCTTCAATAGACTACTCTTCCTTCTCCTTCACCTTTGTCCTTCGGAGCCATAAGTGTCGAATTTTTGTCTGCATATGGAAGTATGAATACCAGTTGTATTCTTGTCTGCACACGAGCTTCATCAAGTTACATTTCCTTCTCCTTCACCTTTTTCCTTCGGAGTCATAAGTGTCGAACTGTTACCTGCATCTCTCACAAACCTGTAAGACAATATTTCGCACTTACATGCATGACTAACACAATCAAACATGACTTAAATAATTCATCAGACTTTCCAAGAGTTTATCACATACTCTTTGATCAAGTTTACAACATGAACAAAAGAAACTAACATCTCACCGTTGCTTCGATGAACAACGAAGAAGATTTATTCATTGTCACCATCGACCTTCCTGGTCGACATTCAATCAGTGAACACTATGACTAGACTTGATGTATCCATCTAGATCAGTAAGCATTTTTAAGGCAGAATTGTTTCTCGCAAGACTTTTCTTTCTTCCTCCTTTAACCTTGACTTATTCCTTGAACGTATTTCTTGGTTATTTTGATCCTTTTTCTCCAAGGGATTGAACTGTAGAAGTGTGTTTTCAAATGAGTCGAAGCTTCCTTATATATATGCTTCTCATGAGGCTGAATTAGGTCTCTCTATGCTGACTTGTCACTGGTATGGTCGACTTGTGCTTGGAGGCTTATTTTTACCTTTTAGACTCAATGTAAATTCTTTTACATGATACATCTTGCCCAAAAGGGTCTTATAAACATGACATTGACTCTCTTAGCTCATGAAAAACCCTAGAATCATGAAGAACATGCTTAACCTAGATGACCAATCAAAAGAAGCATGAAACCCATGCTTGAAAATAATATCTGTTTTTCTTCTTTTACTTGTTACATAATGACATCAGTGCAATGACAATTATGAAGACCGAAACTAGTTAGATTTTCCAACAATATCTTCCTTACCTCTGCTCACCTCCCCCTTTGATGTCAATGGAAAGGGGGTATTCTTCCCTTATTTGCACGGTGTTTATTAAGGTGAATTCTCTATTATTTATAGAACTTCCTACAATCTACTAGGGCTTGAAATAATTTGTAGCTTCATTGCTTTTATTTCTTTCGATGCAACCACGCAATAGAAACAGAAGCACCAATATCAATACACTAAGTCCTTATCTCATCAAATTGCAATTCATTGTCCTGGGTGATATAAACTAATCATATTGTTGTGTTTTTTAATACATATTTCCTTTTATTCCTTTCAAGAAATACTTGTACGAGTAGGGCAAAACTATCTTGATTCAAAATATGGGATGACAAAAATTGATATGATAAGTACATCAGAAATATGTCTTCATGTGTCCACACCAATGGTATTCATAAGGATCTAAACTCTTCACTTTTAATCTTGCATTGTGAAGCAATGACAACTACTCTCATTATGACAATCCAACAATCTTGATAATACCACTGCTGATTGTCTCAAATCCAAATCCCGTTTTAGTTTTTCCATAAAATTATGAGGGGGTATTTGAAGTAAATGAAGGAATACATCAATTACAAAAATGATATTCTGAAGTAGATATATAAATGAAGGACTGCTTCAATTTGGGCCTTTAGAGTGATCAGAAACCATGATGAGTCAGATGCATAATGTACAAAATGGCAATGCATGTACTGCCAATACATATGTCAACACTTGAATCACCATTTGTTTCTTTAGTGTTTTCCCATCATATTATGAAAGGAACTCCCCACTAGTCATGTCACCTCTTCTTTCTACATCCCCATTATCAAATGAAAATTTTCCAATGTAATGTGGCAACGATACCATCGGTTGTACTAAAATAAAGAGTTGAATCCCTCAAAATGAAGAGAGATTCTAGAAATTTTTGCAGTGTTCATTGTAAGACATACATGTTCTATTGTAATTTTCTTCCATGACCCTTTGCATTCAAGAGGTCCCTGAAAGTTCTTCAAACAAAACTTCATCAAAGTTGTTCTTCATTGCAAAATATGTACAACACGCTTATATTTTTTTCTTAGGCTAAACAAATCCCTTAGGAGCCCTTTGTTCTCGACAAGTGGCATTGTAGTATCAATATACCAATGTTATAATATATAGTTGGATTTGATTTTGATAAAACTTTCTTATAACATATACTAATTGTTCAGCTCGCTCTACAATTTCTAGTGGTACTAGCACAAAATTGAAACTGTAATCTCAACTCTTGGATATTTCAAATTTATTCTTGATGGTTAAATAATTTAAACAAGGCTTTAGCTATGGATGACAACATTGAATATCATATATGTGTGTCCATGAAGCAAATCAAGACCACTGGTGCCCATAGTATACTAATAGCGAATCAGTAAATGGGTTAAAATAAATATTCATTCCAATTGTATTAAATGACACTGGCTAGGAGATTCAACATTTTCTTTGTTGGCATCATGACACTAAAAGAGATGTTTTCACCTGGAAATATTACCAATGTGAGATTTTATCAAAACTTTTCTCTCGAAGCTCAAAAAAATAATTCTAGATTGAAATTACTGTGTCAAAACATGACTCGATCACCCTTAACACATCTTCGTGATTCATCATTTGTTGTCATTAAAAATTTTGTTCATTTGTGTACAATGGTCTTCTGTATTCATCTATACATCTGAACATTGTTTCGTTTGAGTATTAGCTTGTTTTGGCTTGACTAAAATCATTGTAGACTTCTGGCTTCTGCGCATCAAATGCTCTGTCATAACCTACTTGTTGTAATCTTTTGTCATGAGATGCTCTATCATAACCTGGTCTATGTCCTTTTTTGTCATAAGATGCTTTTTCATAACCTGCTCTATGTCCTCTTATGTCATGAGATGATCTATCATAACCTTCTCTATATCCTCTTTATCCTTCAACGTTTAATCTTTGGAATGAATGGTGGATTATTGTTATAGGAGACTTACATTTAATCATGACATGAGACTTTGAACGTTATAATTATTAGCACCTCAGTTACTTGGCATTCCTCTGTTGTCCATCAGACATGATCTGTCTATCTGGAACCTCGACCTGGATTCTCTATGTTAGGATTCCATTGAGTATCCATTTGATATACTAACATTTCATCCGTTCTCCCACTACATTCTTGTCACCTATGTTCCTATAATCTTTGTCATCCCTTTCAACTGACACAACGTTTGTAATGCACATATGGCATAAAAATCATATAATGTTCCTTTCCGACTTGTAATGGACATCTGACATATAAAAATTGAATAATGTATTGTGCATTTGTAGCCTCTCTGTCAATCTCAATTCCATCATTATTAAACATCTAGCACCTCATTCTCCAAAGCCTGACACGCCTACACCTCTGGCATATCTCAGGGTTGTTTTGTTGGCATTTCAGGTGTATTCTATTAGCTGAAATTTCAGATCCAATACTAATATCCATTATCGCCCATGATGTTTCCTTTTCTCGTTCTATTTTCATTCATTTATCCTCCTCTTTTGTATTTTTGCAGGTATGTTTTATTAATCCTTGTGTATTTTCTTTGCAGGTTCGGCTCTGCATAGAGGTTTCCCACATAGGGTCACCCCAAATTCTACATTGAGATTTCGATTTCTTTCCAACTGGTCGAGTTTCAGATCAATTTTCTCCAGCATTTTACCCATCTCCTCTAGTGTTTGTTGTGCCTCTTCCTTGAGTAGGGCAACCACCATTAAAAAAAAAATGAAATATCTCGTCTAAATTGGATCTATCGATGGGGACACATTCTGACTTCTAAAAAAAAAAAATTGTATTCCTGAATAAAACTATCAAAACATAGCCTTCTTCCCTGACCTTCAATTCTACATTGAATCAAGCTTCCTTGTGCTTATTGTGATACTAGTAAACTTAGTCATTGCAGTAGTTTTCCAAACATTATCTAAAAGTTCACACGAATATATTTTTGAATGAAAACAATGACCCTCGTCATCTCACTTGAACAATACCCTTACTCACAAGCTTCTGAATCGTTTGCATTACTTTAGTATTCCTCAGATGATCATGTGATGCCTTTGGGTTCTCTTGGAAATCCATTAAAATCTGTCTCATAAGAAGATCCGAAAGGATCTACTAAAGATGTGGATCTTTCATTTGATTTTACTTGTCTCTCCTTCATTTCCTCGAGGCTTATATCACCCTTGTTGGCTTTGTTGATTTTCTCAATACATATCTTAACACCTTCTAACAGATCCTGGTTGTTTCCATTGTGTTTGAGACCTTCCAGAAAGGATTCCAAGGATTTTTCATAGTCTTTCACGAAGAACTGAATAACAACTTTCCTTGTAAGCTTCTTCAATGTATCTGGATTACGATGTTATGTAGGTGCTTTATGGAAAGTTTCAGTTTAAAGCTCATAGTCTTTAGAACATTTAGTCATCTCAACATATGCAGTTCCTTTTCTATTTAAAGCCCAAGTATGAATGACGGTCCCTTTCTTTCAACAGCCTTTTCATGGTCTTCAATGCAATCTTCATGTGGTATTTGAATACAATCAACGATCCAAACACACATAAAAACAAATCATAACTCAGATTTATATACCGGAGTGATCCAAGAAAGGAATAACACACAAATTTTACTAGCTATGAATTGTTGAATATGTCCCATGAGTTTGTTACATTGTGAGACATTTAGTTGATTACAATCTCATATGTGATGTACTTAAAAAAATGGAAATGATTTTAAATAGGCCATTAGAAGAGAATGGTCAAAATAGAATCGAGACATCCTTAGCTTGACTTGCAGCTATGCAATACTCTCAACTCAACAACCATATGCCATATGCAATACTCCTTATCATATATTGTTCATGAATGGCAGAAAGGTTTATTGTTTCTTTATTATCACTTTACGTTAAACTTTTATTGCAAAGATACTCTAACATATGTATTATATTGTCAAGAAACTATTGGGTTGCTCCCCTGTGATGTTGCTTCTTTGACACAATATTTTTCATTGCTTTCATGAGCATCTCCCTCTAAGGCCATGTTGACTTCACTTAGTTATTTAAGTCACATGTTGTTCCTTTTTCTTCTTCTTCCACACTTTAGTGGGTTGCCTTCTGTTGTCTACATTTCCTTTTGACTCGTTTTTTGGGCTTCTTTGATTGGCTTCCATCTTCTATCTAGAATTATTTAGGTGGGTACATGGAAGCTTGAAATCTTTGGCTTTGTGGCCAATATTGTTACATCTATAACACCTTGTCTGACCAAGAAATGAAGGAAATTGTGTGTATTTTCTTGAGTTATTTCTACTCTTATTTACATACATTTTGCATTCAACAACTTTATGACCAAATCCATTGAATAAATAACAGTAACCATCGAAATGATTTGTGTACCTGGTGGTTGGTTGTCTTCTATATTAGATTGCTTGAGGGAACTTCATTGTTTGCTACACCTTCTTCTGATTAGTCTTGATTTTATTGTTCTTACACTGCTACATGTCTAGGTTCAGGGAAAGTAAAACACTTGATATCTTTCAAGGGAGCAAACTTATCTTCTTTGGGATCTTCTAAATTTTCTCAACTCATCTCAAGGAGAAAATCACCTTCTTCCAAAGGACCCTTTCTTTACCTCATTCATTGGATTTTGATACTGCTACTTGTTTTTGTTTGCTTCTTTACTAATCATTTTCATGTTGGATTCTTTTACGGGTTCTATTGATGTTGTTGTATCCTCTTTAATGGTTTCCTTTTATGAGTTCTTCATGGAGACAATCTCCTCTTCTAGCTTTTGACACAGTTTATTCTTTTCATCTATTTCACTTCTTGCTTAAACAATGTCAACTTCTAATATTCCACATTTTTCTTCTCTCTCCTTTAGTTTATTGTTGAACACTTCTTCAATTCTTTTTGCTTCTTCTAGTAATTGTGTCCTTGGGTTTATAATTTCTTCCTTGTACTCATGCTCTCTTTCATCACATATCTGAAACAATTTATTTTGGTCACTACTCTCATTTGCAAGTCTGTCTATTTTAGCCAAGGTTGAGTCAAGATTGGTTTGTTCTTCAACTAACTTTTCTTCATGAAAATTAGGTACATTCATACTAGCATAGGTCTTATTTGATTAAATATTTTTTCTCTAAGAGGACTTTTTCTTCTTCCTCTTTTCTTCTCCTTTTCTACATTGTTGCTACTAGTATCTCCTTCATGCATGAGTTGCAACCTTTCTCAAATTTCTTTTGCATATTTGAGATTTATCACTGTCTCAAGATCCATATTGTGAAGGTTGTTATACATTGTACGTATTTCGTGGGCATTCCACTGTCGTTCTTGCTTACTTAGGGACTCTTTGTTGTACCCATCACACACTATCTTCAATACATTAGTTCCATAAACCTCAATTCATATTTTACCTTCTCTTACAATTATTGAAAGCTTTCATTACTAAGCACAAGTATTTTTAGATAGTCCATGACTCAAATAGGTCTACCTTCTAGCTATTAGACTAACACAAAAGGAATCGACTCTGATATCAATTGTTGGAAACTTAACTAAACTAAGAGGGGGGTGAATCATTTTAGTGCATTCATGGACAACTTTTATTTTTCATTTTAGCCTTTGCCTGAACTATTTAATGAGAAAAATAATGCCTTATGAAAAATAGACTAATATATAGACAATAGGTAATATATAAACCACAACATCAAATCAGCACATAAAAGCAACACATATGGACACCAGATATAAGTGGAAACCCATAAAGGGAGAAAACCAGGAATTGTTTGGATGAAGTGATGTGAAGGTAAGCTTGTAATCCCTTATTACATCAAATTTTATGTAGGCTCCAACCTACAAGAGGTTTCTACCTCAATTTCTTCTGCAAGCTTCAACTTGCATGGAAGCTCCTACTCCCATATTTTTTTATAAGATACAACCCACGGGAGGCTCCCACCTCAAGAGGCTACACCATGTTCCTTTTCAAGCTAAAACTTGAAAGGAGACTACAACCCCCTGATACATAAGAGAAACAATTTGTTGGTTTACCTAGTCTTTAGTTCTTCATACCTCTATCTATGTCTCTGCTTCTTCTCCTCCTCAAATTTTCTTTACATATGCTCTTTTAACACTATAGCTTTATGCAAGGTAGCTCACAAGCAACAACTCAATCGACTTTGACACCATATAACATTACAACCTTCCAACTTCACACATTTTTATAAATGAACTTTGATGATTGTTAGTATACCATACATGAATCTAAAATGACAAGTCTTGTCTCTTTGCATTCCAATGGTGTCTCTTCGTTTCCAAATAGTTTCAACTCTTGAAGCCCCATAAGTAAATTTCGAAATATTCAAATAGAATGTATTAGCATAAGAGAAATTTAATGATTACACCAAAAAACTTTCAATCAACACTATAACACACCCTTTATTCTAGTTTCCTATGTTACAATGCAAGCCCCTTATTATGCAAACTGCGTTACTCTGGGTGTAATACCTTGTCTAATAATTCCTTGATAAAACTACCTTGTCTTTCATTGTTTTATCCATGGCCTTAATCACTGAATTAGTCTTGATTCTTCATCACTAGATCAACCTTTCAAAGTATTGCCTTGTCTTTCATTAGAGTCTTGCCTTCATCTTCGTCTTCATCATTGTATCATGCTTCTTCAATTTCAATGAAAATAGCATACTACTGTCAACACCTTTGCGTCATAGCTTCTCCATTTCATTGCCTTGAATCACAACAACATCTCCATAAAAAATCAAAAATAACACCATCATGTGCACACAATCAATCAACCTCTAATCAAGTAACATCACAACATATGTACACAACCCCTAACAAGAAGAAACACATACTTACTCATCTTAGTCACCTTTGATTAACAAAGTCTTCTCAACAACAATCAATAAAATATCTCCTTTGCAACATACCTTGTTACTTTACAGCAACTGAAATCCTTTTCCATCAATGACAACAATGCCAACAGGGAACTTTCGAGACAAACTTTGAGCTCATAAGGGCGCACAAAGATGTTATTCATAGACCCCTTCTCCTATACAACAGGAAATCGACTATTTTGATGTTAAATTTTGTGTTGACCATGACAAGCAAGTTGATGAGGTGGCCTTAGCCTCTATGGTTGAGTTGGTGCCTAATTCAGGCCACATTTAGGGGCATCAAAACCAATATATATGTACAATCAAATTATACTGGAACATGAAATCACTCCTTATCAAAGTCTTGCTAGAGCATAATGAAGCTCATAGGGAGATATTATTGTAGATTGATGAACTACAAATGGAGCACAGGGATCTCAGTTTGTAACACGGTGACATCTCTACCAAGCTAGTTGGGATTTAAGCATTGCTACAATGAGGCATGGGCCCTCCCTCATCAAGGACCCATGTTGATCCTATTGATGTCTCCACATCTTTGTAGATCCATGCATGATCACTTATCTGAAATTTTTGAATTTTTTCAGTCACATATAAGAATAGGGATCGTGTGATGTTAGGAAGATCTAAGTTAGTTTCTTTTAGTAGTTTTTTTTGTTAAATATGTGGTTCTCAGACATCGAAGATCAGTGACTGCTACGTCCAAAAAATATGTGTACCATGCAAATCCACCTAAAGGGATCACTCTTGTCATCTCAACCACAGAGCCTGAACCCGAGGGTGTCGAGATAATTGAACCCGTGACCTCTCAATATCAAAGGTGCTTTAATGATGGGGACTTGACCAACTGAGCTAACACTCGGGGCTTAGTTGCTTTCAACAATTATTTGGATAGTATTTTTTTATTAAACATTCATACAAGTGGTATATTATGTTTATCATATTTTGGAAAAAAATCTCTGCTCTTTTGACGTTGGTCTCGTTTCCCTTGTGGTAGACCAACACGTTAGGGCTAGATTGTTATGTATCTCTTTGATAAATGAATGAAACAATTTAACTTAACATGCACACACTACCTATTGATGAATCATATTAACCAATAAATGACTAACCCAAATACACTAAAATTTAGTTGCATTACATAATACTACAAATACAATACTCTTGGTTGCCTCCCCAAAAATAGTAGTTTACATGTTTTAGTTGTTTTTTTCCAAAAGTTTGTCATTTTGTACAAGTGATATGTCATTGTTTGTGGAAATTAGGGTGAAAATCAAAGTTGTCAAGAACCTGTTCCTCCCGAATAGACCAAGCACATTGAGATTCATATGCACTTCATTCAGGAGCTCATTTGTGTATAAATTATTCATCTTAAATATTGTCTGACCACAATAGATAGTTGACATCTTCACGAAACCATTTATAAAGAGGAATTTTCTTTATCCATGAACCCTTTTGGGGGTATGAGAGAATTTGTCTCTAGAGAAGGCTACTTAAGCTTATTTTTTCCATTATCTCTTAGGAGTATGGGTTCTTGTTGGGTTTTCCTCTTCCTTTCTTCTTCGAGGGTTATTTTTTTAGTACATGGGCTCCTAATATGATTACACATTTGCAAGGACCCAATTATCCATTTCCACATACCCACGTAATTTCCACTTATGGAGGGTGTTAGTGCATGCTAGATGATTAATTTAGCGCACTTGTTTCTGACGTCAACACTTTCTTGCACGTAAGCAAAGTTAAGCTTAGTTTTTTTTCCTTGCTTATGGAGAAATTTATGGCACATACATTTTTTTAGTGATATTTCCCAAACCATTAAAGTGTGCCCTATAGTTGTATTGCATGGATGATTTTTTATTGTTTAATGAGACAAAGCAATACTTATTGCAACACTCTAGATTTACATTTTTTGTATGCATTATTTCTTTTGTTTTTCATATCTCAATTGGTTCCATAGCCATAAGCAACATGATTATTAACTTAGATGTGTTTCCTGATAGCACAATTCATCATCCTACACTTTTTTTTGTGAATTATTTTTGAACAATTAAACATCTTTAAAATTATTGAATATTCTTCATTCTAACTATTATTTATTGTTTAAAGTTAATAGACTTTAAATTTGGCGAAGCTCCATATTGCAATTTGGACAAATTTTGACTTTTGACTTAACAAATAAATATGTCAAATAAAAAAATTAGCATTTATTTAAAAATTATGTGTTGTTTGAAAAGCATGTGTAATCAAATCACACAGTTTTAACAATTTAAATACATTCACTCACACACATGTCAAATATAGTATCGTTATTTACATTGTTAAAAAACTTAGAGAGGAAAAACAATCCATCACACTAAAGTTGATCTATTAATGTAAATATAATTTATATAAACACATCTCACATTAACCATTAATATATACGACTTTAATTTATATAAACACATCTCACATTAATATATATTGTCTCCATTGTTTTACATAGATTTAACAACTTAAATACATTCACTCACATTATATGAAAGATAATAGCATTATTTATATTGTTAAAAACTCTCATAGAGGAAAAGCAACACATCACAATAAAGTTGATCTATTGATGCTAATACAATTTATATAGACACATTTCACATTAACCATCAATATATAAACATTCATGTTTTTATATGAAATCATATACCAATACAGTGTCAAACCAAGGATAAAGTGTTACTAATAATGAGGAAATGTTGACCATTAAACCACACATATATAATTGTGATTACTAGATTAATAAAGTATAAAAACACATTAAATTTAAAAATGAAATAGATTAAGTTGAAGTTAAATTAACATATTGTGTTAAAATATCCTAAAATATATAAATATATATGTTAATTGGGTTATGCCACCATTGTGAGAAAGAGTGTTATCCTCTCCACCTAGGTTCAATTCTTGCAATGAACACGTTGAACTCTTAATGAATATGTTGTCATAATAGTCTTCAGCCCTATGTTAAAAAGCCTCAAACTTCTATGAAACCCAATTTACTCTTAATAATGTTTTTAAAATAATCTACGTCATCTGTGATGTATGCGCGTGTGTTATCTTGGGTGGTTGGGTAGAAATGGTTGTTATCTCCCCCACTAAAGTTTAATTCTGTGTGAGTAACATAATGAGGAGAGAGATTGTTGTAATGGGTATGTGCCTATGATTGTTTGGGAATTGGCCCTCACTCTTTCCCTCGAGCTAAGTGAAAGGATTATATATATATATATATATATATATATATATATATATATATATATATATATATATATATATATATATATATATATTCTTTTATAAATATTTTATAAATTTTATTTAGGATATACATATATTTTTTCCATACTCACTTACATTCATATATAAACACTATTTTCATTGATGTTTATGTTACTCAAGTCAATATTCTTGCTTCGGCTTTGTCCACACCTATTTGTGTTAGTGCCTCCCTTTGATGCAGAACAATCCCGTACTGATGTATTTTTACATCCTATTGAGAGTTTATATAGGAATAGCAAATATTTCAACAAAATTGAGAAGAAAGTTTGCTTAAAAAACTTCATATCTATGGATGTTGAATGCCACATTTAATTGGTAGTTTTGTTCTATCTAAACTATTCATTTGTAGATAATATCCACAATTTTCCTATACATTTTTATTCTAAACATTTAAAAAAATAAAATAAAATCTATTAAATTGTAAATATTAAAAGTCTAAAAAAATAATATGTTTTTAATATTATTAATATAATATATATATTTTCCAAAAAAATATTATTCAACTTAAAAAATATAAAAATTATAATTATTAAAATATATATTTAAAAATAATTTAATATAAATTTCAAATACAATTAAACAAATTTCTTAATTTCCTTGTATCTATTTTTTTTCAAACTTAACATGCCAATAAAAAATTTGTTAAACATGATTTTGAATTCCCTCGCCAAATTCAGACAAAACAAACTTTTTACTTAACCGCATTTCAATCTATAATTCCATGTCCAAAGAGCTTGCCTCTTTTTAACTTGACAAATATGTGCTTTCTCTTTTCTTTGCTTCGAAGGTTAGTTATGTGGCATGCGTACATTCCATTGTATATAGTGAATGGAACTGCAAATGGCCCTTGTTTCCGTTAAGAAAACGCCTCACAATATAAGATGTTTATGCTTATAAATAAAAGAGGAAAGAGGTTGATTGATCTTCGGTTAAATAAAAATAAAAAATAAAATTGTGGTATTTTGGTTTTATAATATTAAAGATAGTGGAGGATAAGATTTTAAAAAATTGTAAAAGGTGGTAGTTTATAAGTATTGGTTTGTGAAAAGCTTTCAATATTGTAGTTTGATTGGTGATCATTTTGATATGAAGATGATGTGCAAATTTGAGGTTCAAGGTTCAAATTCTTTGATATATTGTGTGGGTCATGTTTGGGGAATGCATGGGTTCACCTAGAGGTTATAGTGATCGAGGTCGAAATCAACCATGTGTCATGCGAGTACAAGCCCAGTCTTGATTCTCGTAAACATAAAAAAAAAAAAAAAAAAAAAAAATATTGGTCCCTGAAAATTTATATATTATTTAAGTTGTGGTTGCTTTTTATAATATAATGTTTATGTAAAATAACATTTTTTTTTTGTTTTACCAAAAGTTTTTGAAAGTTGTTTTTGGTGTTGTTATTTTTTTTTATTCAATATTATTTAAGTGAAACTAACTATAATTAAAGTGGAACATTAATGGATGGGAACACCATATGTGCTAGTAAAAATATTACAACTTCAGTGCTAAACACAATTCTTGTGCATATTCCTTATATTATGGCAGGACAAGGAGGCTAATTAGGTTAGAACATAGAGAAATTCATTCATTGATCGTGCACTAACTGGTGTGATAAACTAGAGAATAACTCAAGTACACTTTCTCATTATTGAAGTTAATTTGTACCACATGGTATGCACATAACATTAAGCTTTACAAAACAACTCTAATCTACCAATGACTTATTGAACCCCTTTATAGTATGAAGATTAGGCATGGATAAAAAAGATATGTGAAATGTTTTTTTCATGTTTACTTATATCCTAATTTTACGTACGCTTATAATTTTAAGAAGATAAAGAGGCTTGTCCTGATGATGGATCCTCTTTGGGATTCGAAACGTCGACAAAATTCACATGCTACTGTGGAAAATTTGAATTCTCTCTCTACAAGATTGATATGCCTTGACTATTGAACCATTATGCATTACTAATGAAATGTTTATCTCGTCAACTTGCTTGTGCTAAGATGGCATTGAGCCTATAAAAAAGTTTATTTTCATATGATGTAGTTAATTTGATATTATAGCACCATTTGGTAGATAATTGTTAGAACTTATGCTTAGTTTATCATTAAGACTGGCTCGAAGTAGGAGTTTCTAGTATTAATAGCAAGGTGAATAGTGAGGATTGACAATTGATTAATTTATCACCCATTTGCTAAGAGATGAACATCCTTTTCCATAGTGCGATAAGATGATATCCACTACAAACCTTGTAGAGGCAAACATAAAATTGAACATCAAAGAAGGAAATATGTTATTGAATCTAGAAGTGGAATCCAACATGAAGATTTCACATGATGACAACTAAATGGATGTTGTATGAGTTGGTGATTTTTTGAGGTAGTTGGATTCTCATTATGAAGTGCAATGGTGCAAAACTAAAGATAGGATCGTCTTTGCAAAGTTGTGCATGTGAGAAGAAGATTTATTGAGTGTTGATTTTAGAAATTGTATACTTGCTCTTGACATTGCATAATCCATAACATGAGATGGATTCAAAATCACCACCATAAAAAATTATATGTTGTCAATGATTAAAAGGAAGAAAAATCATGACAACGCATGTGTTGGAGGTTAAACTAAATAATAGATTCCAAATTTTAAAAGTTTGATCTATACAATTTAGTTCATGAGTGATGGTCAAAGAAGTTAAGTAGGTGATTAAATTCATTAGAAATTTAACCATGCCAATCCATAATGATTTTGATAAACATGTTCTTGGTACCCTTGTTAAATGACTAAATTAGTAGAGGCTAAGAACAATCAGAGGAAGCATAATAGAGACATTGATGCTAATCACACCTCAATAAAGAGAATTGTTGTTAAAGATTGATTGATCAAGAAGCCATTCATCAAGAATACATGGTAAAGCATTGAGTCTAAGCTGTGAAAAGAAGGACATTGGGCACCCATGAAGAAGTTATGTTCCTTTTAATAATCACTATAAGAAAAATAGACATTTTGAGGAAGAATATTAGAAAGTACATTCAAAGAAATTCTAAAAAAATGACTATGATAGAGTGGTGAGAAAAAGAACATAGATACCTCATCCCATGATTCAAGGAATTTTCTTAATGATAATCACACACTTTAGTCATGCAAAGCTCGAGAAATTATTATGCATTAAGATAAATATCAAGGAGATTGTGACCACAATGTTTGATACTTACATCCACTAAGACCTTTTCAGACTCAGTAGTGAAGAAGCATAATTTATTCCCTTCCTCTTGTACCCTACTCCTTGGATTAGCTCAATAGAAATATATGTTAACACACGTAATTCATATGTAGAGTGAAGTTTGTCATTTTAGTAAACTATAGTATAGATTAAATTAACCTTGGTGTTGTTCCATTGAATGTATACATCGTGATTTTGTCAATCTATTCATGTGGGATTATGATGTGGTGTATTTTCCATGCCTAAATCATTATAAATATGTCAAAGATGGCAATCTTATTTGGTGATAACGTGAAAGATCTAACATCGTGAACATTAATTTCATTTCTGAAGCCCCTAAGCTTATCATTAGTTTTCCTTGTTAGTTTTATGACCAAAGAAATGGAGGGTTTGGCACTTTCCAATTAGCATTAAGGCCTTGAGTCTCGTTGCATGAAGATATAGTGCAATAGAAGAAATCATAAGAGAATAATTAGGTTTTTTTTTTTTAAGTAATGTGAGTCTTGAGATTACTGGCATGCCTAACCTATATCTTGAGTAGCCATGACCTAGAGGCATCTAAGCTATCAAAATCACATGGGGATCGCACTTGACCTGGGCCACACCAACCCTTAGCATGGATGGATTTTTACCCATGGGTTTTCGAGTTGGTGACTTTTCATTGTGAAGTGCCTTAACAGGATACCCTGTCACTGTCTATTCTACGCCCCGTGGACATAAGAGCATAATTAGTTATACAAGCTATTGCAACCCTATTTATAGTTGTGTTAATAATAATATATAATGTCTTTAAGTTGTATAGTTGTGCAATCTAGTTTCTTACAATAATGAATAATTATACTAAACGAGGCATTTTGTAGGAGTTCATTATTATAAATCAAGGAACCCAGGAGGTGGAGTTAGGGTTTGTTGGATAAGCGCCAAATTCGATCCAACTTGTTGCACTATGGATCAACCATTGTGTTAGGTCCCTATATTACTAGTATAGTCCCTTATTGTTGTTAGCGTAACCCCCTTATTGTTATTGTTGTACTCCTGTAAGCCCCATATTCTTATTATTGTGGCCTTACATTATTATTGTCAGGTCGGCTAGGATTACATTGTGGCCCCACTAGGATTACATTGTGGCCCCATGGACTCCTATATATAGAAAGGAGGTTTTGTCAATTGTATCATCTAAGAATTGTTCATTCATGTAATGTATTGGAGGTTTCCCCCTCGAAGTGGCTTATTTCTAAGGTGTTGATATCTCTTTTCTTCTATTTCTGGAGCTGGTATCTCAACATTTGGTATCAGAGCTTTGGATTCTAGGGTTTCGCTGCACCAAACAAGTCATCGTGGCATTTTTGCTATAACTTTTTTACTACGAAGGTTCAGAAGCTTAAATTTTTAAAGCGCGAAGCCAAAATCCTCAGGAATATCATTGCAAAATTTCAGACCTTGGTTCGCAATATTTTCGGAGATATGATCTGTGGAAGTTAGGTCTTTTTCAGGCTCCCGAATTTCATCTCAAAGAGGTTACCGTGGGAAAATATTCATAACTCTCTCTCTCTGAGCATCGGATTGGAATTATCTAAAAAGGGGCTGGAAGTACATGGACTGTAGTTTATTTTCTATAAATTTCGTAGTCGAATGAGCAAACAGTGACATGTGGCAAGTTGTACATGTTCGCTCTACTGAACCAGTCCATAATTAGGTCATTCTGGGAGATTGGAGTAACTTTGACTTGAAGAATCCAAATCAGGTCAGACCTGTGGAATTCGAAAGAGGATTCAGAGGGCTACCTTAGGGCCAAATTTCAGATATTGAAGATCCACAATCACAGATATAATTCAATTTCAATATAGATCTCCTCAAAAGAAAGAAAAAGGTGTGTATTTTTTTCCGAATTGCATAAGTCTTGTTTGAAGAATCAATTTGAATTGATTCCAAGGGCATATTGTAGAATAGATATCAATATTGGGTTCTAAAATTCCCCCTAATAAGAATTCAACACCCATTAAGCCTTCAAAAGGCTCTACTATGGCTCATGAATATGACATAACAAAATTACAAGAGCAAATGCACCAAATTTCGCTCTCGCAAAGAGCAACAAAAAATGAAATGGATGTTTTGAATAAAAGGAATGGAAGCTACGATGGAAGGTTTTAAGGATGGTATGGAAGAAAAAATTGAAGGTTTGAAGGAAGGTTTGTCAAAGTTGATACAAGAAATGATTCCGAATGGCGAAAAGATAGTAGAAGAAACTCATGATGAGGACAAAACAAATGTTAATCATGATTTCATAAACTCTAATGTTGGATTGAAGAACCACCATATTCCAAATATGGATATGAGGAAATTTGATGGAAAGGATCCCATAACGTGGATACTACAGATGGAGAAATATTTTTATCTCAATAATGTGCAAAACGCACAAACGGTACGCATTGCAACTTTACATTTAGAAAAAAATACATTTGTATGGTATCGATGGCTTTGCTCTTGTAAAAAAATTGTCACTTGGTCAATTTTTACGAAGGAAATGATACAAAGAGAAACACCTTCTTTAGCCAATTGATAAATCTCAAACAAAAGGGTTTAGTGGTGGAGCACATTGAGGACTTCCAAAAATTGAATATAAGGGTAACTGATATTCTAGAGGAACGCAGGATTGATGTCTTCATAGGGACTTTAAAGGATAACATCCAACATGAAGTTCGCGTTTGGGAACCTGATTCATTGGAGAAGGAATTCAGGCTATGTAAGAGAAAATTATATGTAAAATTATACGATAAGTAAGCTCTACCACTCACATCTATAAAGATGGAAGTGTTGCTACTCCTAGACCCCCACAACCTACAAGGTTGACACCACAACAATTGGAAGAAAAAAGAGCAAAAGGGATTTGCTACAGTTGTGCTAGAAAATACACTAAAGGTCATAAGTGCACTCAGAAGAAATTATTTTACATAGATTGTGAAGAGGAGGAAGAAAATGAAGAAGAAAATTCAAAAGTAAAGGATATACACCAGGAAGAAACCCTAGAAGAAGAATTTTATGAGTCCGACCATATCATGTAATGCATTGGCAAGAATTACCACTCCTCAAACTCTCAAGATAGAAGGACATATCAAGAAGAAAAAGGTAATAGTGTTGATTGATTCATATAGTACCCATAATTTTATTCATTTTAAGGTAGCCAAGGAATTGAATTTTTTCCTATACCCATCACCAGAATGTCAAGTGATGGTTGCAAATGGAGGGACTATAAATTTATCTATAAAATTCCATAATATTAAGCTAACAATGGGGGAATATGTATTGAACAGTCCAATGCTTTCCATCCCAATGGGAGGTGCTCATGTTGTACTAGGAGTACAATGGTTACAATCTTTGGGGATGGTAACTTTTAATTTTCAAGAAGTTTTCTTGAAAAAATTTTCGGAAGGAAAGGAAGTCGAATTACGGGGTATCGCAGGGAAGCCAGGAAAGATAATAAGCTCTAATGTGATGACAAAGCTTCTAAAGAAAGAACAACGGGCGAATGCACACTAAAGCTCACTAGAAGTTCCAACACTGTAACCATCTATTTCTCCATCTCCAAAAAGTAATGGACAATCATTCCAAGGTGTTTGATACTCCCCAAAGGACTCCCACCTATTCATGATCATGATCATGCTATTCATTTGATTCTGTGAAGTGTTTCTCCAAACATCGTGCCTTACATATATCCTTATGTCCAAAAGAGAGAAATTGAACGTATGATTGTAGAAATGTTAGAGGCCGGTATATCCAACTTAACAAAGTTATTTTTGCTCCGTAGTATTGGTGCACAAGAAAGACATGGATCATGGTGCATGTCCGGACTATAGAGGAGCCCAATAAGCCCTTCGCTAAAGATAGCCTTCCATTCATGATTGATGAATTATTGGATGAATTACATGGAGTAATTTATTTTACCAAGTTGGATCTTTGTTCAGGGTATCATCAAATTAGAATGAAGACTGAAGATATTCCAAAAACAACATTTCGAACTCATGAGGGTCATTATGAATTTTTGGTCATGCGTTTTGGCCTTACTAATGCACCTTCTACATTTCAAGGGTCGATGAATTCCATTTTCAAACCCTTAGAAAATTTGTGCTAGTATTTTTTGATGATATACTAATCTACAACAGGTCTTGGAAAGATCATGTTCAACATGTTGACAGGGTGCTCAAACTATTGTAGGAGAAAAAATTATATGCAAAAACATCCAAATGTTTCTTTGGATTACAAAAGGTGGAATATCTGGGTCATATTGTATCTCACGAGGGTGTTAAAGTAGACCCTAACAAAATTAAAGCCATTAAGGAATGGAAAGTCCCCACAACCATAAAGAAGTTGCGTGGATTTATAGGGTTAACAAGGTATTATCGAAAGTTTGTTAAGGATTATGGGAGAATAGTAGCATCTCTAACAAAATTATTGAAGAAAGATGCATTTTCATGGACTCCTGAAGCAACTAAGGCCTTTGAACATCTTAAAGAGGCAATGTGCCTAGCACCAGTCTTAGCTACACCAGACTTCACAAAAACATTTATTGTGGAATGTGATGCCTTAGGAAATGGAATTGGTGTTGTTTTAATGCAAGAAGGAAGACCCATTGATTTTGAAAGTTGTTCAATCAAAGGAAAGTATTTAAAAAAGGCTATTTATGATAAGGAAATGTTGGCAATACTACATGCACTGAAGGAATGGAGACCTTACCTAATAGAAAGACACTTCAAGATAAAAACTGATTGTGATAGTCTTAAACACTTTTTGGAATGAAGACTATCTTCAGAAGAGAAGCAAAAATGGGTCACAAAGAGGTTGGGTTATGACTTTGAAATCATATACAAGAAAGGGAAGCTAAATTTTTTTGCAGATGCACTCTCAAGAAAGGATTAAGAGGTGGAAGCATTGTTTTGTGCCATTTCTATTATCCAACCAGATTGGATAACCGAAGCAAGGGATGAATGGAAGAAGGACAAAGAAGTGTGGACACTCATTCAAAAGTTGCAGCAAGATCCTAGTACATCTGATACATTTAGTTGGAAAAATGATTCCTTATGGTACAAAGATCGCTTATATCTTTGTAAGAATTCCCAACTAAAACAAAAGATTCTTTTTGAATTGCACACTTCTCCTTTAGGAGGACACTCAGGATTTTTAAAAACTTACCACAGGGTGAAGAAAGAATTTTTTGGGATGGCCTTAAATCTGATATTCAAAATTTTGTGGCGGAATGTTTGGTTTGCCAACAAAATAAAGTTGAGACAATTAAGACCCCGAGTCTTCTACAACCTTTATCCATTCCAAGTCAACGTTGGGAGGAGATTTCAATGGATTTTGTCACAAGTTTACCTAATTCCAAAGGAAGGAGTGTCATCGCGGTGGTAGTTGATAGACTTACTAAGTATGCACACTTTTGTGCATTATCTCATCCATTTAAAGCAAGAACAGTTGCTATGGCATTTATGGAAACAATTCAAAAGCTACATGGAAACTCGAAGATTATTGTAAGTGACAGAGATCCCATTTTTACGGGAAATTTTTGGAAGGAATTATTTTCTTATTTGGGTACTCAACTAGCTCATAGCTCATCTTATCATCCTCAATCCGATGGTCAAACAGAGATTGTGAATAAATGTTTGGAAGGATATCTTCGTTGTTTTGTATCTGATAAGCAAGCACAATGTGTCAAGTGGTTACCTCTCGCTAAATGGTGGTATAACACTTCCTTTCATATTGCAGCAAATATGACCCCATTTATGGCACTTTATGGATATCATCCACCATCCATCACATCTTTTTTAAGGGAAAATTCTAGGGTTCAAGCAGTGGAGAATCACATCGAGCATCAACAAGAAGTTCTCCAACTCTTAAAGGAAAACCTAAATTTGGCATAAAATCGAATGAAACAACATGCATATCAACATCACAGTGAGATAATTTTTGATGTGGGAGACTAGGTATTTTTACGGCTACAACCATACAAACAAATGTCCCTCAAGCAAGCTAAGAAGGATAACAAATTATCGCCAAAGTACTATGGTACTTACAAGGTGTTTCAAAAGATTGGTACTATGGCATACAAATTGGAGCTTCCTACTTCTTTGTGAGTGCATCCATTTTTCCATGTTTCATACTTAAAAAAGGTTATAGGGGAAAAACTTCCAGTTCAAACAATATTGCCAGAACTTGATGAGGAAGGAAAAACCATATTGTAACTTGAAGCAGTCACGGAAACAAGAACTTGACAACTATGAAATCGATCAATTTCTGAGTATCTCATCAAATGGAAGAACTTACCCACTGAAGATTCTACATGGGAGGATGAGAATTTTATACAAAAGCACCCGGAGCTACTCAAGCATTGAGGACTACACTTTTTTGAAGGAGAGGAGCATGTTAGGTCCCTATATTACTAGTATAGTCCCTTATTGTTGTTAGTGAAACCCCCTTATTATTATTGTTGTACCCCTGTAACCCCCATATTGTTATTATTGTGCCCTTACATTATTATTGTTAGGTCGGCTAGGATTACATTGTGGCCCCACTAGGATTACATTGTGGCCCCATGGACTCCTATATATAGAAAGGAGATTTTTTCAATTGTATCATCCAAGAATTGTTCATTCATGTAATGTATTGGAGGTTTCCCCCTCTAAGTGGCTTATTTCTAAGGCGTTGATATCTCTTTTCTTCTATTTCTGGAGTTGGTTTCTCAACACATTGTTATAGATCCAAAGATGGATGGAAAATAGATAATTTGTGTGGACTATAAAACTCTTGAATATAATCACAATCAATAATTGGTAACCATTATCACATGTTAATAAATTGTTGGATTAACTTTTTTGGGTTAAATACCTTAGAAATAGTGACCTAAGTTTTAGTTGCCACTAAATATCTGTTAAGCTAAAAGGTGCAACAACCCTTGAGACAAGACAAGGAATATTTAAATGGTTGGTGTCATTCTTTAGTCATACTCATTCCCATGCAATTTTAAGGAGGATGATGAATGAAGTGTTGGGACTGACTAATATGTGATCATGTATTTAGACAATATATTATTTTTAAGTAAATATTGAGAGGACCACTAGCACCATTTTGAATTAGTGTTTATAGCATTGTGATGAGATTTGCTTGTCAACATGAACATGTGTAAATCGAGGGCAAGAAAATATGTTTAATTTAGACTTTGAATTAACCATGATAGGTTAGGCATAGTTATCATAAAGATTTCAACCATGGTTAACTGGCCATTGTTGAATAACATTCATGATTGTCTAAGCTTCATGGAAACAACAAATTATCTTATAAAGCTAATTGCACTTTTTCCCCTGCCACGCACTTTTTCAATGCACGAAGTCACAACCAAGTCCACCTAAAATTAGGATGTTGAATAACAATAAGTGTTTGAAGAGATCAATAGTTGAGTTATGAATGATATTGTCCTTAACTTACTTAATTTTCAACAAGCCTTCGAGATTGAAATGGATGACTCTAGACTGTAATGTGCAAGGTATTAATGCAACATCAAAGACTAGTTGAGTACTACTTGAAAACCTTTTAGGCATTGTTTTGAATTATTCCATGTATGACCAAGGGATGTGCATGTAGGTTTAAGTTGTGAAGTAGTGATTACAATATTTGATGGGTAAAAGGCTATTGTTCATAATGACCATAAGAATGTCTAATTCCTCTAGACACAAAGCAAGATTGAGAATGCATGCCATATAAGTTGGATCACTTAAGAGAATTGATGGTAACTTTCTAATACTTCACACCAAACACTTCGAATCTCATAAGGTTAAGTGAGATAGGTAGGATTATTACCCTATGTTTAAAGCTCAAGTGAGTCTCATTGAGATTTCAAGGTGTTCAAGTCTTAAAATCTTAAAACCTATTTTCATATATATATATATATATAAAGAAAAATACTTGTACATCAAAATTTATCAAATATTAGAAAAATGAAAATGATAACTAAATATGAAATATAAATTCTTCATAAATTTCAAGTAAACCAACCAATGAAAGAAATCAACAATTATCTTATAAAATGAGCAAATAGAATATTCAATCAATTGTCTTTGCAAATCCTTGTAAGGGCTTGGACCAAGAATGCCCTTAGAAGCCTCAAATGTAAAATCGACTCATACAAAGGCAACTAAGTTCCACGAAAAATAAAATGGTGCTAAAATCTAATCTAGACCACTTTAAGTAACATAGATCACATATTTAAATTTTTGCAAGAGATACACTAATTAGCACTAAATAAAATCAAAACTTATAATAAGTGAAAACTAATACAATAAAATAAACAATCTTAAAGGAGACTACAAATCAGTGTCACTTTATCTTTCCTTGCCGGATTTAATGATATCCTTGCCATCAACAAGATAATTTCCCCAAAGGATACTCAGAACGGAAAATGAATAGTCATTTAAAAATAACTCTCAAAGCTTTGGCATACCTTCCATCAATCCATCTCTCTTTAGTCATAATTGCTTCTTTCTTTTGGACAATAATCAAATAGTTATTCAATTCAACTGTTTCCCTCAATAATTACTATTATATTTTTATTTTCAAAATATGAATATGGTTAACACATAAATTGTCACAAAATCATTAGAGGTTTAACTAAAAGTAGGTGGGGTCCCACTAGACTCAACGTATGAGCTTTATATTGTAACCTAGATATATTCCTCGTGGCTCCCAATTTAAAAAAATGTTTAACATATAATGGCATAAAGATATCCCATAAAACATAACACCATAATCAAGATAGCATTCAGCTTGTATCACCTTTTATATCAAAATTTGAAAAATATGATATTTTGGGTTTTTCCAAAATTGAATATTATACCAACACCACCAACCAAAATTTAAAATCTTAAAATGTTTCAAAATTGCAAGTATTTACTGAAAGAAAAAAATATCTCATTAAAACAACTCTAGGTGCATATCCATAAAAGAAATTTCCCTCTTTCATCATACCTTGTTTTTTATGTGTGTGACCTTGAATGAATTGAAGTTGATTGTGATGATTATGTGCTTGGGAGTTCTTCAATGGGCTTCTTCTTCTTCTTCTTTTGGTAATTGGTGTTTAGGTAAAGGATTTTTCTCAACATTAGGAGGGGGTTTAGCAAATGAAGTAGCTAAAGTAACCACAAGAATGATATCAGGTGTCACAAGTGTGTTTTCTGGGTTCACTAACCAATTAAAAATTCTAGATGGAGGTATAACAGAGTTATCCTCTCGTCCATCATGCATAGGCTAAGTTTTTCATTCAAGAGTGTCCATTATACAAAGATGTCGCTACAATGGAACATTTTGAGGGGAAAAGGGTTTTGGTAAGGCTTGTTGTCCACCTAAATACAAGTGCCATGTTTGCACTAGCTAAAATTTGATTAAACTCATCAAAAAATAGAATCAAAATGAACAAAGAAGCAAATCCTTTTATTTCTTCCCTCTTATAAAATAGCATTTGGCCTTCTAGCCCCGAGGGTTGGCTCAATTGGTTGAGTTCATGTCGCTAAATCAGCTCGCTAATGGGAGGTCACGAGGTTAATTCTCCTCAATGCCCTCGGGGTTAGGATTTTCTAATGAGTCAGCGGGATGTGATCCCTTTGGGTGGATTTGTCCACATATTTCCTTGGAAAAAACATTTGGTATTCACCATTATCCTCTCTTGCTTCCTCTCTAAGAACATTTATGAAAAGAGCTCATATAAACAACAGATGTAATAAAAACCATTTAAAATTCTTAGCCATGAAATGTGCAATGATTTATAATATGTAGAAAAGAAAGTAAACTTCAAAAATAATTTATTGAATATAATTTAACATGGACCGGAATCAAGAACAATGAACTGAGTTATCAAAGGAAATGGAAAATAATCTCAAAATGACCTAGAGGGTAACCAACTAAGTTCCACTTGTATGAATTTTTCTTCTACTATATATCACCAAGTCTAGGTCTTCAATAATATAGCTTCAGATTTCAAGGAGACGGTCTTATCTTAAAAAAAAAAAAACTATTTTTCATGTTGCATTCTTTCATCGACATTTATTTCATGTGTGTGTGTGTGTGTTATGTAAACCAAAATTATTCTCATAACAGTGCATCATGTGTTCTTGAATTGGAACATAGCATCTTCATAACAAACCAGTTAAGATAAATAGATTGCGTGTGTAAATTTTTTTTTACTTTTGGAAGGAATGTAAGAGAGACACAAAGTGGGAAAAAAATTGTATGTATGGAGATGCCTAACTAGCTACGAAATGGCTGGCTATAGGCATTTTTTCACGAGCTTCAAAAATATTCATGACAACCCATTAAGTCATCAAACTTCCCAAACAAGTAAAATTCATAGACAAAGTAAGTGCATGTTTATTTAAACATAACGAGCACATGTTTATAGGGTCAAGTTGAGCTCAAAAAAAGTAAAAAATATAATGAACTTCATATTTTCATAGTGGGGATTAAATTCATTACTCAAACCCAAGCCAAGCTAAAATATTTAACCAATAAATCATAGCTAGAATTATACTAACTTAAACTACAAAACTGAAGCCTCATACCTTTATTCTGAGACCAATTTCTTATTATTACTATGTTCCACAATCACTATAAGGCTCCCAAATTTCGGTACCCAACGATCACAATGACAAAATGGTTCACAACATCACTAGCTACAGAGTTGTGCTTCACCAATTCCAAAAATGAAACCCTACTTCGAGCCCTAACCACTTCAAGAGTTATAGCTGAGTTTGTGGCCTACCCCATTAAATGTGCCACCAAGCTCATCAAGGCTACAAGTTGCATGTTACCCATGTCCCAATGCCTAACAATACCAACTCTATAATTAATGCCATAACTATAGTATGCCTTATTTGTAATAATAACCAATCAAAAGAATGCCTTGCAACTTAGAAACTAAAACTCTAATCAAATCCCTAATGTATAACCTCTTCATAGTTATAAATATTTGCACAAACCACAACGAATTCACCCAGTGGGATATGTTAATCATTTTTCATATATTTTTTTTATAAAAACCCTTATAACCATGTATTTATTGGTATTCACAACAAGAGACCATTCATATATGCTAAACATTTTATATACCATGTGATGTCTACGTAGTGTGCTTATATATTTTATGCCGAGAATAAATGTGTTTACAAACAATCTCAAACCATATAACATTTTTCTAGCGGGGCCCCACTTATTTTAGTTTAAGGAAAACATAATAAATTTTAGGTTTTTCAATAGTTTGTAGTATATACATAACAAGCGAGTCATATATGAGTCAATGATGAGGAGTAGTTCAACATTATGATTGAGTACTTTGAATGAAGTACAATTAACATTGTAGACTTGTTTTATCACTGCCAATTGGATTGATAGTGTTTGTGCAATGGCATTAGTTTCGTTTGGATGCTTTTAAAGAAGCTTGTACATAGTGCCCATACTCCATGCAAATTTATGTATTCTTATAGAACTATGTGGCTACCCTATTAGATGAAGAGTTTCAAAATTACCTAATAAAGGAAAAACATTTATACTACTTGGTTGCTAGTTGTGTTCCTCAAGGAGATTATTGATTGTAGTTGTTATGATAGGCACACCATTCCATGATTTTGGAGTGGAGAAAATTACCATCAATTAACATAGATATTTTTTCCTATTAAAAATTGGCACAAATGGCCACCATGTTTGTAAGAAGTTACTTACTTTGTAATATTTTGAATTCATCAAATCAAAAAGGGTGGGAACATACATTCCATTTCTAATTCAAAGTATATCATGAGAGCCATTTTCACTTGACTTATCTCGAGGTTTGTCTAGGATAAGTAGGGTTAATAGTTATCTAGTGGTAGTTGTGGATTTTAACACAACTATCATGATAATACCTTGCAAGTAGATGATTTTAGCATAATTCATAATAATTGTTGCAAATTTTTCAACGATAAACATTTATTAACATGGTATGACATTGTCCCATATGTGTAACACACTTACAATCACGCAATAGACAATGTGACAAGCACTTCACCTTTTTTGTTGGGTATGTGTTATATTATTTCCATGACCAAAGGGTTGGGGGCAGACCCAAGGATGGGAGCGGACCCAAAGATGGTGGGCGAACCTACCCATGGTTTTTCACATAGTGTTTGTGTGTAGTTTTGGGAATAATGGTTTTTTCCCATGGTATTTTGTAGATCTAGTCAAGGGAATTACAATTATGTTCTAATTCAGGGATAATGGATTGTGGCTATGAATGGTTCAGCATGTATATAATGTATTGTAACATTGAAAGGAAAATAATGAAAAATTAATATGGTTTTCCTGGTTTTGGGTTCCACGAGAAAATTTCTAAATATATTTTATGTTATCACCATTGTTTATTTTATGTTTCAAGAATTTGTTTGCAGGTAATTTTTGTACATGGTTAAAACCTACATTTGGTATCATATTTTTGTTTTTTTTAGCTCTAAGGGGGACACCTTTGCTACTAAGGGGTTTTGCTCGGGAATGTGGTATACCCTGTTACAATGGGAGATCTGCGAGATCAATTTTTTTGGCGAAAGAAGATTGTAAACAGTGGAAAGATAGAGATCGAGAAATTCAATTGACGGAGTTTTGAGTTGTGGAAGTTTGAGAAGGAGGATATGTTAGTGGAAAGATATTAGTGGATCGTTGTAGATCCAAGTATGACACCAACAAGAATATTGACAGAAGACTAGGCAAAGTTAGATCGGAAGGTGAAGAGCATAATATGATTGTGTCTCTCAGATTCAATATTATTTAATGTATCAGGGGAATCTATGACAAATGCTTTGTAGGACATGTTAGGGACTTTGTATCAATCTAAGTATCTGGTAAAAAAACTTTTCCTACGGAAAAAAACTATATAACCTGAGGATGAAGGATGGAGAATCAGTGACAGAGCATATGAACACCTTTAATATTGTGTTAATCAATTGTTATTTATTGATATTAAAATTTCAGATGAAAATAAGTGCATTAGTATGTTGTGTTCTGTATCAAACTTGTGGGATAGTCTGGTTGTTTCCATAGGTACCAATACAACTACCTTGAAGTTGGATGAAATAGTATCATCCTTGTTGTTGGAGGAGATGAGACAAAAAAATATGGAGAGCCAAAATGGAGATGCCTTGTCTGTAAGAGGACAGTCCCAGTCCTCAAGTGGGAGATTTAAATCTCCAGAAAAAACCTATAAAGGTATGCTAGAAATGTGGAAAAGAAGGGCACTACAAAAATGATCATAAATCTAAAAATCTCGAGAAAGGAAAGGGATCTGATGATGCTCCATTTTACAGACGCGAAAACCACCTCAGATGAAGGTGGGGATGTGTTACTTGTCTTTTTCTTCAAGTACACACGTAGATCATGAGGCATGGTTGATTGAATCAGGTGCATCCTTTCACTTCACTCCCTATAGGGCGTGGTTTTGTGAGTATGAGAAATATGATGGTGGTGATGTCTTCCTAAGCAATGATAGGAAGGCCAGAATCATAGGATGTGGAAAAGTCAAGTTGAACTTGTAAGGTGGAAGGACCATAACACTTCCTGGTGTTCTGCACATTCTTGCATTGACCATAAATTTATTTTCTATAAGCAAGATGGATGATGTAGGTGTAAAAACAATGTTCAATAAAGATACCTACAAGATAGTTCGAGGAGCACTGGTATTGATGCAAGGAGCTCAAATTCAAACTTTTTACAAGCTTTTGGGCAACATTGTTGCGATTGGTGCAACAATTCTGTGGTTTTTGAAAGTGTAGTACAAAATCTAGTGGTCTATGGAGAAAAGACTATGTTATGGCATCAAAGACTTGTACATATTGGAGAGAAGTTCCCTCGAATGCTGCATGGTAATGGTATGGTAGAAGGTATGTCTAATTTCTCTCTAGATTTTTATTTTTGTGAACATTGTGTATATGGGAAGCAAAATCGGGTGAGTTTCCCTTCTAGCGCTAAGAGGGCGAAAGGGATATTAGAGCTTGTGCATAGTGATGTGTTTGGACTTATGTCGGTTCCATCACTGGGTAAGTCTATATACTATGTCTCATTTATAAATGACTTCTCAAAGAGTGCATGGATATATTTCCTCAGGAAGAAATATAAAGTCTTTAATAGGTTTAAAGAATTTAAGGCTCCGGTGGAAAATCAGACAGAGAAAAAGATTAAGGAGTTGAGGAAAAATAATGGTGGGGAGTTCTGCAAGAAGGAATTTGAAGAGTTATGTAAGAAGTGTGGTATATCACAACAGAATAATACTCCATACACACCTCAATAGAGTGGAGTTGCAAAAATAATTAATAGGACATTTATGTAACAAGCAAGGTGCATGCTCAACGGTGACGAGCTAAGATAGGAATTATGGGTAGAGGCAGTGGATATTGCATGTTATCCGTTTAACATATCACCTTCATCAGTGTTGGAGGATAAGACTCCACATGAGGTATGGACTAGTAAGAAACCCTATCTCTCACATCTCAGGGTTTTTAGCTATGATGCATATGTACATGTTCCAAAGGAGAAAAGAACCAAGTTGGATAGTAAATCTGAAAGGTGCATCTTTATTGGGTATAAGGATGGTTTAAAGGGTTACAATCTTTGGAACCCAGAAAAGAAGGAAGGTTGTGTACAACCGAGATGTGGTGTTTAGAGAGGTGAAAGATGTTATTAAACAATAATTCCTACCAAAGGAACCTAAGAAGATAGAGTTTGAACTTAAGGAGGAAGAATCAAACTGTACAATATAAAATGAATCAGAAGAGGAAGAGCCACACACTCCAATTTTGAGGAGATCATTTTGAGAGAGAAGGCAGCCAGAGAGGTATATTCCATTCAATTTTTGTTCAATTTTTGTTTTATCTATTATTGATGATGATCCCAGAACTGTCAAGGAGGTAGTGGGTTGAAAATAGGGCAAACTTTGGAAACCCATTGGCAACAAATGGGTGTTTAAGAAGAAGATGAATGTAGAAGGCAAGGTGGAGAAATAAAAAGCTTAGTTGGTAGCAAAAGGTTACTCCCAAGTGCTCGGAATTGATTTTGGTGATACTTTTTCTCATGTTGCCAAGTTATCTTCTATTAGATTGATTTTATTTGTTGTTGTTGCTTTTGATTTCGAGGTAGAAAAAATGGATGTAAAGGCCACATTTCTTCACAGGGATCTAGAAGAAGAGATATACATGAAGCAACCAAAAGGCTTTGCTGTGACGGGTAAGAAAGAATTGGTATGAAAATTACAAAATTATTTGTATGGCTTAAAGCAGTCACCAAGGATGTGGTATAAAAAATTTGATACATATATATGGGGACTTTGCTTCACAAGGAGAAAAGTTGATCACTATGTGTATTTTAAATTAATTAGCTATTGTTTTATTTATTTGGTCTTCTGTGTGGATGATATGTTGCTGATTAGAAATGACAAAGAAATTATTCGAGATTTGAAGCCCCAATATTCCTCTAAATTTTACATGAAGGATCTTGGTGTTGCAAACTATATTTTGAGCATGGAAATTAAACAAGATCGAACAAAGACAAAGCTATGGTTAAACCATGGGAAGTACGTTGAGACAATTGCAAAGGTTTAATATGTAGGATAGTAAATCGATGAAGGTTCCTATTCATGTAGGTGTAAAGTTATCCGTTGAGGAATATCCCAAGACACAATAAGAGGAAGAGGACATGTCTCGTGTTCCATATGTGAGTGAATTTGGTAGCCTAATGTATGCAATGGTTTGTATTAGACCATAAATTTCACATGCAGTGGGAGTATTGAGCAGGTTTACGTCAAAACCAGGGAAGGAGCATTGGACAACAATGAAGCGGGTTTTCAGGTATTTGTGTGGAACTAGTGATTATGGTTTGTGTTACCAAGGAAGACCAGGATTGGACAGAGTTTTTGACATGCATGGGTTTGTTGATGTAGACTGGGATAGAGATCTAGATCGGATAAGATCTACAAGTGGGTATGTGTTTAACTTACTTGGAGGAGCAGTCAATTGGATGAGCAAGAGACATTCGGTGGTTTCACTTTCAACTATAGAGGTTGAATATGCAAGCAAGGAAGCAATTTGGTTGCAGAGATTGTGTTCAAGTATGGGGTTGGTACAATGAACTATAAAGATAAACTGTGACAGCCAAAGCGCAATTTTCTTGGCAAAAATCCTTGCTTATAATTCGAAGACAAAAAACATTGATGTTCAGTATCACTTTATGAGGGATATGGTTGAGGACAAAAAGGTGTTGTTGGTAAAGGTGGACACTTTGAAGAATGTTGTAGATGCATTCAAAAAATTTGTGATCATTAAGAATTTTTCTTGGTGTAGAGAAACAATGGGCATTGCAGCTCGAGATCAATGATTGTGCACTATTGCGGCCTCGGTGTGGAAATAAAACAACAAGTGAGAGAAGGTTGGGTATGTGTTATATTATTTCTACGACTAGCCTCAAGTGTTGTTACGTTGCACTGAGCGTCGCAGGGGGGTTTGTAGGGGGGCAGTAGCCCCCTACATGGGGTCTGGGGTAGCGCCTTGAGATTTTTTTAATTTTTTTTGCGGACCCAATAACAGTTGGTTGGACTCAAGGATAGTGGGAGGACCTATCCATGGTTTTGCACATGCTTTTCACGCGTGATGGTTTTTTTCCATGGCATTTTGTAGATCTGATCAAGGGAACTACGATTATGTTATAATCCAGGGTTAATGGATTGGGGTTATGAATGCTTCAACATGCATATAATGTATTATGACATTGAAAGGAAAATAATGAAAAATCAACCTGGTTTTTCCGGTTTTGGGCTTTAGGAGAAAATCTCTGTGTATATTTTATGTTCTCGCCATTGTTTATTTTTCTATTTTAAGAATTTGTTTGCAGGGAATTTCTATACAGGGTTAAAACCTGTATTTTGAAGCTTGCAGGGAATTTGTTTGCTTGGATTTTACCAAAGAATATATTGGTACTTTTGAGTCTCACTCCCAATGCGTTAATGATGAAGGAGGGCATTTCACATGTCAAAAATATTAGGTTTAATCATATCCAATAGATTTATGATAATTTTTTACAAGCTTTGCAAAATAGTAAGTATAAGTAAAAGGGAAAGTATGAACAACTAACTATATATATATATATATATATATATATATATATATATATATATATATATATATATTTATATATATATATATATATATAACAAGATCAGGATGCTTAGATATGACCCTTGTACCATCATTGAATAAATTGGTTATAACACTTCCAAGTTGGACTTGCTAGCTTGCATGTTCATTAATCTAGTCTTCAATGTAGATTGCCAAAATCTCTACAAGTTGTCCATTCAAAATTACGAGGAAAAATATTTTATTGTGTTAATCCTTGAAGAGTAAGCTATTAAATTTTGTGTGAAGCTTGAAGGATACATAGATCTAAAGTGGAAGGAGCAGATGGCCATGAAGACTTATTAGATTGGTTGAAAGGACAATCACCCTAGTCGAAAAAGGGTACACCTTGGAGAAAGTGCAAGCCAAATCTCCCAATTGTAAGGATATCTGTTGGGAATCAACAACACCTAAGCAAGGATGTTTTATAGTGAAAGGACTTGAATATCAACTTAGTGTTAGAGGAGTCACAATAAATAGAAGTTCATTCCAGAGATCTAAATATGCATGTAGATTTCATTATTGTAATGGAGATATAGAGTCACATTTAATCCTTAGGATGTGGTGCATAATACAAAGATCATATTCAGCATAGAATAGAGTGGGAATTTGGCACTAGATATTGAAATTACATCTCAATTATGTAATGATAGCAGTACAACTTGATCTCGTTATTCTAACATAGAAGGTCTCTCCTCTCCATGGAACATTTTCATTAACACCTGAAGGTCATGGACCGTTGATTGGAGCATATCGAGAAGCACCTTGGCATTCCCTCCACTGTTGGTTATTCACCGGGCAACAACAAGGAGCTAATCCAGGTTGTAGTAATAGATTTGAACCCCTCCTTTTGGTCTATTGACTCTTATAATGTCTTTATTTTATCAATTTCCAATTTCTTTGTCTTTCTCTCATGGCCTTAAAGGCTCAACTATTAGTGTGTATTTTATGTTTTAAATCTCTAGGTAGTTTTTTGTCTTCTATCTTTCTCAAATGGGTACATTTTTGGATATGGTCGAGTTCCCTAGTGACTGGCCAATCTAAAAGCTTCATTTATTTCGTGTGATCTCTTATTTAGAAGGTTAAAAAAACAAAACAAAAACTTAATGTCATTATTCTCAATTTTGGTTGCACTTACACATTGTCACGTCACCTTTGTGCACACCCTTTGACATAAACAAATTATAGTTCAATGCAAATACATTGACATGGATGGAAAAATTAGCCAATACTCACATGTAGAATCCCAGTAATCACAATAACTTCTCTCCATCTTTGATTTTCTGGAATTTGTATCCCTGTAAAATTAGGCCTTGTGATCAAATATGAAACAAATAATTTGTATTCCCTTACATTATTATTTATGTACCTATTGTAAGAGATTTGGTAGGTGGTTGGTATACCATTATACTATGATTTATGTATCATCTTTAGGTTTTAAGAGATTTGGTAGGTAGTTGGTAAAGAAACAAATTTGTTATAAGTTTTATGTTATTTATTTCATATTATATAGTTTAGCTTTGTTAATAAAAAAACATGTTGAAGTTATTTCCCAATTTATTGTACTATTGAGTGTATGATTGATTAATGAATTTATTTATATTTATATCTAATTATCTTAATTATTTGTCTAGCATGATCCAGTGATTAATGATTATATACTTGAGTGTATACCTTCCCAATATGAGAAATATTCAATAAAGTAACAATGGATTGTAGCATTTGGTTTGCTCAAGTTCCTTTGGTTGAGAAGTTGGTGGTGATGGGTATCTATTATGCCAAAATTTCCCAAGACTTGCATTTAGTTCCAACTATTATCAGTAGCACTGGCTCAAACATAAGCATGAGCACAAGCACAAACAATATGTCAATAGATAAACTTGAACCTCAATGGAGAGATATCAATGTCACGCTTTCACGGACTTGGAAAGGCATCATTAACATGGTTGCATTGACTTTGCTAACGTTCATTTGAATAAATGAAATTAAACTCTATCAACCGCATAAATGAACTAATATCCCATTCACAATGTATAACTATTTAAACTATAAATAAAACCTCAAAATTTCAAGATATGGAAAAATGATTAAAACTACATTTTCATTGTGTTAAATCTACTATTGCCGTATCTTATTTATAAGCCTTAAATGTTATAGATGTTACTGCCATATACACTTTCAAATTAGAACTAAAGGGTAATTATTATGAAAATTTTGATTGATTAGTAACAAACAAACCAAGTGTATGCATTGAAGGGTTTATAGGCCATAGCTTATATAATCAAATCAAAATTAAAAGGGCGATTCTTATGAAAAATATGATTAATATGGGCAAGTCAACTTATTAAATTTGTTGGCAAGTAATCTTTATGGGAGAAATATATTTTTAGGTTATTGAATTTGGAGCTACACCACATCTTTTTCATGTTAATGTTTTAATTTTTATTTAGAAATTTAAGAAACAATGATTGTCTCAAGGTGTTAAAACATGATAAAAAAATTCACCTAGTTTAGTAGTGGTTTGATTTGTATTATTGCACCTACAATTTTTTATCCAATTTCTAAAAGTGTAGGTAGAGATAGATCACTTGCACTTAATTGATTATTGGGGTGGTGCTCCTTGTACCATTACAAGGGAGTCCCCTGTTAACACACCCACTCTCTCAAACCCATCTCGCCATTCAAATTGCTCATGTAATTATGTTAATCATCTAGTTCAAGAGCACTAAGAAAGACAATATAGTTGTCGTTATCCTCCATGCCTAATGTCAAGTTCTCAACTTTCTCTACATAAAATCCCCCTAACCTTGATTAGGTAAGGATGGTTGGGGATTCATTATTACAAATGTTGAGAAAAGTTTCGAAAGATGGGGACCATGCCCTAAGGACGATCCTTCATCTAGGTTAAGCTCAATCCTTATTGTCACAAGACTCCATATTGTTTCGGTCAAACTAATTAGCCTTCTATTTTATCTATTTCAATCCAATATAATCTACTCAAAATTTATCATCTAAACTTTTATAATAATTTTATGTTATATTTATTAAATTTATAAATTTTAATTTCTATATTTATAATAATTATATAACATAATTTTTTTAAATAAAATTTTTCATTTTTTTAATATTTTAATCAACCATCCATTTGAGAAAACAAATCATACATAAGTAGTTATGACTTGTGAAGCCTATTCTAATAATCATTACATCCATAACATCAATCAACAAACAAAATACCAACAGATTTCCAAAAACACAAAAAAAACACATCCCACTTTAACTACCTAAATTGAAATTGATTAAATATGTCTTAACCTATTTTATATATATTAATAAAAAGAAAAAGAAAATAAAAGATTACGCTTACATAGTTGAAAGTAGACATAACCTACCAATGTCTTCACTACAATAGTGGTTGGTATAAAAGACAAAATTGAAATAACACATGAACAACATGTGAAAGCTTCACCCCAAAAAACCAAATGTAAGGATGACAACATAAGATTAGGATAAGAACACCGAAAGAAAAAGATATCTAACGAGCACCAAAGATACATGGGGTCCACCCTTGCTTGTCCTCTTTCTGCATAGTGTCAGAGACCATGCATATACAAACTAAATAAGTCAACAAATCAATTTCAATGGTATTAAATTTCACCACATGGACCCAGGCCAAGCAATAAATTTCAATGATATTAAATGTCATAGCATGGACCCCTTAGCCATAATGTATGCATCTTACCACATAGTTATATTCATTGAATCCCTTTAAGGCGTCAAGGAAATCATACTTTCAGATGTTGAATACTAAGTAACTCGCACATGAAAAATGCTTTTCACCATAGTTGAGATGTTACTCAAACCCATGGGTATGGAATTTTTACTAAAATCTTAAATTTTAAAAATATAATAAAATATTTTATTATTAAAGACAAATGCTTGGAGGATTAGGAGTTGGAGGGTAAAAAGAAGCTAAGATACTATAAGGAAGTGATCAACCTCACTCTCGATAATAAAAATTATCTCTCTGTGTTGTCTAGTAATAAGAAAAAAATGAACATCGCTAAGATAAGAACTAATTCCCATGAGCTTCGGAGTGAGACTGGGCGGTGGTTTATTCCCAAGACCCCTTGGAATGATAGAATCTGTCAAGTTTGTGATTCTAAGCAGGTGAAAGATGAAAAACACTTCCTTTTATACTGTCAGACTCTTACTCACATTCGCTCTCAATTCCCTACCATCTGCCACACTTCCAATCTTGTTGACTTATTAAGCCAACCCACCTATAACGATCTTGGAGCACTTTCCCTTCTCTTTTACCATAAAAACAAGATTTTGAAGAATCAAACTTAGATTCTTTCTCCTTTCTTAAAGTCTAATAGACCGCAATCGGTCTTAAAAAAACGGTAAACACCATCATCATCGTCATTATTCTAAAAAAAAATATTAAATATATTTAAGACATTTCTAATAATAAAATAAAATAAAAAAGACATTGAAAAATATTAGTAATAATTAATAAAACTAGTTCTTTCAATTTTGATATTATCATTATTTATAACATGATTAATTTTTTCAATATTTTCTGAATGTTATAATGTGATATTAGTAATATTAATAATAATTAATAAAACTAGTTCCTTCCATTTTGATATTATCATTATTTATAACATTGATTAAAATTTTTAATATTTTGTAAAAGTTATAATGTAATATTAGTTATTGAATATTATTATAAGACTAATCATACAGGTTTATTTTTTTCACTCAAATTAAATTTTCGTTTTTCACTTTATTTTTTTCAACAGAAGAAATCACACCTCGAACAACTCTCAGGAATACATAGTTTTGCTTGGGATTGGAGCATAAGACTTATAAGGACCAATCCTCCTCACCTAATCGTTGAACCACAACCACATGACTAATTTTCACTTGTGATATGTTGAGTTTATATTGAGTTTGTATTGTTGCAATGGTTTTGAGGATTGTTGTTGAATGACCTAAAATATCTTATTTTATCTTATGGGTTTAGTTCGAGTGGTTAGGAAAACACTTTGCCATTCTTTCCAACCAGTTTCAATTCTTGTAAAGGGACATGTTGGCTCCTTGTGATAAGGCTCAAAGGGTAGGCACCCCTTCGAATAGAGTCCACTTTGGTGGAGTTGGGATGTCTTAGCACTTGCTTGCGAGTTATAGTGGCAGTTGAAAGGTTTGATCCCGGGCCTTGTCTAGATTACTCCAACAAGTCACCGAATCACCATGGTTAAAAATGAATATCTTATCCTTGTTTATAGACTCGAAAATGGAGGCACTTGGAGAAAAAAGATTATATATATATATATATATATATTTGATTTTTTAACAAAATTATATTGAAAAATAGGGATTGTGATCATCATCATTATATTCTAATTTTAAGGTTACGATCAAGCTAGACACCAAATTGGTGTATGAGACAAGGGACCCGCCTTTGAGCATCGATTTAACTGCTAAATTTTATAGAAGTGTACATACTTTATCACCTTAAATTTGAACTTGTAACAAAAAAAACAAAAAAAAAAACAACAACAACAACAACAACAACACATATTTTTAACAATTAAACTATTATAATTATAAAATTAACCATTAATATATTTAAGATTAACCATTCTTATGAATGAAAAGATCCAATATTAAATAACAAATAAATGGTGTCAAAATTCAAGCAAAACTCTTATGAATAAAATCACATTAATTTTTTGATCGACGCATTTCGAACTCCTACTGAGGTTTATCATCATCTTTTTCATGACAAAGAACCCTAGTAAAGATTAAAAATGTGTCAATCCAAAAACTAATGTGATTTATCCAAAAATGCTTTGCTTAATAATCATGAATAACATAAGCCTCCATTCTAGTATCAAAATTATTTATAAGTAAAAATACAAATATACATTATAAGTATCATTCTTTTGTAACACATAAATTTATTTTTATTAAATAAAATAAATTTATTAATAATATTAAAAGCCCTACTTGACATCTAATATGTTTATATATATATATATATATATATATAATTTATAAAAGTAAATAAATTTGTTTTTTATAAATATTTCAAAATAGTTATATTATCCAAATTTTTATTTTATAAAATTTAAAATTGTGTAAGTGTTATATATCCAGTTATTAAATATTCTCTCGATTATATAATTTATTAAATTTTTATTTAAACAAAATTAACACATTTTAAGAATGGCTAAATTTCACACAAAAGATTCCCTAACTGTTTGAAAGTGAACATTTTCAAAATTAATTCTCTTCTAATTTTATATGTTCTTGTGATGATTCTTGTACAAATATTCCCCCATAAACTTTGACCACGGGCTATGAAAATATTACTTTCAAATATTGGTGGCTCCTATTACAAGGACAAAATATGATTAGGGCCAAATGAAATGTATAATTAGCAATCAATGTTCACCAAAATATTGCATACGGATGCTATAGTTTATGTTTTGACAAGTAGGTTCAACTCATATTAGAATTGTATGGATGTGAATTTTCCATTTTTTTTATTGAGTAAAATTTTGGGATTGATTTTAAATTATAGTTAATTATGTAATTTGAAATTAAAAAATAATTATATGTTAATATAATAAAAAATTATATATATATATATATATATATATAAGTGAAGATGTTAATTGAGTTCCTCTTGAATAGGAGGAATAATTGTTTTTATTTTCACCTAAATTTAATTTTTAGTTTATATTTAGTATATTATTTTAATATTTTAGATAGGGTGATTAGGGATGTGTAAGGTGTGGTCGTCGCCACTTCAAGCTATGGTCAAGGGAGAAGTGCCCATCACTCTTCATGATATGACTACTGCATTGGTTGGTTGTGTAGTGATGCATGTTCAATTGTTAATGGAAATTAAATTGGATCCACTAATTCATGCATAAAATTGTAGTTTTGATGGGTTGGCATATGTTAATGTGCAGGTTCCCGATGTACTTGGATTTCAGTTCATGATGGCATTGGTTGTACTTTGGAATTTCAATGTTAATGTTAATCCTCTCCTTCATGGCCAGTTTTGGATTCTGAATTTCCCTTAATCAAATAGGGGGGTTACCTTTCTATCTACGTGTGGCTTTGTTGGATGTGTCGTGCTTTGCTCATTGGTTTTCTGAGAGTGAGGCTAGGTCCTATTGGCCAAAATTCTACCTCATAGTTGGCAATTCCATCTCTATATCTTTGGTTTTGAGTTGCTAGTAATTGGTTTACGCTAAGTTGGGGAACTGTCCTCTTTGTCTGCAAGATTTTTTTTGGGAGGATGTTGAGGGTTGTTCGTTCATTCTCAAGGTAGGGCTCTTGGCCTTCCTCGTTGGAATCCTCTCCCCTAGTAGTGGATCTTTTATGCAGGTAATGAAGCTCAACTGGTTTTGATTCCTTATCAACAGGTTGCAAAGATGATGAGGTAGAGGGCCCATTTTCATGGCAGTAGTGGGAGAGGCTCCCTCGATGGCTTGTGATCCCGAGCTCATGACTAGTCTTCAACTCAACCCTTCCACTAGTAAACTCCATCGAAGGTGCAATAAGAACTAGAAGAAGTTGAGGATGAAATAATATCAGAGAGGGATTTTCACTTAGATTTACCGATTATCATTACAGTCGCAAATTGGGTACCTGATATAAGCCATTCGAGTGGACGACTAAACCAATACTTGCACAATGTTGATATTTACTAGCAGCTTAAATCACTCTCAGGGAAGGTCCTTCTAAAAATAAACGATGCGAAGGATGAAATCTTGTGGATGTCAGATGGGCTCTAATTGCAATTCAAAGGTATGGAAAATCACTTGGCTCAGGTGGAGGTTGTTATTATGTATTGAAAGGGACCTATTATATACAATACAGTTGATCTAATTCCCATTGAGGTGGATGATTCCACCTCTTCTTAATTCCTTGAATGTTTAGAGTTTCTATGCATGTTTGGTCTTTTAATCTATTAGGGGTTTGTGTAGGCTATTAATTTTCGTTTAGTTATCACTGTGGATACTATAGTTGGCAGGCCTTAACCTTGCTTTCTTTTAGTTATTCTCTAGCATTTAACTCTCTTTTTTTGCAAGTTGGTCTAAATTCTATTAATTAGAAAAATATAATACAGTCCATAGTCAGAGCTGAGGAATTTAGCCTATTCCTACTCACAGTTGTCTCCAAAATAGAAAAATAAGGGGTTGCCCTTGACAGGGAAACCAACCCATTAACAGTCTAGAGAAATCTGAAACAACCAGCCTTTCTAAAATGCTATTGAAAACTGGAAAAACTAAATATATCAGATATATCCAAAAGATAAATGTGGTGCATAAGCCATGACCTTCAAGCTTTGTTGCCATCTTCATTATGGTCCGCTTCAGGTCATGCCGGTTCTTCTTCTGTCATTGGGCATCCATAGATGTGCTCTATTTCTTCCTCTTCCTAAGTGAAGTCGTACGAAACCTTGGGCGGAGCCTCGTTATCGTTAGCCCTGCTCCAAATTTTGTCAGCTAAAAGATTCCAGAGGTTTGGAATGTACATTGAAGAGACTTTTATAGGCAAGCGCTCAAGCTTCCATGGAGGAGGCGACATAGAGCAGGGGATGGTCAACTTGTGATATTTATGCTTGACTCTGGGCCGGCTTTGCAAGGAGGGGTCATAGCTGGAGATGAGTGAGGCTTCCACACCTAGGGGAGTAGAGGGTGAAGCTGCAAGCGGGTCATTGGAGGTGGAGGAGGGCTCATTATCACTGATGAAATGCCTGAGCGTTGCGTCGTGGTGTAGCTGAGCCAGAAGAGTTCCTCTGACATTTCCACGACATGGCTTCTGTCGTTGGCGAGGGGCCATGGAGCTGTAAGTGAAACTAGAAGCGGGGCGCGAACTGAGATGTAGAGGGTGGGCGATGTTGTGAGGGAGAGCCGAAATGGCAGGGATAAAATTCTAGTTGCAGGGGCAGCGCAAGAGGAAAATGCGGGATGGAGGGAGTGGGGGAGGACTTAAAGCCTTGATCATCGAGCAAAGAGCCCAGTTGATCGCATGTGAAGGCATTAACTGCATTAACTGTCACTTGGAGCTGTAAGGTGCTGGCAGCCATTCATGACACCATCGTTTCAAACCGAGGAGTGTCATCAGCGGTCGTGGGAGAATGTGCCTCGCGTGTGGCATGGACGCTGGATGGCTCGCCTGAGTTTTCACCCGGACCAGGGATAGCAATTAAATCTTTACTAAACAAAGGATCTTTTGTTCTGCCAATGGTCTGGCTTCCCCAACAGTATACCAAAGACATTCAAAGATCTAGATACTCTGTAATCTTCTTTGGATAATCAAGAACTTTAACTTACAAAAGAATATCTTATCTTTACCTAGTGGAATGTTTAATTACGTGAAAAAATAAATAAATAAATAAATAATAAAATAAAATAAAAAATAATATATATATACATATACATATATATATATATGTGTGTGTGTGTGTGTGTATGTGTATGTGTATGTGTATGTGTATATGTATATGTATATGTATATATATATATATATATATATATATATAATTTTAGAATTATATACATAATAAATTTATAATAATTATAATTTTTTAGTTTTATTTTTTATTTTTATTTTTATTTTTATTTTTTTTCCAAAGAAAAAATCGAGCTTTTTATTAAGTATATAGAAGGTTACATAGTATATGCACATGGCATTCAATGAACCACATGTTTCCCTTTTTTTTGAGAAAGGAAAAAATGGAGTTGCAGTTGTTTAGAAGGGAAAAAGTTTTCGACCGTTTCCCCCCAGCTCTTTCAAAAAAGGATCATATAGAGTGCATCTGCTTCTGGCCCCCGGGCTTCCCTACTTATAGGAAAAACTGCCCTAAACAGGGGTGTAAAGCAGACCTGTTTCTGAAAACTTTCCAAAAAGAACACCTGGATGGTAGACACCTTTCGAGATATATAGAGTTTTTTTAAAAACAAAAAGCAAAAGAAACCCACACCTTATCTCTCGGATCTCCTCTTAAGAGGAAAGCAAATCGAAACAAACATGGTGGGATTTTTAAAGTATAGTTCAGTATTGTTGGAAAAATATATATAAAAAGTTGTAGTAAAATGCTTAGAGACAAATTTCAATACTAACAAAAAACAAAAAGATGTAACTCGATGTAGGACCTTTTTTAGTGAGAAAAAGGAGGTTGTTCCAAGATTCAAACCAGCTCTCCATCAAACTCTTTTGCTACCCATAACCCCATATCTTGCTGAACGCCCTCTTTAGAAAGGAGGTCTGCATCACTGTTTCATTCCCTATAAATGTGACAAGCAGAGATTTGATTAAATAAATATTTTAAGACCAAGACCTCATCTAATAAAGGAATCATAATATAGTTTAGGCATAAAATAATTAAATTATGAATCGACTTTACTTAAATAAAATTTTCAATTGTAATAATAATAATATTATTATTATTTAACATTAATTGTTAATTTTTTATATTAAAAAGTAGTTATGGACAAAAATATACAAAAGAGAAAGAACCATACCACAATCTATAATTCAAGAATTGTGAAATACTAAAAAAATATTATCCTGGCTTGATAATGTTAATATTATTCTATTGGTATAGACCTTAATATATACAATAAAGAATAGAGAAACTTTGGAAAATATGATAAAACTCGTATTTAATTAAAAGCATGCCCAGTGCATCCTTCTTTTTATTCAACAAGAAAAGGCTAAGTATTTTTCTTTTATGTTATTCATGTCCACATATTTAAACATTTGGTGAACAAACTCTTCATTATTATTTTTTCCAACACTCGAGCTAATTAACATTTTGTAAATAGAAATAGTTGAATAAGGTCCCCTAGCCAAATTTTAAACATGAAAATGCAATATGTTGAACTGAGCATCTAAATTCTCAATTTGTTTGTACTGCTGCAATAGAGTGTCCATTATAACTACTAACCCTTTGTTATGATTTTCCTCTTTAGCATGAATTCTTCCCATAACAAAGAAAATAAAAGTCTTAGTATTTGCAACGAGTACTAATTGTCTTTGAATTTCAGGTCAGATGTTTGTAATATCACACAAAGGGCAATGCCTTGGATAACTAATATTTTTTATGCATTCCAAGCTTTAAAGGTAACTCAAAATCCACTAGTCCCAATCCCACTTTTTAAAATCTTTTGTTGACACTGTGGACTGCTCTATTTCCACCATCAATTTGATACTAGAAAACATAATGGAACACATTGTAACCATTTAATTCATGGAGTGACTAACCTCAAATGTTTCCAAGGATGAGAAAGGGTGCCTCCAAATAAATACCATACATGGGATGAGGAGGATGATTCTTGGACAAGGTTGAGCAGAGAGGAGAATCTCTTAAGACAACCACCAAGACCAAACATGATAAACATGAGCTCAATTGTCCCACTTGCATTTGGGGACATAATAAAATTAAATTAAAAAGATTGCTCCTTCATTAGACTCAAAGTGCTAATGGTACAATGGATATGATGACCTTTGGTTTTCATCTTATCAACTTAAATTTGATGTGCCTCTTGGCTTGGTTAGTTAGTAGCATGCAAAACTTTAATATGTTCATTCTAGTGTAATAAATTAATCATGGATAAGAGTTACCCCCCACCCCTAAAAGAAAAGAAAAGAAACCTAATAGTTTCACTTTCTATTCAAGAGGCCTCATTAGCTAAAAGGTTAGCCTATTGATTTCAAACTTTTATGACATCAAAATGATTAGCCTCTTTTTGGATTCACAAAATGAGCTTTTTTAGATAGCCATCAAGTCAAAAAATAAACAAATAAAATCGAATAATTATTTTCATGTCTCCAATGACAATTTGATTCCTTATTCGCCTTAGGTTAATAATATTTAGCCTTTGATAAAGGGGTAATGCCTTAACCAAAGTATTGATAATTTCACCCAAGCTTCTACCTTAGTATTACTAACAATCCCGTAGCACTTGCTATCCCTTGTAATAGTGATCTTCAATTTGAACAAATGATTATAAAAGAAAAAAATATAACAACCTAATTGTAAATATTTTTTTTTGTAAGCAAGTAGGAGGCATTATATTACCATAAATATTTTACATAGAGTACAACTTCAGAGTAACTGTGAAATCTAGTGATCAGACAAGGAGAAGTCTGCAAAGTACTAAGTTCAGATTGGAAAGAACTGGAGAGGAACTATATTCCCGTGAAAGGAAGCCAAATGGTCCTTCAGTATGATAAAAAATATGATTGAAAAACACGGGTCAAACAAAAATGTGGATAGGGTTTAAAAACTGAACAACGACCCTACAAAAAGGATGGTTGTTGATGTGGCCATCGAAATTTAAACAACAGAGTAATATGAAAAAAATCAGTGGCAAATAAAGCATAATGGAAGAGCTAGTCAAGTTGCTTGCTTACCTCTAGAACTGCTTGGTGCTTGTTGAGCTTTGTTGTGGCCTTCTTTTCCTGCTCCAGTGTTACCAAATATGCCTTCTTCTCCCTTTTCTTCAACAATAAGTAAACCATAAGAACTCATTTCTTGCTGAGAGGGATCTCCTTCAACGGTTTGGGTAGCCATGGTGGGAGACTTCTTCTGATTATCAACTTTTGATTCATGCTTCTGGCTAGGAGAGAAGCCTTATAGACCTTTGTCTTTCGCTTCTTCCACTGAAGGATAGGTTAGAGGAGAGGAGCTAGGATGGTGGGATGAATTCAAATAAACTAATCTTTCCAAAGAGATAGTGGTTACTAGAGTTGGAGCAGGAGGGAAATCAATGCTTATAACCTTGGATAGGTTGCACAACGTCATATAGGTGTTGTTGAATTGAACGCCCACCTCTGCCATCCTTTGTTCTACTTTTCCCTTGGCTTCTTCCATGGTCAAGAGTGGTGTGGTAATGAATTCCAGACAACCCAATGACTATTGCCAAAATTCCTGCATTCCTCAGCCTCAATTGAAGCCACCAAGCAAAAAATTCAGATTGGAATGTCTAGTTTGAGTAATTCAACATTTTCATCATGCCAGGGAGAGAGGGGTGGACACCCTCATCCTCGACCTCCCCATCGAGCTCTACCCCTTTCTCTAACCATGAATACTACCTGAGAGTCGATAAATTTGGAGCAATGGCCTCTAAGAATAGTGTTAGGGAGAATAATGGTTTTGTTGTTTGTGCCAACACTTATTCCCTATAATAAGGAATGGAGGAGGGAACAAAGGTATTAACACATGCAACTTAACTATATCATTAGAGCCAATGTAAGGCGGACCACGAAGAGGATTCAAGAGGAATGTTTCAAGAAACTAGAATTAACTGAGAGATAACTCACCTGGAGGAATTTTGCGGTGCATGACCACCACCCTGACACCTCATTCATTTTTGGCTTGATCCCTCATTTGCTTCAACATCCCGAGACAACGTTATCTCGGTACTGGTTTTATATTCCCTATTTATGTGTGGTTCTTGGTTGGTGTTTTAATCCCCTTGGGGGTTTTATGATTCCTTTGCCTTAGGGTTTTCTGGTACGTGGATGAACTTTCCTGGTGGGTGTCTTTTAGACATGTGGTGCTTTATCCTTGGTTGGCAAGTTGGCTTCACCTTTGTCCTATTTTGTTTCACCCTCTCTCGTGTCTGAACTTGGTGGGTAACCTTAATATTGTCCATCTATATCTCTATTGTTTCATAATTCCCGGGCAACACATGCACTGCCGTAACGGTGGAGATGGCAAGGGCGCTAGTGGCATGCATCCACAAAGGTGGCCGCGCTCCCAGGCACAAGTCCAAGTAGGTGTTGCGATCCTATACTTTGCTACTTAAGATATTCGAGATGAAATTCACTGGCTTGAAACCTAGACCACAAATGACCACCAAGCTTACTCTGATTCTGAGATTCTAAAAGAGGTGTCCAACTGGGTTCCTGATTTTGGTCATAACAAGGGAAGATGAAATCAATTGCTAAATTCCATCAACCTCCATTGACAGATGAAAACTTTTTTAAGATGTGTCCTGAAAGAGAAGCACAAATACCATAATGAAATCATCTCCTCCTTGAATGCGAATAACCGGGTGCACCGATATCAACGTGCATGCTTGGCTAGCTTGGATGCTAGTTTGGCTCATTTGGAAAGCCACTTCCAATGCAAGCTTAATCCCTCTGCTTCAACTATCGATACTAGTGCATAAGATCCTACTCCTATGACTTCTTCTGATTCATGACTTTATGCTGTTTCTTTCTTCATTTATCTTGTTTTGCTATGTAGTCCAACATAAGACAAATTTTGTTGTTCTCCAAACCATAAACATTATTATGGTATACTTGTTTATAAATTACCAATCAACAAATTTGGTTTCCCTCATTGCAAATTGAAACCGGTAAGATTTTGTAATATTGTGATGGATATGATGTAATCCACGCAATACAAATTTAACTTAAAACAAAAAAAAACACTATTATACTTGGTCTTTAATACACGTGGTATTTCATAAATCACTATTTTCTCATAATTGTTGTCAAGTAGATTTATTATTATTATTTTTTTTTCAATTTGATTGTCACCCATGTGTAATAAGAATTATTCTTATAGTCATAATTTTTTGAGTTTTTTACTTAAATGTCATAAGTGTGAAATTACTACATTTACTTTGGTGTCTTTTTGTTAAAGATTAAATAGGTTGTGCATATAAGTGCTTAGTATTTATAACTTGATGAAGAATGACTATAATTTAAGGGTGGTGTTCCAATTTTACTAACTTCCTCTTTTTTTTTTTCAATACTAGGTGGAGCCTAGGTTAGAGGAAACCCACATGTTAGATAAAAGAACAATATGCCCAATAGTGGGATGTTGTTATCGAGATTATGCAAGATTCAGTTGAGCCTAGATGCCCCTTGGGACATTGTAAACGTCCCAATTGGTTCTCACCCTCAACCCCTCCCCATGAGATTTGAGCTTGAGGCTTAATGGGAACTAAACACGACAAAAACTAACTTCTTGTGCAACACTTTGCAAATCATTGACATAAGATGGACAGCGATAACTAGTAACAATCGTGCATCATACACATACAAAATCAATACATTATCTTCTCACTAATATCATTTCTTAAAGTACAAAAGATATATTTAGAACAATCTCAGAGCTCTTATACTCTTACTTAGCTATTAATTGAATCACTACTCTTTATCCAAGTGTGGCTCCACTATGTTATCCCTTGAATGACTATACTTACTCTCATAATGATTTATTCAAATGACTCTTCAGATTCCAACTCTTTTGTTGTGTGTTACATCTTTGTATTTGTTGTTATCCCTCCATTCATTTATTTTCCCCAGAGAAAAATAGCTTTATATTAATCAAAATTGAATATGCATAATGTTGTCCTTTAAGGAATATGAACCAAAGTTGTCTTTTCAATCATTTAAAGAAACTATTTGTAATATTCATAGGTCTACATGAGAGCAGTATTTTGACAAAATCCCATAGACAAAACAAAATCAAATAAACAGAATTAGATAGAGAAATACAATTGCCATAACTCATAAAGCCACTGGTAGTTATCCATGCACAATACTAGAGATGAAAATCAAAGGCTCCAATCCCCTAGCTTTCTAGAAATTCATTGACAAAGAAAGAGACTATAGGAAGTGTGAGAGCATATTTGGACAACTCATCTGCTTTTTGGTTAAGCCTTATCCCTCCATTCCTTATGTCTTAATGTTCAACTTTATATGCACTATTTCTTCTTACACTACGTCTACCTTTTGCTCCTATCCACTTTCTCCCCTTATTGTTGCTGCACATGTTTAGTTATGCATTATTATGTGCATATTCTTCTTGACCTCTTATTTACATTGTTTTTATATGTTCCCACTTGTCTTTGCATTTCACTTTATTAATAATCTCTAAATGCTCTTCCTTTCTTACCACATTTTGTGTGTTACTCTCAACACTACACATTGAGCTAAATAACTATAAATATTCTACCATGCTTATGCAATTTCTCTCATTTCTATCCACACTTTTAACATTTCTTTAACACATTATTTTATCACAAATACTTTAAGTATTAAATAATACTCCTACATCCAATTAAGAGCTAGTCTATCACACTTGCTATAGTGTATACTGAATTTATCCCTATTTCTCCTTAATTTCCATCCACACCTTTGCTTTTATACTAAACGTATCTTAACACCTTTTTTTTACATACACTATAAAGAAATACCCTTATCTCTATATAAGACTTTTTAAATATAAGTTCTACCAAAATTATATTATTTATCTAGACACCTTTTTCACTTAACTAGACACTTTTTTTTTTCACATATATGTATTGTATTTAATGTTATTTATCTTCTATTATTTTTGGTTTTTATATTGATAAATTTGAAGAATGGCTAAATTTGCAAGGTGAGGATAGTGTTCGGTTGGGAGAGTTTGTGATAAAGCTTATTTTATATGATGATGATCTTGTATTGATTTCTAAATTGACCCATGGATTGCAGATGCACCTATATGCCCTTGAGCATTTTTGTAGAGTAGTGGGGATGCAAGTCAATATTAGCAAGACCAAGATTATGATTTTCTCTAATAAAAGGAAGCAAAGTCAACATACGTTTTTCTTTGAAGGCAACATTCTTGAAGAAGTAAATGAGTACAAATACCTTAAGATTGATTTCAACAACAAACTTAATTGGGAGGATTGTAGAAAGAAGAGAATCTCAGGAGGGTGGAAAGCATTATATGCTCTTCAAAACAAATGTAGAGAAGCAAAGTTATGGGATTGGAAAACAATTAAAGTGCTTTTTGGACTCTTATTTTGTCCAATGATACTACATGGGTGTGAATTGTGGGCTAGCAACACCCTTGTCTCAAAATGGAAGCAAATTGAGAAAATCCAAAAACGCTTGATCATGAGCAAGTTCAAATAAAAAGTTTGGTACCTTATGAGATAATGTTGAGTGAAACAAGAGCAACTCCCATTGAAGCAATTGCTATGGTGTGACTCATAAGATATCTAAAAAGAATTGAGCAAATGGGAGTAGGTAGATGACCTAATGTTATTTTCAAGGAAGGCATGAGTGAAAGAAAGAAAACATGGATGAGACAAAACTACACATGGATGCAAAAATGGAATATCTACCTCAATGCTTGTCCCACAAATAGCAAGGAGCTAAAGAATTTTGTTATCGAGAAGTTTCATAAACAGGTACGGGGAAAATAGTTGGGTAGAAAGAAGAAGTACTACATTGAAGAATTCAACCCTACGTATGATCTCCAACAAAAAGAGTACATTGGAGCTAACATTCCGTGGAGGGCAAAGGTTCTTATTACTCAATTAAGAACCAACTCGCATCAACTTAGGTATGAAACATGACGGTGGAAAAGGCCTAAAGAAGCTTGGGAAGAACAAGTGTCTACATTTTGTACGTTTGGGGTAGTGGAATCGGAAAAACATTTCATTTTGGAATGTGATGCGTTCAAAGACATCAAAGAAAGTTATGGGAATATGTTAGCATCAGTTTCTTGGCATTGTCTTTTCAGCGATGAGATTTTTGAAACGCTGGACCAACTCATCATCAATTTAAATAAGAAAAAGACTGAAATGCAAAAAGATAAAAAACCAAAAACTCGTAATCAAACTTAACATTTCATTTCATGAATACTGTACTTCGTAATAATAAAAAATCAATGACATATTTAGGGAGTAATAAATTATTTTTAAAATCCATATTCCCAAGTAAAAAGTCTTCGCAAGTGTATCCAAAGGCACTCAAAATCTAATGCATGAGCGTTGATAGAGCATCTTGAATTTAAAAGCAAGCTCAACGACAATTTCCACCTCCTTTCATTTCTGACAGCTTAAAATAATCGCAATTCCCCACTTTCTCGTATTCCCTCATTAAATTATTTATTATAAAAACCAAAGCCCGATCTTCGTCGCATAACTCTCTTTCACTTTTGACCAGATGCAGAAAAAAAAGGAAGGAATAAGTTTCCACGTCAATTGACATAAAATGCAGTCTCTGTCTCGACAAAAGAGCCCTCTGATGTGGCAATCCAAAACCCGTCGGTTGTCAGAGAATCCTCGGGAACTTTTTCGCAGAACCTTCGGCGTCAGTTGACAGAGATGACTTCCCGACAAATCGTACGCGCTTATGTCTACCCCCACGTTACCTGCTGTCCAGTAAAACCCCCGTCATTCGCCGTGTAATTTCCTGTTTGCTTCTGATGATTTCTCACGGTCCCTGAGCAGCCCATAATTCCCCCCTCAATCGTTAGCAGAAACAAACGATTCTCTGATCCAACGCGGTTTTGCTAACCTGTTTGAATGCCATGTCGGTAAAGTCAGTAAGCTTTTAGAGCATGTTTAAACCCACGTAAGTATGATTTTTATCTTGTTCGTTCCCGCAGAATTGCATGAATTTTGAGTTTTATGAGTACCCATTAAGATAAAATCCTCCAATCCCAAGACTTTCGAATCCTCAGTTAGCGTAAACCCGCGTTTAATCCCGCGTCTAAATTGCTCGGTTTGGCTCTGAAAGAACTGCGCAGATCTTCTTGCTTGCGTAATTAGATTAATCGTCTGTGTGAAAACCCTTAAAGCTAAACTCTATTAAATTAGGCTCTGAAACCCTAGAAGTGATTTTCAATCCTCAACCCTGAAACACTTTTTGTATGTCTTCACTTTTCTTCCTTCTGGTGATTATTTTTATTGTGTGCAATAACAGCCATTCAGCTGAATCGTTGAATCATACTCTGAAACCCTTAAAGCCCTTGCCATAATTTTCAACCCCGAAACGCTTTTATATGTTATCATTCTTATTCAGTCTGTCAAATTCAGATAAATCCGACGAACTGTATGAAGAGTTTTTAAACTGAATTGCGTTAAATCTAACTCGGGAATCGTTGAAATCCAAATGAAGGCTGTTTTGTCCCGGAAGCCTTTTGAATGCATTCATTCTTGTTCCGTCTGGAAAGTATAGACAAATCTGCGGATCTGTATGAAGGCTTATCGAGTCGGCTTCTGCTAAATATATCTTAGGAGCCATTGATACCCTAGCAAATGTTAGCTATTTAGCCTCTGAAGCCCTTGCATATTTATGATAAATGGCTCAGGTGAGCCTTTCCCAGTTCTCCCCAAGCTTCAATTCCTCTTCAAATATCTCCAATAACAGCTCCTACAGGTCAATTTCCAGTGGAGGTGGTGAACTGGGGGCTTGCTCAGCCGATTCGTCTCCAGTCCATCCTTCGAAAAGCCCAGATATCGCTGCCCTTGAAAAACTTAGTGAAAGCATTGAGTCTCTTCTGTCTATTGCCGATCTTGATTGCAGTGATGCCGAAATTGTGGTCCAGGACCGGGCTGTGCCCGTTCACCGGTGCATTCTGGCAGCCAGGAGCCCTTTTTTCAGGGAAAAGCTCTTCCCCAGCACCCGTACGGAGTCTCAGGCAGCGAGTGCAAAGTTACGGTATGAATTGAAAGACTGGCTGACAGAGGGAAATGTTGGTTATGAGGCCTTCAGGATATTGTTGGCGTATTTGTACAGCGGGAAGGTGAAGGCACCTCCAACAGAAGTTTGCATATGCATGGATGGTACCTGTGTGCATGACGCATGCCGGCCTGCTGTGGATTTTGCGGTGGAGTTGATGTATGCAGCCCATATCTTTCAGATCCCGGAGCTTGTTTCCCTGTCGCAGGTAATTTCTAACGTTTTTCTTTGTCACATGTGACTTGTTGTGCAAGTGTTCCGCAAAGAAAAGCGTTGACATGTTTATATCGTCTCATGGAGACCTTCAAAGGTCGGCTTCTTTTCTTATTTCTGTGCCCCAAAGTTGGCAGGGATCTACAACCAGTTTGCAAACGTTTACAAATTAGTCTTCCTTGTTTGACTTTCTGGATGGGTTGTTTTCATTTTTGCATTCTAGTACAGAAAGACTATACATCAATCAATCTGTCTTTGAAATCATCAAATATAAAACTCAAGGGAGTAGCTAAGGTCCAGAGTGAAATTGTAAGCACTGAGACCCTGATGATTGAAAATTCGGAAGTGACTGGTGCAGATCTCCCAAGCCAGTGGTGAGAATATGGATTCCTAATAAACATTAATTATGTTTGAGCTATGAGCATTGCCAACTCAAAATTAAGCAATATGCACTAAAACAAAACCATAGGCTGTCGACATTTACTTCAGTGCTGAAGTAAAAAATGAAAGAAATTATATTAATTTCTCTGCATATGACAAAAGTATGGTCAATGGGACAGTATCAAATGCATCATGTACAAAAGCCTCAGGGAAGTGCCTATGGCAAATGCTCGATTTACATTCAGTACAAAGACAAAAGAAAGATAGAAATAAACAAAGTCAATGTCCACAGATGACCGAAAGGCTGTTGATGGGACTTTGCCAAATTCGTCATGTACAGAAACCTTCACCTCCTGTCGAAGGACAAATATGAAGGCCAAAGTATAGAGACAAGTTCATTTGCTTTTCAGAAACACCCAGTTTTAGGAAGTCAACTTTATAATCTCTTTTTTGTGATATATTAGTGTTATCTCTAGGAACTCCAGAGTTATTGACTATGGAGTTTATTGTTTTTTGTTTGTTTGTTATATATTTCTTGAGAAATACGTCTTATAGAATCTCTTTGGCTAAGCTGCTGCACTATGAGGGCTATATTTTTGCCATCAAATTCACCCAGGACTTGCACCTGGCCTTGTACGCATCCACTTGGGGGGTTTTGAACCCAGGTCTCTGTGTTAATACAGGCCTGATCACCTTGCTGCTTGCCACCAGACCACACTCCTGTGAGCACATTGAGAAAGAATTATCCATGGCACATGGTGATTATCTAAATATGCGTTTGCTCCACAGCAAAGCTGGTTGTCCAGCAGTTGCTATTGTGGGGCAATCACAGGTTGACCTCAAATTATTGTATTTAATGCAATGTCTGTGGTCTGACAGCATGCATGTGCAATAGCTATTACCAATAGAATTGCTGTTGTTAGTTTCAACTTTCAGGGCCCATAATTAGTGAATGGTTGCCACTAATTTATCTTTGAAGCCTTACTCTGGTTGCTAATCATAAAAATTTCTATTGAAAATGTTGAAAAAAAGAATAAAAACTTAAGTATATATGCTGGGACAGGAAGGAGAAACTCCTGTTACCTGAAAGAAAAATGGGTAGACGGAATAGAACAATAAAGCACTAATAGGAGTGCATCTAATGGATACTTGTAAAATGGTTGTGATTCTGTTTAGAGAATTTGAGCTTGACCAGTACCTCTAGGATAAATAGAGGAGCTTACACAGTTCAGGATATCTGGTAAGCCATGCTACAACATGGGCACCTTGAAAAGTACAGGACATATGTTTGATCCCAAATCTCACCAGCTCGAAACTAAAAGCATAATACCCTGTGTGAGAAGACAGCTTGCAAAATATGCAATATACAGTAAGAAGAAGAAGCAAAACATCATTCCTTAGAGTGTCCAACTGTCACAACTTCAAGAATCGAAAATATATCCAGGAGATTCTGCTGAAATTAAGAAACTTAAAATATCTCTAGCAGAATAAATTATAATATGAAAAAAATTGAAATAGTAAAATAAAGCACTAATAGGGGTGCATCCAATGGATACTTGTAAATAAGAATTTTGCTTGACCAGTACCACTGAGATAAATAGAGGATCTTAAGCGGTTCAGGATATCTGCTAAGACATGCTACAACATGGGCACCTAGGAAAGTACAGGACATATGTTTGATCCCAAATCTCACCAGCTCAAAATTAAAAGCAATAGCACCCTGCGTGAGAAGACAACTTGCAAAATATGCAATATATAGTAAGACGAAGAAGACGAATATCATTTCTTAGAGTGTGCAGCTGTCACAACATCAAGAATTGAAAATATATCCAGGCGATTGTGCTGAAAATAAGAAACTTAAAATATCTTTAGCAGATTAATATGATAAAATTGGTTACAAGTTTTTCGTGTGAACAAATTGCAGAAGTCTTGAATGGTAAAAAAGTTTCATTTTTTTTATGATGATCGCAATTTTATTAAAATGATAAATAAATGATATACTTAGTTGATAAACCAGTTAGGAATGGATCTGTAATTGTGAGTATGTTTCAAGATAATAAAGTTCTGTTGGATTTTTAAATTTTTAAGCCATTTCCATCTGAAATGATTTTCCATTATGTGTACCTGAACTCACACATTTCTCCTCCCCTTCCTTATTTTGGGAAGCATAGTCATATTCCAAGGAGTTGGGAGCATTAGACTACATCAGTACAGGGCATCTAGATATTTGATACTGGATAATATTTTTTCAGTTTAGAAGATGACATTTGATGAATATGAAGTACATACAATCTTTGGTTCTATACTTGAAATGAGTGGAGATTATATAATGTGAACACAGAATATTTGTTACAAAATATGATTATAGAAATTGAAAGAACTGCACCAGAAAATTTAGGCCCTGATTTTTTATGCACTATTTGATTAATTTGTCAATGTACCTTATTGTATCATTGAATGAGCTTATATGTCAATTCCACTACCTATTCCTTTAAAAATAGCTGGATACATCAAGAAAAGGCTCCCAGTGTTGATGCTTTGGGTAGCATCAGGAGTATTTTTACACGTGGGGCAAGTGGGCTAAGTGATGGGCCTTTGCACCCACATACCCATGGTATTTTGAGGACCCATGGCATTTTGATATCCCATGGTATAGACCCATGGTATTACACCCTCTGGAAGAGTATAGGTACAAGGGTGACTGATTCATTCTTGTGGTCGGCAAGAGAGCATCTTGTGGTTGAGAGGGCCTGTGGTAGCATCAGGAGTATTATTACGCGTGGGGCAAGTGGGCTAAGTGATGGGCCTTTGCACCCACAGATCCATGGTATTTTGAGGACCCATGGCATTTTGATATCCCATGGTATAGACCCATGGTATTGCACCCTCTGGAAGAGTATAAGTACAAGGGTGATTGATTCATTCTTGTGGTCGGCAAGAGAGCATCTTGTGGTTGAGAGGGCTTGTGGTAGCATCAGGAGTATTTTTACGCGTGGGGCAAGTGGGCTAAGTGATGGGCCTTTGCACCCCACAGACCCATGGTATTTTGAGGACCCATGGCATTTTGATATCCCATGGTATAGACCCATGGTATTGCACTCTCTGGAAGAGTATAAGTACAAGGGTGACTGATTCATTCTTGTGGTCGGCAAGAGAGCATCTTGTGGTTGAGAGGGCCTGTGGTAGGCCTCAGGCCTGTGAAGGGCTGAGAGGCTTGAGAGGGTTTGAGGAAGGCCGAATAGGCTTTGCTGAATTTTCTACAAAGATGGACAGTAGAAACCAATTTTCTGATCTGATAGCTACTTCTTACTGATGTTTAACAATTTTATCTTTAGCCACTGATATCATTGAGTAATTATACACAGAAAATCTTAATAGTAATGTAGTGAAAACAGTAAGATCATAAAGAGACAGCCATGCACAATAGAGATAAGAAATTTTCCATGGGAAATCCAACTTGGGAGAAAACCCAACAACTTTTCTTCTAGGAGAAATTATTCTTCAGCAAGATTTACAATTCCAAAAATTGTCTAGAAATCTGTGCCAAAAACCAAGTCCAACATATCAGTCAAACCTGGTCAAATACCAGTTAGTCAATGCTGGTCAAACCAGCTAGAAGTGCAAAAGTCAATGTTGGTTAACTGTCAAAATTTCAGTCTGTGGTCAGGTTTGGATTTGCGGTCAAACGCCTGCAGTCAACTTTGGCCTGTGGTCAAAGATCTACGGTCAAGGTCTGAACTTTTTTGCAGTGACACAATCAAACGTGCCCCTTTTCTTGTGGTCAATCTCGGTCAGATTCTCGGTCAAATGCAGCTAGATTTTCGGTCAAACAGAGCAGGTCAAAACTCGGTCACATGGCAGCTTCTATAACTTGGTGAAACTTCAGATCTTCCTCTTGACTACACACGTGTGGATAAGAATAAAAGAGAGAATGTGTTGATCCGAATTGGTAAAAATGAGGAAGTCAACTTGTGTATTTATACTTGTCAAATGGGTGGCTTTTTCCCTAGGGTCACACCCTTTCATGGTGGGGCTGACTTGACCATTTTGAGCCTACATGAAGCCCCAAAAATTAGAATTTTAAGCTTTCATTTTCATAATTTTCCTTGGCTGATTTGAGAGACTTTTTGGCATGTGGGAATACCTCCTATTGCTACAAAAAAAACAACACTGCCTCTTAGCGAAGGAGGTTTTCTTCTTGGCTGCAACAAATTTTCTTTTAGCTGAAATTTCTCCTTCCTTAAGAAGAGTTCATGAGCTTTCCATGTTAATGCATGTCTATATGATAACTCCATCTTGGAGTGGGCAATGTAAGCATCTAGGGTTTTTGGCCAAAGTCCTTTATCTGGGCAAATCTATCAATCTCCTATGGTCAATGTCCTTCTTGACCTAGCCAAGTTCTTTTGGCACCTAAGACCTTCTAGCTTCTTAGGAGAAATTTTGCCCTTGAACCATTCATCTCAGCCAAAGTCCTTTATGGCTTCTTAGGTAAATTACATCTATCTCCTGTGGTCAAAGTTCTTTATGACCTAGCCAAGTCCTTCTAGCTTCTTAGGAGAAGATCTATCCAATCCTATAATTTCCTTTGGTCATTCACCTTTCCTGTCAAAGTCCTTTATGACCTAGTCAAGTCCTTCTGGCTTTAAAGGTGAATGTATCCATCTCCCCTGGTCAAAGTCCTTTATGACCTAGCCAAAGTTCTTTATGGCTTCAGGAGATAGTTTGACCAATCCTACAAAGACCTCATCATTCCCTTTCAATGAGGGAGACATTCAACATCATACTAAGCTCGTCTTTGTATGTCCACAATCTACTACTCATTTGTGGATATGTATTGGAGCTTTACTGCTCCTCTCGGCATCATGTTTCGGATGAAGTAACCTGACCATGTCCTCCCAGCTTCTGAAGCCACATTGTTTCATGACTTGCAATATACGCTACCTCTACTTGAATATGTATATTCTTGTAGCCTCACTTCACCGCCGGAGACACATCCAACTGTGCAACGCAGGTGCCACATGCTTAGATACCATCCACCGTACATGTCTCGACTTAACCATAAATTGGTTCAGGGTGCTTACTGCAAAGCAAATATCTTACATCAAGGATCTAATCAAGAACCTGTACATCGTGAGATTCACCAAATCTGAATCTCCAATCCCAAGAAATAGTGTATCTGGTTAGAATCCTTCATTTCTATCTCTGAGGCCAACTCCTTTTGACATTGAAGAAGGTCTTCCTGTGCTATTCTTGGCTACTCCCTCTGTCTAGGAAGCAAATCCCACTGCTACTACTGCTTCCTCTATCATGTAAGCAAGTCCTTCTGCCACTGCTTCTCCCTTTGTTATGTAAGCAAGTCCTTCTGCTATTGCTGCTCGCTTTGTCATGTAAGCAAGTCCTTCTGCTGTTGTTGCTCCCTTTGTCGTGTAAGCAAGTCTTTCTGTTGTTGGACATGGTCTCCTCAAAGCTGACATACTGCTCCTAGAGACCTTTTGCCTTTGAGCATCTTGACAATATCAACTCACAACATCCTCTAGGAACGCTGCTTCTTCCACTCTCTGCCCGATGGTTTGTTCACTTAGAACTGGACGCTGTTCCTGTCATCTGGCACGATCTTGGATGTCTAACAATCTGCACAATTTCTTCCTTTCGAACACCAATCACTGTGCTAAGTCTGTGTTCGAGCCCTTAGGTCATACAAGAACCTATCCATTGAAGAATGGAGCAAAAAATATCCTTGTACTCCCTCTTATTGGGAGAACCTTCTTGCCACAAGCTTTGCTTCGTTCTTCCTGATGCTGCCATATGTTGCCAAAATCATTGCCTTGGCAACGTTTGAGATGTACTTGCAAACCTCATTTAGGAGGCCATGGAAGAAATAATTATAACCAAGCAAAAAATACAAAGACAAGAGGCTCGCCAAGGAAAAATATCAATAATCAAGGGAGAAAGATATGAAGTACTTATCTCTTGATTAAAGAAATTGCTAAGTGTTGTAGGGATTTGTGAACTCCCTTCTGATCCTTTCCTCCTTAATGAAGTTCATATGTAATGTCATCAGACTAGGATTCTATTGTTTCTTCATTCTGCAGATTAGGCTTAACAAGCCATTCATCGAGCTATTTAGCCACACCAAGGGCTCAACAACAACCAAGTCATTCCACATGTTATCAAGGAGATAACCAAGTATGCATCGCACAAATTCCACTTGCATCCAACACTCTAAGTTTTGCTCTAGGGGACATTTAGTCCAAAAATAAGTGTGTCCTTTGTGTGATTGTCTCATCTTATTTTTCAGTACTTGATCCGTATATTGGTGTAGGCTGCAGTGTATTTGCATTAATGTTTACTAAAGAATTTTGTAAATAATTTGTTAATTGAAGAACACAAGTAGGAGGGTTTCATCCCACAAACCCTAGGACCTTGTCATCCAAGATTTCAATACAAGTCATAACCTCCAAGTCTTCTCTAGGGTATGTAAACTCTAAGTCTTCCAAATCTTGTACCAGGTTGTCCTTTGCGTCCAATGTTTACATAGAGATAAACTCCTTTTGATTACTATCAACTCGTTGCTCATAAGTAGGTCACATATTTCAAGTTGTTAGCCCCCAGACTCCACTTTTCAACCCTTCTTTTCTTGCTGTCCACCACAACCACCTTCTACTAGCTTTACCATGGGTTTGAGGGTATGCTTCACAAAAATAAACAAATGACAATGTTCATTGAAGGATAATAAGGGAACAGAGTTTGTAGAAAATTGAGATACAACATTCTTTTCAAGAACATTAGAGGGCTTGTGCAAAAAAGAGGATGCTTCAGATATCCATGTTGCTCAGACTGAACATGCTTAATCAACAAAGAGTTCCCACTAAGACTTGAGACTTGGTTAATATGTTTGATGAGTAAGGATCCCAAATTTGACCTCTCTCACTTGGGGTTGATTGGCTTTTAGGTTACTTGAGCTTAACATGTTCAATGAAAAAGACTTCAAACCTTCATCCGCTGAAGCTAAATCTGATTGACTTTTATTTTCTTCAAGCTTATCATGATCAGTTGAACAAGAGTTCCCTGCTCAGATACTTGTCATTTTAGAATAACTTCATTTGATTCTCATAGTGTGTTGAGCTTAATATGTAGAAGGCTTTCAAATTGTTGTGATCCTGAGGCCTTTTGGCCAACTTGAGCACACTTTCTGAGGCGCTCGGCCTTCTTCTAGGGATGCAATCTAGACAAATTTTACTTGTAGCCTTTTCCACCTCAAAAATTTTGTTAGTCCTTCAAAACTTTTCATAGACTTTGATTAGTCCTCTTTTTGACCGTTATGATTCCTCTAGGGCTTCCTTTCTCACAACTGACTTCAATGGTTGCTATTTTACCAAGCTCTGACACCATGTTGAATTTTCTACAAAGATGAACAATGGAAACCAATTTTCTGATCTGATGAATACTTCCTAATGATATGATCTTTAACAATTTTATCTTTACCCACTGATATCATTGAGCATTTATACACAGAAAATCTCAACAATAATGTAGTGTAAACAGTAAGATCATAAAGAGACAACCATGCACAATAGAGACATCAAATTTCCCTTGGGAAACCCATACTTTGGGAGAAAACCAACAACGTTCCTTCTAGGAGAAATTATTCTTCAGCAAGGTTTATAATTCCAAAAATTGTCTAGAAACATGTGCCAAAAAACAAGTCCAAGATGCTAGTCAATCCTGGTCAAATAACAACCAGTCAATGTTGGTCAAACCGGCTAAAAGTGCAAAAGTCGATGTTGGTCAACTGTGAAAATTTCGGTTTGTGGTCATTTTTTGGTTCTGTGGTCAAAGGCCTACGGTCAACTTTGGCTTGCAGTCAAAGATCTGTGGTCAAAGTTCAAACTTTTATGCGGTCAAACTTGCCCCTTTTCCTGTGGTTAAACTTGACTAGTTTCTTGATCAAATGCAACCATATATTCGGTTAAACAGAGCATGTCAAAACTTGCTCAAATTGCAGCTCCTATAACTTGGTCATACTTAAGATCTTCCTCTTGATTTTGCATGTGTGGATAAGAATAAAACAGAAAATGTGTTGATATGGATTGGTCAAATTGATGAAGTCAACTTGTGTATTTATACTTGTCAAATAGGTGAATTTTTCCCAACGGTCACACCATTTGATGGTGGGTCTACTTGACCATTTTGAGTCTACATGAAACCCAAAAAATTAGAATATTGATTTTGCATTTTCATAATTTTCCTTGGCCAATTTGGGAGGCTTTTTGGCATGTGGGAATACCTCCTGATGTTACAAAAAAATCAATAGGCCTTAGACCTACTGAGGTTTGAGAGGGCCTATGGAAGGTGGTTGACAAGAGAGCATCTTATGGCCGAGAGGGCTTAAGGAAGGTCGAGTAGGCCTCAGACCTCTGTGGGGCCCATTGTTAGCAAAGAGGGCAGAGAGGGTTTGTTGACAACAAAGAGGGCGAGAGGGCCTATTGTTGGCAAGAGAGCATAGAGATGTGCAAGGGCACGAGACATTGAGAGAGAGATTCTCTCAACAAAACATTGAGAGAGATTCTCTCAACAAGACATTGAGAGAAAGATTCTCTCAAGTAAGCAAGAGCTCTCCATGAATAATGTTGCAGGTTTGCTGTGAGTCAGGTACTCAGTTGTGTTGGGTCCGAGGAAAGAGCACAAAGCAGCAAAGGAGATCCAGATCAGTTAGATCAAGGATAGATCTAGGGCATGATCAACTAGGTCAACTCCAAGGTAATTGTTGTATTTATAATTTCCTTGAGGGCCATTATTCCATTAAGGGAGCCCGAGTAGGTTCTAAGAAGAATTTAATCAAGAACAATTGATTGGGCAAAACTTGTGTGTAATATGTTATTGTGCATGATCTAATCATTGGTTTTATAAGTTCCGCTATGCACAATCTGTTTTTGGTTAGGCACATCACCGTGTTTCAGTTATTTAGTTAATTTGAGACTATTACCAGATTTGTTGTGTGTGTGTGTGTGTGCATTGTGCACTGAGTCTAGTGCCCAAAAATCTAACATGCTATCAGAGCTTGGTCTTTGAGAAAGGCAGTTGGATCTGAGATTTGCAAAGGTAACAACTCTAAGAGGGAGTTGTAGGAACCGTTGCATGTAGCAACAATGTTTTGAAGAACCATGCCAAGAGAGTTGGCTAAGTATGGCAAACTGCTTGTATGGGCCATGAAGGCCAGGATCAACAAGTCTAGTGAGACATGGAGTAAATTGTTCCCATGAGGAGTTGTGGAGAGTTGCGACCTAGTTTGTAGATAGAGAGAAATGGATGAAAAATTCATTCATTAGATGTGATAGGATCTTGAGAGGAGATCAACATAATACAATGAGAAATTCATAATGATCTAGGTGTCAAGGTCTTGTAAAAATATTTGAGCTTGCAAGGGCCGAGCCGAGTAAGGGGTAAAGGCCATATCTATTACTATGATAGGAGAGAGGCTGAGAAGGCAGGATTGAGATGGTGAGAGGGTTGAGATAGCCATTGGAGATTCAAGTGAGAAATTTTGGAGTGAAGGTCAAGCAAAGAAGGTGAGGGTCGAGAAGGCCTGCGATCTGGAGTTAGAGGGAGTCAGGTTTCATAGGGAGTGAGCAAGCTAAGGAGGGAGTTGGTCTTCAGAGGGACTCAATAGGCTCATAAGGAGTCAACAACTTAGAGAAAGACAACCTTTAGGTTCAAGAAGTCATGGTACAAGATGGCCATGCAGGATGCTCAAGAACGAGAGGCTTCTACGAGCAGGGTGTTGTTGAATTGGGTCCTTGTGATACAATAGGAATAACTTTTGTGTCATATGGAGCAGTTATGGTAGTAGATCAAGGGTGGAAATGTTGTACAATTTTGAAGGCAAAGCCACTTCCAGGTGGTGTTGTGATAATATATCCCTCGCTAAGAGAGAGTGTTGATGTTTTGGGTAGCATTGAGTGTATTCACACGTGTGGGGAAAGTGGGCAAAGTGATGGGCTTTGCACCCATAAACCCATGGTATTCTGATAACCCATGGTATAGACCAATGTTGCAGGAATCGTCCCACCCCTTGGTTTAGGAGGCGAATTTGCGTCCTGAACAGATTTGCGTGGGAACCTTGGGAGGAACCGAGCTTCCAAAAATCAATTATGCCTGAAATTTGTGGTTCGTGAACTTTTGGAACTATGACAGTTCCAAACCACAGCTCCAGAAGCCTTAGTTGTGGTTTCGACACGGTTTCGTAGGCTCGAATCACAGTTTCAAAAATTGTCTACACGGTTCCACATGCATTTTTTTTGTGTGGGGGGGGGGGGATTTCAAACTCCTATGTGAGGAACAATGCTTCCCAGACACTGACATAGTGCTCCCTTGACGCTCTCTCATGGTAATGTCATCTTTCATTTTCATCCTTTTACTTGAATTTTTAACATTACCATGAAATGACTCAGGATGTTTGAGAATGGTTCCAACCTCATTAGACTTCATATGGAGAAAATAGAATTTCATATCTCATTAAAAATTCAACAGAATTAGCAGTTTTCAGGATTTTTGGATAAATGGGATTCTAGCATTTCATTAGATTATATTGTGTATGAGAGTATGTGATTGGCATTTAATCAAGAGCACCAAGCCCTACATGTACCCCAATGTTGGTGTTGTTGATTGTTGAACTTCTTTGACATGGCCTTAGCAAAAATGTACCCTTCACTCAAGTCAAAATCATTGATCAGGCATGTTAAGGTTTTTCTACCATATTATAAGGCTTGGATTAGGCAGTTTGATAAAAATTGGGCAATGTTGACAAATATACCTATATAATCGAAGTAGAGGCAAAGGCTAGACAAGAGGAGGGGAATCTAGATTCTAGATGGTTGATGCTTGAATAATTAATCAATAATGTACTATGCATGCCATTTCTATCTCAATTCCTGTTCCATGTACAATATGCATGCTTTGATATATTCTGCGAGTAATTTGGCACTCTATTATATATATAATAGATGCTTTTGGGATGCTTCGCTTCCGAAGATTTTTGGAAAATGACGCTTTCGATGCTTTGCTTCCAAAAAACAACCCCGCTTTGTGCAACATTGATATAGACCAATGATATTGCACCCTTTGGAAAATTATAAGTATAAGGGTGAGTGATTCATTCTTGTGGTCCGAGAGAGAGCATGTTGTGGCCGAGAGGGCTTGTGGAGGGCCAAGAAGGCCCGAGGAAGGCCGAGTAGGCCTCATACCTGTGTAGGCACAAGAGGGCTTGTGGAAGGTGGTTGGAAAGAGAGGATCTTGATGGTAGGCCTCCTCAGACCCATGGAGGGCCGAGAGGGCCTATGGAGAGCCAAGAGGGCCTATTGTTAGCAAAGAGAGTTGAGAGGGACCATTGTTGGCAAAGAGGGTTGAGAGGGCCTATTGTTGGCAAGAGAGCACAGAGACGTGCAGTGGCACGAGATATTGTGAGAGAGATTCTTTCAATGAGACATTGAGAGAGAGATTCTCTCAAGTAAGGAAGAGATCTGAATGAGTAATATTGCGGGTTTGCTGTGAGTGAGGTATTCAGTTGTGTTGGGTCTGAGGAAAGAGCATGGAGTGGCGAAGGAGATCCAGATCAGCCAGATTGACAATAGATCTAGGGCCAGATCCAAGGTAATTGTTCTATATGTAATTTCCTCAAGAGCCGTTATCCTAGTGAGGGTGCCCAAGTAGGTTTTGTGAAGAATTCCATGAAGAACTGTTGATTGGGAAAAAACTCGTGTGTAATATGTTACTATGCATGATCTAATTGTTGGTTTTATAAGTTCCACTGCAAAATTTGTTTTTGGTTAGGCACATCTGTGTGTTTCATTTAATTAATTAATCTGAGACTGTTAGCAGATCTGGTGTATGTGAGTGTGCACTGAGTCTAGTGCCCAAAATCTAACACCCAGATAGTAGATGCCATTTCTGAATTTCTATCACAAAAGTTTATTATTTGATTCCATAAAAAAGGGGCCAATAATGCCTGCATCTGAGAAGTATTTCATTTTGTATGACTTCAAAGCTTGCTTGGTTATAATTTTTACATTAAACAAGTAGATTGCGGGTAGGCTGGTAGACACTAATGATTACTCCTGGTTTACATTATAATATTTTTGATTCCTTCAGTCTGGTTGAAGTTTTAAATAATTTAAGAATCAATATAGAGGAAGATATGAATTCAAATAAAGCTCAGATGAACTTATATAAGACATAAAATGTTGTGTCATCTATTAAGTGGTGTTTATCTGTTTTTCAAATGGCACTACATCATATAGAAACTGAATCAGAAAAATATGAAAAAGCAACTAAAATTTGATTTATGGGATATTACTGAAGAGTCAGATCTTTGCTAATAGAGCTTACATTAAGTGGTTGATAAATATCTTGTTGGGTTAAATATTCCTGTTTTATTGCTGATCAGTGATACTTCATTGGGGTTTTTGTTATGATTATTAGTTTTAATACCCCTCGTGGCTTATCTGGCACAACACGTTTCCACTCAATGTAACTTGATGCAATTTTTATTGTTTTTATGTCCTTAGAATGATTCACAGACAACTTTGTTTGGCTATATTCTGCTGTTCCTGTAAAGGCTTTCTACAATGACATTTATCTGAGAGGTAGGATAGTTCTACTTATAAGGAGCTGAACGTGTTGAATGCAAATTATTATTTAGAATGAGTACACAAACTGCCGTAGGTAGACTTCTCATCATCTGTGTAATCAAATTGGGTTGATGGCATGCCAGTGATTGATGATCAGGGCTGGAAATCTTTCAAATCTAATGTCTCCCTCTGCATGTAGTGCAGCAGTAAGGTTATCATTTTACAAGGATTTTGTAATTGACATGTTTTCTCTTGGGGCAGAAAATTTCAAATACTTCTTTGTTAGCATGAAAAACACAACATCTCACCAATCAACTTTTTCTTGTTCTTCAATGGCCTATTTTTTTCTTGGACACTTCTTTTTGACTGCTTTGAATCTTTTTCTATGCTGAAAAGGATTCACTAATTTTTCAGTTCTGCCAACATTCATTTGAGATATGATATGCCAATGTTCTTCTTGTTTTTTATATTTTAAAATGGAAAATTCACTTCCTTGATTGTATTCTCTATTAATAATGTTTAACACTTTCTTCTTCACTGTGTTAGGTAATCTGGGGAGGACATTGTCATAGTTTCTTTCTCATTTCCTACTAACAATTTTTTGGTTTTTCAAGTTCATTCTCTCTATATCTTTGTGCCACTTTACAAAAGAAGGGTGCATTTTAACTTAAGTTTCCATGTGAGCTGTATCTGAGCTGTATCCTGCGGAGAACTAATCTGAAATTGGATAAAGGCGAATTCTGATCTGTATAACTAAAAATGATTTTGGTTTATTGTTACAGATGATTTTTAACACATAAACACATGTCTTTGTCCAGTTCTTTATCTTTTCCCTGGAATATAGTCTGGTGTTTTCTCAGTGTGAGGAACTTATTTTATATCTTGTAGGCTGTAGCTAGGATGCTCTGACATCGACCTTATTGGATGCAGCGACGTCTTCTGAACTTTGTCGAAAGGGCTCAAGTAGAGGATGTAATACCTATTCTTATAGCAGCAAATGTATGTGAGACTGGCAATGATCAGTTATTGACTCGTTGTATTCATCGAGTGGGAAGATCTGATCTTGACAATGTAGCGCTTGAGAAGGAACTCCCACAGGAAGTTGTAAAAAGAGTCAAAGAATTCCGATCGAGTTTGGGAGTAGCAACATTCCCAAGTTCTTCACAGCAAAAGAATATACAGAGAATTCAGAGAGCACTTGACTCTGATGATGTTGAATTGGTTAAATTGCTATTGCAAGAGGGGGAGGGAAAGATAACATTGGATGATGCATATGCCTTGCACTATGCTGCGGCATACTGTGATCCAAAGATCACATCAGAGCTGTTGGAGCTTGGATGTGCAGATGTTAATCTCAAAAACACAAGAGGATACACTGTCCTTCACATAGCAGCAATGCGCAGGGAACCTGCAACAATTGTGACACTCTTGACAAAAGGAGCTCACCCTTCTGAGTTGACTTTTGATGATCGAACAGCACTTCAGATCTCTAGGAGGCTAACAAGAGCTATAGATTACTGTCGAACCACAGATGAAGGCAAGGAATCTCCCAAGGACAGACTATGCATTGAGATACTGGAGCGGGCAGAAAGTAGGAATCCACTAAGGGCTGAGGTGCCCCTTTCTCTTGCTTTTGCAGGTGAGGACATGCGGACGAAATTGCTCGATCTTGAAAACAGAGGTGAGATACTAAACTTAATAACCTAGTGTATGCATGGCAATGATAAACTTCATCGAGAGCATATTGGCTGTCTATTGGACTATTGTTTACTTACGCTGTTATAAATAATGACATTCATATGCAAAGGATGGGCTGTTAAATTTTTGATTCTCAGGTTTACTATTGTATTTCTTTTGTCAGGCTATTCACATTATCTAATATGGTTAGCAAATTTCCAAACAATTTTGATGAGTGTTTTTCCAAAATGTTGTTAGAGTTCAATGCTTGAGTTTAAAAGTCACTTTGAGTTGGGTGGCACAATTTGCCATATTCCTGTGTAAGACTAAGGACTAATGATAATATGAAAGATACTGCAGTGACACATACATTGTTCCCTGCAAAGATATTGAATATGAGAGAGAGAATTTACTTGGATATTAGTCAATGAAGAGATGTCACAACACACAATGGAGAATACATACAGTATGCAAGTTCTGCATCTTGTTTGTCTAACTTGTTATTTGCTTATTACATCAATAAGTCATAATATGACTTATGTCCTCACATGACTTTATAAAGTGACTTATTTAACCAAGTACAATATTAAATGACCATTATATTTATTTGTTACACTAATACATCTTTCTTGAAAAGTCTTCTACAAGCAAGAGAAAATACTTGATACTGGAGACAAAAACAGTCCTCATTGGACCACAAATATCAGATGTACCAATTCAAGAACAATTTTTTCCCTCCAGGCTTTTCCTTCATCAAATGCCAGCTAATGTTGATTTCCTGCAAGGCGAGCTTCACACACATTCTCCTTGAATTCTTGAATCTTTGTTGCACAAAACTCCATGTATTTGATGCCAAAGGGCATTGCTTTTCATTGATTGTTGGCTATGAAGGCACGTGTCTTGGCTTCTTCATTGTTTGCCAATCTGAATAGACCATGTTCCTCCACACTAGCAGCAATAGTCTAGTTTCTTTTATCTCTTACAAAGCATTTGCCACCTGGGAAAGTGACATCCAAGTGTGGGCTATGCTTCACAGTCCAATTGATTGAAATTAAAATCTTCTCTAAACCAGGAAGATAGAAAACACTCATGAATAGCCATGTTACCTTTCATTTTGATTTGGACACTGCCTTTTCCTTCAACAAAGTGCTCCAATTCATCGCCAAATACCACCACAAAGTCAAATTGTATTTAACTTCTAAAGAATCAATAACCCAATCTTGGTTATTGAAATGTATAGAGGCCCTGAATCAATAAACCAGTTATTGGTCTTTCAACCTTCTGCACCTGTGTTTCCTACCATGAATGCAGTTTCCTCTTTATTCGCGGCTTCATTATCTTTTTTGGATTGCTACCTTTTATGGATTGAAGTCCTTGGTTCTGTTACTCACCCTACAACCATTTTCTACTCATTTCGCATATAGTACCTACTTTTCGACAATAAGACACTTTGCTAAAATTACATGATCTTTGCATAGGACGGATACTTCAGAATTCCATAGAAGCCCATTTCTTTAAACCATATTATTTTCGTTAGCAATCATTTGAATCTTAACTGAAGAAAGATCATAAACAATAGATCTAGAAGACAAGCCAAGACAAGAGAACACGATGATATGGCTGAAGCCAGGGAAAAACACCAAGATGGGGAAAACCCTTTATCAATTTTTCTTATTATAATCATCAAATTGTTCAGCACAGAGAGAGAGAGAGAGAGAGAGAGAGAGAGAGAGAGAGAGTACAATCAATGTCAAGATTGACATTCCAATATAATGCTTAAAATCACTAACCATATGCCAAAGAGACAACTTAAACAATGAAGCTTGGTCCTGTTCAGTCAATGCATCCTTGTTGATTATGATGAGCCCAAAAACAATCTAGTTCACTTGCACATGAACATATCCCGGAGATCTTAGTAGACCTGGTTAGGGAACACACCAGCTCTAACTTGCAGCAGCAAATCCAGTGAACATCCCCAAGACAGGCTTTAAAGACTTCATAGATCATCCATGTGACTGCGGCCTAGACAGAACATCTTGCTAAACCTCTCAGACTCCTTTAAATAAGGGTCTGCATAATGTGTAGCTACAGGAAGGTCTGCGGCCAGATCATGATGCCCTAAAACAGTCTCCAATGTGCACCAAAACTATCCAGATTACCTTCGAACGGTTGCGGCCTCTTGATGTGGGGACACGTCCTGCATAAAGGAGGAGGAACCTCTCTAAATTTACTTCCTTGACCTGTGGCAGCACCTCTGCTTCAGTCTCGGGCCTGTGGAATAGAGAACACACCAAATCAGACCTCAACACTCTCCCTCCTAGCTCTCTTTGATGATTCGCAACCTTAGAGTGTCCAAGAAATTCTGATGTGTCCAAGTGGGATGAGTAGAGTTTCTTTATATACAAATTTGCCATAACATTTTGCAGGCAAATTTAAAATTCAAATTTTCAATCTTTTCCTGCCAAAACAAAATCATGACTTGTAACATTTCTTTTGAATAAACAAATATTTTCTTGACCAAATTTGACAATCTTTAAATCGATTTTAGTCCTCTCGAAAAGAGGAATTCAATGGGATTATTATCTCCATCAACTGAACAAATCTAAGCGGAATTTGGCCCTAGTTGCCGATTTTAACATTCCCTCTCAACTAGGGAGAATTCCACTTGCCAAAACCTCTGCTGCCATAGATTATCATGAACCATCTCTGTCATCTCTGCTCTACTCTGCTGAACTATGAAGAAATAATGAAGAATTGATCAAGAGTGAGTCACAAGACCTTGCCACTCTTCACTGACCCAAAGTCAATCCAGAGGTAAAAACCTCAATCAAGTTTGATCCTAGATCAAATTGTTGAACACAATCCACCCTAGCATAGAGAGTACGGTAGTAAATGATGTGTCCATCGTATGGTCTCTATCCTCATTTCCCAACTCATTGGCCAGATGAGAGGTACTTCCCATGAGTCCCAGACTACATGGGTAGGATTTATGTGGGGCATCAGTCAAGAGAGGGTGAACCAGCTCAATATTATAACTGTAGGGAACGCACTAACAAGGAAAGGCGAACCTTGCCTTGTGGTTGCTTATAGCTCCAAGAAACTATCCCCAACCCCCTTGGAGCTCCCAGAGCTCAAAGTCCAACTCATAGGAGGGTTTGTCCATGATTCCAAGCTTCTCACTGAAGGTTAAGAATTTAATGTAACAAATAAAATTTGTATAAAATAGAATAAATAGAATAAATATAATTACTAACTAATCAAGTAGTGATTATGTTAAGTAGTTGTTAGTTCGCTGAAAGGGCATGTCTAAAAGACATGCCTATTCGTGAAAAGGCACTTGCATGGGTATATAAGCAGGGCCTCATTGTAACTTTCAATCATCTTATTATATCTTATCATATACATTTTTATATAATAAATTATTATTATAAATACCTCTTGCGTATTTTTGCTATTAAGCCAACAAACCTACAAGTTTTGTTGCTACAGTGGTATCAAAGCCATATCAGAGCCATATCTAAGCCATCGGAGCCATATCGAAGCCATGTTGCACAACATCATCTTACAAGCTTATGAACGTAGTATACAAGCCCAGGAACATTGTCTACCATACAATGTGCCATTATGCGAAGACCCTGAAGAAAATGAAAAGACAAAAAAAATTCAAGAAAAGCTTCAGCGATTAGAAAATTCATGTGCAAAAGTCATAACCCGTTTAAATTTTTTTTATGCAGTAGTCCATAATAGAGAAGATGACAGCAACAATACGTGTTCTCAGGCGCAATCTGATGTTAGGGTGCGGCCCAAGTTAAAGCTTGTCCCGCGATCTAAGCCGTTGGACACTACTTCTCAGACTGCAGTAATGGATGTTATAGAGAATTCACAGGGTGGGTTGATGAGCAAGTCACATGAATATCACCGATCTACTGAGCGACCAAAATTAAATTTGAAGCCTCGCACACTGCTTGTTGAGCAACTTGAAGCAAGTAGTGAAAAGAACAAGAAATCTCTGTTTGGTGGGGCCCGACCACGAGAAATTGTATTAAAGGAGCGTGAAAAGAACATGAAATCTCTGTTTGGTGGGGCCCAACCACGAGAAAATCTGTTTGTTGGGGATTTGTCGCAAGAAAATTCCGATCATGCTGCTGTTGTACAAGCTTCTCAAGAAAATCCTCATCAAGTTGATGTTCTACAAGCTTCTCAAAAAACCAGTGGATTAACAAATGTACAACAATCGGTTAAAACAGAAGTTGGTTCTGAGAAAAATGAGAAGCAATCAACTGCGAGAAAGATAAAAGAGAAATTCATTGGAGATCCCAACGGCAGTAGAAATGATGCCCATACACAAGAAAAGCAGAGTGATGAAGAGGCATTACAACCTGAAATGACGATCACTGTTCAACCACCGCTTCCTACAGATGCCAACAGGGGAGAGAATGAAGATGAAGAGAATGGTGAGGATGAGTATCATTATCCAGATATGTACAGATTTGTAGAGGTTGCTGAAACTCTAGAAGCTCCAGAGAGTAGAGAGTCCAGTGTTGAAACACTGGGAGATCAAGAAATTGGTGAGGATGAATTTGATTTTGCAGATGAATATAGATTTGCAAAGGGAGCTGTAGAAAATAACTATTTCTGTGACCGATGCTTTGAAGACCTTACAGGGTTATCTCATGACAATGAGGATAGGTCTTATGAAATTTTTTTTGAAGGAAAAGAGAAGAATTTATACAAACAATTCTGTAGCTAATTTACAACCCGTTTTAAGAAAGGTTATGAAGAAATTCATAATAAAGAAGAAGATGTTGGAAACAAGGATGAATATGAAAAATATACCAATCAAGAACGTGAAGAAACAGACATAGCTGAAGCCACTGGTATAAATCAAGATGGTGAAGAAGTTACAACCCATTTTAAATTTTTTTATGAAGTCCTTGATAAGGATGAAGATGATGATGGGAATAAAGAAAAATCATTTGAGGCTAAGGCCTTGGAAACTCGAGAAATGCTTGAGAAGCAAGATGAAGCTGTTGCAGTTAAGGAGCAGGCTTCGTTGGCCCGTGTATAGGAGCAGAAATATGCCGCTCTTGCGGTCATTATTGAGGCTCGCTCAAAACAGATGGAAGTTTCCGTAGATGCTTCTGCAAAAACTGCTAGATTTGCTGAAAATAAGAATGAAATCTCTCCTTCAGTGTCTACTCTGTTTTTACATAGACTCTTGCAACCAGGCATTTGACATCATATATCATTCCAGGAAGTTTGGAAACCCGCCAAAGGCATTTAAGTGATTCCGAGTTTCATTCTCTCACAGTAGAGGGGCTATGCAAGGAGATTCTGACAGTTATAGAAAGTGAGGAAGATGAGGACAACCCAATTTCTTTATCACATGAATGGGAAAAAATTTGCAGTCTTTATATGCAGTGTTGGTGTCATAATAATGTGCCATACAATTTGTTCAACAATCCCTCAACTGGAGGCATTGGACTAATAAGAAGGCACTCTCTGTCAGTTTGTCGTGAGTTGGATGAGTTTGAATAGCTTGTGCATGGAATGCCTGTTGTTAATGGGAGATTTTCCAGCCTTACTTCTGTCTGGGTGGACAATATAATTGATTCTGAAATACTTCATGGTATACTGAAGTGTTCCCGCAGCATCTCCAGACATTTAGGGAAGGCTGCTCTTGCTGTGTTCTATGAAGGTTTAAGAAGGTGCGGTGAAACAGACAGTCGCATCAGGACAAAATCGCTAGGCAGAAAACGGGCTCTTACCGAGTGTGAAGATGATAACAATAAACTCATTCGACAATATTATGCGGCCGCAGTCTCATCCGAGTCCGCTCAATAGCCTAATGAAAGCGAAGAAACCAGAGGTGAAAAGTGGCGTTTATTGATGAGAATTCTCGATTGGAGAATCCACATGAGAAATAACCCACGAGAAGTTAAAAGGCGTATCAGAATGGCAATGGATGACGACACTCGACTGAAAACCAGCGGCAGCAATAATCTGCATGGCGTTCTTCACATGTACTCGGGTAGTGAAGATGGAAGTTACGCTGAGAATTCTTGCAGACAGAGGTACGTTTTCTGTGTACTGCAGCCGCTGTTTGAGGCCACCATTGAGAAGCTCACGTTTCCCCAAGAAGGCCCTCTCAGAATTGCAGATCTCGGGTGTGCCATTGGTACGAACACGATAGCAGACGATTTTGTTGGGAAAACATTCACGAATCTGTGTCGGAATGGGCATCATTCTAATGGGGAGGCTCAATGCCAAAGATCCAGGGAAGTTCAATGCCAGGCAACCTTCTACAAGTTTGACAAGCAATGGAAAACCAAGTGCCGAATTTATGACATCGATTATGCCCTCGATGCTCCAGTAAAACTATTGGAGTCTATGGACTACACGAAACACATTAAAATGGAACGTGCAATAAAGGGACACGAAAAGGGGTCATGGCTATTTGAATGAACCTATAGTCATAAATATAAATAAACAAAAATAATTATAATAAATCATAAAAGTGCTTTATAAAAATGATTAAAGTAATCTTATTACATTATAAAGTTACCTTAATAGATTTTTATAAAGTCACTTGTATTTAAAAAAAGAAAAAAAAAGAAAAAAAAAAAACCTAGCTCTAAGATAGTGTTGGGAACGAATTTACATGCTGAGCAAAAAAATGACTTGAGCTAAGTGAAGGAACTGAGGAAATGATTAGCAATTAAGGATGAAGACCATTGCCAACAATATAGCTTTGAGGACAAAGCTTCTGAAGGAAGAGGCAATGTAACAAATAAAATTTGTATAAAATAGAATAAATAGAATAAATATAATTACTAACTAAGCAAGTAGTGATTATGTTAAGTAGTTGTTAGTTAGCTAAAAGGGCATGTCTAAAAGACATGCCCATTCGTGAAAAAGCACCTGCATGGGTATATAAGCAGGGCCTCGTTGTAACTTTCAATCATCTTATTATATCTTATCATATACATTTTTATATAATAAATTATTATTATAAATACCTCTTGTGTATTTTTGCTATTAAGCCAACAAACCTACAAGTTTTGTTGCTACATTTAACCTTCCCCAGGGGCTTCGTGGGAATATCTGCAACTTGCTCATCAGTCCTAATGTGATGGAGCCTTACGGCGTCTCGCGGTACCATATCCCTGATAAAGTGGTACTTGATATCAATATGCTTGAAGCGGTCGTGGAACACAAGATTCTCTGAAAGTCGAATCCCACTTTGGTTGTCACAATGGATCATGGTGGTATCCAACACATGCCCAAACAACTCACTGAAGAGCTTTCTTAACCAAACAACTTCACAACAGGCCATACTCGCTGCAATGTATTCAACCTCGACGGTGCTCAAAGTAATCGATTTCTGCTTCTTGCTCATCCAAGAGATCGAAGCAAAACCTAGGGTGAAGCAACATCTAGATGTGATCTTCCGATCCATCACACTGCTTGCCCAGTGAACATCAGTATATCTCAGTCCATGGTTGATTGTGCCCTGAAGATATCTCAAGAGATTCTTGGCAGCAATCCAGTGAATGTGATGAGGTTCGACCATCTATTGACTCAATGTGTTCACTGCAAAACATATGTCTAGGCGAGAGTTCACTAAGAACATTAGGGCCCCTACGAGTTGACGATACTCGGTAGGATTTTCCAAATCGGGCCCAACAACACTTCCATACAACTTCTTAAAGTTGAGTTCCATCATAGTAGTCACGGACTTGCAGTGCACCATCCCAAATCTTTCAAGCAGGAATCCCTTCATATAGGGAATAGGGCCAGGATGCCTTCTGAAAGTCAAGGCTAGATCAATGGGAGCTGCACAACTTGACTTACAGCAGAGATCCAGTCAATACTTAGCAATCTTCTGCTTCTAGTACATCTTGATGAAGAAGATATTTAACTAATCTTTACTCCCTCTTACTCAGGGAGATCATAGTCTATACTTGTCTTCCAGGGTGCATAGTGTCTATCAGACAATCTACTCATCATGAGATCTGACCACTCAAGCATGCCATAAAACATGGGTGTCCTCTGCTGAACCATATACAGTGCTATGTGAAATACTTCTTCTGCAATGATAGTGGGCACAAATGACTTACTGAATAGATTCTTCAATACAAGTGACTTCATAATAAGCCATGCTTTCTCAGAGTAACTGACTCCAGTCAATAATTCAGAAGATATAGCACCGATATGTGCCCTTACATACTGACAGCCCTGCAACTTACTGCGATGAAGTATGGATCATTTTATTACTGGAATCTAGGCATGTAATGGAATACAACATCAATTCTTTTGAGAATGTAACCATCGGATATCAATCTAAGAGATTTATGACTCCCTCTTAAGGTGATTATCTGAACTTCAACCATGACCAACCCATGTGAGAGCATGAGGCTTCTGACCTCAGGAGAGCTGCTCCTATCTGCAATTTCTTTTCCAGGGAGATCATTGTAGCTTCTTTTCAATAGGAAACCTTCCAAAAGGTAAGATATCTAATTTTACATCTGTCTTATTCACAGCTTCGATTGTGAACAAGACTGTCAGGTTACATGAGATAAAGCATATCACCATATCTGCTGATGCAATACATATGCTATATGGTGACTAATAGGTCTAGGTATTCATATTTCAGGAAGACTTTCTTTCTTAAGAAATATTATAACAGTCTTTACTAAGTTGTCAACTGTGCTTCTTGTTTGCAAGATGGATGACAACAAGACCATCAGATCGAACACAGGTCACCGACTACAAAGATACTTCTTTTATCACTGAATTTCTTGTTTGCAAGAGTCATGGTCGGTGAGGACTAGATTCACTAGATCATATAAGGCATACAGGCGTACTGTCTCATCATCCATAAACATCATGGGAATATTGTCCAGAGAAATTATTAATTTCCATCAAGTACTTTTGACATGAATACAATTGATGGCCTTAACTATCACTGGTGCAGAACAAATGATTCCTTTTTGAAAAAGGACAGTGAGAAACTTCACTGGCTTTGATAAATCATCTTCTCAGTCTGTGCACTTCCCGACTTCCTGATATATGCTTCAAATAAAACATGAAGGGGTGCCATATGGATAGATACAAGGAGATAGATAATAAGTGAGCTGTAAGGATAGATACCCAGAACAAATATTATATCCATTACTACTAATGATACCAGAACATCTTATTCCCTGTCTTCAAATAACAATCTTCTTCGAGAAAGGGCTTGCATAAAGATTGAAAATACTCAGCCATAGATTGATAGCCTTCTTCAGATACGCATCTGCGGGCTAATAACATTCTTGAAACATTTTATAAACAGAAGTACCCCAAGGCTGATATCTTACTCAGAGGCATCAAGTCTAAATGACTTACTAGAATTTGTTCCAACATCTTGGAGCTGAACATCAGTGGATGAGACTTGTCCGATAATGTACAGTCCAAAGTGCAAAGACAACTCATGCTGTTATGCTAAGCATATATGCGATGCCAAAACACTGGTGTGTTATGTCAATTCTGTCTTATATCTATAGATGCAGCTGAGCAGAGAGGTGAGACTGAACTTATTTGAAAGATATATGAATATATATACAGCAGAACCAATGATACCTTAACGTATAATGACATTGTGTCAAATCAACCCAGCGTGTGGTGCACCTGTTGCAATAAACAAAACTTTAAATCACTGATATGCCGGAACTAAGATGACAAATTCACACCCTGAGATGATGAAGGTACTAATAATCAGACATCTGCCTCCAAACTGTCTTTTGTCTTGAATTAATATTCTTTCCAAGAATATTGCTTGTATTGCCATCTCTTTGAATAACAAAAAGAGAATTTGTGGCAACCGTGGTCAAATGAGATCCTTTGTAGTGGGTGATGATCAAAGAGCTGAAAGGACCTAAAGGAGGAACAACAAGCCACGGATTCTGAAATCAGGTTATAAAGAGGAAGTCTTTCCGTCAGGGCTTCATAAAGACCCAATGCTTCCAAAAAGATTTGGTGTTATCCCATAAGACTTCAAGTAGAGGAACCTAATAGACATTTAAACCCTCGAATCATAACAACCATCATAGTGAAACTATATCTTGGATTGATATTGAATCTTTGATTAAGGCTTATCGGAGTTAAAAGGTTTTCTCCTCCAGATTTTATCTTCAAAAGAATCAGGTATTCTTCAAACTATCCAAAAGACTATTTGACGAATCTTTGATCTAGTTGGCATACTTCAATAACCGTTACTGTTTATCATGTCTAGATGACCTCACCAGAGCTCAGACTTATCTCAAAATAAGGTTGCTTTTGTTTAGACGAGGAGGTCTGAAAGACTGTTTCAGGATTGCGGCCAGAATTGGTATTTAATCTTTACGGCAATTCCATCAATGCTCCTTACTGATTTTCAGATTATAAAAATCAAATCAGCATTAGGCCTCTTGATTGATTATGCAGTCTTCCACAGGACTGATGAGCTCAGATCATGATGAGATGCCTTTATTCCATCTGGCCAAATGATTAGACACTCTTATTCTGAGATAGAAATTACAGCAAAATGCAATCTTAATTTATACAAGATTATCCAAAGAAACATCTCGTGTGTTATTTCTCATTCCAGCTACATACCTGATCATTCCTCCAGAGCAGAATGCTTCTCAACTGTATTACATTCTTTCTTGCTTGGGCTTGTCCTCACCTGTGCTCTGATACCATGTTAAAATTACATGATCTTTGCATAGGACAAAGACTTCAGTATTCCATAGAAGCCCATTTATTTAAACCATATTATTTTTGTTAGCAATCATATGAATCATAACTGAAAGTAACTGAAGAAAGATCATAAACAATAGATCCAAAAGACAAGCCAAGACAAGAGAACACGATGATATGGCTCAAGCTAGGGAAAAACCCCAAGATGGGGAAAACCCTTTATCAATTCTTCTTATTATAATCATCAAATTGTTCAGCAGAGAGAGAGAAAGAGTACAATCAATGTCAAGATTGACATGCCAATATAGTGTCCAGAATCACTAACCATATGCCAAAGAGACAACGTAAACAATGAAACTTGGTCCTGTTCAGTCAATGCATCCTTGTTGATTATGATGAGCCCAAAAACAATATAGTTCACTTGCACATTAACATATCCCAGAGATCATAGTAGACCTGGTTAGGGCACACACCAGCCCTAACCTGCAGCAGCAAATCCAGTGAACATCCCCAAGACAGGCTTTAAAGACTTCATAGATCATCCATGTGACTGCGGCCTAGACAGAACAACTTGCTAAACCTCTCAGACTCCTTTAAATAAGGGTCTGCATAATGTGTAGCTACAGGAGGGTCTGCGGCTAGATCATGATGCCCCAAAACAGTCTCTAACGTGCTCCAAATCTATCCAGATTATCAAACAGTTGTGGCCTCTTGATGTGGGGACACGTCCTGCATAAAAGAGGAGGAACCTCTCTAAATTTACTGCCCAGACCTGCGGCAGCACCTCTGCTTCAGTCTCAGGCCTGTGGAATAGAGAATGCACCAAATCAGACCTCAACAGTCTCCCTCCTAGCTCTCTTTGATGATTCAAAACCTCAGAGTGTCCAAGAAATTCCGATGTGTCCAAGTGGGATGAGTAGAGTTTCTTTATATACAAATTTGCCATAACATTTTGGAGGCAATTTTAAAATTCAAATTTTCAATCTTTTCCCGCCAAAACAAAATTATGACTTATAACATTTCTTTTGAATAAACAAATATTTTCTTGACCAAATTTGACGATCTTTAGATTGATTTTAGTCCTCTCGAAAAGATGAATTCAATGGGATTATTATCTCCATCAACTGAACAGATCTAAGTGGACTTGACCCTAGTTGCCAATTTAAACACACTTAATACATTTACCAGATATGAGGTCATTGGTTGTGTTTTTTTTTAATTCTTAATTTTCCGGCAGAAAAAAAACCTTATTTTTTATTAAGAGAAATAAAATTACATTTTGTAGACACACATCGTGTATGCAGAAAGAGACAATGGAAATACATGCCTGATCAACAGCGAGCAAAAAAAGCAAAAATGGTTCCAAAAAAAGGCATAGAGCCATTGAGCATAAAGCCTAGAAATATACAACAAGAGAAAGATAAGGATGTCAACTGGTGCTGATTTTTTCTTTTTTTTTCCCTACACTTTTTGCACCTTTTGCCAACCATCCAATTCTCGACCCTCATCCAAATGTGGAGGTTCTTTGTCTGAGTTTGAGTTCTCTGAAACATGAGCTTGTTTTGTGCCTCCAATCCCATCCAGAGATTGAGCAATTTCTGATTCAAGTCCCTTCGGAAGGGGAGAGACGGACCCTGCCTTTGTCGCTACATTTCCCTCGATTTTGTCTTCCATTTGGTTGGGATGTGTCTCTTTGTTTTCCTCTTCTTTATCTTTCAAGCAGGCGGGCGGGTGGAGGGGGGGAGGGACTCATTAAACTACCATCCTTTTGGCCTGTTTGTCTGTTTCTTTTTCCTTTTTGTGATCTTCTTAGCCTGTGGACTTCAGTTTTGTAGGTGACCTGTTTGAAAACATACACGACATCAAAAGGCCGTGTTCTCATAATTTAGAATTTGGGACCACTGAAAATTATTATGTTTCAATATTATGTGATCTGTTAACCATTTTATCAGGTCTACCTCCACACATATCCTAGCAATGGTGAAGATTCCTTTATCTGTTCTTTCCAGGTCCTTTTTTTGAATTCCCAATTTGTTTCCAATTTTTTCAAGAATTTTGTGATGCAGGTAGGGAAGGGGGAGGTTATGAAGCCTAACCCAAACTGACATAGATGTGAACACCATGGTTGTTGCATCAAACTTAGGGAAGCATGGAGTAATAGATAGACCAGTTCTACCCCAGAACCATGGCCATTCAAAAATCCAAATATTTTTATTATCAAATTGGACTATGTAAAATCTTTCATTGTACATGGGGCTTGACCAGTTTATTTTAATGATGTGTTAGTTTAGTCAATTTTAGGAGTTAGTTAAAATTAACAGAGATGATGGGTGGATGATTAGCAGATGTTGGATTCCTGCCCTTCATTTCTAAAAACTCTTATAATTATTTAATTAATCAATTGATTAATTAATTAAGTTATTTTTATTTTATTATTTTTATTATTATTTATTCAATTCTTAATTAATTAATTAATTAATTTTATTATTATTATTTATTTAATCAAAAATTTTATTTTTATATTTATATTTATATTTATTTATTTATTTTTTATCTTATTTTATTTTATTTTATTTAATTTTATCTTATTTATTTAATTTAATTTAATTTTTATTTATTTATTTTTTAATTTTAACAAAATGATAATTTTTTGATGAATTTTGGAATCACATAGCATTTAATTATTAAAATAAAATAATTATATATATTCAGACTATAAATATTATTTACTATTTTTAACAATTAATTTACTTGATAAAAATAAATAAAATAAAATAAAATATATAAACATCTATTATATTCTTTAAATATATTAAATTAATAATTATTATTTTTATTAAAATAAATTTAAATATATAAAAGAATATATAAAATTCAAAATTTAAAACGTTAATAATTTGATTTACTCTTTTTAATATAGATTAAAAATTAAATAAAATAAATATTATTATTTAAGTCAAACTAGCCGTTATTTTACAAACGGCTAGTGGTAGCTTTACTTTCTATTTAAAGGGGTTATTTGATCAGATTTTCCATCTTGTCCTGATGATGAACCACACTGGCTGGTTCGAAACGCGTCGACCAAATCTATTCTGATGTGATTTTCACCGAAAGATTTTAATCACAATTTATGGATCACAGAAGCAAAATTCCTAATATTAACTTCCTTAGTTAAAATTAACTTCTTTCATGGTAAAGGAATGATTTTGAGGATATGTAGGTATTTGTTGTAGCATGATTTTTTTTAGATTCTGGAGGCCATCTAGAACCTCTTTGTTTATGTATTTTTGGTTCAGAGATGGTTTGCACTTGGTGCTATTTTGGTTATATGCACCCTTGCTATATATATGAGAAACTTTGCATATTTGTGTATGATGGTTTGGATAAATATGGATGCACATGAACATATATATGTTTTTTTGTTTTCAAAATTTGTATATTTATGTATTATTTGACCGACTGCTCTTTTTGGTTCTAGTCTGGTTCTGGCCCGGTTCCCTGTTTTGAGATTGACTGGTTCAATGATCGGTTTGGTTCTGATAACATTGGTTCAAAGTTATTTTTAGTAGTTTTTCTATTTTGGAGTTTGACTTTTAGTTAGGGTGCAGAGCCCAATGGAATCTGTCCTCTTTCCTTGGAGTGCACTATCTCATCCTCAGGCAGATCCATAGATCTAGAAATCTATCAAAGAAAGACGGTATGGATCTGAGATAAAGTTTTTCAGTCCAGCAATTAGCAGTTTAGTGTTTTTGTGTAGCAGATTTTCAGGTTCAGAAATAATGGAAAACAGTGACAGGTTTTGAAAGTCAGCTATTGAGTTTTGTTATTTGTTACAGTATGTATTGTATATTCTAGCATTTATTACAGAACTGTATTGAGAGATCTTTTAGTTTTGGTTGTCTAGTTTCTGTAGGAATTATTTTACAGTTTAGAATCTGCTTATTATTGTTTAGGAAACTGTGCAAAATAATCCTCCAAAAATCTCCTATTCTTTCCTCATTTGCAGTGCCCACCATTGCCCACAGTAACACTAAAATTGGACAAGGACAAAGGATGGGACAATTAAGTTGGGCACTCTTGAGTCATTATAGCCAAAAGATTAAAATAAGTTCCCCAACTGATGAAAATAGGTCTCCATTGAAGCGGCCAACATTGCCCAATTTGGAAACTGAAAAATATGAAAATAGATGCAAAATACATCCACATGCTAATAGCTTAGCTAGTGACGAATAGAACTAGAGAAGGATGAGGTAAGGACAAGTATAAAATTGCTGCATCATCCTCAAGTTGGGTGGCTTTTGACCAACTTTAGAATCCAAACCTACTCAAATTAACTCATGCTAGGTGTGTTCTTTTCACTTAAATAGCAGTCGTTTAGCTCTGCAAAAAGCACATGCATCCTCACAAGTTAAGCACTTGTACTCTGCCAGGAATAAACCTCACCCTTCTCAATACACCCCTCTGCAATGGCGAGCTGAAAATAAAAAGCACAAGTTGACTCATCATGCCAACTAAGCCTTCCCAAGCAAACTTTCTAAAAATAGAAACAATCCAGAATCAAGAAAACAATGCCATCAATTTGAAATAGAGCATCTATACCTACGTCCACACTATTAAACATAGAAAACTTCTATTGTTAGGATGTTTCTAAAAATAGAAAATCACTTCCTTTGAAAATAAAATAAAAAACTTCTGAAAATAGAAAGATGCCTAAAATAAAAATATCTCATCCTCGAAACCACAAAGCATCATGCTCGTTGATGTAATTGCATGCACATGCATGTGTGGAAAACACTGCTAAAAACAAAAGTGAAGTCTGTTGTAGAAGTATTGAACGTGGTGTCCCTGATGTTAATCTGAAGATGTCTAAAAATAGAACTAGGTGTATCTTAAACTCTAGAACCAAAGGATATACCCACGGACATGCGCAGTCATAAACACTGAATCTGCACATGCCAAATTCAATTCTAACAAGGGCTTTTACAGTGTTCTGTAATTTTGGCCTCCTTGGGATTTAGTTTTACAATGCCCATAATTCTTCTTGAGCTCTCAATTCCAAGTGGTTCGAGTGAGTTATAGGTGTGTCAACACCCTCCTTTCCTAATTCTGGGCTGTGAACACGAACACACTTGTAATCTACAATTTCTGAGACATCGCTCAACCTTTTTGCATTTTAGCATTTTTCTCGCAAAATCCTGTTGTTTGTCACAGTTGAGTTTTTCTGTTTGTGACACTATCACGAGTGTTTTTCCTTAAAATGAATACTCTGCAAATCATGGAGCTCCTCTTTTGTGATTTTCAGGGCTGTAAGTTACGGAGCTCCTCTTTCGTGGTTTTCAGGACAGTGATATGTTTCACTTAATAAAATTGTGATATTGTTAATTAAACTCGCAATATGACCTACACTCTAGTTTCTCTGACTTGGGGCATACTGCCACTGTTACCCATGATGGTTCCATATCAACATAAGGTCAATTCCTTTATTGCATTATGGCCTCACAAAACTCCTCCAAAGTCTGTGATGGCTCTGTAGACTGTTTCCCCTCTCAATTCCTAGTAGAGTAAATACAAGAGCAACAATGTCAGAACTAGCTATTGATGGAGACACTTGCTATATAGTGATCATAACAAAATGAACACCTTGCCCTCCGTGCTAGAAACAAGAAGTCCGTAGCAAAATGATGCAAGACATGATGGCCATGTTTGAGCAATTGGTGACTGCACCAACAAAATAGCTTGCAATAGCAACTACCCCTACAAGAACCTGATATACTTATGGGTATCGCCATTATTCATCCATGCTCCAGGCTACTCGTGAAGCTTTTCATCCCCAGATTCGCTGAAGCCACAAAGGGGGACAAACTTGGCTTATAGCTTCACAGTTTGGAAGCCTTCTTCATGAACTAGCCTAATCTAATAGATGTTAGAGGCTTCTGATAGCTAAGGTGTACATTGACAAGCATGATCTCACCTAGTTGCACTGGGAGAAGTGAGCTGTGCTATGCAATCCAGTGTGGATGAGATGCATATTGTGGCTAACTCTTATAAATCAAAATGAAAAAATGTTGAACTCCATAATATAGAAATGAAAAATAAAAAATAAAAGGCAACCATTAATTTCAGCCCTGTTAAATTCTATAGTAATAAAAAATTCTGAGAGATATATTTAATGATAGAAAACCAATGTAAATCCATCTTAACCTTGGATTTTTTAAGCACTGAGTGGTTTGCGCCATGGTTTCTTTTTGATCCCTTTCATTGTTTTATAGATCCAAGGTTACGATGGATCTATACTGGTGGTCAGCACACATCCAATGCCTCACAACCACAAACCAACCTCTAATACGTTCTTTAGATGACTTCAAGTATGCCATATGGAAGCAACTCTACTTGTTAGAGGAAAATGATGTAACACTAACAAAATGGCTGCAACAGAGCATCCAACAGTGCATTGAGCTCTTCAAGAAACTAATTAAACTTGAGGTAAGGGTTCTTGAAGAAACTCTCTATATTAAAGGTTATATCTGGTTTGCTTTCCTAGTATAATAGAGATAGAACACTTCCCAATTTCTTTATTGCATCACACTTTTCAACTAGCTTCCAAAATCGATGCTAAGTTGCCAAAAGGAGATCATTCCACTATGCACTGTTCCGAACCCTCTCAGACAAAGGTTCCTTCTATTCTCTCTCAACCACAGTTGGTTCCGATAAGGAGATAGCCAGTTCCACTAGCGAACGGAAGAAGAAATATTGTTCCTATCACTGATTTTATTATCATTTTGATGATGGCTGTTGTGCTTTCCAGGCCAGAAAAGGCCATGGCTCACCTTGCTAAACTGCAACAGCTAATCAAAGAACCTGACATCGAGGAACAACAACAAAAGCATCATTTCCACAATCCTGACTCTAACCTTTCGTTGGAACTTGGTCCTCATGGCCAAAGATACAACGGACCACAAAAGATCCTATCTTCACTCACAATTTCCAGATTGTGCAGAAACTCATACAGTTGATCGTGGACGATGGCATTGGCAACTAATGAGCTTGGTTTCTCAGCTTTTGGTTGCCTCACTCCAGCTCCCTACCACATTACTCCACAACCATATAATTCTTGATGGGTCAGTAAAGCAGGTTTGTCAACATCTATCACCCACAAGTGTTTTGTCATGTTTACCATTGGACCTTTCATTGATACAGTTTTTTTTTGGTAAATTAAATTAAATTTTAAATTTATTTAATTAATTTGAATTTGTAGCTAGGCTGAGCCTAGGCTGGGGCCATCCCATCTATTGGATAGAAGAACGATCTAACCACAATGGGATGCTATCACCAGGATTGTGCGAACATCGGTTGAGCTTGGATGCCCCTTGGGATAGTTTAATTCCCCCAAAAGTGGCTTCCATCCTCAACCCCTGCCCATGAGGTTGAACCCGAGACCTGGTGGGGAACAAACCACATTCAAACCAACTAGTCTACAACTCATGGGTCCTTTCATTGATCCAATTGACTGAGGTTACACTTGTGGATTGTTGGTAAATCCCTACCAGTTTGAAAGATGGGTTCAGAATGATGGGTATCACAACACTAACCAGTTTTCACGAGCAAGAGCTCCCAGCTCACTTTTGCTTTCCCTTAGTCTAGATAGCAAGTTGTGAAGCAAGTCAATCTCCACAATTCATAACTCACTGTTAAGCAAGGCAATCTCCACAAATTCAGAACTCTTTGTTATATTATGGTGCTCATCCGTTTCAACTTGCCACACTCTCTTCCACACGTTTCACACTTTAGCAGGGAGCTGCCATTCCAAGCACTGAGTCAACAACCTAGTACTCTCCCTGCTCAGACAATGCTTCACTCAGTTCAGCGATCTCTCTGCTCAGATAATGCTTCACTCAGTTCAGCGATGACACAAATTCAGTTACATCCTTTTCAGGACACCTATGTTCATTGTTCATCTCATTGCAATGATATGGATCCTGGAGGTTTTCTCTTTTGCACATATGCCTCGATAGCCCACTGTTAGTTCACTTCTTCAGTAGTGAGGACATTTCTTCTTCCAATTGTGTCAACTGCACACCATCTGGTGTATGCACTCACATTTCAGCAGACAATCTCCTTCCAGTTTCCAATGGACGAATCGAGTCAAAGAATTTCTGCAGACTGCAATGTCCTTTGCTGCAAAGCATGCACTATCCACAGAAATTGGGCACAATTTCGTCTCAGCAGGGAGGAATTGATGAGACTTGGTCTCACATAGTAGCCTCAATCTGTATATGTATCTTATTCCTTTTTTACCTAATGTTTTGTAGTTCATCTACCTCTTTGAAAATATTTCATAGGTGACTTGGTCAAAGATGATCACTCAAATAGGTGTTTTGTGATTTTAATTGTAGGAGACTTGGTCAAAGACGATCATTTTCAGCCAATTTTGTACTTCAAAAAGTACACAATACAATAGATATTGTAGCAATTTTGTACTTATAAATATGGAAAATCAATACATAGTGTACAATTCAGCAACCTCCTTTTATGCCTGCCTACTTGCTCTCTTGTTTGCTTTTTGTTTTTATGTGAGGATTTTGCATTGTTGTCACTGTGTTCATATCAAAAGTTTTCAGAGTTCCTTTTATGATTATAAGCGATTGTTGTAGTATTTTAATCTTTAATATTACAATCTTTTTTCCTTGAATTTTTTTCGTCTACTTTGAGGTGGGGACAGAAAAGAAAAAAATATTGGAACTCTAGTTAAATTTTCCCCATCCTTTACACTAGACTCTTTGAAGAGTCTACATAAATATCATAGAGGAAATTCATCTTCAGTCCAGGTCATTTAATTATGGTTTTAATGGATTCAGCAAGAACTTGTACTATTGATAACAGTGTTGACATTTTGACTTAACAGTTGCCTTGGCAAAGATCCTGTTTCCCACCGAAGCAAAATTAGCTATGGAGATTGCACATGTGGATGCAACATCAGAGTTCACTGTGGATCTAAATGAGACACCTACTGCTGTGATGACTAAGAAATTCATAGCTAGAATGAAAGCTCTATCAAGAACTGGTAAGGAGAAACGTATTTACTTCATTATGTTGCTTTTTTACCGTTAAAGGTAACTTGACTGATCCACCTAGGACTTTTGCATGCAGTTGAGTTAGGAAAGCATTTCTTCCCTCGGTGTTCCGCAGTCTTAAATAAAATTATGGACGATGACTTGCCAGAGATCACTTTGGAAGAACAAAGAGTAAAACGTAAACGTTATGATGAGCTCAAGACTGTTGTATCAGAAGCATTCAGCAAGGATAAAGCAGACATTGAGAAGTCGGGTATGTCCTCTTCATCATCTTCATCATCTGTAAGAGATGGGCTGAGACACAAGAACAACAAATACCGCTAGACAGGTTTCCTTTTATAGTGATCTATTAATGCTGAAAATTGCTAATGAAACTTATTCAAGGACACCTTTTTACAATGCTAGCATATATGAGGCTCCTCTGATCTACTGTACGCAATTTTGGGAGGTGGAGCTATAAAAGTGCTCAGTTCTAGAATGTATGATAGTAATGGGGGTTAGCCTTTTGGAAGCTTTTCTGCTATTTTAAGCTAGAAAAAAGATGGAAAAACTCGTATTTCTTTGTCTAAAAGCAACCAGCTACATTATGCCACTTCCATGATCTCCAAAACCTTGCTTTCATAATATGGCAGCGCCTTGTTGAAAATCTGTTTGAAGTTAATAACCCAATCCAGTGAACAGATTGCATTCAGGAAAATGGCAGTCGTGACAGTAAGCTGATATTTGCATGCTAGACTACTATGCGTACACGTGCATCTCAATAGCAAGTGATTTATTGCTATAGCCCTTGGAAAGGAGATATGTACCTCTTACTCGTGTACAATAGAATTCAACTGTATACTAGTAGTAGTAACTTAGCAGGAGGTGCAATGTTTCCCAAAAAGGATTTTTGAGGTGCCTGAGATAAACTATTTTCATCTTCTTCTTGGATTGATCTAAAACAACTGAATATTCTGCTTTCATTTTGTTGGGATTATTCATATTGTCTAGAGCAAAGTGTCTTTGAGCTATGATGCGACACATGAATAGCAACTTTGGGTGCGTTGTGTTGGCCCCATTTGGTTATTTAGTGCTAATTCTTATTGCATATTTTTGAGAGGTTGTCATTTCTGTCTATGCACTTCGAAGACAGCGTTGTGCATACTCACTTCAAAGGCTCATTTGTATCATTCTATTTGGATTTAAAACATGGTGCCCTTTTATTTATGTGAATAATTTAATTGAGGTGCAAGCTTCCTGATCATCATATGTATCGATTTGTATTTACTTCATCCCAGACTTAGTTTGTTGGAGTCGTAAAACTTAGCTCGTGTTAAGTATTCTAACTACTTTTGGTGGTGTACATTCCGTATTCTTTTGGTTGACGTGTTTGCTTATAGAAATTGTGTTAGTTGCTTTAAAAGCGATGCTGGCTCTCACGCAGGTTGTATTTTCTTTTAGGTAGCTTCATATCACTCTAGATGGTTCAGTTATTTCTCTATCTTTTTTTTTTTGGTGAATGTGAATGATTATTATTTCTAATGGAATGAATGCGCTATCACTAAAAGACATTTAAGCCTTAAAGAAATGCGCTTCGAAAACTTGTGTCAGTCTATCAGACTATTCTTCGAGATGGGCAATTCATAGATGTGGTCTGTATTTATGGCTGTGTAATTGCTTGCTCGTAAAACAAAATACATCTTAGAATGGACAGGAAGAATTCTTCCCTAATGCTTGCAGGTTGTATGAAGTGTGAATTCAAGTCTGCCAGGCAATAAATTAGCTTTTAATTGATCACAGAAAACATCCGCATTTTACGTTTTCATTTACGTCAATCTCCCTTTTATAGGCTCTCAGTTACATAGGTACTAATATGCAGGGTTAGCCCATTTTGTTATCTTTTAAGAACCGGGAACTTTTATGGTAATTTTATTTTGCGAATAATGTATATCTTATGATTATAATATCATAAAATGCAAGCTTCTTGACTTTACTTTTAACAAGAGTAAAACAAATTTCTACTTGTGTACTCACCTGTTATGTTTCAAATTCAACCGTGTTTTGAGGCATATTTCTGACTATATTTTGAATATCTTTACTCTGAAGACTTAATCTAAGTTCTGATGATCCATTAACTCTTTTTTTATTTTATTTTATTTTTATTTTTATTACATTTGTCTAACTATTCTCCCACTATACATGTGAGATTCATATTGTGAATGCATTCACTAATTGTGCCTAAGCTTATTGAGAAAATCAGTAACAATTACTCTAAGGAGACTGGGCAAGGATAAATGTGATTATGGAGATATTTGAAATGCATCAGCAGAGGCGAAGCACGAGTGAACAATAAATATGTGGTGGCATTAATGACCTATACCTTTTTTGACAGAAGGATTGAACTATAATCGCAAGTTGTATAACCTTCAATTTATTCCGCTCAAAGGATAGGCCAAGTGGAGAAGGGCATTCCGTAAGCCAGTCAATGAAGATTCATGTTATTGCCTAAAAGGGATAGGCTGAGTGCGGAAGGGTATTCCTTAAGCTCCTTAATTAAGATTCAAATTATGTAAGGAACATTATTACCTGGGTGGATACTTAGCGCCTAGAACATCTATAACAATGTGGTTGGAAAATATTTTCTTGCTTATAATTCAAAAGCAATTCAAAAGAAAAGGTTTTACCTGCCTAATCAATATCTATAACAATATGTGGTTTTCTTTTATCTAGGCAACATCTATAACAATATGTAGTTGGAAAATATTTTCTTGTTTATAATTTAAAAGAAAATGTTTATTTTCTTTTTCCAAATTATTGACACTCGTTACTTTTTCTAATCTACCAATTTTACCCTTAGTAAAATTGTTTTCACTATAAAAAATAACTTAGTAATCATTAAGTTATTAAGTTGTTTATGGTCTAAACAAGAAACCCATAAGGAAATATTGAATAAATCCACATTTGTTTGATTTTCCTCAAGGATTAATTAGTTAAACAACAGTTTAATTAATATGCTGGTCATATTTAAAAGAAAATGTTTATTTCTTTTTTTTTAAATTATTGACACTTACTACTTTTTCTAGTGATAGTTGATTAAGATTCAAGTTTTATAAGGAACATTATTACCTAGTGACTACTTAGCCTATTCAACATCTATTGCAATATGTGGTTGAAAAATATTTTCTTGCTTATAATTCAAAAGAAAAACTTTGCTCCTCCTTTCCAAATTATTGACCCTTCATACTTTTTCCAAGTGATGGTGATATTCAATTTCGTCTTTTTTAATCTTTGTGATATTGCGTGTTTCTTGTAATGCTTTGAAGTTTGTATATGAAATATAATTAATTTATATTAAGAAAAATTCAAAAATGATCAAGTATTTTATGTTCATTGAAATTCATTTGGCTCTCTAGATATTAATTTATAAGAATTGAATAATTGATATGAAAGATTGGGCAAAAGGTAAATATGATAATTGTAGAATTTTGAGATACATCAATAAAGTCGAAGCATGAATAATCAATAAATATGTGGTGACATCGATGTCATATGCTCTTCTCAATTTGGTAGTTATTTGACAAAATGATTAAACTATAATTGAATTGTATAAACTTTGATTTGTTGAGCTCAAGGATAGATTGCTGAAGAGTATTTCCGAAGCCAATTAATTACGAATCATGTTATTGTGCTAAAGGATAGGCAAGTGTAGAAGGGTATTTCATAAAACAATTAATTAGGATTCAAGGATAGGCAAGTGTAGAAGGGTATTTCATAAACCAATTAATTAGGATTCAAGGATAGGCAATGTAGAAGGGTATTTCAAATTATATGATGAACACTATTATTTTGTGGATACTTGGCTTATTTAATATATATGATAATACATGGTTGGAAAAGGTTTTCATGCTTATAATTTGAAAAAAAAGTTTTTCTTTTTGTGCAATACCTTTGTTCTATTTTCAATTTTTTTGATATTGTGCTTTTCATATAAATGAGTTAAGAGTGTCTCACAGAGAATGTTTTTACGCTGTTGTCAATCTATGCTAAATTTTATGTTCTATGTGAAATATAATTAACTTGTAAGTTTTTAAATAGGATAAAGTATTCTATTATGTCCATCTAAATCAATTTGGTTTTTTGGACATGTATTAATTTTTTTGATAATGTCGGGAATTTAATTCTAGACAATCAAATGCCTTCCCTTGTATACATGGTGTTTACTCCCATTGGAGCTTGAATCCAAGCTATTTGTGTGATGATGCTTTGCACCACACACTAAGTCATACCTTGGCATATTTGGCATATTTATGTAGAGTTTGCTCCATTATTATAGCTACATCTCTAACATCTTACTCTTGTGAAAATTTGTTTTAGTGTATATTATCTTATACCTTTGACATTTTTATATATTATTTATACCCTTTTGAGTTCCATGGACTTGGTTCTTTAATTATGAGTGTTTATGGCACACCATGACTACCTCAAGATTCGTCAAGGTATGAATAATTGTTATTAGTAATTAAATGTTTATATTGCTTTAAATAAGTAGGTGCCACCTTTCATTTTCAACACTTTGTTTGATTGTTGTTACAAATGAGCCATCCAATATACAAAAATGAGGTTTATCTTTGCGATAGGGAATATGTATGAAGAATTTATGAGATGGAGCGTTTTTTGGATTCAAAGGTCACACAATAGTGACTCAAATTGCTTATTGCAATTTTCAGATTTGATTTCCTTGTTTTTGCAATGGAGTGGCTTCTTTATACTAATCATCAAAAGATTTAACTTTACAAAGAACTTGATTTCCTTGTTTTTGCAATGGAGTGACTTCTTTATACTAGTCATCAAAAGATTTAACTTTATAGAGAGCTTGATGAGATAATTAATTTTGATCCATACATTGCATGTTTTTGATATTATTTTGATTCCATTACAAAGTTGTTTCAACCAAATTGCTACTACATGAGAATCATCATAACTTTAACTTGCTTTCTAAACTTGTTTCTACATGATTTATCATCTACAATAGATGCAACACAAACACATATTGAAATGACTAATTAAATTTCTTAAATGCTAAAATGCACTCTTCAAATCTCAAAAAGCACAAATAGGAATCGCTAATTTAATTTGTATCTTCTTTTAATTCTTGAAACTATTATGTTGATGAATAATTCCTCAACATTAACATCACCATCATTCTCTAAATGTAACTAATAACTAAAACAATTACCTATTTGTTAATAAGGCCCTAAGCAAAAATTGGGGTTATTGAATTAAAGTGCAAAACTCGTATAAGACAATGCATGTTTGCTTTACAAATACCAAGAGATATTTTCTATGTGATTTTCGTGGGGCTTCCAAGTAATATCTACAAGCCCACATGGGTTTATTCATGATTCTTAAGCTTATCCAGTATTTAAACGAGTCATTCCTTATCAAATACACTCAACTAAAAGTTACAACTAGCAGCTAAGAACAATAAAGACATAAGCATTTTGATCTTATTAATTTTCTATTGGGACTTTGCGAAATTGTTTCTATCTTGTGAAGGAAATGCTTACCTAATGTTACTATGAAATGGAAATGCACGCATAATAGTGATGAACATGAAGACCTGCTAACTGAAAATAATAACTTCTTTAGGACCAATGCAAAATGAAAACCATACAAGTCATGTATTTTAATGAATTAATAATAAAAAATAGATCTGAAATTTGTCACAAGCTAGCAAAAAAGCATGTGAAAGGAAACAACAAATCCTTTGTTGCATTGCCAAACAATAAAATATTATTTTTGAATAATGTAAGAAAAAATATTATTCAAGATGAACCATTGAACTGAAAATTGTTCGTGGAGGGAATATCATACTCCATAATGGAGGGAAAGGAATGGGTTTGTCTTTCAATGTTTTTCTTTTTCATTACCGTCTTTAAATCACTTCAACTTTTGGCCACTTTTCTTCAGAACTATGGCATAGAGAAGGATCACATTGTCCATTTACTTGGTCATGCATTACAATATATATATATATATATATATATGCCAAAGCAAACCAATCAATGTGGGTTCTCAAAAATATGAATACGACTTCAATAGCCAATCAACAAATATGTCAATTGCAACTTGTTGAAAGTTATTAAAATCTACTTCATGTTTGTAGTTGTCATTGTTCACAGTGCTAATTGTGCTAGTGGAACCATTCAAATAACTGTAATCTATTACCTTTTTTGTTTTTCTAGTTTTTCACAAACACCCTTGTTTTGGGTAGAGTGGAGTACTTATTTCCCCCAAAAAATCCCCTTATCCCATAATAATCTATGTCTACTAAGATTTGACTTGCATATTTGGAATTGATGGATTATCACTCTTGGGACACGTTGTTTTGAAGACTCTAGTTAAGATGCAAAAGGCACCATTCACTTGGTAATCAAAATTGGGCTGGTAGTGGAAATTTTTTGTTGAACAACTACTCGACAACAACTCAGTTGACATCTTTATTTTCTTTTTATCTTCATAAACTTATATCTTTGCGTGTTGCCATTGTGAACTCTATTTTGTCCAAAAGAAGAGCTTCATGACAAAGGAAAACACACCATCTATATTGAAATAACATCCCTATATAACCAATCTGTTGAATTTCCATCATCTTGGGTCTAGGTTAGAATCTTAGAATTACTGACGCTACCAAACCGAGAATCTCAACAAGAACTACTTTTCACAACGAGAAATATAAAGCAATAAATCACACATGCACAAGTGTAGAATTTTTTTAACAAATATTGTACAACCCAATCTTCGTTATATTAAACCAATCTGAATAATACAACAGTCTATGGAATGCAAGATACAATGACAAACATGCTGATTAGACTTGATGTCATATCTTGTTCTTTTAGTCCTTCACTTTCGTACTGCTTTCTAGTCGCCCCTTAGTCCTTCAAAGGACAACACATTGAGACTCCAGGAGGGCTGCCACCTAACACTGCTACAAGTCACTTCTGCTTGGTGTACATGGGCTGATCCAATCTTCTCTCTAGGCTGGACAACGATACCTGAGCTCCAATCTTCCTTCTAGTAGCCTCTTTCGTCCATCAAAGAGCTACTCATAAAGTACCAAACTTCACCCAACTTTCAACTCCTCTTCATCAATTCAAGATAGCTTGTTTAGGGCTACTTTGGGTAGCCAACACATTTCCCTCCACCAGACCAATGGAACCCAATACTTTCACTGCAAGATAAACTCCTAGTTGGGGTTTCTTCACACCTAATACAACCCCAACAATTGGCTCCCTCAAGCTGCTAGAAAAAACGATCCAAAACAAGTCAAATCTTTGACCAAACACAAGCCACAAACTGCTGCTCCAAGTCTGATTTGCTGTTGTTATGACATTGAATGGTTAGGGCACCTTAGACTATGTCAATAACCCTCAAAAAATCACCCAAACAACCCTTAAATGTTGTGGCCTACCCTAGTGTGAACCCTCTACCTCCACGCTAAATATTAGGGCACAATACAACCCCAAAAGAACCCACGCTATCACCTTGTTGTGGTGGTATGGCTTGCGACCTACCACACAACCTTGCTGTAGCTTACGACCCCTTCTAAACAGAGTCTCCAACCCACAGACAAACCCAAAACAACCTTGAAACTAACCTCCTCTGCCTCGACCCTCTAGGAAGGTAACTCGACCCTCCTTCTAGCACTTCAGACCTCTACAATGTGACCTTAAAACATTCCTCCTCCATGCTGGCATGTCCCCTTTCTTTCCGTGGTCAAATCAGAGAGTTATCTCCTCCAATGAGTTTCTTATGTTGCAATTTTGGATGAGGAAATGTCCTCCACTCCACCTCCTATATATACACATAAGGAGGGATCCTTAAAACATCATAATAGGGCTTGAAAAAATGTCATATGTCTTCTTAACACCAAGTCGACCTAGACTCCTCATGTGCAAACCCAACCATTAACTTCAAAAATCCATATCTCCATTTCTACAACTTGGAATCAGATGATTCTCATTGCCTTAGATTTGTCTAGCCGAGAGCTATCATCCTTATCCATCACATGTTGAAGTGTGCTTATGGTTCTGGCCCAAATCCCAATGGGTGCAAAACCCCCACCTTGGGTTCAAAGCCCACAAGTGACTCTTGTGGCTCTTTGTCCTCCAATCCTTGAACCTTAGGGCTTAGAGTACCTCCCAAGCTACTAAAAAATCAACACAATATTCTTTGGAAAGACCTCATGAGTTATGCCAAAACTTCCCATTTTCAATATAAATGGTGATTAAATTCCAAATGCAAAACAAAGCATTCAATTTTAAACATCAATATACATCCATATATTGAGTATTAAACAAAATATTTGTACTCTTCTTAGCATAAAATTTATTGATGTTAATATTGCTAAAATATTAAGGAATACAAAGGTACTTATTAGGAATCCTAATTTCCAATCCTAATTATGAATCACTATGCTACAAACTCCACATAAAATCCACACAAAACCATATATTTTATGGACCACTACATACCTTTAATCTACCCTCTAGACTTTCTCACGCCCCCCTTCCATTGTTTAAGGCATTGATCTGACATTGAAACAATTCTTTGCTCAACCCCTTTACACATTCTTCATGCATTATCATGTGATGAAACTTCTCAAAAGCATATGAGCTATCTTTAAAGAAGTCTGAAACAATTACATACTAAACACTACATAATTGATTATGCTAATAATAAACTTGTTTATCATTCAAAGAAGATTATTACAAATACATTCCTAATCACATAATCATGAGAATGGGTTGGATTACATTGAACTAAAATAAAGTGTTACAAAAGTCACATATAACAACACAAATTTTATATACCACTACATACGATTAATCTACCCTTTAGTCCTCACTTTCTCATGCCATCATGCCATTTTTTAAGGTATTGATCCAACTTCGAAACACTTCATTGCTTGAATTCTTTACACACTCTTCATGCATCATCATGGGAGGGAACTTCTCACAAGCCTCTAATCTATCATGGCTTAGATGCCAAGTTAGAATCTTTAAAGAAACACAAACAATTACATATTAAATACTACATAATTCCCTTTAGGCCTTCTCACTTTCTCATGCCATTTTTTAAGGTATTTATCTAGCTTCGAAACACTTCATTACTTGAATTCTTTACACACTCTTCATGCATCATCATGGGAGGTGTTGTATCTTAAGAGACAATTCCTTGGCTATGGAAAGGAATCAATGCTTAAGACATTTTAAAGTGTGTCACAAAAATAATTTTATCATGAGGTCTTTGTTCTATCCCTCTAGAAACTAGTTTTCTAAAATCCTCAATGATTTGGAATAATAAAAGATTTCACAATGCCATTGACTGCTGATATCTGAATGTAAAAGAAGAACTGTAGGGGAAGCTCAAAGTAATATGATGTAAACACAAAAGCTATTACTTTTAATTTTTAGAGAGATTTCATGGAGAGAGAGGAAACTCAAAATAATATGTTGTAAACATAGAATCTATTACTTTTAAGTTTCAAAGAGAATTTGTGAAGAGAGAGGAAACTCAAAATAATATACTGTAAACAAAAAATCTATTACTTTTAAGTTTCAGAGAGAATTTGTGGAGGGAGAGGAGATGGAGTGAAAGACCAACTACTTCTTTACTTCACTTCATTCAAGGAAGAAACAACATAAAATGACATAAGAAACAGGAATCACCATCAACAGTTTTAGGAAACTTACTGCTTCTTTCTCAGAAAAAGAAGTACAAAATGTAGTCTCCAAGAGGTCTGGAACTCGGAACCCTTCTTCTTTCTTTCTATCTTGCTTAAATACATCAAAAACAGTTCGTAACTGCTAGAACTTCTTGAAACTACTTCGACTACCTAAACTGTTAAAACTACTTATTACATTGCAATTGAGGACATCACTATAGCTTCAATATTAACAAACAAAGAAAACAAATTAAAACTTGAAATATTATTCTTTTTGCCGAATCTAATTTGTTGTTGATGCATCTCCCTAAAGTGTTGATGTGTCTCCTTGATAGATCAAACATCCTTGCCTTGCATTTCTTCCAGAGTTCAATATTTGTCTTTTCTGCTTGCTGTCATGTATTTTTTTGTTTCTGGTGTGGTATTCAAGCAGTTCTCCAATAATGCATCTTCGCTCGACTTGACCCAATTGTTGCATTTCCAACTGATCCAATTTTAGAATTATTAAAATTGTATCGAAATTACCCAAACGACTAAGATGGTTATTTGGAATTTGGTAATTATCAATTATGTAATAATTCAGGTATTTATCAAGATGGTCATCAAATTTGTGAGTTCAAATGTGCGACATCGATCGACATCAACTTCAGTTTCGACACCAACAAATATGTTTCAAAGCGCCAATCAAGACATCTTCAAGTTGACTTGCGACAGAAACAACAAAGTTTGTCAAAAGACTTATGTAATCACACTTGTCCTAAGTCTTAACTGTAAAGGTCAAAATGTCGGTAGTCCGCTTTTGTAAACCTTAATGGATAAAAAGATCCTAAGGTAAAAAGGACTAAATTTAAATCCTAAGTCCTAGGTTTAAGTCCTAAAGGCTAGCACTAAGTGCCAAATGGAAACACACTTAATTTGTTGTGAAGGCCTAAATCTACTCCTAGGACAAAATGTTAATTAAATTCCTATTCCTAAGTTTCATAAACTTATGGACTTAAAACCTCCTAGCGCTATTTTTATGCCATAAACCTTTGTAAAGGTTCGGATGATGGGTAGGAAACCCATGATATAAGGTCTTATTCATAAGGTTCAGACTATGTATAAAGTTCGAATGATAGGTCAAACACTTTATGCGCAAAAGTATTAAGGTTTGGGTGTTAAAACCTTATGGCACAAAAGTTTTATTAAAAGGTTCGTTGAAATGTTGTAAAAACCTTATTAAAGGGTTTTATATTAAAGTTCGATCGATGAATGAAAAACCTTAATATAAGGTTCGGGAGATGGGTTTGAAAACCTATGTAATAAACCCATAGTGCAAAGGGTTTCGTACTTCGGGCATATACAAAGTTTAAAGGCTCGGGTTATGTTTTTAAAACCTTTGTAATTAAAAGACCACAACGTTATGTAAACCGTGTGCATATGATCGAAGATTTAGTGACTATGATAGGTTTCAAAGCCGCGTGCCAAAGGACGAGCAGAACCTGGAGTCTAAGTTCTAGAGACTGCCAGATGTTAACCTGTGATGAATAAACCATGTGACAGGAACCACGCGGAAAACGTGTGGTTGACAGTTATTAAGCTGAACCGCCGAAGTCATGACCGCATATAAGACTGTCGCGCTCGCCCCCTGATCACATGCCACAGGCTTCTCCTCCGTGCGGTTAAGATAACACTGCGGCTAAACAATTTAATATAAAGTTAAAATTTGGGTTTTGAACATTTATATCAACGCCTATGTCAAAGGATATTTTATCTTATGAATTGAATGTGATGGTGGGATTCGAATCCCTTATCACCAAATAATCTCCAACAAATTGCTAATTGCAGCAAACAGAAGTTCGAAATAGCTTTGTAAAGCCATGAATGTATGTACTCTTAATATATAAAGAGAAGAGTATTCTTTATATGAAGGAGAGTGTGTAAGAGGAGAGACCTCAAGAGAGGAGAGTGGCGAAGGAAGAAAGAGTTTAATCAACTTCAAGATGAAGTAAACTCTCTTACATTATATGTCACATAATTTGGTAGTGAGTTTTGTTTTATTGCAGGTTTATATGAAGGAGGAAAAGCTCTTTATACTTGCATAAGTTTCAGCATCAAAGTACATTGATGGTCAACGAGATCTACTTTGATTGTGCCAAACTCTGTTCAGCTACTTTGAAGTCAAAAGAGGAGAGCCTCATGAGAGGAGGTTGAGGAGAGTTTTTCCTACTTCAAGAAGAAGTAGGCACTCTTAAGAATACAGAAGATATAATTGGTGGAGAGTTTCTCATTGCAGGTTTATTGAAGGAGAAAAGGCCATCCTACTTGCATAAAATTAGTATCGAAGTACGTTGATGAATGACGAGATCAACTTCGAATTTCTAATACTCTTTCAGCCACCATGCAGTCAAAGGTCCATAAAGCTTCAGTTCCTCAGTTTTGTTTTAATGTGCGAATCATCCATGTATTTTCTTATGTGTTGAAAGAAAAGAGTTTGTATCAGTTAGCCTATTCAAGGGATGGTCTATATCTGCAACATCAGTAGTGCAACTGATGATTCATTGTAGCATATTTCTCTTGGTTTAAAGAATACAACGGACGCACAATTCTGAGGCGGACCCGAAGACATAGTCCAGGAGGGACGAACTCCGTCACAAACTTCTTTGTCTTATGGTATTGCTTGTGTGATTGATGTGAAATTTTTCAATCTAAACATACATAGATTATTTCATGTCTAAACAATTAATGCATATAATAACTGTTAAGTAATACTGCGATTCACATTTTGTACAAGGACTAGGAAAGATCTTGGTAAAATTCCGCATTTCAATAACCTGAGTGTTAATCGCTATAAAGTTCTATAGACAGAGTCTGTAGAGGGCTAGGTTGCCTCTGGATCTCATCCTTTCTTTAAGGGTGACATATCTAGTAAATGCCCCTACAGTCAATCTTTGAAATTGAACTAAGTAACTCAGGTCATTTTCAGATCAAGTGGTATCATAGCAGCTAGTTCTTTACAGGTACAAGATGGGCAAGAACACTCGCCAACTTGTCAAAACTGCAAATTGTTAGGGAATGTCAAAGATAATTGTCCAATGCTTCCAAAGGAAACAATACCGACACCAGCAGCCTAGGAAGAATCCAAGTCACCTGCTGGAGAACAAACAAGTGCTGAATGGAATTGGGCAGACTTCATGCCTTATGCTTAAATGATTTTGTAATATCTAGATCTAGTAAAGTTGTAACTAGGTTCTGGAATTGAATTTGTTTTTCAAAAGCATTGTAATAAAACTTTTGGAGAACCAAAAGTTCTTTTAGTTGGGAGGTGTGATCCAATTTTAGAATTATTAAAATTGTATCGAAATTACCCAAACGACCAAGATGGTTATTTGGAATTTGGTAATTATCTATTATGTAATAATTTAGGTATTTATCAAGATGGTCATCAAATTTGTGAGTTAAAATGTGCGACATCGATCGACATCAACTTCAGTTTCGACACCAGCAAATATGTTTCAAAGCACCAATAAAGACATCTTCAAGTTGATCTGCGACAAAAACAACAAAGTTTTTCAAAAGACTTACGTAATCACACTTGTCCTAAGTCTTAACTATAAAGGTCAAAATGTCGTTAGTCCGCTTTTGTAAACCTTAATGGATAAAAAGATCCTAAGGTAAAAAGGACTAAATTTAAATCCTAAGTCCTAGGTTTAAGCCCTAAAGGCTAGCGCTAAGTGTCAAATGGAAACACACTTAATTTGTTGTGAAGGCCTAAATCTACTCTTAGGACAAAATGTTAATTAAATTCCTATTCCTAAGTTTCATAAAATTATGGACTTAAAACCTCCTAGCGCAATTTTTATGCCATAAACCTTTGTAAAGGTTCAGATGATGGGTAGGAAACCCATGATATAAAATCTTATTCATAAGGTTCGGACTATGTACAAAGTTCGAATGATGGGTCAAACACTTTATGCGCAAAAGTATTAAGGTTTGGGTGTTAAAACCTTATGGCGCAAAAGTTTTATTAAAAGGTTCATTGAAATGTTGTAAAAACCTTATTAAAGGGTTTTATATTAGAGTTCGACCGATGAATGAAAAACCTCAATATAAGGTTCGAGAGACGGGTTTGAAAACCTATGTAATAAACCCATAGTGCAAATGGTTTCGGACTTCGGGCATATACAAAGTTTAAAGGCTCGGGTTATGTTTTTAAAACCTTTGTAATTAAAATACCACAGCGTTATGTAAACCGCGTGCATATGATCGAAGATTTAGTGACTATGATAGGTTTCAAAGCCGTGTGCCAAAGGACGAGCGGAACCTGGTGTCAAAGTTCTGGAGACTGCCAGATGTTAACCTTCGATGAATAAGCCATGTGACATAAACCGCGCGGAAAATGTGTGGTTGACAGTTACTAAGCCGAACCGCCGGAGTCAAGACCGTGGATAAGACCGTCGCGCCCGCCACCTGATCACATGCCACATGCTTCTCCTCCGCGCGGTTAAGATAACAATGCGGCTAAAATTTTTAATATAAAGTTCAAATTTGGGTTTTGAACATTTATATCAGCGCCTATTTCAAAGGATATTTTATCCTATGAATTGAATGTGATGGTGGGATTCGAATCCCTTATCACCAAATAATCTCCAACAAATTGCTAATTGCAGCAAACAGAAGTTCGAAGCAGCTTTGTAAAGCCATTAATGTATGTACTCTTAATATATAAAGAGAAGAGTATTCTTTATATGAAGGAGAGTGTGTAAGAGGAGAGACCTCAAGAGAGGAGAGTGGCGAAGGAAGAAAGAGTTTAATCAACTTCAAGATGAAGTAAACTCTCTTACATTGTATGTCACATAATTTGGTAGTGAGTTTTGGTTTATTTCAGGTTTATATGAAGGAGGAAAAGCTCTTTATACTTGCATAAGTTTCAGCATCAAAGTACATTGATGGTCGACGAGATCTACTTTGATTGTGTCAAACTCTGTTCAGCTACCTTGAAGTCAAAAGAGGAGAGACCTCATGAGAGGAGGTTGAGGAGAGTTTTTCCTACTTCAAGAAGAAGTAGGCACTCTTAAGAAGACATAAGATATAATTGGTGGAGAGTTTCTCATTGCAGGTTTATTGAAGGAGAAAAGGCCATCCTACTTGCATAAAATCAGTATCGAAGTACGTTGATGAATGACGAGATCAACTTCAAATTTCTAAAACTCTTTCAGCCACCATGCAGTCAAAGGTCCATAAAGCTTCAGTTCCTCAGTTTTGTTTTGATGTGCGTATCATCCATGTATTTTCTTATGTGTTGAAAGAAAAGATTTTGTATCAGTTAGCCTATTCAAGGGATGGTCTATATTTGCAACATCAATAGTGCAATTGATGATTCTTTGTAGCATATTTCTCTTGGCTTGAAGAATACAACAGACACACAATTTTGAGGCGGACCTGGAGACGTAGTCCAGGAGGGACGAACTCCGTCACAAAATTCTTTGTCTTATGGTATTGCTTGTGTGATTGATGTGAAATTGCTCAATCTAAACATACATAGATTATTTCATGTCTAAACAATTAATGCATATAATAACTGTTCAGTAATACTGCCATTCAAATTTTGTACAAGGACTAGGAAAGATCTTGGTAAAATTCCGCATTTTAATAACCTGAGTGTTAATCGCTATAAAGTTCTATAGACAGAGTCTGTAGAGGGCCAGGCAGCCTCTAGATCTCATCCTTTCTTTAAGGGTGACATATCCAGTAAATTCCCCTACAGTTAATCTCTGAAATTGAACTAAGTAACTCATATCATTTTTAGATCACCAACAGTGCCACCATATGCTCCCTTTGTCTGTCTCTGCCTATGCCTCTAAGTTTCAAACAATGTTATCATGTCCCCTTCTACCCGACTTTGACTCTTCTGCTCGTTCCCGCAACGTTCCGTCTTCTCTTCTCCTTTGCTCTATGTTGGGTCACTTACCCGATTCCACCACCGCTGTGTTCAAGCTTCTGTTTATTTACAAGGCACAAGGCATACAACACTGATTTTCACGTGGTCGGGTGTTACCCAAATCTACTAGCCGCGTTCATATTTCTTCATAAAACAACACAACTGCACATAATCCAGGACTTTAAATAAATTCAATTTTTCCTTTGAAAACTATCGCGTCCGTCCCTTCATCGCATTTCGCATTTCGACATTCCAACATGTTTCATGAGCACCATTCCTACTGAGCTTGTGATGTGCGATATGCGATAAAGGTTGGGATGATGTGCCAAGTGGAGGTGGGGTCGATCGTAAATCGCAATCGGCGATATAAAAATTATCGCAAATCACATATCGACGTTCATAGCATAGTTCACAACTGCCATTCCACCTGATCTTGCGATGTGCAATGTACAAATAGAATATATTAAATCATAGTTCTGAGCTACTTCGCGTCCACTTTTTTATCACACTTCGCACTTCGGCGAATCCCGTTATCTTATGTTCGCTATCCATTAGGGGTATTTTGAGGTCTAAAATGGGTCTCCTAAGAAAAACGAACAACAAAAATAAAATTTATAAGAACCAATAAGATTCAAGATGATGATTTCAACCATGGGGGATGATTCACCATTTTTGGAGTAAAAAAGTAAAAAAATTATAAAATAATTAAAAAATAAAACTACTTTTTCAACTCGTATTTTCAACTTATCTCTCTAAATTTTTATTCAAATTTAAAGCAGGAGTACTCATTGGATGCAAAATTTAATTCCTCATCCAAGGAGTACCCATGTTGCATAATTTCGATGCACCCTACTACATGAAAAATGAGAAATACATGAAAAAACGTGTTTACAATCACGTTTTTCATGTATTTCTCAATTTTCATGTTGCAGTGTCCATCGAAAGTATGCAACATGGGTACTCCTTGGATGTGAAATCAAATTATGCATCCAATGAGTGTTTCCGCTCGAAATTTGAGTAAGCCCATAGGGAGATAAGTTGAAAATATGAGTTGAAAAAAATAGTTTTTCCCTTTTTCCCTCTAAAATTTGATGATGTAATCAAATCTTATTTTATTATTTCCACTATTATTTTATAATTTACTTAGGAGGCCCATTTTAGACCTTAAAATTCCCCTAATTCCTTCCGAGCTTGCGATGTGCGATATGCGAGAGGGTCCCACGACCAGAATTTAAATACTTTAGATCGAGCTCTGAACTATATCGCATTCGGTCCTTGTATTACATTTCACATTTCAACGATTCAACCTTGTTCTATTCCTCCTGAGCTTTGCGATTTCTATTTGCGATATCCGAGCGGGCCTTTTGATGCAGGGGCATGAGGCTTAGAGACAAAAGGCTTCATTAATTATTCCAAAAATCCAAAAAAATGTTACAAGCAAAGGTGTTGGTACCTTTAGCTGTCAATTTACAGTTGTAATAGATAAGGTTGAACTAGTATCTAGGAAGATTTAACAGTTTTAGATTAGATTCAGTGTATTTAGCCTTCAGTTGATAGATTTAGGGAAGATATTGTGTAATTAGGATTTTTTTTTAATATAGGAGAATTCGATCCTCAAGAAGAGGTCGACTGTTATGTAAAACCTATAAATTGTAACCTCTGAGAAGGAGAAAATCATATTTGGCTGTAGAAGATTGGATTGAGAGGGTTTCCCCTCTGTTTTAATAAAATTGCAGAATTTTTTTTATCTGTGTATGCTTGGCAAAGTTATCGGAGGTTTTCACCCTTTGAAAATTCATTGATTTATATATATTCTGTGTAGAATCCAAATGCATTAAATTCTGTGTAAAGATTGAGAGGAAATCGAGAGAAATTCTGTTTCTTTCTTGAGATTGGTTATTCAATAATTGATCCATGTTATTGAATTCGCAGCGGAGAAGGAAGGTTCCAGAGAAATCGAAGTTAAAACTGAAATCCGGCTTCAAAATCAATTTAAACAGAGTTTGCAGGTTAAGGGGTTTTGAGAAACCAAACCACTGTTTTAGCACAACCTTTGGGTTGTGAGTGGTTTTATTCAATTCAAACGCGATCGTATCGTATGCCGACACGTCACGGTGGAAAAACCAATGATTTCGCGTATCTTTTTATTGTTAAAGTATGGGGATCGATTGAACGCGATAGCTGTTTGATTGTGAAAGTCGGAGATCTGACGGTAATCGCATGGAAAGCTGCATGGAGGTTTAAACAAAGGTATGGACCCGATGGTTATTTCAATAAAACTTTATTAAGGTTTGAAATCCGGATATATGAGGCCGAAAGGCTTTAAACATTGTTTAAAACACATTATAATATTACATTGCCAAGGGTTTTAAATATTCATTTCCAAAGGTTTTAGCGTTATTTCCGAAGGTCTAAGGATTCCGAAGGGTTAACATTGTTTTAAGGGTAAAAAGGGATTTTTTTTTATTTTTTTATTTTATTTTATTTTTTATTTTTTTTTTTATTTTTTTTTTTCCGAATGTTATAAAAGTGAGTTATAATGTTTTGCAAAGGATAGAAGGGAATTTTGCTTCCGAATATCTTTTTATTAAATAAATCAATCAGATTTCATAAAATTTGATGAATGAGAATGGAAAGAAAGATCAGGATCAGATTCCTCCTGAATTAGAGAACATTGTAACTAAGTTTGAATAGCTCTCCTTAACGCCTGCACCCACACTGCCATCACCTTCCACATGCGATTGCGATTAAGCCTCTGAACACTATTCTGCACATATATTTGCACGACTCGACCCTGACTTGTGTGCAATATTCTGAGCGCATCAATCGGCCCGACTCTTGAACTGTTCTGCATGCGAATAAGCATGACTTGACCCTTGCTCCACGCTTTTATTCTTTGCTGCTCCTCTGGCTTAGATTATACTTCCAATGCTGCTGCTTCCCTGATTTTGGATCCAGTGCACATGTGATGATGAATCCTCGTTGAGCTTGTGGTTATCCTTTCGAGCATATTGCAAGTCTTCTTGAAATTTTAACAACTGCTCCTCAACAACCTTGAATTGACCAAAACCTCTCTTGACTTTTAGCTGAGTCAAATTATGCTACAACATCTGGCTCCAGTTGGGGACAACCCTTTGGTAGCAAAGTGTTGTGAACTTGTAGATCAGTAGCCTTTATTGGGCATGGAGTCAAAGAGAACGTGCAGATCAGTAACCGTTATTGGGCATGGAGTCAATCCCAAATGGGAGCTTATCCAGTATGAAATCCTCCAGAAACCTACTACACTTCGGACTTCTTCCTTTATTCTTACACTGAAAATACCGAACTAGAAATACTACAACTACAAATGCTCAACTTCTGATCTTATTTATGCAAAACTCCTATATATGTATTCATGTCTAAACTTAATCAGGTGGAGTCAACCTTCCAATGGCACCAATCCAATCCAACATCTGTATGTTAGACCTAATGCCTCCATAATGTTGAAATTTGAAGATCACAATAGGGATGTACCATGAAAATTTTCCAGATACAAAGCTTTGCACATACCTTAACCTTGGATTCATAGGTGGCTTGAAGGTGCTAGCTGCAACTGCTAAAGAATCTGCCAATCTATTCTCCTCCCTCGGAATAAACTGAATATTGAAGGCTTCTGACGATATCAGCAAGAATCCAGCTCCTGTGCCTTCCTTGGAGTGGGCACCATCAAAGTAGCATTTCCAAATCTTTTTTGAGTGCAAATTATTATTTACAACTGCTGAAGAGAGCTTCTTCCTTATGTCTTTAGCAGATTCTGCATCTTCATGCAACATGAAACATGAAAGATCTTCTGTTTCTTGGTTATAAATAGGGTAATTTCTTGCATCTTTCCTGGTAGTGGTCTTCACGAACCTTGTTTCCCTGTACAATATCCATTCTTCCCCATTAAAAACAGGAATGATAGCATAAGTGAAATCTAATTTTAGAACACCTCCCAAATTTTCTCCCCAATATCTTGACAGGAGCATTCCAAACTTGGCTGGAATGTCAGCAACAACTACATCCATGACTATACTCTTTGCTGGAATTTGTGCCAAATAAACTACTACATCTTTAATTAACCCAACAGTTTTCACCCTTTTGGAATCAAATGAATACAAGTCCTTGTAAGGTTTGGTAATCTAAAATTTTAGTTCCTTCATAAAAGACAATGGCATGAGATTATGGGATGCTCCTGAGCCCAACATACAATTATGGAGAGTAAAATCATGAAGCAACAAAGAAATATAGAATGGTGGAACAAAAGTATCTACTACTTCTGCATGATAACCAAAGGTGACCACTGGCTTCTCTTCTTGTAAGTTCACAGTGTCACTTATATCTTCAATCTGTGTGAGATCAATAAATTCTGAAATTTCTTTTTTGTAGATTGGTATTTTTGCTAATTCTAGAAGAGGTACCTGATTTTTTACCTTCTCCAACTCTTTTGTCAAACTGAAAGCATGAGTTTTTTTAACATTATTTTCAAGTTCTTCTCCACTCTTTCTATAATTTCCCGCTTGTTCGGGTACAAGAACAACTCTCTCCATAATATTAGTATCAATTTATTTGCTCTGGGAAGGTTCACCCTGCTGCACATATGTTATATTAACTAATTTTACAGGTTGCTTCCCATTACTAACTTGTTTTACAGGGTCCTTTTGTTGTGGAGTCACCATTGGAGGAGTAATGGAATCTTGTTGTTCACCTTCATTATCCTGCACTCTATATTTCTTTCTAGAACTTAAATCATACTTTTTATGTAACTCAGCTTGCATGAAATATGTGAATTGCCTACAGTATTCATCCATTTCATCTTGATCAAAAGATACTTCAGCTTCAACATATTCTCCCTCACAATCTTCCTCTTCATCATCTTCTCTTGTGTATATAGAAAATATTTGGTCTTCAACTTCTTTTTGGTCATCTTGACTGTCTGGGTGCTGCTTCTATATACAATAGTGCTTGGACCTGATCCTGATCTCTTCTTTCTCTCTGCAAAATTTGCAGGGGTTGTTTTATGAATTGAGGATTAAATCCTCCTCTGTTTTGTTGTACCAGTATTTGGGAGTATTTACTTTCCAATTCCATATTTACTAATTTGTTTGACAAATTCTTTATCACTTTTGTCATATCATCAGTTCTTTGATATTGTGGTGATTATTCTTTTGCTTTTCCCTTCTCTTGAATTAACTGCTTTTCTTTTATCTTTCCAACTGCAGTCATATTAGCTTCAATTTCTAAAGCATCCGTTTGTATCTGCTCTAGAGTAGGGGATCTCCTTTCTCTAAGTGTGAAACTAAAATCGGCTTTAAAAGCCCTAGCAAAAACCACCTTTGCTCCAAAAGGAGGGGGATTCATTTCTACAGGAAAATTGTTATACAGTTTATTGAATCTTTTGATAAAATATGATATATTCTCATTTGGTTTTCTTTTGATTGCATTGAATTCTGTTAGTGAATATCCATGATCCCTTTTTTCACCCCATCTATGAGTGAATTGATTTTCCAGTTCTTCCCATGTATTAATAGAATTATTTGGCAATCCCTTAAACCAATTTCTAGCCTATCCATCGAGAGACTGAACAAAAAGCCTCATTACAACATCAAGATGTTCTACATTCAAATTTTTAGTAAAATTACAAAACACATGCAAGTGTTTTTATGCAATTATTTCATCTTCTCCAATAAAACATGGGAGTAATTTAAGATACTCTTGAGGCATTGCATTCATTGGTCGTGGAAGGTTAAGTGGACGATATCTATAAAAAAAGGCTGGTGCTGCCATGTTTGCACCTTGATTGACTGTTCCTTGGTTAGATTCAATCGATGAACCTACTGTGAAAATGAATGGAGGTGGAGGTAAAACTGATATGGGAGTGGGTTGATGGACAATGGCAAAGGGACCAACAACTGGAGTTTTTTGAGCTTGAGTAAAAGTAAAAGAAAAAAATTCAAAGGAGTGTTCTTCCAACTTAGGTTCTTGAAAATAAATTGGTGTGAAAGGAGAATCTTGTTCCAAGAAAGGAAGTACTTTAGAGATATCTTCAAACAAAGGATTAATAGAACTACTGCCAGGAGAAGACAATGTAGGACTAGGTGTTGAGGGGGTTTTGGGTTTCCAAACCCTTTTAGAAACCAATGTTTCAGGGTCTGAAAAAGCAGGGACCTTCTGCTGTGAGGTATTCGACCTCGTGTGAGGCCTTTTGTGAGCCAGAATTATGAGAATAACAAACACAACCAAATATTTCCTCCTCATTGAACTACCAAAGGAAATAATGTGAAAAAACCCAGGGAAAATAAACTTCGTCTCTTCGTCCCCGACAACGACGCTAGAACATGTTGTATCTTAAGAGACAATTCCTTGGCTGTGGAAAGGAATTCGTGCTTAAGACATTTTAAAGTGTGTCACAGAATAATTTTATCATGAGGTCTTTGTTCTATCCCTCTGGAAACTAGTTTTCTAAAACCCTCAATGATCTGGAATAATAAAATATTTCACAATGCCATTGACTGCTGATATCTGAATGTAAAAGAAGAACCGTAGGGGAAAATCAAAGTAATATGCTGTAAACATATAATTTATTACTTTTAAGTTTCAGAGAGAATTCATGGAGAGAGAGGAAAATCAAAATAATATGCTGTAAACACAAAAATTATTAATTTTAAGTTTCAAAGAGAATTTGTGAAGAGAGAGGAAACTCAAAATAATATGCTTTAAACACAGAATCTATTACTTTTAAGTTTCAAAGAGAATTTGTGGAGGGAGAGGAGATGGAGTGAAGGAGCACTTATTAAGGCTATTTAACTCTTACTTACAAACTCAAATCAGAGACCGGTTGCTTCTTTACTTCACTTCATTCAAGGAAGAAACAACATAAAATGACACAAGAAACATGAATCACCATCAACAGTTGCAGGAAACTTGCTGATTCTTTCATTCACCCATCAGAAAAAGAAGTACAAAATGTAGTCTCCAAGAGGTCAGGAACTTAGAACCCTTCTTCTTTCTTTCTATCTTGCTTAAATACATCAAAAATAGTTCTTAACTGCTAGAAATTCTTGAAACTACTTCGACTACCTAAACTGTTAAAACTACTTATTACATTGAAATTGAGGACATCACTATAGCTTCGATCTTAACAAGCAAAGAAAACAAATTAAAACTTGAAATATTATTCCTTTTGTTGAATCTGATTTGTTGCTGATGCGTCTCCCTGAAGTGCTGATGTGTCTCCCTGACATATCGAACATCCTTGCCTTGCATTTCTTCTAGAGTTAAATATTTGTCTTTTCTGCTTGTTTTCATGTCTTTTCTATTTCTGATGTGGTATTCAAGCAGTTCTGCAATAACGCATCTTCACCCGACTTGACCCAACTATTGCGTTTCCAACATTGCCACCATATGCTCCCTTTTCCTGTCTCTGCCTATGCCTTTAAGTTCCAAACAATGTTATCATGTCCCCTTCTACCCGAATCTGCCTCTTCTGCTTGTGCCCGTAACATTCCGTCTTCTCTTCTCCTTTGCTCTATGTTGGGTCACTTACCCAAGTCCACCACCGCTGTGTTCAAGCTTCCATTTATTTACAAGGCGCGAGGCATACAACACTATTTTTCACGTGGTCGGGTGTTACCCGAGTCTACTGCCCGCATTCACGTTTATTCATAAAACAACGCAACTGCACATAATCTGAGATTTTAAATAAATTCAAATTTTCCTTTTAAAAATATCACGTCTGTCCCTTTATCGCACTTCGCATTTAGGCATTCCAACATGTTTCATGAGCGCCATTCCTCCTGAGCTTGTGATGTACGATGTGTGATATGTGATAAAGGTTGGGATGATGTGGCAAGTGGAGGTGGGGCCGATCGCAAATCACAATCAGCGGTATAAAACTTATTGCAAATTTCACATTGGTTTTTATAACATAGTTCACGAGTGCCATTCCTCCTGAGCTTGCGATGTGTGATGTGCGAATGGAATATATTAAATAATAGTTCTAAGTTGCATCATGTTCGCTTAGTTATTGCACTTCGCACTTCGGCGAATCCCGTTATCTTATGATCGCTATCCCTTCCGATCTTGCGATGTGCAATATGCGAGAGGGTCCCATGGTCAGACTTTAAATACTTTAGATCGAGCTCTGAAATATATCGCATCTGGTCCTCATATCACATTTTTCATTTCGGCGATTCAACCTTGTTTTATTCCTCCTGAGCTTTGCGATTGCGATTTGTGATATGCGAGCATGCCTTCCACATGTGATTGCAATTAAGCCTTCGAACACTGTTTTGCACGTATATTTTCATGACTTGACCCTGACCGGTGTGAACTGTTATGAACACATCAATCAACCCGACTCTTGAACTGTTCTGAACGTGAATAAGCCTGAATTGACCCTTGCTGCACACTTTTCTTCTTTGCGTCTCCTCTGGCTTAGATTATACTTCCAATGCTGCCGCTTCCCTGATTTTGGTTCCAGTGCACATGTGATGATGAATCCTCGTTGAGATTGTGGTTATCCTTTTGAGCATATTGCAGGTCTTCTTGAAATTTTAACAACTGTTCCTCAACAACCTTGAATTGCTCAGAACCTCTCTTGAATTTTGGATGATTCAAATTATGCTATAACATGAGGGAAATTCTCACAAGCCTTTAATCTATCATGGATTAGATGCCAAGTTAGAATGTTTAAAGAAACACAAATAATTACATATTAAATACTACATAATTGATGATGCCAACAATAAACTTATTTATCATTCAAAGAAAATTATTACAAGTACATGCCTAGTCTGATAATTATGAGTATGGGTTGGCTCACATTAAACTACAAAATGTTATGGAAGAGATATTTATGCCATAAAACATTCTTTTATCAGTCTTATGTTTTTGTGGAACCTTTTCAGTGGGTGTTTACCATTAGATTGCTTTGGCATGATGATTTCCATTCACCTTACCACATAACCAATATAATTACTTGCTAAGCCTTTACTCCATTGAAGATGCAATGAATGGCTTCATGGCATTGAATATGGTTTATGTAGGCCTTTTTATTATTATTATTGCATACGAGTTTTATAGTAAACAAAGATATAGGGTCAAATCATGGTGTTGGGTTACACTTTTTGGTGAAATGAGAGTGTGTTTTGCTGAAAAATAGATGCTCTATCGAGCAATTTTAAGCGCTCGATCGAGCAATTTTTGAGCGCTCTATCGAGCTTAAAAATAGCTCGATCAAGCATTTAAACAAACCCTCGATCGAGCTCCTGTGTAACCCCAGGTTAGGAGCTCGATCGAGCCTTAAAGGTGGAAATTCTAAAATTTATGTAAATAGCAATAACGTTATGCAAACTATTGTAAGTATTTGATAGTTTAAAAAAAAGCCAAATTTAATTACTAATTACATTTGAATAGGTAATTAACAATGACATGGATTAATTTCTCTTTACATTTCTAGGGTTTTGGTGTATAGATTTGAAAAGGGATTCTATCCCACTTACAATTGAAATTGTAATATTCTTAGATTTATAATTTAGTAATTTAAAAATTAGTTTACTATGATTTAAATTGTTCTTATATTTATAATTTAGCAATTTAAAAATTAGTTTACTATGATTTAAATTTTCAATATTCTAATTTAAATAATAAATTTATTATAAATATAATTTAAATTTATAATTTTTTCTATGAATAAGTGTAACTCAAAAATGTGAATTTTATGCTGAAAATGTATAATTTATAAAATTGAAAGTTTTAATAAACATGATTCCTTATGTCATAACCATATCATTAAAATCAAATATATATATGCTGTAGTATTTTCTTGTTCAGGAAAAAAAAATGTTTAGCTGTAAGTTATAATTAATATAGTTGTAATGGATGCAATAATATTTAAGGTTATAAATCTCTCTCCAAAAGTTCCAAGTACTTATATAGAAATTTTTACTCTTGATTTAGGTTTGCAAAATATATTTTTAAAATAATAAAAACATAAAGAAATCATAAATTTTAAAACATTATTTGACTAATTTAAATTTGAGTAATATAGATTTAAATGTGCATATGGAATTATTTTTAAAATAATACTATTATAAAATTTAGTTTAGTTTAGTTTGTAGTTTATTTATTATAATTTGATTTATTTTTATTGAAAATTTCCACTTAAAAAAATTATAAAATGATTAAGTATAAAAATATGTTATATTTAAAATCGAAACAATAAACAAATTATCATATTTAATAATTTCAAAATTGAAAAACCAAAGTTAAAATCTTTTATAGAAATTTATCTATATATTATTATAATTATTTTATTCTAGTTTTTTAAAAGATAATTATGATAGCTTGATACCGATCGAGCAATTTGAAATTTGAATTTCAAGCACTCTATTGAGTGTTTTAAGCGCTTGATCGAGATATTGAGGGTCTAAAAAACAATTTTTTAGCTCCTCTTCTTCAACATCATTTTGTTGTACCCCTAGCAGAATCCATGCAAATTTTGTCAAATTTTGTCCTTAAGAGGCAGAGTAGATCATTTTGGATTCACGTTTTATCCAATGATCCAATGACATATGAGTTTGACATTTTCTAATTCATATATAGTTGAAATTTTTTTGGACAATTTCAAAGGGGCTGAATAAAAAATCAATAACATAAAATATACACAACAAAAAAATTTGAAAACATACCACTAACTTCTTTTACGAGTCCTCTTCAAAGGTACTTTTGTTTTTTCAATTTATTTAAAGAGTTGAAAACAAGTTTACATGAACACATGCCTCCAAAGTACAATTGAAATATTACTTCGCCAACTTAGAATAATAATAAAAAATATAATTTTGCATACAAAAATAAATTTTTAATGTGAAAAAATTAGTTCTTTTCGTGTAGATAATGCTCATATATATATATATATATATATATATGATATATTATACATTTTCGACTATAGATCATGCTCATATATATATATATATATTTTAAAATTATACATTTTCAACTAAATTATGCTACGTGAACACACACATGCCTCTTAAGTTTTGGTAAAATTTGCAAAGACATATATTGCATTTAATGGAAAATTGAGAGATTATATTACACTAGTTTTTTTGCAAAAAATATCATTAGGACAACATAATTCTCCATATATTGTATTTTTACTCCAAATCCAAATTCAGATTGCTTATATGAATTTTGAGAGCTGCAATTTCATTAAAAAAAAAAAAAATACTTAAAATTTCATTGCCACATTTAGCCCAAAAATGTAACCATCTTTATACTTTCACCCTACAAGAAGAAATATTTCAGCCATTAATATGCTTTTTCTCAATGTCAAATTGTTTTTAAATTTGTATTCACTATAGTCATAATGACTGACTTTGTTATGTTGTCCAGTTATTTGATTTGCTTGTATTAGTTATTTCCAAACTATTTCTTAGATTTCAATTAACTTATTCTTTGTTGTATTTATTTTAATATATTTAAATTTGTACATGCATCTTTTTCATTTATATCAATCCATTCATTCCTTTCTCCCTTATACTTTTCTACAGCCACCGTCTGCTTTGATTCTAAATGTGTGAAATTATCCTTAGCAGTCTCAGACATTCCTGTTGATTGTATTTTGGGTAATGTATTTTTAGCAGCAGTAGAACCACATGGGTCTTTTAGATTTCCTGATGGATCTGCAGGAATCTTTATTACTGTTTCTGGTAAAATATTTGAATTACCGTATGTTTCTAGAAATAGAATCTCACCCATGGTGCAGGTAATCAAAGAAAAAGAAAGAAACTCCAAACAGTGGAAAAAATCCTGGTTGAACTCAAAGACCACAAGGAAACTATCAGAGTTGAAGAACAATTGAGTTCCCCAGATGTTCAAAAGAAGATTGCTGAAATTCAGAAAGAGTTTGAAGAAACATCTTTTTGCTCACGAAGAGCCAAATGCCTTACGGCATAGAAAACAGCATAACATCGAGTTGCCTTACAAGGAGGGATATGCGCGAGCCTTGTAGAGTCGAAGCATCACATGCAGTCCATGACGAGCGGCATTGTCGACGAGAGATTGAGCGGCTTCTACGGGGAAGAAGCTAATCGAAGAATCCAGTGGCCACAGGTACTTTATGGATTCTATGTAAACAAGAAAGAGTTGTGAGCAAGTCGAGGAGAAGTTCCCGAGATTAGTGATAAATTATAAGCCTACGAATAATGTATTAGCGAGATGACACTTATCCAATCCCTCACAAAATTGATTTGATAAGAAGAATTCAAGGAGCTAAGGTGTTTCCAAGTTTGATTTAAAGTCAGCCACGGCGGGTGCCATTGCGAGAGAAGGTGATAGATGGAAAGGCAATTCAGTGTCCCTCATGGACATTATGAATGGAATGTGATGCCTTTTGGGTTAAAGCATGCACCATCAAAATTCCAGAAGGTAATGGATTCCATCTTTAAACCTTATGATGATTGGCTTCTTGCATATATAGATGATCTGCTAATATTTTCTAAGAATTTACAAGACCACTTCAGACACCTGAAGATCTTCATGAAGCTGGTCAAAAGAAATGGTACCATCTTTAAGTAAAGAAAATGGAATTGTGCAAAACAAAGATCAAGTTCTTAGGACATGAAATAGAAAATGGCCAGATTGCTCTACAACATCATGCACTGGAGTTTGCAGACAAGTTTCCAGATGTTATTTTAGATAAAACCCAGCTGCAGAGGTTTTTGGGTTGCCTCAATTATGTGAGCAATTTCTACCCTGCTTGTGCCATTGATAGATCTCTGTTGAACCAGAGACTGAGAAAGAACCCTAAGCCTTGGACCGACAAGCATACTCAGGCAGTAAGAGAGATTAAGGCCAAGGTAAAGAATCTCCCTATATTATATGTTGCTGATGATAATTATTTTAAGATTGTTGAAACAGATGCCAGTAACATTGGTTGGCGAGGTGTTCTGAAGAAAAAGCCAAAGGAAGAAGATCCGAAAGAAAAAGAACAGGTTGTTCTGTTTATCTCAGGAGTTTGGAGCAAAGCCGAAGCAAATTATGCTCCAATAGAAAAAAAGGTAAAGGCAACCTGGAACTGCATGAGTAAGTTTTATGTCCATTTGGCAAATAAGTATTTTCTACTTAGAACAGATGCTAAGGCTCTGGAAAAAGTTTTAACGAAGGAAATCAAGAACCCTGAAGATGCAAAGTTTGCACGGTGGCAAGCTCTCTTTGCTTATTTCAGTTTTAAAGTTGAGCACATCAGAGGTTCTGAAAATTGTATTCCAGATTTCTTAAGTAGAGAATACATCCAGCACCAAGAACAAGAAAATGACCCTGAAGAAGATGTGCAACTCCACTGCTTGGTCATTTTAACAGAATGGAACCAGGCCTATAAAAGAGAAGAGCTTAGCTATATTGCAGATGATGAGCCATGGCCTGTGTATGTAGAGAAGTGGAGGCCAACTTGGATCCTCCGAAACACTCAAGTGCTTGATGGAAATTTGCAGAATCATACAGATTTGCAGCACTTGGTTCCAGGAAGGAAAGTGTACCCGAAAGGAAATAGGTGGATACATGAAATGATGTATTCACACAGCATGACAGCTTCACATGAAGCTGAGAGGTCACTTTCAGAAGATTTTTGGGATCTGTTTGTCATTAGTACTGGTGGCAATGACAGATCAAAAGAATATTACAAACCCTTTGTAATAAACAGAGTCAGAAAGCTCGGCTCCTATGTTCATGGCAAATTCATCTCATGGCCGCATGATGATCCAAAGCTTTTATTTCCTGACATTGTTTATGATTTTGCAGGTTACAAAAGACTATGGTGGGATTTACTTAATAAAGACGGACCAGAAGAGACCCACTATACAAAACTCAAGTTTGCCCCTACCTGGATTAATGAACGTGAATCACAAATTCCATGGTTGTCTGATTGGTGGTATCACTATGGAGTAAGCCCTTTCAGTATGGATCCTAACTTTTATGAAACTTATTGCAGAAGATTCTGTGATGACTGTCAGATACAGATTGGTGAATGCTTTCACTATCCTTGTAATACAGTCGGAGAAATTCAAAGTTTAGAACATAAACTTCTTGGAAACCCTATACTGAAATCTTACATGCAGATGCATTACCAATGGTTGGTAATGACGAAGATCAAACACCAGATAGTGCTCAACAAGCCAATGATTGTCCGGCGGATATACACTAAGGCTTGGGATGATGAGTTCTATCATCTCAGATATCCGGGCATCAAAATTCTTGATGACCCTGCAGAAGAGGGAACCAGTACAAGTGGTCCTCGGGAGCCCCACTCATAAAAGGCTTTCCCTGTGTAAATATTGATACCTAGTCACAGGTTCATTGTGACGAAGCTTTTCTCTTGGACTTTTCCTTCGTCCGAAAAGTATCCAATGTGTAATCAATAAAGTTTGATTCCTCGTGGGCCTTAGTAAGGTATCCACAGTGTATATTCACCCACTAGCACTAAAGTTTGTCGGCAGGTCAGATCTCCGTGCGGATGTCATCTCTTGGTGTTACCCGAAAATGATGATCTTATGCCAAGTGTCAATAATCGGACGGTGCATAGTAATGTTTGTCCCCCTCTCATTCCTATATAAGGAGAGGTTAGGCTCATTTGTAGGCACTGGTTGTTTGAGTTTGAGTGTGTTGTGTTTGAGTCGGAATATTCTCTCCCTACTCTGCGTCTGCGCTAATCTAGCGATCTGCTCGCATCACGGAGTCTTTACTCACAGTCCTTAGGTGAACTGAGAAGCCTGCGGGTGTATGTGCTCGGCATACATCAGAACCTAAAGTGGCCAGTTCATTAGTGTGAGTACGTATATTTTATGTACGTGTGTTATAAGTCATAAGCTGCGAGACGGGGGTACGTTCATCGGCGGGAAGCCTGCGGTAAGATCACTCATTCATGGTATCCATCCATGAGAGTGTGAACTTATGGATTTCGGTACGGATGGTTTTTTACAACCTGGGGCGGTCTGTATACGTGCAGAGGTATCAACTTATTTGCACACTCAGTAATGACCCATACCTAGGACTCTTAGGTGGTCTTTGATTTATCAAAAGCTCAGTCAATCTGGGATCTTCTTCTTCAAGAGAGGGAAGAAGATGCATCATCAAAACACGTGGGTGCTCATCCTCATGAGGGAAAGGAATGTCAGAGCACTTGGGGTTTGGACAAGGATTGACAGAGGTGCTTGGGGGTGCTTCACCAGTCCGAGGGTTATGATTTCTGTGTAAAACAACATAGGCTAGTGTTTTCAGATTAACAATTTGTTGACACTGAGGACATTCAACTTTGACTGACTGAAAGTTTACAATTTGAGCAAATTCAAAAAGGGCTACATGACTACAATTTTAACTACAGAACTACAACCCGTATCTGTACAATCGGGTGAAATGTAACGAGGCGACTTTTTACATTCAGCTTCTAGTCTTCTGCGATCGATGGTAGATCTTCTGGGGAAAGTTAAAGTAGCAGAAGACTGATCTTCGGTGATGTTGGCAGTGGTGATTTTCTGGACAGACAGAGGTCTGGGATTTGGAACAGTCCAGTGCTGGGGAAATTGCAGATCCTCCCACTTGATAGCTTGATGCTCTATCTTATGATTTTTAGGATCTGTGAGGACAACCACACTGGTTTTTGAATCTCTGCTGGGTGCATGAAGTACGGCAGGAAACATTGTGGATGTGTGGCGAAAACAGCCACGAAACTGAATTGCGATATTCCTTCTTCTTCTTCTCATATCAAATCCCATGGTTTGGATTTGAAGTTGTAGAATATCAGCCAATGTTTCATCAAAGACATATACTGAGAAGTTTGGGTAACAGTCAAACCAGACTGGCCCATTAGATAGTGGAGCCACTATCCCTCCAATTAATGAATCAGTGTATTTGTTATGTGTTAAGTCACGGACTGTGGCTAACACATAGGCATCAACTCTTGGATGCACCAACGCATGAATGCCAACTCTTAAGCAACCTAAATGTAGAAACTGAGTATTTAACTTCTTAGCTTCGGCTTGAAGTTCTTTGGGGTTTAAAATAGGGATCAACTGGACACGCTCACTATTTTCCTCGATACTTGACACAGACTCTTTAATAGATATTCTAGTGGCAGCTCTTAGATGCCAGACTTGTAAATCACTATATACTTCATAGGGTTTGATGTTTGGGAGTACCCATCTGGCCTGAGGCTCAACTTTTTCAAACAGGTGATCAGACTCATTGATCACACGACTACTGCTAGACGCAAATAAATCTCTGAGCGGGTTTTGCTCTGCTCGATCTTGTTCTTCGAGCTCTCTGAAAGATACAGACTTTGACATTGAAGAATCCATTCTTAATGTAAAGAGAGAAAGAAAGACTTTTAAGTGTTACTCAAGATCCTGAACCAGGCGACAGCGTCGACTTATTGGCTCTGATACCAATTTCTAGCAGGGGCTTCTCAAAAGCTTGCTTGCGGCTGTAAACCAACCGACTTGGCCTTGTTAAGTGTCTCTAAACACTGCTCTATGTGAACCCAAGTGTAAACCCAGACGAACCTACTTATGCCCTCACGCTCTTTGCGGCCTAACACACGGCTTCCATGCCTTCAAACGGCCTTTAGCGATCCGTAGCACTTCGCGAACTCCGGCGAATCTGGCGAACTTTCGAGCAATGCAAGTATCTTAACATCAATATTAAAGCACACAGAGTAATAACACTTAAATGCGGAAACTCAACTGAAAATTTCTCTCTTTATTCAGAATGCTTCACAATCAGATTACAATATGGATTCAGTCTCTGTATCAGAGATTGACTGTCTCAGCTTTTACTGGACTTTTGATACTCATGAATGAGTGATCTTTACCAGAGGCTTCCTGGCCGATGAACAGACTCTGTCTCAGAGCTTATGACTTATAACACACAGACATAAAATATACAGACTCACACTAATGAACTGGCCACTTTAGGTTCTGATGTATGCCGAGCACATACACCCGCAAGCTTCTCAGTTCAACCTATGGACTGTGAGTAAGAACTCCGTGATGCGAGCAGATCACCAAGATGGCGCAGACGCAGAGCAGGGAGAGAATACTCGGACTCAAACACAACACACAAGACTCAAACAACCAGTGCCTACAAATGAGCCTAACCTCTCCTTATATAGGAATGAGAGGGGGACAAACATTACTATGCACCCCCCGATTATTGACACTTGGCAGAAGATCATCGTTTTCGGGTAACACCAAGAGGTGACATCCGCACGGAGATCTATCATGCCGACAAACTATAGTGCTAGTGGATACACTGTGGATACCTTACAAAGGCCCACGAGGAATCAAACTTTATTGATTACACATTGGATACTTTTCGGATGAAGGAAAAGTCCAAGAGAAAAGCTTCGTCACTATACACCCGTGACTAGGGATCATTATTTACACAGGGAAAACCTTTTATGAGTGGGGCTTCCGAGGACCACTTGTACTGGTTTCTGCTGCAGGCTCATCAAGAATCTTTATGCCCGGATATCTTAGATGATAGAACTCGTCATCCCAAGCCTTTGTGTATATCCTTCGGACGATCATGGGCTTGTTGAGTAATATTTGGTGTTTGATCTTTGTCATGACCAACCACTGGTAGTGCATTTGCATATGCATCTTTAAAATAGGATTTCCTAACAATTTATGCTCCAGACTACCGATTTCTCCAACTGTTTTACAGGGGTAGTGAAAACAGTCACCAGCTGGTCCTGCAAGACAGTCATCACAAAATAATCTGTGGTATGATTCATAAAAGTTAGGATCCATGCTATAGGGGCTTAGACCATAATGATACCACCAGGTAGTTAACCAATGAATCTGTGATTCTTTTCCATTAATCCATGTAGGGGCAAATTTTAACTTGGTGTAATGGGTTTCTTCTGGTCCATCTTTATTAAGTAAATCCCACCACAGTCTCTCATAACCTGCAAAATTGTAAACAGTGTCAGGAAATAAAAGCTTTGGATCATCATGCGGCCATGAAATGAACTTGCCATGGGTGTATGGGCCTATTTTTCTGACTCTGTTTATTACAAAGGATTTGTAATATTCTTTGGATCTGTCACTGCCTCCAGTACTAATGACAAACAGATCCCAAAAATCTTCTGAAAGTGACCTCTCAGCTTCATGTGAAGCTGCCATGCTGTGTGAATACATCATTTCATGTATCCACCGATTTCCCTTCGGGTACACTTTCCTTCCTGGAACCAAGTGCTGCAAATCAGTATGGTTTTGCAAATTCCCATCAAGCACTTGGGTGTTACGGAGGATCCAAGTTGGCCTCCACTTCTCTGTATACACAGGCCATGGCTCGTCATCTGCGATGTATCTGAGCTCCTCTCTTTTATAGGCCTGATTCCACTCTGTCAAAATGACCATGCAATGAAGCTGCACTTTTTCTTCAGGGTCATTCTCATGTTCTTGTTGCTGGATGTATTCCCTGCTTAAGAAATCTGGAATACAATTGTCAGAACCTCTAATATGTTCAACTTTGAAACTGAAATATGCAAAGAGAGCTTGCCATCGTGCAAACTTTGCATCTTCTGGGTTCTTGATTTCCTTGGTCAGCACTTTCTCCAGTGCCTTGGCATCTGTTCTAAGCAGGAAATATTTATTAGCCAAATGTACAGAAAACTTCTTCATGCAATACCAGGCTGCTTTTACCTCTTTTTCTATAGGAGCATAATTTTTCTCAGCTTTGCTCCATACTCTAGAGACAAACAGAACAACCTGTTCTTTTTCTTTTGGATCGTCTTCTGTTGGCTTTTGCTTCAGCACACCTCCCCAACCGATGTTACTGGCATCTGTCTCAACGATCTTATAAAAATTATCATCAGCAACATATAATATGGGCAGATTCTTTACCTTAGACTTGATTTCTCTGACTGCTTGGGTGTGCTTGTCAGTCCAAGGCTTTGGGTTCTTCCTTAATCTCTTATTCAGCTGAGATCTGTCAATGGCACAGTCAGGGTAGAAATTTCTCACATAATTGAGGCAACCCAAAAACCTCTGCAACTGGGTTTTGTCGATGATGACATCTGGGAATTTGTCTGCAAACTCCAGTGCATGTTTCTGCAGAGCAATCTGGCCATTTTCTATTTCATGTCCTAAGAATTTAATCTTAGTTTTACACAATTCCATTTTCTTTTTACTTAGGACAAGACCATTCCTTTTGACCAATTTCATGAAGATTTTCAAATGTCTGAAATGGTCATTCAAATTCTTTGAAAATATAAGCAGATCATCTATATAAGCTAGCAACCATTCTGCAATGGCAACCTGCCAGAAGCCAGACTTTAAATCAAACTTGGAAAACACCTTAGCTCCTGAAATTCTTCTTATCAAATCACCTTTGTGAGGGATTGGATAAGTGTCATCTGCTAATACATTATTCAGAGGCTTATAATTTATCACTAATCTTGGAACTCCTCTGAATTGCTCACTTCTCTTGTTTACATAGAATCCATAGCAGTTCCAGGGGCTACTGGATTCTCTGATTAGCTTCTTCTGTAGAAGCTGCTCAATCTCTTGCTGACAATGCTGCCTGTCATGGACAGACATAGGGATGCTTCTTGACTGACAAGGCTTGCCAGTATATCCCTCCTTGTAAGGAAACTCGATGCTATGCTGCTTTCTATGCCAGAAGGCATTTGGCTCTTCAGAGCAGCATGTTTCTTCAAACTCTTTCTGAATTTCAGCAATCTTATTTTGAACATCTGGGGAACTCAATTGTTCTTCAACTCTGATAGTTTCCTTGTGGTCTTTGAGTTCAACCAGGCTTTTTTCCACTGTTTGGAGTTTCTTTTCTTTTTCTTTGATTACCTGCACCATGGGTGAGATTCTATTTCTGGAAACATACGGTAATTCAAATCTTTTACCAGAAACAGTAATAAAGATTCCTGCAGATCCATCAGGAAATCTAAAAGACCCATGTGGTTCTACTGCTGCTAAAAATACATTACCCAAAATACAATCAACAGGAATGTCTGAGACTGCTAAGGATAATTTCACACATTTAGAATCAAAGCAGACGGTGGCTGTACAAACTTCAAACTTTAATTGCTTCATTCCTAATCCCTGAACTTCTTTTTCTGCTGTAGTCCAATATCTTGAAGGGATTATATGCTTAGAGATCAGGTTAAGATCTGAGCCGGAATCAATTAAAGCAATAACCTGATAAACATGACCAGCAACAGAAAGATTTACCAGAATGTGGTGCTGCTGATACTGAACTGCAAGGACTTGCATGTCCCCAATCTCACTGAAGCCTGATGAAACAAACTTTCCTGATGAGGTCTGGACTTCAGTATGTGGCTGAGTGTGCTGGATATAATTTGTCGGCTGTTTCGACAAAACTGCTGTTGGCTGCTGTGCATTTTGTGACTTTAAGACAACAAGTTCATTTTTGATGTTGCGCACCTCAGTTTTCAGATCATGTATCTCCTTACTCACCTCCCCCAAAGTGAGTCCACGAGCTTTGCTATGTTGTTGGAGATACGTTTTAGTATTACGGTCATAAGAAGCTTCGACAAAATTGGGCTTCGTAGAGGAACCGGAAGAATAGGAAGAACCAGGAAGATTCTTCATGTAGGCAGAAAGGAGAGCATTTTTGAGATCTCCTTCATCCATGGCTCGAATCTGGGCAAAAACTTTTAAATCATCATCAGTTTGGGCCATGAGGACATGAGGTGGATCTTCCACAGCTGAGGAATAAGAAGACTCAGAATCAGACTCAGAAGAATCACATTTACAGGCATCTGGGTTTGAGCATTGGCAATACATATTGACTTGCTCTTCTGAAGAGGAAGAAGAGTAGTCATCAGAGGAAGAACTATCATCTATGGCATGTTGCTGTATGGACAGACGACGACCTGGATAAGATGGACAATCAGAAATCCGATGAGAAGTGGATTTACAATAGGCACAGGCGTCGGGATCTTGTTTGACAGTGGTATGTGAAGTAGAAGGCTGTTTATTCTTGGCATACTTTGCAGACTTTTTACCTAGACCTCTTTTGGACTCTAAAGCAGTAGGACACATATTAGAAGTATGGCCCTTTTGACCACATAACCAGCATTCAACATCTTGCATTTTGGCCACTTTTGCATCTCTAGGCCGAATATCATGGGGCTGGTAATAATGAGTATTAGGCCTCCATCTGGATTGCCTTTTTGGGGCTTTAGGTCTTCTGTGCTCTTTAGGTCTACGAAGCTCTCTTCTCTTAGCAGAGCTCAGCCTATAAGTAGACTTGCTTCTCTTGTAAGCCTTCTTTTCTTGTCTCTTGTGCTTTCTTCTGTGCACAAGGGGATCATCCACTGTGATGCCATACTTACTGCAAAAGGATTTAGTACCAAGAAGTCTGTTGAGTTTGTCAATAGACTTCTGCATCTTCGACTTGGTACACAAAGAAATCAAAACTTTTGTTATTATCCCATAGAAATCTTCCCATACATAAGTTTCCATGGGCAATGGAAATGCATCTTCCATTTTCAAAATATCTACTAGCTTTGAAGGCAGGGCTGCCAGATAGACTTGCTTCCATAACAGATTCTTGGGATCCTTTACCAAGAATATTCTCTGTATCCAATCACGATGGAAGTCTTCATACTGATTGATGTTGTGGCATTTTAGATTCATCAGAATCATTTCATGTTTATCAGATGCAACATATTCCAAGCCACAAAAATGTTCTTGGATCAATGCTGTGAGAGCACCGATCATATTGGTCTGTGCAGTGCCATCAGGGTTGAACATGATGTCACCCTGTTCATCCTTCAGAATCTCCTTCTCCATTCTTTCAATCAACGCAGTCTAATGCTACGTGATAATTTTGAACCATAGAACAAAAAAATCCACTCCATAGTCTACATGCTAAGTTGCAGAAAACATCACCTCCCCATACTAGGTCTAGAAATATCTGAAAATGCACGTATAAATCTTACAGAATATCAATCAATTTCTAGTTATTATGTATAACCTAACTTTCCTTAAAAGTCTTATTTTTATGTACAACATAACTTTGTTAAGAGTCCTATTTTTAACTTGAAGTTTTTAGATTCCTCGAAGATTATTACATAAAACAAGGTTTTTGTATTGTATATAATTATAAATTTATTTTTTTCATATTTACATATATTTATTTTTTATTTGAATAAGTTCATAATTTTCATTTTACATCAATATTTTTATATTTTTATCCAAATTGAAAATGATGAATAACATAGCAATAATCGTTAAGTTTCAAGGCTTTCATTCTAGCCACGTTGGAAGCACAAAAAGGCCTACAACACGTGGAAGTTTTACCGACTCCCACTAGGCTCCATTGCAGTTGACCCGCACCTTGGGACACACCATGAAGCTCCACATACACAACATGAAACTTACTAGCAACAAAAGGTAGATGCTCGTAGAAACTCAAGTTACAATTCACAGAGGTCCAACAAAATTTTATAGCTTGCTATGGAGATCGAGCTTCTGAGTTTTGGGTATGACGTCTTATGGGTCGTCTGATGAGTCTAATAAAGCAGACGCTCGAGGGTTGCTGGATTTTTTTGAATATGCCGGAAAAGGACATGCAGGGCTGGGTAAAGAAGATGTGGGGGACTCTGGTTGGATATTGACCGAAGGTGAGCCGACTCATGAACTCTTGGTTCAACATACATTTTCTCTATGTGGACGACGCTGAAAAAATTCTCAGAAAAAATTGGATCCATGGCAGAAGCTTCTTACAGCTCCATGGATGGTACATTGGTTTCAATTATATCATGGAAACCCCCAAAAACAACCTTGTTTGGGTGAAACTTCTAGGCATGCTCCTGGAATTATAGACGGAAGCGGCCCTGATAACGATATGAAACACAATTGGAAGTTCAAATATATTGACCCGGGTGCTAAGGACAAGCATGTCGCTTGGATTTTGGTGGAGGTGAACTTCACTAGAGGACTTCTAGGGAATATTGATATGGTATGGGATAGGTTGCGCCACCGACAACGTGTGGATTACTGGGGTGTTAGCCATCTATAATTTATGTTATACCAAATGATGGCTAAATATGTTCTTAAGCCTTCAAGAAGAAATCTTCATGGAAAACTGCTAGTTCTTGAAGCCTTCTTGGTGTCTGTTATCTTACAAATAATCTTCACTACTGTTTCCACAAGAAATACTTCAAAGTAACCCTGTTGGTTCAAAAGAAAACAATTCCAAACCCCTCATTTCATTCATTTTCTCCTTCACCACAAAGTGTTCTTTCTCCCCCCTTAAAAAACCCATTTTTCATTTATTTTCCTTAAAAATCCCCTTTAAAACCATTTAACCATTTGTATTTGGTTTTAAAAATCTCTTTTACTTCATCCGGAACACTAAAAACCCATAATAAACCCATAAAAACCTTTGAAAACGCTGTTCCGCTCCTTTAGGGCCTTAAGCCACTTTCGCTTAAGCCCAAGCCCTTTTTTCTACAATAAAACCATGCCTTGCGACCAAAGCGCTAAGCCCATCGGGATTTCAGCCTTTTTCCTTTCCCTGCGACCTTTTTTCTTTTGTAAAATGTTTTATGCTAATGCGAAGCCCAAATCATTCCATCGCATATCGACATTCCCCGTTTCCTTGTCCCCAGAGCCTCTGCCCCGCCGATGGCCGAAATCCTGATTCAATCTTCGCCTTCCGTTCCCCAAAGATCCGACAGCTATCGACGCATCGCGTTTCCCCTTCGATGATCTCCCCTTCTGATGAACCCCCTCCGTCGAGTAAATCTCCGCCGTTGATCTAATCCTGATCAGACGACCGACGCTCCATTGTATCGCGCCTCTTCATCGCATCGACATATCACTTCATTGCCTTTCCTTGTCCCCTGGAACTTTTTCCCCCGCCGATGCAATGCTCCAATCACATCTCCGTCGTCGATATCAATCCTGATCGGACGACCCTCCATCCATCGCACTTCGTCCCCTCATCGACCATCGCAAATTCAAAATTTCTTTATTCTCGGACCCTTTCTCCATCGATCGCCGATCTGCCGAGTTAATCCCAGCCATCTGTCTCCCTGATCCGACGACCCACATCACTCCTACATTCTAAACCCCGCCATTTTCGTCCTACTTCGTCGCCCGATCCTAACCGTTGATCCTGTTTTAGATCAACGACCCTCGCTTCATCGCATTCTCACCATCCTACTGACCCCTCTTCCACCATTTTTAATCCCCGATCTCCGCAATTTAATCTAGATCGTCCGTCTCTCCGATCCAATGGTTCTCATTTATCCCCACAGTTCTTCCCCCGCCACTCTTATTAACCCTTTTCCTAAGTAAAAAACCTTTCTGCCCTTTGTATAAAGGTGGGCCCTCCATCTCTTATCCTTTCGCCCCGCAAGCAGATCTCAATCGTAGATTTGCCCCCCCCCCCCTAGATCAGACGGTCCAAAACCATTTTCGCGTTCATTTCAAAAATAGAATTGATCGAGCATTTTGAACGTGAAATAGGCGGTTTTAAAGGAATACGTGTCAACTAGAGAACTGTATTGTGTCCGTTTGATGTTATACCACTTACCACTCGGACCCCGCGCGAATACTGTCCTCGGTATTCCCAAAACCGCCATCCTGTTCTTCGCGCTCGAAACCTCATTCAAACCCTGGTTTCAGGTTTCCACCATTAAAGCTCATCTCTTCTGCATTCACCCTTCTCCTCAAAGCTCCTCCGCCCTTACCTAGCCTCTGAAAGCAATTTAAATCCAAAAACGCAGGTTTTATTTAATTGCTTATTGTTTGGTTGCAAGTTTTCATGGTGGTTAAATATTGGAGCCGTCCCACAACAAAATTGTAGCAGAAGCCGAGGATGACGATCCTCAGGGCCTAATTCAATACAGAAAGGGACGAAGGGTTAGAATTCCAAGTTTTTGCCAGTGCATCATGAACAATGGTCATTTAGTAAAACTCTCCTTGCACATACAGGACAAATGCAACAAAGCATCAATGAAGGCATGAACAACAGAAAGTTTTTTGAGAGCTAATCCGAGATCAAAGATGAATTAAAAGGATTAGGCCTTCAAACAGTGATCAAAGGTGAAAATAAAATATTCGAATGCATAAAGGATTAATGAATAAAGCAGTTGTGTAGAAGCAGAAATAGAAAAAGACAGCAAAGAAGATTAATTAAAAGACAGATCAAGGCTAAAGGGCCTAAAACACAGTTTATTGGTTAAAACAAGGAAAATTAAACCAAAAGCAGCCTCTAAATAAATCAAAGGGGAGCAGTTATTTACTCAGAAATATCTAACTGACACATTAGGCCTACCTTCTAGCCATGAAGCCAATCAACAGTTTTTACCCACCTAAAAGATATTTTAAAGCTGTCAGGCTATCAGATAAGAGATATTTTAAGTTGTCAGACAGTTACTATAAAAGATAGAAATAGGCTGCAAAGTCAAAAATTTCCACTTATCTTTCCTTAAAGAGTTAAGATAGAGTTATTAAGACAGAGAAGTAGTTGCACCTATTTCTGCCTTATGCCTTGCATGGTTTTCAAGGCTAGAAATGCATTTACTCTGTAATTAATAACATTTTGAACCCTAAAAAGAGTTCCACCTCCTCATTATTCTATAAATACTCTATGAGGAGCTCTTTGTTAGGTGTGGGTTGTTGGCATTCGAACTATTTGAAGTTGTACATAGTCTGGCTGAAGATTAAAGAAGAAATTGAATTTTTGGAAGATTGATGATGTTTTGACATGTTTTGTTAATGAGAAGGCTCTATAACTAGATTCATGAGCATGGCTGTTGGTGATGTATTATGATCTGTTAATTTTTTCCTGTTTTCCATTCTGTTTCATCATTGCTTGCTTGTAGTAGAGTAAAAATTTTAGGCTAAGAAATGTCTCCTAGAAGCACCTTAGACCTGTTTGCTCTTCACTGTCTCTATGTTTTCATCTGTTGAAGGTTTATTGAGTAGTTTGACTGCTTCTTCAACCCTTATGCTTGTTTATTTCTGAAATAGTTCAAACAGTAGGTTTCAAGAATGATTTATGGTTTTCCGTGCTTACTTTCTGCCACTTGAAAACTGTCTTTGAAGTCTCCCTTTAAAGTACCATTGTTTATAGTCTGCCAGAGAGGTCTGTTTTGATCATACCCTCTGTTCTTACTGAGATAATTGTTTTGAAGGTATTTATAATTGCAGTCTTAAATGTTTAGGAGTTCCCTCTTCTATGAATGCAGTTATTTGTGAATCTTAAATGTTTTCTTATCCTTGAAGGTGAAATATTTGGATGAAATAGAGCGTTCCTTGACTCCTAGATTTCATTTGAAAAGTTTGTCTTGAAGTTTTTTTTTGCTGAAGTGTGGTTTGTAGAATTTATGGTTAGCCCTGTCTATCAAATGCCTTTTCATCTTTAAATGATGTTTTAAGTCCCTTTGTTGAGAGGTACATATAATTAAGGATTCTTAACTGCCCTTAGTTCTACTTCTCCTTCTAAATCCTTAATGTCCATTTCATTTCATCCACCAAACCCAAGATCCACTAGCCAAGTTAGATTTTTCCTTTGATATCCCATGTCCATTGATTGAGCTTGTTATAACTTCTTCTTGACTCCATTGCCCAATGGTTATGACATTTAACCTTTCTATCTATGTTTCCTAGATCATTCATGTTCAACCAACCAAACCCAAAAAAACAAACTTGCACTTAATAACTAGCCTAAAATCAACCCTTAAAAGCAATCAAGCTATATCTTTACAAACATATTGAGAGATCCCTATCTGAGACTAGGAGGGCTAGATCCTAGAGCTCTAAAGCTTGGTTTATATGTTGCCTTGTCATTTGGTTTTCCAATCAGCCAAATCACAGGATCCCAACATTTTGGCAATCATGGTGGGACTTCTGAGTATATAGTCACATAAATACCTCTGAAAACTCATTAGACCCTCAGTAAATCAAAGAATATCTAGTGAATCTGCCACCTCATTGCCACAATAACATTCTGGCGATCATGGTGGGACTTCTGAGTTCATAGTTGCCTGGCAAGCTCTTGTAGACTCACTAAGTCCTTCAATAACCTTAGAAACTTAGAAAACCCAAAAAACATTTCAGATTGGTTTCATAATAAACATTGGTGGTGGACCATAGAATATTTTACCTCTAAAAAGAGCTAAAAATTTCCACTTGGCGACTCCACAACTCTCAATAAGACCTAAAGACTCCACTGGAGGAAGAACCTGAAACATGACCAGTCATCCTAGGAAGAAAGAGCATTCAGGCCTAAGTTGGATTCAAGAAATTATTGTTTTTTTCTTTCTATAACTATGTTCTATCCTACTTTAAGCCTGATCAAGAATACATTGATGAGATCTACATTTATCATTGGAAGTATCTCAAGCCTCTAAAAGATAAGCCTCAAATTTTAGACCATGATCAGTCTTATACACCTGTGCTTACCCCAGATTCACCTGTGGAAGATCTAGTGAAACACAAGCCTCATGCTACCTTTCCTCCTCATGCTGAAACCTCAAATAGCCATAAATCTCTTTTTACACTACCTATACCCAAAAAGGTCCTAGAAAGATACAAGCCTCTGATTTTGCCTCCTATCTTCCAAGCCCTCCCTGAAAATCTTGCAAATAAACTACCCAGATTTGATGGAGAAAGATCAAAAGTCACTGCTGAAGAACACATTCAAAATCTTGAGAATTTAATTGAATATGATGTGCGTATTAGAATGTTTGCCTTATCATTACAAGGAAAATTTAGGAGTTTGTTTAAGGACCTTCCAGCTACAAGCATTATCAATTTTCATCAATTTACTCAAGTCTTCTTAGATAGATGGGTGATCATGGGAAATGAATTTCTCATCATAGAGGAATACAAGAATTTAAAAAGACAACCAAGGGAGACAGTACAAGATTTTTTAGCCAGGTTCAATAAGGTATACAATACAATACCTGCTAAGATAAATCCACCTTTGAGGTGGGCTCTCTTACACTACCCAAGTATTTTTAACCCAGAGATGGAATTCAAGATAAGAGAAAAAGACCCTTCAAACCTGGAAGAAATGCAAAATATGGAAATAAATGTGGAATTCAACATATTGGAAAGAGAGGAAAGGTTAGACAAAGTAAGGAAGGAAAAAGCAACTCAAGAGAAAATAACTTCTTCAGAGGTAAAGCTAGAGATGTTGACAGATACAATAAAAAAAATGATGCATATACTTGGTAGGAAAGAGGAAGAGTACAAGGTTGAGATTGGTGCTGATTATTCAGAGCAGCCAATACCATTTTCTTGTGAGGAACCAAATCAGTCATTTCAATGCAAAGATAGCTATCAAAACATACTGGTTGGCCAAGGTTGCAAAGAAGAAGATGCAGAAGGTTTTCAAGTAAGTACTATATGTCTTCCTAAATTTTGTGCTTCACTATTTAGAGAGTATTACAAGCAAATTGAAAATAGAAACAAGGTAGAATGCTCTAAAGAATCAGTAAGGGAGGAAATGGATAATATAAACCCTTTTTCAAATCCAGAAGTTCTCCCCTCAAATCCTCTTGGTATGGCTTTTTGGATTACAAAACCAGAAATGAAAGATGAGCCAACACCTCTTGAGTCCCTACCCTTGTGCTTCGAGTCATTTCAGATTGCTAAAGGAAAAGCTATTAGCCATGAACACTCTCCTTTTTATATGATGGAGAAATCTGCTGATCAAATATGCATAATGGATGACATTCCTCCTATGAATAAGCTGCCCAAATATGATCAATATGATGATGATTATGTTCTCGAGACTCAAGATGACCCTATATAACAATCAATGATTAGTTTGTGGGACAAAGATAGTCATTTTCAACAGCTCAAAAATAGTGATCAGCAAATACCACTCAGCCATGACAATGAAGAAGAAAGTGCAGAAATTTTGGGATAAAGGGAAGGATCTTTACCTCTTTGTTGCGCTTCCTTTCAGTTCATCAAAGAAACCTTAATACAATCAGAAGTCAACAATCTTTGGGTATTGATTTTGACAACAAAGAACACATTTTGCCCTATGTCCAACCTTCACAAGAGAAAGAGAACAACTATGCCTCTTTTCAATCAGGTTTGCTAGAAGACAACATAGCAATATATGATGAGTATGACAGTGCAGATGATCATGAGGAAGAAAAGGAGTTTCTTGTTCAAAAAAATCCCAAGTATAGCCAAGTGGAAGAGGGAGTAGTCCTGAATGAAGTCTCTGTCCCAAATCCTCTAAGTCAGGTATTATTCCAAGATGCATTTACGGTTTTCTTAGAGACATTTGAAGAGGAAGAAAAACATGTAAAGAGCAGTTTGTTGCAAAGTGTAAGAAAAATGTTAAGCACTATTGTCCAAAAACAAGTGAGGTGGGAGTGGCCTTTTGATTTCTTCCACATACTCAAAGACCTGAAACAATATCACTCATGGAATCCTCTGCTTGACTGGTTATATTGGAAAAGAGAGTTCACCAAATGAATGTATAACATGTATAGGTTAGACTAGGTTAGATAGGAAAGCAATAAAGCTTAGCCTTTAAGCATTTAGTTAGTTTTTGTTTTTTCTTTGAAAAAGAAAAATAAAAAAATAAAAAAAAACAATAGAAAAAGAGAAAAGAGGGCAGATATAAAAGAAGAAAGGTACAACCCCATACCAAAAAAGAGAAAAATCTGAAAGTGTGCAAGCTTAAATGCCACTACTAAAAGAAAACACTGCTATTTAGTCATACAGTCTAATCATGACTAGATAGATTTCAATTTACTGCTGATAGGTTAGTTAAGAAGATTTGCCAAACTTTTTAATCTTGGCTTATCAGTAGAATAGATCAGGATAGAAGAAAGAATGGTTCAAACATGCTCAAAATCTGAACCAAAGAAAAGAACGAAAAAGATGGCTCTAAATAGATCAAAACTTGAGCCAAAAAGAAAGAAGGATGTCTTTTATTTTTAGATCTTAAGCCTTCACAATTTTGTTTTACTTTTCTGCAAATAAAGTCTATGTGCAGCTTGTACATACAACCATAGACACTACAGCAAATTAGACTGTTCAATCCTGGTTTGTCTGTGTTTAAATTTCTGTTTTAGAATATAGAGAATGCAGATCTGTCAAACAGCTTAATCTTGACAGGTAGTAGATTAGGTAGAGAAGCTTTAGAGTCCAACTGTTTAATCTGGACTCTTGGAAGAAATAAGGATAGCATTAGATAGTTTTATTTTTCTATTTTCAAAAATAATATGTCAAAGAGTTTGCTAGTTCAAATGCATTCAAAGAAGAGAAAATGCTAGGACAAGCAGGATTGGGTAGGTAGAGATACTGTTTAAAAGAGTTTTCATGTTGCAGGTCATTGAAGAATTGTAAAAAATGCAAAGAAAATTAGCAAGAAAACAAAGAAATTCTGCCTAATGGATGAGGCACTGGTCTGCTAAAAGCCAGAGATGGATAAACTGAGGTTTTGGACACCTAAAGGGCAAGCTGTCCTCTCCAAGTGGAACCACTATTAGCCATCTATAATTTATGCTATACCAAATGATGGCTAAATATGTTCTTAAGCCTTCAAGAAGCAATCTTCATGGAAAACTGCTAGTTCTTGAAGCCTTCTTGGTGTCTGTTACCTTACAAATCATCTTCACTGCTGTTTCCACAAGAAATCCTTCAAAGTAACCCTGCTAGTTCAAAAGAAAACTGTTCCAAACCCCTCATTTCATTCATTTTCTCCTTCACCACAAAGTGTTCTTTCTCCCCCCTTAAAAAGCCCATTTTTCCTTTATTTTCCTTAAAAATCCCCTTTAAAACCATTTAACCGTTTGTATTTGGTTTTAAAAATCCCTTTTACTTCATCCGGAACACTAAAAACCCATAAAAACCTTTGAAAAAGCTGTTCCTCTCCTTTAGGGCCTTAAGCCCAAGCCCTTTTTTCCGCAATAAAACCTTGACCTACGACCAAAGCGCTAAGCCCATCAGCATTTCGGCCTTTCTCCTTTCTCCGCGACCTTTTTTCTTTTTGTAAAATGTTTTCCGCTGATGCGAAGCCCAGATCGTTCCATCGCATCGACCATCGCATATCGACATTCCCCATTTCCTTGTCCCCAGACCCTCTGCCCCGCCGATGGCCGAAATCCCGATTCAATCTCCGCCGTCCGTTCCCCAAAGATCCAACGGCTATCGGTGCATCGCGTTTCCCTACCAATGATCTCCCCCTCCGATGAACCCCCCCCCCCCCCCCACCGATTAAATCTCTGCTATTGATATAATCCTGATTGGACGACCTGTGCTCCATCGCATCGCGCCTCTTCATCACATCTGCATATCGCTTCATCGCCTTTCCTTGTCCTCTGGACCTTTTTCCCCCGCCGATGCGATGCTCCGATCACATCTCCGCCGTCGATCTTGATCCTGATTAGACAACCCTCCATCCATCGCACTTCGTCCCCCCATCGGCCATTGGCCAATGCAAATTCAAAATTTCTTTGTTTCCGGACCCTTTCTCCACCGATCGCCGATCTGTCGAGTTAATCCCAATCGTCTGTCTCCCTGATCCGACGACCCACATCACTCCTGCATTCTAAACCCCACCTTTTTTGTCCTACTTCGTCGCCCGATCCTAACCGTTGATCCTGTTTTAGATCAACGACACTCGCTTCATTGCATTCTCACCATCCCACTGACCCCTCTTCCACCATTTTTAATCCCCGATCTCCGCGATTTAATCTGGACCGTCCATCTCTGCGATCCAACGGTTCTCATTGATCCCCACTGTTCTTCCCCTGCCACTTTTATTAACCATTTTCCTAAGTAAAAAACCTTTCCACCCTTTGCATAAAGGTGGGCCCTCCATCTCTTATCCTTTCGCCCCGCGAGCAGATCTCAACTGTAGATTTGGCCCCCCCTAGATCGGACGGTCCAAAACCATTTATGCGTTCATTTCACAAATAGAATTGATCGAGCGTTTTGAACATGAAATAGGCAGTTTTAAAGGGATACGTGTCAACCAGAGAACCATATCGCGTCCGTTTGATGTTATACCACTTATCGCTCGGACCCCACGCGAATACCGTCCCCGGTATTCCAAAAACCGCCATCATGTTCTTCGTGCCCGAAACCTCATTCAAACCTCGATTTCAGGTTTCCACCATTAAAGCTCATCTCTGCTGCATTCACCCTTCTCCTCAAAGCTCCTCCACCCTCGCCTAGCCTCTAAAATCAGTTTAAACCCAAAAACATAGGTTTTATTTAATTGTTTATTGTTTGGTTGCAGATTTTCATGGTGGTTAAATATTGGAGCTGTCCCACAGCAAAATTGTAGCAGAAGCCGAGGATGACGATCCTCAGGGCCTAATTCAATACAGAAAGGGATGAAGGGTTAGAATTCCAAATTTTTTCCAGTGCATCATGGACACTGGTCATTCAGTAAAACCCTCCCTGCACATACAGGACAAATGCAACAAAGCATTAATGAAGGCATGAACAACATAAAGTTTTTTGAGAGCTAATCCGAGATCAAAGATGATTTAAGAGGATTAGGCCTTCAAATAGTGATCGAATGTGAAAATAAAAAATTTGAAGGCATAAAGGATTAATGAATAAAGCAGTTGTGTAGAAGCAGAAACAGAAAAAGAAAACAAAGAAGATTAATTAAAAGACAGTTCAAGGCTAAAGGGCCTTAAACACAGTTTATTGGTTAAAAAAAGGAAAATTAAACCAAAATCAACCTCGAAATACATCAAAGGGGAGCAGTTATTTACTCAGAAATATCTAAATGACACAATAGGCCTACCTTCTAGCCATGAAGCCAATTAGCAGTTTTTACCCAGCTAAAATGTATTTTAAAGCTGTCAGGCTGTCAGATAAAAGATATTTTAAGCTGTCAGACAGTTACTATAAAATATAGAAATAGGCTGCAAAGTCAAAACTTTCCACTTATCTTTCCTTAAAGAGTTAAGACAGAGTTATTAAGACAGAGAAGTAGTTGCACCTATTTCTGCCTTATGCCTTGCATGGTTTTCAAGGCTAGAAATGCATTTACTCTGTAATTAATAACATTTTGAACCCTAAAAAGAGTTCCACCTCCTCATTCTTCTATAAATACTCTATGAGGAGCTCTTTGTTAGGTGTGGGTTGCTGGCATTCGAACTATTTGAAGTTGTACATAGCCTGGCTGAAGATTAAAGAAGAAATTGAAGTTTTTGAAGATTGATGATGTTTTGACATGTTTTGTTAATGAGAAGGCTCTATCACTAGATCCCTGAGCATGGTTGTTGGTGATTTATTCTGATCTGTTAATGTTTTCATGTTTTCCATTCTGTTTCATCATTGCTTGCTTGCAGTAGAGTAAAAAGTTTAGGCTAAGAAATGTCTCCTAGAAGCCCTTAGACATGTTTTCTCTTCACTGTATCTATGTTTTCATCTGCTGAAGGTTTATTGAGTAGTTTGACTGCTTGTTTATTTCTGAAATATTTCAAACAGTAGGTTTCAAGAATGATTTATGGTTTTCCCTGCTTGCTGCCACTTGAAAACTTTTTGTGAAGTCTCCCTTTAAAGTACCATTGTTTATAGTCTGTCAGAGAGGTCTGTTTTGATCATACCCTCTGTTCTTACTAAGATAATTGTTTTGAAGGTATTTATAATTGCAGATGTTTAGGATTTCCCTCTTCTATGAATGCAGTTATTTGTGAATCTTAAATGTTTTCTTATCCTTGAAGGTGAAATCTTTGGATGAAATAGAGCGTTCCTCGAATCCTAGATTTCCTTTGAAAAGTTTGTCTTGAAGTTGTTATTTTCTGAAGTGTGGTTTGTAGAATTTATGGTTAGCCCTGTCTATCAAATGCCTCTTCATCTTCAAATGATGTTTTAAGTCCCTTTGTTGAGAGGTACATAATTAAGGATTATTAACTGCCCTTAGTTCTACTTCTCCTTCTAAATCCTTAATTTCAATTTCATTTCATCCACCAAACCCAAGATCCACTGGCCAAGTAAGATTTGCCCTTTGATATCCCATATCCATTGATTGAGCTTGTTATAACTTCTTCTTGACTCCATTTCCCAATGGTTTTGACATTACCCCTTTCTATCTATGTTTCCTAGATCATTTATGTCCAACCAACCAAACCTAAACAAACAAAATTGAACTTAATAACTAGCCTAAAATCAACCCTTAAAAGCAATCAAGCTATATATTTACAAACATATTGAGAGATCCCTCTCTGAGACTAGGAGGGCAAGATCCTAGAGCTCTAAAGCTTGGTTTATATGTTGCCTTGTCATTTGGTTTTCCAATCAGCCAAATCACAAGATCCCAACAGGGGGTTTCCTTTTCAGTGTCTCCTTTTCCATAAAATAGGCCATATAATGAAATGATGCTCTCGTGGTAGAAGACCAACTAAGAAATCTGCACACAACCGGACGACACACGAAAACAAGCTGGGTGGCGAACATGATAAGCATCCCTCAAAAGGTAATCCTATTACCTCCTCACCTCAAAATGTCCAAAAAATTATGTCCTCTTATGCACTCTCTTCCCCACATAATATTTCCCGACCAACAACTTCTGCTCAATATGATGAGTTTCATGCCCAATCTGGTGAGGTCCTGAATCTTTTCATGGATATCACACTACCCCTTCCATCCTCGCACATCACAAATGGAGGACACCTCACTACTGCTCACAATTATGACCCGATTTCTCTTCCCGCCTCCCTACCTGACTCAATTTCACCTTCATCGGCCCCCATTCCCTGCTTTCCATCCATGCCCCCACTTGAAATGACCACTCCCCCTCCAGACCCTGCCCCAGGAACTAATGAGCCTTCGGTCTCCCCTCGAAATTTAGCTAGAAGTGACTGTGAATTTTTACTTATGAATCCAAAAATGGACCTTGCTTGTATTACCGTCCATAGAGGCCACCTACTAGAGCCAACCCCCAATATTTCTCCTACATCTTCCTTAAACATAACGGTTCGAAAAAAGGAAATAATGGCAGCAGGCACTTCCGAGGTAGACAAAAGACTCGGTCATATCTTTCTAATAATTCTGAGGGCTTGTGAGATATTCCAATAATCTCTTCTTTTGATTCTTGGGCACTTAGAGCATGTTTTCCTGCTTCACATGACCCATGACCAACATACTATCCTTAAAAATTCGTGGTCTGGGAGACCACACAAAATTTTTGAATCTCAAAAACCTTTTCACAATCTCCTCTCCTTTTATTGATGTCTTCCAACAAACCATGTGCCCCGCCGCTAAAGCTATATCCTACTTCCTGTCCATCTGACCCGATTGTCACATAGTTGGAGTTGAATCGAATGGTTTATCAGACAACCTTATTGCAATGTGGAATTCGATCCTTGTAAACTTCCGTGCATTCCATTTTTTTGTAGGTATTCTCTTAACAGGCAGGATTCATGGTCTCCCTGAAAATTTTCACCTCATCAACCTGTGTGCCCCTTGTCGAAACTGCCCTGCCTTCTGGTCACGAATCAATTCCGTAGACGTCCTCAAAATTTGTAACCTTATCAGCTTGGGATGTTTTAATTCCACTCTGTCCTCTTCAAAATTTTTGGGCTCCCACAGCCGCCCAGATCCTTTGGCTGATAAAATCTCACATATATTTACTGATCGCCATCTTGTAGATATATGCCCTTCTCCCATATTCCCTAGATGGACGAACCATAGGGCTGGTGATTCTTACATGAGAAAAATACTGAACCATGTTCTGGTGCATGAAAGTGATTGAAATCCTTGGTAATCTAAAGTCTACTGTTATCAAATCGACCCTATCGGAGCACCACCCCATTTACCTTCAATGACAAATGGAGCCGGTTCGAAAGGGAATTCCTTTTAAATTCAACAAGGTTTGGCTGGAAGACCCTGATTTCCATTCTAGTGTCTTTGAATACATTCAACATAAAAGGAATATTGGCATCCTATAGATTCAATCAGAAGCTTCGTGTCCTTAAGAATAAAAATCAAACATAGGAACGTCATAAGAAAATCTAGATGATCAAAGAGCTATAGTTCATTGCACTGGAGATAGAAAGCATTCATAAAATAATAGAAAGTGGTTGTCCAGATTCTTAAACACTCAGCCAACTTTATGTTCTGGAAAAACGCAAAAACGAGATCCTCAGAATTCAAGAGATCATTTGGAAGTTGAAAAGCAGGGCCATTTGGTTACGAGAGGGTGATCACAGCACCAAGTTTTTCCATCATTATGCCAATAACAGGAAAAACACAAATGCAATTTTGAAAATTGATACACAAGATGGTTCTATTACTCATTCCACACAAGACATCCAGAGGGAGGCTATCACTTATTTTTATGAATTCTAAAGTCATAGGTTGGGTGTTGACTTTTTCGACCAACTATGGGCACTTGAGCTATTTCCATGCATGTTTGAGGAAACTGCTAATAAGGACCTCGACAGACCTATCACCAGAGAGGAAATAATATAGGTCCTCAAATATTTTCTCGAGGAAATAATACTTTTACCACATGTTATTCATAGTCTAGTGCTATGTGATAATTTTGAATCATATATCAAAAAATCCACTCCATAGTCTAAATGCTAAGTTGCAGAAAATATCACCTCCCCATACTAGGTCTAGAAATATCTGAAAATGAACGTAAAAATATAAAATTCCCCAGTGATAAATCTCATAGAAAATCAACTAATTTATAGTTATTATGTATAACCTAACTTCCTTAAAAGTCCTATTTTTATGTATAACATAACTTTGTTAAAAGTCCTATTTTTAACTCGAAGTTTCTGGATTCCTTGAAGATTATTACATAAAATAAGGTTTTTATATTTGTATATAATTATAATTTTATTTTTTCATATTTACATATATATTTTTATTTATTTATTTATTTGAATAAGTTCATAATTTTCATTTTACATCAATCTTTTTGTATTTTACCCAAATTGAAAATGATGAATAACATAACAATAATCGTCAAGTTTTAAGGCTTTCATTCTAGCCACGTTGGAAGCGGAAAAGGCCTACAACACGTGGAAGTCCTACCGACTCCCACCGGGCTCCAATGCAGTTGACTCGCACCCTAGGACACACCATGAAGCTCCATGTACACAACATGAAAATCACTAGCAACAAAAGGTAGATGCTCGTAGAAACTCAGGTTACAATTCATAGAGATCCAACAAAATTTTATAGCTTGCTACGAAGATTGAGCTTATGAGTTTTGGGTATGGCGTCTTATGGGGTCGTGTGACGAGTCTACAGAAGCGGGTGCTCGAGGGTCGCTATATTTTTTTGGATATGCGGGAAAAGGACATGTAGGGATGGGTAAAGAAGATGCGGGGGCCTCTGGTTGGCTACCAACTGAAGGTGAGCCGAATCATGAACTCTTGGTTCAACATACATTTTCTCCATGTGGATGATGTGAAAAAATTATCAGAAAAACCTGGGTCCATGATAGAAGCTTCTTACAACTCCATGGATGGTACATTGGTTTCAATTCTATCATGGAAACCCCCAAAAACAACATTGTTTGGGTGAAACTTCTAGGTTTTCTCCTGGAATTCTGGACGGAAGCGGCCCTGACAACGATAGGCAACACAATTGGAAAGTTCAAATATATTGACCTGGGTTGCATGGATGCTAAGGACAAATGCGTTGCTTGGATTTTGGTGGAGGTGGACTTCACTAGAGGACTTCCAGGGAATATTGATATGGTATGGGATAGGTTGCACCACTGACAACGTGTGGATTACTGGGGGCTGCATTTTCTATGTCTCCTTTGCCATCAAATGGGCCATCTAATGAAATGGTGCTCTCATTGTAGAAGACCAACTAAGAAACCTACACACAACCGGGTGACACCCGAAATCAAGCTGGGTGGCGAACATGATAAGCATCACTAAAAGGTACTCCTCTTACCTCCTCACCTTAGAATGTTTAACAAATTACGTCCTCTTATGCAGTCTCTTCCCCACATAATCTTTCCTGAACAACAAATTCTGCTCAATATGATGAGTTTCATGCCCAATCCGGTGAGGTCTCGAATATTTTCATGGATATCACACTATCCCCTCCAGCCTCGCACATCACAAATGGAGGACACCCCACTACCTCTCACAATTCTGACCCGATTGGTCTGCCCGCCTCCCTACTTGACTCACTTTCACCTTCATCGGCCATCATTCCCTACTCTCCATCCATGCCCCCACTTGAAATGGCCACTCCCCCTCGAGACCCTGCCCCGGGAACTAACGAGCCTCTGGTCTCCCCTGGAAATTCAGCTAGAAATGACTGTGAATTTTTACTTATGAATCCGGAAATGGACCTTGCTGGTATTACCGTCCATAGAGGCCACATCCTAGAGCCAACCCCCAATATTTCTCCTACCTCTGCCTTAAACATAACGGTTCAAAAAAAAGGCAAGAATGGCAATAGGCACTTCCGAGGCAGACAAAAGACGCGGTCATATATCTCTGATAATTGTGGGGGCTTTTGAGATATTCCAATCATCTATTATTTTGATTGTTGGGCACTTAGAGCATGTTTTCCTGCTTCACATGACCCATGACCAATGTACTATCCTTAAACATTCATGGTTTGGGCGACCACACAAAATTTTTGAATCTCAAAAACCTTTTCACAATCTCCTCTACTTTTATTGCTGTCTTCTAAGAAACCATGTGCCACGCCGCTAAAGCTATATCCTAATTCTTGTCCATTTGAACCGATTGACACATAGTTGGAGTTGAATCGAATGGTCTATTAGGTAACCTTATTGCAATGTGGAATCTTCTCCTTGCAAACTTTCGTGCATTCCATTTTTTCGCAGGTATTCTCTTAACAGGCAAGATCTGTGTTCTCCCTGGAAGTTGAAAAGCAGGGCCATTTGGTTAAGAGAGGGTGATTACAACACCGAGTTTTTCCATCATTATGCCAAGAACAAGAAAAACACAATTGAAATTTTGAAAATTGATACACAGGATGGTTCTATTTCACATTACACAATTGCAATTTTAAAAATTTTGAAAATTGATACACTTATTTTTCTGAATTTGTAATGTTCCCAATTTTTATGGAACAAAAATTATTGCTATTTCCACATAGGAGATAAATAAAATGGGTAGGATAGCCATTCATTTGATGAATAGGTAATAAAAATCCTCTTGGTATGAAGGAGGATCACTTTTGGAGCTTGATTTCACACCTCCATGTGTGAAAGGGGGCTTTTGCAAGAAGGCTAGGTCAGGTTTGACCAAGTCAAACTGCGCAGTAGCATGAGGTGGAGAGCACATTGTGGGCCAGCGCAATGGGATAAGGAAGGAATCTTCTAGAGGAAGGAAACCCTAGTGAGTGTGTTCCATTGAGAGGGAGCTCACATTGTTTAAAAGGAGGGCAAGGTAGCCATTGGAGATCATCTTGAGTATTATTCATTTTTGGTCCGGTGGACTTGCAGCAACATCTTGCTGGTTAGCAAGAATTGCCGAGGGAATTCCTGTTTAGGATTTCCTCTCCTTCTTGAGTAGCTCTTGGAGGATTGCACTCTATTTCCCCATATTCAGACATTAAGGTCAAGCATTATCCTTCATTATCAATGTAGTTTCAGCTGGATATTGTGCAGTGTTGCTGGGGAGGTTTTCTATAACACCATCCTTGGCTTGTTTTTCAGAGGAGGGAGCTTCCATCTCTTTGGGAGATCAGAAAAGGTGGTTTCTGAACTTATTCAACCATCTTTGGCATCAGGCCAACCACTTGCCATCATATGCAACACAATCCCACTCTTAGACAACGTTATTCTTGGAGAGCATTTGCTGTGAGGGGTTTGCAGATAGTTGGAGGGTGAAATCTTAGGTGAAGGGATCAGCCTTTCACTTTAGATTTCCATTGGAGGAGGGTACTTCATTGGATGCAGCCATTTTAGCCTTCTCCTTCTATTTCCATTTCTTGAGTTGCTGCTACCTAGCAACTCCAACATTTCTGCAGATTTTCCATTTTGTACTTATTTCAGCCAATCCTTTCAAGGATTGTGTATTGTATGTTTCCAGGGGTTGAGATCTTGCTCCCCCTTGTTTATTTGAGTTGTATATTGTAAAATCCATGTATTGACATCTTTTGCAGCAGTTCTCCTTTATAGACTACGTAGTCATTGCCAGGGCTCTTTTATGCAACAACATTTCTTCATCTATCATGTATATGTTCTGTTGATGAAGGCATTGCCTTACTTAAGTGTTTGTTCCTCAAGAATTTGTATACATTATTGCTGCTATTATTTAATATGATGATTATGGAGATCTCCCGACATTCTTGGTGTTAATGCATTCTCTTCTATTTCTAGCTCTAGTTCATGTATTGTTGATCCTTGAAGGAGAATATTTAGAGTTCTATAGACAGAGTCTACAGTTGGCCAGGTAGCCTCTAGATCTCACCCTTTCTTTGAAAGGTGACATATCCAGTAAATGTGTATGTAGTCCATCTCTGAAATAAAATCTTGAGAATCCTGAAAAAGGATCATTGCAGTGGTATCAGAGCAATTTTATTGGCTCAACCTGTGGCCTTCAAGCCCAAGAAAGAAGAAGAAGATGATGATGCAGAAGATGAGCTTGATCTCGTCTATTTCCAGAACAAAGAAGAGCCTCCTTGAGGAGGAGAAGCAGAGAGAAGAAGAGGAAGGTCCATGCACTTCTGATTCTCAAAAAGAAAGCAAGCATGAGAGATGCTTGGATCACCTGGTTCTAAATCAATACCTGGATGAGTATAAATCCCATTCTACAGCTTTCAGGAGAGCTACAATGTTCCCACAGTTTATTCAGTAGAAGGAGGAGAGAAGGTCCTATGGAAAAGGAGAAATTAGAGGCAATAGGTTCCTATTGTCTACATTTGATGGGGATACTTCAGATAGAGCTTGGGTGAAAAAGCTAGAAGCTTTCTTCTTGCTATATCCAGTGGCAGAGGAAGAAGCAGTGGAGATTGCAGCGCTGCACATGGAGGGTGAAGCCTCTATTTGGTGGTTTAAACCCTTGGTCCATTCAAGGGTGAGTTCTTTTGCAGACTTTGCTCAAAGGTTGATCCAAACCTTTGATGGAGAGAGGACAAAGGAAAAGAAGCCTTTTTTAGCTATGGAGGGGGTAGATATGGCATTAGAGGAGGAAACTGCTGCAGCCACACAAGAAGACCCCAGGATCCGCCAAGGTATGAGTGAAGTTTCACTTTTCATTTCAGAAAAAAAAACTTTAAGAATTATGGAAATTCATCTTTAAAGGTCCCAGGATCTACATCTCTTGCTATTCCAGAGCACCATGATTGCACTACGTTGTGCAAAGGGTTTAAGGAAGAGATAGACCCTCATCCTCATGCACTTTTGATGAGTCTCATTCAGCCATTGAGGTTGGGATGTGAACCATTGGAGGATGAAACAAACCATGGCACCTTCATGATGAGCCAGGAAACAAACCTTGAACCGGAGGATGAAATAGCTGCTACACTATTGGAGGAATTAGCAGCGCTTTTGGACATGGGTGGAGAGGAGATATTACCTCCATCACATTTGGGTCTTCATGGGTCCAACATAGTCATGGGTGAGAGGCCTCCTTTAGGAGGTCTCCAAGGAGTTGCATTCCAATCTTCCTTGGAATGCAAGAAAGGTGATTTGGTTTGGGAGGATGGTAGCCCTCATGGGAGGAGTACCAAAGGAGGAAAAAGGAGAAGACATCCACAAGGAGCTGAGTGGGTGTGGATGAGAGGCAAGAGGCTGATTTTCCACTTGAAAATATATGATACCGGGCAGCAAGAGGCTTGGCTGCATTGGCTCCTCTTGAAGGAGTTTGGCCATCACTTGGTGTACCCTTTTTCCAAAAGGATGGGAGTAGAGAAGAGGTGGCAGGATGTTTGCATCATTGGGAAGCAGAGAGTAGGGATACATGGAGTTGATATGGCATATATATTAGTCATGGTACCTTCATCACATGAGTTACATGATGTGAGCATGAGGAGGCATCAAGCATTTGGTTTTCTTGAACTATCTTGGAGAGAGCACGAGCAGATTTGCTCTCATATGATGTATGGTGTTGCAGGAGTAGAGGAGGGCACTCCCATAGTGCAAAGGGATTACTCCTTAGCTTGGACTGATCGGGAGGGATTTCCATCTTGGGAAAAGCTTCACATTTGTATTAGCATCACCAGAGGTGTTCTTGACAAGGAGCATGTCAAGATACAAAGACTGGCATGGGCAAGAGCCTTTTTGCATGAGCTCACAGCGCTGACACTTGGGAGCAGGATCATATAAATGGATCCATCTATCATCTTACTTCCTGCCTATGGTAAGAGCATTGTGTTTACATTTGTTGATTTACATACTCTTATCATTTTGTTGCAGTGCATGGCTCCTCAAAGGGGCAGATTCTTCATGTTGCTCTAGGAGCAAAATTTGGCCAAAACACATGATGGAGGAAGCCATCTTTCACATGGCCTTGGGCAAATGTTTTTCCATTCTACACATGTTCAGCTAATTCATATGATTAGCATTATATTTCAAAACATTTTACCTTGTACACTTCTAGAAAAGCAGTTTGCAAAACTGCATTATGCCCTCTTGGGAGACTGTTGGTACTTTTCGGCACCATATGAAACCATCAATACTTCCTCTATTTTGATGTTGAGCATGTTTCCATTTGCTAATATTGTCCATATTATTATTGGAAGCATGATTGGTGGATTGACGCATAAGTTGATTGTGTCTTTGAGGGGAGATGATTCCCACAGTTTATGCATGACATGTTCTAATGGGAACATGAGAGGAGACATGGCCACCACAACCACCTATTTGCCTTCTTTTAAGGTGGGCCATGGATTTGATGTTGCTATCCGTCCATTGTATGTATATGGGCATGTATTTTATTTTGTATTGCTGATTCGCTCATCTATTTACTATTCAGTAGTAGAGGTGATATTTTTTGTACAGTACTTTTCATGTTATTTTCTGTAGCTGCAATGGATGAGGTTGCGTTGTAACCCTATGAGACATTGTTTGTATCTTGATGCACATGGTATAACCTACAAAAAAAATGTCATTGGGGTATTCTATGATGATCATGTCCTACTCATCATGGATGACATATCTTGGGGCAACCGGATTTTCATTGATGGAGGAGAGATCCTTGGAGGATTGCTCTTCATGTTACCACTTGGAGGTAATAAATTTGCAGCCCTTGATCAACACACACTCCACACTAATCATAAGTGGAGGGGAGGACAACATGGGGTGAGCTATGGAGCTTGCCATATTCAGATTTTTAGCCCACCTTCTTTTCCGGAGCTCAAGGTGGAGAGAGTTTTCTATGAGTTGCCATGTTTGGAGGCAGCTCATGTTGTATGGATGATTTCTTGGGGATGGGAGATTCATATGGGTATGATGAGTCCCATTATATATCAGATCTCATGCCTCAAGAAGGCCCTTAGACAACCCATTGTTCCCTTCATGGATATTTGTTTCTACATGACGCCTATTTGGGGATGCTCACCAAAGGCTAGTTTGCTAATGTTGGAGGGACAACTTGGACACTTGATTGATGATATGGCATCCTTTTCTTGGAGGATTTTATCATGCATGGATGCTACAGGGAAAGTAAGGGGAAATAAATCAATCTATCCTTGCACTTGCTTGAGGACAAGCAATCTTTGAGAGGGGAGGACTGTAATGTTCCCAATTTTTATGGAACATTAATTTTTGCTATTTCCACATAGGAGATAAATAAATTGGGTAGGAGACCAATTCATTTGATGAATAGGTAATAAAAATCCTCTTGGTATGAAGGAGGATCACTTTTGGAGCTTTATTTCACACCTCCATGTGTGAAAGGCAAACTGCGTAGTAGCATGAGGTGGAGAGCACATTGTGGGCCAGCGTAGTGGGATAAGGAGGGAAGCTTCTAGAGGAAGGAAACCCTAATGAGTGGGGTCCATTGAGAGGGAGCTCACATTGTTTAAAAGGAGGGCAAGGTAGCCATTGGAGATCATCTTGAGTATTATTCATTTTTGGTCCGGTGGACTTGGAGCAACTTCTTGCTGGTTAGCAAGAATTGCCGAGGGAATTCCTGTTTAGGATTTCATCTCCTTCTTGAGTAGCTCTTGAAGGATTGCACTCTATTTCCCCATATTCAAACATTGAGGTCAAGCATTATCCTTCATCATCAGCGTAGTTTCAGCTGGAGATTGTGCAGTGTTGCTGGGGAGGTTTTCTATAACACCATCCTTGGCTTGTTTTTCAGAGGAAGGAGCTTCCATCTCTTTGGGAGATCAGCAAAGGTGGTTTCTGAGCTTATTCCACCATCTTTGGCATCAGGCCAACCACTTTCCATCATATGCAGCGCAGTCCCTCTCTTAGACAACGTTATTCTTGGAGAGCATTTGCTATGAGTGGTTTGCAGATAGTTGGAGGGTGAAATCTTAGGTGAAGGGATTAGCCTTTCACTTCAGATTTCCATTGGAGGAGGGTACTTCATTGGGTGTAGCCATTTCAACCTTCTCCTTCTATTTCCATTTCTTGAGTTGCTGCTACCCAGCAACTCCGACATTTCTGCAGATTTTCCATTTTGTACTTATTTCAGCCAATCCTTTCAAGGATTGTGTATTGTATGTCTCTAGGGGTTGAGATCTTGCTCCCCCTTGTTTATTTGAGCTATTTGTTGTAAAATCCATGTATTGACATATTTTGCAGCAGTTCTCCTTTATAGACTGCACAGTCATTGCCAGGGCTCTTTTATGCAGCAACATTTCTTCATCTATCATGTATATGTTCTGTTGATGAAGGCATTGCCTTACTTGAGTGTTTGTTCCTCAAGCATTTGTATACATTATTGCTGCTATTATTTAATATGATGATTATGGAGATCTCCCGACATTCTTGGTGTTAATGCATTCTCTTCTATTTCCAGCTCTAGTTCATGTATTGCTTATCCCTGAAGGAGAATATTTCAAGTTCTATAGATAGAGTCTACAGTTGGCCAGGTAGCCTCTAGATCTCACCCTTTCTTTGAAAGGTGACATATCCAGTAAATGCCTCTGTAGTCCATCTCTGAAATAGAATCTTGAGAATCCTAAAAAACGATCATTACAAAATTCTAAAGTCGCAGGTTGGGTGTTGACTTTTTCGAGCAACTATGGGCACTTGAGCTATTTCCATGCATGTTTGAGGAAACTGCTAATGAGGCCCTTGACAGACCTATCACCAGAGAGGAAAAAAATAAAGGTCCTCAAATCTTTTGCTTGGGACAAAAGCCTCGGTCCTGATGGATGGACTTTGGACCTATACTTTTACCACATGTTCTTCATAGTCTAGTGCTATGTGATAATTTTGAACCATAGATCAAAAAATCCACTCCATAGTCTAAATGCTAAGTTGCAGAAAACATCACCTCCCTATACTAGATCTAGAAATATTTGAAAATGCACATAAAATATAAAATGCCTCAGTGATAAATCTCACGGAAAATCAACTAATTTCTCGTTATTATGTATAACCTAACTTCCTTAAAAGTCCTATTTTTATGTATAACATAACTTTGTTAAAAGTCCTATTTTTAACTTGAAGTTTCTGGATTCCTCAAAGATTATTACATAAAATAAGGTTTTTGTATTCGTATATAATTATAATTTTATTTTTTCATATTTACATATATTTATTTATTTATTTGAATAAGTTCAAAATTTTCATTTTACATCAATCTTTTTGTATTTTTACCCAAATTGAAAATGATGAATAACATAGAAATAATCGTTAAGTTTCAAGGCTTTCATTATAGCCACGTTGGAAGCGGAAAAGGCCTACAACACGTGGTATTCCTATCGACTCCCATCGGGCTCCATTGCAACTGACTCGCACCCTGAGACACACCATGAAGGTCCACGTACACAACATGAAACTCACTAGCAACAAAAGGTAGATGCTCGTAGAAACTCAAGTTACAATTCACAGAGGTCCAAAAGTTTTTTATAGCTTGCTACGTATGACGTCTTATGGGGTAGTGTGACGAGTCTAGAGAAGCGGGCGCTCGAGGGTCACTGTATTTTTTTTGATATGCCGGAAAAGGACATGCAAGGCTAGGTAAAGAAGACGCGGGGGCCTTTGGTTGGCTACCGACCGAAGGTGAGCCGAATCATGAACTCTTGGTTCAACATACATTTTATCCATGTGGACAATGCTGAAAAAAATTCTCAGAAAAACTTGGTTCCGTAGCAGAAGCTTCTTAAAATTCCATGGATGGTACATTGGTTCCAATTCTATCATGGAAACCCCCAAAAACAACCTTTTTTGGGTGAAACTTCTAGGCATGCCCCTAGAATTCTAGACGGAAGCAACCCTAACAACGATAGGCAACACAATTGGAAAGTTCAGATATATTGACCCGGGCTGCATGGGTGCTAAGGACAAGCGCGTCGCTTGGATTTTGGTGGAGGTGAACTTCACTAGAGGACTTCCAGGGAATATTGATATGGTATGGGATAGGTTGCACCACCGATAACGTGTGGATTAATGGGGGCTACCTTTTCAGTGTCTCCTTTGCCATCAAATAGGCCATCTAATGAAATGATGCTCTCGTAATAGAAGACCAACTAAGCAACTTGCACACAACCGGGCGGCACATGAAAACAAGCTGGGTGGCAAACATGATAAGCATCGCTCAAAAGGTACTCCTCTTACCTCCTCACCTCAGAATGTCCAGCAAATTACGTCCTCTTATGCACTCTATTCCCCACATAATATTTCCTAAACAACAAATTCTGCTCAATATGATGAGTTTCATGCCCAATCCGGTGAGGTCCCAAATATCTTCATGGATATCACACTACCCCCTCAAGCCTCGCACATCACAAATGGAGGACACCCCGCTACCGCTCAAAATTCTGACCTGATTGCTCTGCCCGCCTCCCTACCTGAATCAATTTCACCTTCAGCGGCCCCCATTCCTTGCTCTCCATCCATGCCCCACTTGAAATGGCCACTCCCCCTCCAGACCCTGCCCCGAGCACTCTCAACTAATGAGCCTCTGGTCTCCCCTCGAAATTCAGCTAGAAGTGACTGTGAATTTTTACTTATGAATCCAGAAATGGACCTTGCTGCTATTATCGTCCATAGATGCCACCTCCTAGATCCAACCCCAAATATTTCTCCTACCTCTGCCTTAAACATAACGGTTAAAAAAAAATGCAAGAATGGCAGCAGGCACGTTCGGGGCAGACAAAAGACTCGGTCATATCTTTCTGTTAATTCTGAGGGCTTGTGAGATATTCCAATCATCTCTTCTTTTGATTCTTGGGAACATAGATAATGTTTTCCCACTTCACATGACCCATGACCAATGTACTATCCTTAAACATTCGTGGTCTGGGCGACCACGCAAAATTTTTGAATCTCAAAAACCTTTTCACAATCTCCTCTCCTTTTATTGATTTCTTTCAAGAAACCATGTGTCCCGCCACTAAAGCTATATCCTATTTCCTGTCTATTTGACCCGATTGACACATAGTTGGAGTTGATTCGAATGGTCTATTAGGAAACCTTATTGCAATGTGGAATCTTCTCCTTGCAAACTTTTGTGCATTCCATTTTTTCGCAGGTATTCCCTTAACAGGCAGGATCCGTGGTCTCCCTAACAATTTTCACCTCATCAACCTATATTCCCCTTGTTGAAACCGCCCTGCCTTATGGTCACGAATCAATTCCACAGACGTCCTAAACATTCGTAACCTTGTCATCTTGGGAGATTTTAATGCCACTTTGTCCTATTCATATGCTAGGGCTCCCACAGCCACTCAGATCCTTTTTCTGATAAAATCTCACATATTTTTATTAATCACCATCTCGTAGATCTATTCCCTTCTCCCATATTCCCTACATGGACGAACCATAGAATTGGTGATGCTTACATCAACAAAAGACTTGACCATGTTCTGGTGCATGAAAGTTTGATTAAAGTCCTTGGTAATCTGAAGTCTACTGTAATCAAATCGACCTTATCGGATCACTACCCCATTTACCTTCAATGACAGATGGAGCTGGTTCGAAAGGGAATTCCTTTTAAATTCAACAAGGTTTGGTTGGAAGACCCTGATTTTCATTCTATTGTTCTATTGTCTCGGAATACATTGGACATACAAGGAACATCGACATCCTATCGATTCACTCAGAAGCTCCGTGTCCTTCAGCATCAAACTTGAACGTAGGAACGCCACAAGAAAATCCAGATGATCAAAGAGCTATAGTTCATTGCACTGGAGATAGAAAACATTCATAACACAATAGAAAGTGGTTGTCCAGATTCTCAAACACTCAGCCAACTTTATGTTCCGGAAAAATGCAAAAATGAGATCCTCAGAATTCAAGAGATGACTTGGAAGTTGAAAAGCAGGGCCATTTGGTTACGAGAGGGTGATCACAACACCAAGTTTTTCCATAATTATGCCAATAACAGGAAAAACACAAATGCAATTTTTAAAATTGATACACAGGATTGTTCTCTTGCTCATTCCACACAAGACATCCAGAGGGAGGCTATCACTTATTTTTCTGAATTCTAAATTCGTAGGTTGGGTGTTGAATTTTTCTGACCAACTATGGACACTTGATCTATTTCTATGCATGTTTGAGGAAACTGATAATGAGGCCCTTGACAGACCTATCACCAGAGAATAAATGATACAGGTCCTCAAATATTTTGCTCAGGACAAAAGCCTCGGTCCTGATGGATGGACCGTGGACCTATATCTTCATTTCTTTGTATTAATGGGTGAGGACCTTTTAGGGGAGGTCGAAGAAACCAAGATTCCTAGGAGAATTCCAGGATATATCAACTCTACCTATCTTTCTCTCATACTGAAATCCACTTTCCCTAAAAAATTCAGGGATTTTAGACCAATATCACTCTGCAATGTGGTCTACAAATTGATTTCGAAGGTTATTGCACAAAGGATTTCTGTTGTCCTCTCTGCTCATATCTCACGCGAGAAATATGGTTTCCTCATTGATTTTATAATTCATGATGATATAGCAATGACACATGAATGCATTCATTCCACAAAAAAAAAATGGAATTCTTGGTAATGAAGGTTGACCTCCACGAAGCTTATGATAATGTTGATTGGTCATATATTCACCTGGTCATACACAAGATTGGCCTGTCCACCTATAATGTATAGTGGATCATGGCATGTATTGCGCCAATTTGGTATGCGAAAATAATTAATGGTCTCCCTTCTTACTTTTTCCATGCTCACTCTCACCTTTGATATTTATTCTGATCATGGTTGGGACCAATATTCGTATCAAAGATGCACAAATTTGGGGAATCTTCGATGGCATACAAACATCTCATGGGGTGGCGGTCACACATTCCTTATTTGTTGATGACATCTTGGCCTTCGTTACTTTATCACGAGCATAATGGACTGCATTACACTACATCTTTCTATGATACTGTGCATTGGTGCAACATCTGGCCTTGAAATAAACAGTGGAAAATCAATACTTTTATCTGACTCAGGTGACAGGAGGGATATGGAGCTCATTGCTAGGTTATTTGAAGTTAGACTAGCACCTTTAATAGAGGGAATCGCCTATCTAGGCTTTCGGTTAAAACCAAGTTTTCACCGTACCAAATACTGGTATTGGCTCCTGGATAAGTTCAAGAAAAGAATGAGAAATTGGGTGCATAAATGGCTTTCTCTGGGTGGTCTCTATGTCCTCATACAAATGTCCCTTCAACAACTATTTGTCTACTAGGCGCATCTTTTCTACCTGCCCTCTCGCATCATTTCCTCTATAAATACTATAGTTTCTGGTTTCCTATGGTCTGGCTCTTGTGGCCCAAAAAAGTTCTACCTTTGCAGATTGGACATGATGACAATCCCTAAAATTATTGGTGGCTGGGGTTTGCTTGACATTCGAATATTAGCTCAGTATTTCTTGATTAAGTCCCTCTGGAGTGCATTCACGGGTTCCGGTTTTAGGTCGGATATTTTCCGTGCAAAATATTTAAGTGGCCTGGAACTCCCTCATCTTTTCAGAATGCAAACCTTTCCTCATAACAAAGGGTCATATAATTGGCAGGGCTTCCAGAAAGTATCTGATTTATTTATTATTAGATCAACCTGGGAATTTGGTAACGACCAACATATCCTCCTGGGCATTGATAATATATGTAGCTCCCCGTTAGATCTAACAATAGATGGCTGCCTACAATAGATATTATATCAAAAAGGTATCTTCTTCCTAAATCAGATTATTTCACATTGGAAACAAGGCTACCCGACCCGGAAGTCTCCTGTCCAGATGGGATTGTCCAGACAAAAAAAAACTTCTTGGAAATCATACACCGACAAACTCAGACTGGCGGGATTTTGTCTTCATACCTTAGGAGACATGATTGTTTGGGTAGGGAAAATGAATGGGCAATCAACATTGGTTGTAGACATCTAAAACAACATCACCATAAAAAATCTACAACCCAGGGAAATTTCAAGCTTCAGAAACATATGGAGAAATCTTATCCCAGACAAGAACATTTTTTTTACCTGGCTCTCTTGGAGGAAAAAAATCCTCACATGGGACAAATTAAACGAACGCGATTTCCAGGGTCTGGGACGCAACACCTTCTGCACCATGGCTTCTGAGTCGATAATACATTTATTCATAAACTGTCCATATGTCTTGTCTATTTGGCGCTTTTTCTCTCCATTGTTAAATGACATGTAATGGAAGCTTATTAACATTATGCATAGCATACAATTATGGGAGCGGGCAGATAAAAAACATAGATCCCTCCCATTCTTCTTTTTCTGGGAGATTTGGCTTGCCAGGAACTGGTTAATCTTTGAATGCAAGGCGATTGATCAATCTTGCATTCACTACAGAATTGTGTCCTTGCTTGATTGCTACATTGCTAATGATCCCTACCCCAAGGAACGATCTCTCCTCCACCTTTCCCCTCGGGTTTCTTTTCCAACTGGGTACTTCGATGGTGCTGAAAAATGGGGTATTTGTGGCTGTGGGACTTGGATAAAGCTTAGCCACTATAATAAATACCACATATTTTGGAATGGGGCCCTAGCTCGAACACAGGCTGAAATCTTGGCACTATGGAGTTTTCTCTGTTTTGCATATAATAAGCAGATCATGAATCTACACATATATGGGGATGCCAAATAGCCATCGATGGGGTTAGTGGCCAAACCAATTTTCAGCCTCCTACACTACTCTATTGAATAAGTTGCATCAAATACCTCCTTCATTGAATGCAAGCTTCACATATCTAACACATTTTTAGAGAAGTTAATACAAGGACTGACACCCTCTCAAAGAAAGGTATACAGGAACAGTTAAGGAAAATACACGTTCAACACTACAAGGATGGACAGCTGATGGAAGACAACTCCATATAACTCCCATGATCCCACATCACCCAGGGTCAAATAAATATGTTTTTTTCTCGATGCTTCTCAGTTTGATAGCATTTGATGTTTTGTTTAAATCTCCAGTTTCATTCCGCTGCATATTGTTAAATCTTGGATAGCCAGACATGTGGCATATTATGGTATTAATCACTATGTTTTATACTGTTCCAAGATGGGCTATAGTTTCCATTAAATTGTAAATATTCAACTATGGAGCACATTTCCAGAATATGTTTTGATCACATGTACTGTTTAGTTACATATTAATACAATACATTGTTTTTTCTGCTCTGATTTTTTTTTTTTCAATACGTACCAATCCTTTATTATTAGTCAAATATTGTCGAGAAGCAGTTTGAATTGGAAGGTCTTGATTCAACCTAGCTTCAAAATTTTCACCAAATTTTAAATAATTTTTTTTTTTAATAAAATACTGCTTCAGCACATCCGTTGGCATAATGTTTCCTTTCTTTTGTTATCAATGCAAGGCTTAACTTAATTTGTTGGCATAATGATTCCTTTATTTGGATGTTTTCTTGAGTTCTTTGGAGCATTTGTGCAAATGAATCGAAGAAAATCAAGAAAATTATCACGAGTATAAATAACTCATTCAATGGGTTAAAATATTTAGGTTCACAATCACTGAGAATATAAGACTAATATATAAAATAAAATGACAATGAACTCCAGTTTTTACCAAGTACATATATTAAGCAGCATGAAATATATCAAGGATCAGAATGAGCTAAAACTCTGGTTTTAATTTCAAGGAAGACTTTATGATATTCTCGTATTTGATTAGAAGTATTTGTATAACATGGAAAAGTAATCTATTTTTGTCACTCTTGAGCTGAAGAAAAATAAAACATACATAAATGTAACATTGAACAAAAATGAACCGAGCTCCTAGAAATTTAAATGAAAAAATGAAAACAAACCGAAGGATTAATTTTATCTTCAAGCTTGCCATGATTTCCTTGGATACTAGAATGGGTAATTCACCTAGGATACTAGATATAGAACATGTGATAAACGTTTACACTGGGATGTTATTGGAAACTTTGCTGGTTTTCGTACCGCTATCACTATAAATAACCTTTAGGCATAGGTGAATAAGGGAGATTTGAACCTTAAAATTCCTCACACATAATACTTTATTTTTATGGCTATCATCAATTGAGCTTCTCTTAGGGTTGATAGGGGTTGTGAAATTCATTCACATGATTTCATCTTATTAGTCCCTGCCTTCACCACCAATTATAGTTTTCGTAAGTAGTGAAAGTGCATTGAGAGTTAATCCCCTTTTTCCTTTAAAAAAAAAAAAAACGGGAAACCCTATCATAACTCAGTTGTCAAACCAGTAGTGGGGAAACTTTTTTTTTAAACAATGGTAAAACGTATCATAACTAAGTTTTCAAACTAGTGGGGACAACCATAATTGGCTGCTATTGACTCATTTCCCATTACACGTGGAATTATCCACTAGTGGTCCTAAGGGTGTAGGCTTTCACTCATATTAGGTCGTTAACCTGTTTCCTTAAGTTCGAAAAATATGCACTGAACTCTTAGCCAAATACAAATAGTAAGTTTTACTTAAAAAATAAATTATTTTGGTTTTTCTAATAATTTATTTTTTAAAGCTTGGCAAGACCTTTTCATTCATTTTCTTTCAAAAATGGAAAGCTACAACCAAAAATCAAATGTTTAGGTGGCCTCAACCTACCAGAGGGAAACTAAATCTTTTGGCCACCTAACTACATGATATGCCATCCAAAAATAAAATAATATAAGCTTGTCAAGCAATGCTAGATATGTCTGAGTGTCATTATACTTCCTATACTCTAAATAACTTAAAACATAAAGTAAAGATTGTGGCTGCTGCATATATCAAAAGACAAAACATAGATGAAATTATCATGCTACTAATTGTTAGAAGAGTCCAGGAGAGCTGGATCCTTCGCACTAGAACCTGGAAGCTCAGTTTGTGGGATTCAGGGAATGCGTTGTTTGATGCGAACGAGGTGACCATTTTGCTGTTGATGTTGAAACTGAATATGATGAAATTCCTTGCAAAAATTTGGGAATCCCTAAGTAGTTTTGGGTGATTCCGAGGGGAGGTTCACCAACACTTTGGCTATTATATTTTTCATCAACCAATACAAATAAATAGTTTTCTTGGCCTAATAGGACCAACCACGAGAATGTCCGGGATCAGGCGCCAAGTGTTGTTAGTCTCCCAAGTTAATTTCCGTATCTACAAATTGCTGATTTAGTTCGGTTTCCCACCCATCTATGAGTTGACGCACCTAATATGAGCTTCTCTTATGGTAAGAATTGGCGACATCTCTTATGAGGCGAGAGGTTGTTTTTTGACCTCTGCTTCTTCCTGGATGTGAGTGGGATTGGATTCCCTCCCAAGTCTACGCCGATTGCTTTCCACGCCCGTGGGCACTTCGTGCTTGCTGGCCCTTCAATGAGGAAACACGAGCCATGAGACAGTAAAAACTTAAACCTATCACAGTATCAGTTAGAGAACACAACGATCGACCCTTAGTTGACCATCAAAATCTAACCTTGCAATTCCAAAACCCACACCAGATAGGAAGACCTTTCAAGTTATCAAGGTAGGAGGGCTGAAAAAATTAAGTTAACCGACAAATTACCCTGTAATGAGCAGCGAAAAGGGGTTGGAGCAAATCCGAGAGCCAAAAAAAATACCACCAACCCAGCCATGAACGACACTGGGTGAAGGTTTGAAATGAACAACAAATGAGCCAGAACCGTATAAACCCAGAACAATGACAAAATACAACTAGAGAAATACCAGTGCCATCACGCCAGGGACTCAAACAAAGAGAATACAAAGTGTGGCTTAGCTTCCCCTCCCATAGTATTCCCACGCGTGAAAGAAAAATACCATAGTAAACAAAGAAAAGAATGAAAAATACAAACAAACCCTCATAGAAATAATCAATTTGCATCCAAAAACCTTAGTAATTCTTCCTTCTAACTTCCGACACCAGAACATATCCATTCCTCCATGAAACAAGCATAACTATGTGGCTAGCCATGGATGCGAGGCAACATAAACTGAGACTAAGAACATACCCAAAGAGAGCGATCAGAGTAGACTAAAAGTTGAAAACCACCCAGTGGAGGACCACGAGGAGCGCCACCTCAGAGCCAGAACTTTCTGCAAACTAGACTAGATCCAAATTTCCTTTACGAGCATAATAATTACTTACCACTACAATGAAAAAGCCAAAGAACCCCAATGTTATAATCTCCTTGCCACCTTCCTGCATGCGAGAGGCCACCGCTCCATGTTCCTTATGCACATGGAGGGTGGTAGATCTCCGCCCATATACCTTGATCATTATGTTATAACGTTTAAAAGTATCAAAACCTCCGACTTACACCCCATCGAGGATTTTCTAATAATTAAATTTATTTTTATTTTTGTGATCTTTAAAATTGGTCAATTCAAATTTATGATTACAACCATCTTGATGTGACTTTATTATCCTGATATGTGTTATTTTTAAGGATATTTGTTAGGTTTAAAAAATATTATAAAAACAAAATTAAATAATGGTTGATTAAAAGATTCTAACTCTTAATATTTCTTTGACATTTCGTATCGATTCCATAGATACAAGGTGGTTGTCATCCCAAATTTCAATTTTATTGTGGTGCCAAATCTTCTATTTGATAACATGGATGAATTGTTTGCAAGTTATTTGGTGATGAGGCCAACACTTTGTAAACTCACTCACAAATTCACTTGAAAACAATGGAGAATGGATTTGTTAGGTAGTTTTGATTGTGTGTGTAATTAGGAGTTAGAACCTATTTTCTGGGAATTTTTTTGATCTCCCTAACTAAATGGACTCCTATAATATCTATATATTTTGATTGTTTATTCAATGAATGTTTAGTAGCACTGCTTGGGCAGTCTCTAGGTGTAGCTTGACTCACCTGTGACCTGTGTGGTTCATTCCTAAATTTTGTCTTCCATAATTTTAAGTTGGTATCAGAGCATCAGGGTTGAGTTGATACCTTGTGGCTAAGACTGGTGGGGTGAGCCCTTGTGGCTAAGACTGATGCGGTGAGCCTTTGTGGATGAGAGAGACTACTGAGTGTGGAACCTACTCTATTAGCGAATGCAGGTTTAAAGATCTGTTGGCAGAGTCAAGATCTGTGATATTTATGTGTGGAGTAGCATGATCACATTGGAAGGCTGCATTGTCTGTTTGAGGATCGAGTCACTATTATGATATACGTGGAGCACAATGAGCCGAGTTGGGATTTGTTAGGCGAAGAAAGGTTAGAGCTGACATGCGCATCTTTAGTCAATTGTACAGTGCGCAAATTTGGCAGATTGCACAACTTTTATTGAGAAAAGGTGAGCATATTTGCACAACTTTTATTAAGGAAAAGTCCGCAGATTACAAAGTTTTTATGAAGAAAAAGTGAGCATATTTGTGCAAATTTATTAAGGAAAAGTGCGCATATAACAAAAACCTTATGAAAATTTTCTCCTATGCACTATGTTTGTGGTAAGACTATGCAAATCCATTTTTTTTGGTAAGAGTAGAATTTATAAATTGGTTAAGCTTCATTTGTTTTTGTTTGAAGTTGTCGAGCCTTTCTATATATTTAATTTGAGCAGAGTGTGGAATCCCATCCTGTTCGTTTTTGGAGCAGAGGATCTGTTGATTAGGGATTTGTGGAGCTACTGGAGGTGATCATGAAGTGTGGAGCAAGAAGCTATGCGCTGTTGAAATTGGGATTTTCTGGAAAAATGAGTAATCCACTTGTAGATACATACCTGAATAAGGCCAATAAATTGGATGGCACCAACTATGTTAATTGGAAATTCAAGCTGAAAACATTGTTGGAAGGCTATGACGTTTTGAACTGTTTTTAAAAATTGCTTGAGGTATGTGAAATTTTGCAAGTGATTCAATTAGGTTTTAAGCCTATTTTGTGAAATTATTAAACACATAAACATGAAATGTAAACTGAGTTTTTGTAGAAAAACATAAGACAATATCACCATAACAATAAATACGCAACAACAATTAATGAAAGAGTTCACCCCTCCTGGGATATGTCTCCTGGTCCAGCTTCCAATGGTTGGGCCTCTTTCATTATGCTCAAAAAATGGTGTTTTCATACAATTATAGTACTAAAATGGATCTAATTATAGCTCCAGTGGCTTCAAAACACTCAAAAACGCTTGACTAGCCTCTTTCTGCTCCCAAAAAGTTATGACCTTCCCAATTTTTGGTGCTAGTTGACCCACAAATTCGCCAAGTTCGGCCAACTATCCTACAAATTCACCCCAAAAAGAGTTAATGGGGCAACGTTTTCCCCAATCTTCAGCGAAATTTGTGGGACTGTTAATTTGCATAATGCGGCCTAAAATCCAAATTTTTAATTAATATATGATGGGCCGAATATTTAATTAAAAATCTGGGCCATTAACATTTAAATACAATTTTTGAACCGTATGAATTAAGTAACAATGTTTGGCGCAATGGATGGGTGTTGTTTTTGTAAGTGGGAGGTTGTGTGTTCAAACTCGGTGGAGGTGCATTCCACCGGTAACAAAATTTTAGTGGCCACTAAGGTGCCACATGGTAGCCTCTTGCTATGCCACGTAGCAGCCTCCGGTTGGTCCACATAATCAACCAAAAATTGACCAATAAAAATTTTCCTAGTCAATGCAAATCATATCTTGACACTTTTCATGTGGAGATTGGCCCCTACAATCCAGTCATTTTTCCAAATCAGCAGGCCCATTTAGCATGCCACGTCAACAGTATGGACTGTTGAATGGGCAACGCTGCATAAAATTTTGCCAGAATTTGGCTGTTTGACAAATCGATCAAAACTTGTTTTTGGGAACATACCGTGTAAGTTTCACTGAAACAAATTGTGCCAGATTCAGAACGACGAGATCTACACAAGCAAATAGGATTTGTTCCATTCTGAGAACTTTGAATTTTGAGCATAAATTTGATCCACTGGATCGTTCCTCCCCTCTGGAAGCTTTTCAACCTCCGAAATCTCTTTATATGTCAGTAAATAAATGAGGGCTCAACTCCCTTACCCTTCCAGTCTTCATCCACTGAAAATTACTTAAATGCGACAATTTGATATTTTCTTGAAAACTGATCATTTTCCCCTAATTTGGAGCCTTGACTTGCTATTGTAGATACCATCTTACTGCAATTTCCCAGAATTGCAGAACAACAACCTGTCCTTGAAGGAACAAACACATTCCCTCCTCGGTCATCAATCGAAGAAATCTTAAACAACTTCAATTTCTTCTCACCTTGAACATTGTTGACACGACGTTGTTTAGCACATCTCACCTTGTGCTTGGCTCGACTCTTGACCAAATGTGATCGACATCGCCATGCAACATCCAATTTAAAAGACAATTGTGAAACTCACTAGAAGAAAATTTGAACCCAATTCACTCTTTGTCAAATTTATTTGACGCTTGCTCTTTGACCTTTGCACTCTCTTGCATTGGCATCTTGTGCACATCACTGCTGCAATTTTACCTGATCTTGTTGACCTATTTTTGGAGGAAACATGTTAGAATCCTAAAACATCTTATCACAACCATTAACAACCTTAATAAAATCATAATTTTCATTTGATGCATCTCCTTTAAAGGCCTCATTCACAACATCTTCATGCTTGAACATTAACAAAGCAAAATTTTGACTAGCATTCACAATTCTCTTCATTTGTCCAGCATGCATAAGAGGCAAATTCATCTTCTTACTATGCGCTCTAACAATGTACTTAATCCCATTCTTGAAAAAGTGATACTTATTCTCATGGCGATGAAATATTGCTCTCCTATCATAAAGATATGGGCTACCCAAAACAATACTAGAAATATCAAGCGAAACAAAATCAAGTTCAACTTCATCAAGAAAGTTTGCAGTGATTGCAAATCTAAGTATGCACTTCCTTGTCACCTGAAAATTCTCATCCTTACATATCCAACCTAAAGGATAAGGTCTTGGATGTGGAACGGTCTCTAAATTCAACTTCTTGACTAAGTCTTCAAAAATACAATTTGCTTGTGAACCACTATCAAATAGGGTATTAATCTTGGTATGCTTTGAAATAACTCTAACATGGAAAAGCTCAATTCTTGTTTCATCATCTTGAGTACTATTGAGACAACTTGAAGAATTAGTACTTGCAATGTCCTTACTTTTCAAACCCATTGCGGTGATCTTTGTTTCATCTCCGGTATCAGAACCTAAATCATGTGTTATTGTTGCAACTATCTTCTCCTTCTCCTTGTTTTTAAGCTTGATCGGTATCATCTTTGGATGAAGTTTCCAGCAATGATCTTCATAATGCCCATATTTGGAACAATGTTTGCATGTGATTTTTTCTTTCTCCATATTTATGGAAACATTCTTCTTACCTTTACCCTTGAACTCACCCTTTCATTTTTCTCTAGATTGAAAGGTATCCTCACTTGTCTCCTCTGAAACTTGTTTCCCTCTTGCCTCTAGATGTGTGCCCTGTACAAATACTTCATCTAAATTTGAAGGATTAAACATGAGAATAGTATGTCTTAGGTAACTACGTAAACCTCCAACGTACTTCAACAAAGTTTCTTGAGATGTCAAATATACACCCAAAATTAGTGCTCTTCTCCTAAACTCTCGAGTATAACCTTGCACAATTTTTCCTTTACCTTGCCTAAAGTTTTGCCAATCCATTATAGTATTTTCATGAATGCTAATGGGTAAAATTTTCTTCTCAAGGCACCAAAAAAAATCATTCCAAGAGGTTAAGACCTTACCATGTTTCTTCATGTCCTCTTGAGTTTTGGATTCCCACCAAATATGTGCTGCACTTTCCAATCTTAGGGAAGCAAGCTAAATCTTGGTGTCATCATCCTTGATTCTTTATATCCCGCAATACACTTCAAGCTGATGTACTCAAATTTTCTAATATTTCAACATTTACCTCTCCATCATACACAGGCAAATCAAACTTAATGTCAAGCTTCAAAAATGGAGTTTTACCATGACCTTTTGGAGAATGTGGAGGTGTTTGTGAAGGGCCTTTTGTTGAAGAAGATAGTGGTGAGGAGAATGCTGGCGTCAAATGTGGTTTGTCACCATTCCCATTACCTTTTTGAGGCTTGTCTCCATCTCCTCGTTCTCCTTTTGAAGACTTATCTCTCTTTGGAGTATTGGAGCTCTCACCTTGCATCCTTGTGCTTCTCTTGTCATAGAGAACTGTTACCAATCTTGTCACATCAAAGAACTATTTCTTGAAGGATTTTTCATTCTTTGACATATTTTCAAGCTCTCCTTCATGTGACATACTTGCTGAATCTTCAACTGCAATTTGAGGTAGAATTTGTGGTGGAGGTTGTGGAAAAATTGCTCTCCTTGTCCTTGACCTAACTTGAGGACTTACAACCACAAGATTTTCTTCTCCTCTCTTGAGCTTCAACCTTTTAAGCATCACATACAATTTCAAACAATTAAACCCTCACAACAATAAGTAAACCTAAGCTCTAATACTAACCCGATCTGTATTTAAAAATTGCTTGAGGTATGTGAAATTTTGCAAGTGATTCAATTAGGCTTTAAGTCTCTCTTGTGAAATTATTAAACACATAAACATGAAATTTAAACTGATTTTTTTGCAGAAAAACATAAGAAAATATCACCATAATAGTGAACACACAACAACAATTGATGAAGGAGTTCACCCTTCTTGGGCTACGTCTCCTGGTCCAACTTCCAATGGTTGGGCCTATTTCATTATGCTCAAAAAATGGCGTTTTCATACAATTACAGTGCTCAAATGGCTCTAGAAGTAGCTCCAATGGCTTCAATGCACTAAAAATCACCAGTATAGCCTTTTTTTTCTCCCAAAAAGGATAAAAATTGAAGAAGTTATGACCTTCCCAAGTTTTGTTGCTAGTTGACCCACAAATTCATCAAGTTAGACTAACTGACTTACAAATTCGCCTAAAAAAGTGCTAACGGAGCAACATTTTCCCCAACCGCCGACGAAATTTGTGGGACCATTAATTTTCATAATATGGCCTAAATTCTGAATTTTTAATTAATATATGGTGGGCCGAATATTTAATTAAAAATCAGGGCCATTAATGTTTAAATCCAATTTTTGAACCATATGAATTAAGTAACAATGATTAGCGCAATGGTTGGGCGTTGGTCTTGCAAGTGGGAGGTCGTGGGTTCAAACTTGGTGGAGGTGAATTCCACCTATAACAAAATTTTAGTGGCCACCGAGGTGCCACGGGTAGCCTCTGGTTGGGCCATGTTGGCTGGGCCACGTGGCAGCCTCCGGTTGGTCCACATGATCAACCAAAATTGACCAATAAGAATTCGCCCAGTCAGTGCCAATCATATCTTGACACTTGTCACATTGAGATTGGCCCCTACAGTCCAATCATTTTTCCAAATCATCAAGCCCAGTCAGCATGCCACGTCATTAGTACCGACTGCTGACTGGGCAGCCCTGCATAAAATTTTACCAAAATTCCTGTGTTTGACAAATCGATCAGAACTCGTTTCTGGGAGCATACGATGTCAGTTTCACAAGAAACAAATTGCGCTAGATTTTGAAAGACGATATCTATGCAATTGCATAGGTTTCGTTCCATTCTGAGAAATTTGAATTTTGAGCATAAATTTGATCCACTGGATCACGTTTGGACCATTACAAAGGAAGAAGAAGAAAAACTAGCTGCAAGCACGACAACTACATCGATTCAAGAGTGGGAGAAGCAAACGAATAAAGCAAAAGTACTATTAAGAATGTGTGTGAAAGATAATATAATTCCTTATATTCATGATTGCAAGACTTTTAATGAAACCTGGATTACATTTAAGGATCTGTATGAGACCAAAAATACAAATTGTGTTCTATTTATGAAAAGTAAGCTCCTGTATATTCAAATGGAAGAAAATGGATTTGTTAGTGCCTTTGTTTCAAGAATTAAAGAATTGAGAGATAAGTTGGGATTTATAGGACAATTAATACCTAATACTAATCTTGCGACAATCACTTTAAATGGAATGTCAGAGGATTATCAAATGTTCATTACAAGTCTTTCACTAAGGGAGAAAGCTCCCACCTTTGAAGAATTGAAAGGTATATTAATGCAGGAAGAAGAGGTGTAAGAATTTAAAGCCTTAGAATCCAAATTTAGCACTTTTGGCGAAAAAGAAGTTCTTTAAAGGGAAACAAGGAGGATGAAGTAAAGGCCATTTCCAAAACCAAATCTAGGTATGTCATATGTGAGAAATGATTTCGAAACAAAATGTTTCTATTGTGGTAGAAGTGGGCATCTTGCTAGAGACTACTATAAGAAGAAAAATGATGAAACTAGACATAATAAACAAAGAATACATTCATGACACTTTGTAGGAGAAGGTTTGAATTCCGATCTTAAAAATATTAAGTTGTTTATGTTTAACTAGTAATGCTACATTTTCTGCTGAAACAAATGATGTTAATGCTTGGTTTGTGGAGTCTGGAGCTTCGATTCACATGACATGCAATAAGGACTGGTACAAAAAAATCAAGGAAATAAGAAATGGAAGAAACATCTATCTTGGAGATGATCGTGCACATCATATCATGGGATATAGAGATATTCCAGTGACTTTACCAAATGGCAGTGTTAGACACATCCTTAATGTTATGTGTGTTCCCAGGATCAAGAAAAATATGATTTATGTGTACAAAATTACAGACTAAAATCTGAAGGTTGAATTCTTCAAAACACATTGCATAGTAAAAGGCCTGCTGGATCACTACAAACCTGTTGCTTCAGGAGTCAAAGTTGGAGGCCTATATAAGATTGATGTCACTAGTAAGAGTCATCAAACACTGACTTATTCTGCTATGTCAACTAAAAGGCTTTGGCACCAGAGATATGGTCATATCAATTATCATGATTTATTGTTATTGTGGAAGCAAAGAATGGTTGAAGGACTCCCTTTGTTAAAGAATGAGTATACTTCTTGTGAAGGCTGTTCATTAGGAAAAATTCACAGAGATGAATTTCTCTCTAATTCTGATAGGAGAAGAAGAGATGTATTAGAAATTCTGCATTCTGATGTTTGTGGACCCATGCAAACCAGATCCTTAGGATGTGTTTATTATTTTGTGTTTTTCATTGATGATTACACAAGGTACAGTTGGGTATACTTCCTTAGGAAAAAGAATGATGTTTTTGAGTATTTCAAAGAATTAAAAAACAAGGTATCAAACAAGGAAGTTCATAAAGATCCTTCGTTCAGATCAAGGGGGAGAATACAGGTTGGGGAACTTCGTCAAGTACTGCAAGGATCATGGAATAGTGCAACAATTTACAATACCCTACACTCCACAAGAGAATGATGTTGTAGAAAGGAAAAATAGTGTTGAAAAGTGTAACTAGGTCAGTCTTCATATTGACTATGTAATTATGGATTTATGTAAAGTAGAGGACAAAGATAATAAAATGTATTTTGTACTTGCCTCATGGGTTTCATGAGCAAGATTTTATTATAGGTTAGTAGACATCTTCTTGATGTCTATCTAGGTTTTTGTCTTCTGGATATAAATATAATAAGTGTCATATGTATGAAGTATCTAGGCAAGAGAATGCTCCAAGACCTTGCAAAGAAGCTATGGAAGAATGGCTTGGAACAACCCTTAAATCAATGCTAGAAAATGCACCATCTACTGTGATCAAGTCAGCCTACATATTGAATGTAAAGTCAGCCTCACAGCAAGAGATATGGTCGGCCTCAAATTTGTGAACCTGTTCCTATATATATACCTATTCTGCGGTTCATTTGAGAGTGCATATTTCAGACATCTCTGAGTTTTTGCGGGCCTTTGATAACATATATCACAGACTTCAGGCCGAAGAAGAAAAAAATACACTTGATGATACCATAGCATAATAAAGTGCCGATGTATATTAAGAACAGAAGTGTAGACTGCATCTAAATGTCCATGAAATATTGTACGGATAAATCCTGAAGTGGTTACTGAAGTATAGGGTCTGGTTCATGCAACGTTTAAGGTTCAGTGCAGATTTATTGGATGGGATTCTAGTGCGAAGTTTGAAGTGTTTGAGAACTAATAAAATTACATACAACAATGTTGCAATGCGGTTCATAAGGTGCTGTTGTTCGGATCATCCTAAAGCTACAACAAATTCCTGAAGTGCGGATATGTCTATATGCATGAACATGAGCATCCTGAAGTGTAGATCTGTCTAAGGGTATAAGCATGATCATGTGATCATTCTGAAGTGCGAACCTGTCCAAGTATAAGAGAAGTATTCAAGTACGAAAGTGCAGTGAATGTGGAAGTGCAGTGAGTAAGGAAGTGTCGTGAGTAAGAAAAAGTGCAGTGAATGCAGAAGTGCAGTGAGTATGGAAGTGTAGTAAGTACGGAAGTGCAGTAAGTGCAGAAGTGAAATGAGTGCAGAAGTGCATATCAGTGCAGATTCGAGTAGAAGAAAAGGGTCAGTGTTGAAGGCAAGCAAAGAAGTAAAGACAAGGTCTTGGAGGCATTCATAGGTCAAGGGTCTAAGTCTGAGTCATGGTACTTTTCTCGTGGGTTTTCCTCTCCAAGAGGGAGAGGTTTTGCCCTGGCTCTAGGAGCCTAATTTGTGTGTCTCGTGTATTTTGATAATTGACTTGATGAAAGATTAAATAACTAAAGAAGAGAAGACAAGTAATCCAAGTAAGCTCACAAGTAATTATAAAGAAGATAATTTTGTATTAATCACCAACCCTCCAAATTCTCAACAAATAGAACATTGGTGGAGAGTGCACAGAGTATTATCAAAGTAAGAACCTCTCAAATTCCTTTTGGGCAGAGGCCATTAGTACTGCTAAAGAACAAAAGTACAACAAGGTATCTTGATCTTAAGACCTCATTCGAAGCCTTGTATGGTTTTAAACCAATAGTTCATCATTTGAGGGTATTTGGGTGTAAATCATTTGCACATATTCCGAAGGAGAACAAAAAGAAACTTGATGCTAAAGGTATCAAATGTATTTTTGTAGGATACTGTTCAAAATTTAAAGCTTATAAAATGTTTGATCCCTCTACTCACAAAGTGTTTGCAAGTAGAGATGTAATTTTCCATGAGAAGGCAGATGAAGACAATAAGGACAACAACTATGAAAGGTGGAACATACTTCCTGAAGTTGAAGACAATAAAGTAGAATCAGAAGACAGTCAACAACAACAACAAAATATTGAGGAAGAATCCAATGATATGGACATCACCAGCAGTTAGAGTTCACCTAGAGGTGGAGAAGTACCTTCAGAGAATAGGGGTGAAGACAATGAAGTACAAAGGATATCTACTCAACAAATTCTTCTACCTGAAAGGTATAAGGAATATGCCCCGATGAGTAGTGTGTTGAATGTCATAGTGTGAAAATTCCAAGTCCGGAATCTTACTGCAGCCATCTGAAAATACTTCACTTACATTTTATTTAATGAACAAATTATTTACAGTGTTCTACTGTAAATACTTAAGTAAATTACTACTACAACCTTCACTTAATTAATTAAATGTGGCGAAACAAGAAACTGAGCAAGAAGAAATACATCACATAAGACACTGTTATTTTTGGACAAATGTCCCCAGAAAACAAAATGCGGGAAAAATAGTGCAACAGATATGAGGGTTTTATTATTAAGAAACAATTATTTCTGAATAAAATATCTGTATGCCTTGCTGGAAATCTTGTACAAATAGTATCACTTGGAAGAATAAATTAGTGAGATTACCTCACTCTACACTGCAAGTCCCGACTGATCCGATAGCTGAACCAACCTCCTCTCGAAACCCTGTGCGCTGCCTCTATGCAGTAAGTACGTGGACATGCGTCAAGGGCTTCAGAAGACTATGTTACCTCCTTTTCTAGATCGATCAACCCTCAGGAAACTCAAATTCATCCCTCCCGGCTCAGAATTTCAATCTCCTAGCTGAATCTCAGACTTCTGCTCAAGAACACTGCGCTTCCTCTGTGTGTGGCCTTTGTGGCCTCACGTCACCCTCTCTGGGTGCTGCGTCACACTCTCTGAGCACTGCGCAACCTCCTCTGCATATCTCTCTTCCTCTCTGCTGGGTATTCTTGGTACCGAAGAAGATCCTCCGACCAACACTGTCTTTGCCCGTCAACTGCGTGAGAATATCTCGACCAAAGTTTTCCTATGAGCACTGCTCACTTCAGAAATTTCAATCTCTTGATATCTCAGTGTATCTTTCCAAATGAACCTCAAGTATTCTTTATAGTCTTATCGTTGAGACTTCAACGACCAAGATTAGATCTCCAATCAACGACTAAGATTACATTTTGACTCGATCTATTTTTTTTTAGAAGTTACACCCACAATTTAGATTAATACCCATTAATTATTTTAATTTCCTAAGTTTAGACTTAGGGTCTCCTTATAAATAATTAATTTATTAAATAAATCGTCTTTGGGTGGAATTTCCCAAAACGATTTCTTGGTTATCTGGAATACATGTGTTTAAGCTTCTTCACAAAGTTTGATGCTTAGAACACATCCAATGCTACCCCAAATCAACACATATAATCCATGAGTTTTAATGAAGCTAATGAATATGAAGAGTGGAGAAAAGAAATGAAGGAAGAATATGAATCTATAATTAAAAACAAAACCTGGAAATTGACTAAATTTCCTAAAGGTAAAGAGCCCATAGGATGTAAATGGTTCTACAAACCCAAGTGTAAAGAAAATGGAAGTATAGATAAATATAAAGCTAGATTGGTGGAAAAAAGGTATTCACTAAAGGAGGGCATTGATTATGCAAAAACATTTGCACCTGTAGCTAAAATAAATACTATTAGATTGTTAATTGCATTAGCTACAACGTACCATTGGAATTTACACCAATTAGATGTAAAATATGATTTTATGAATGGTCATTAAAGGAAGAGGTGTATTTGACAGAACTTGAAGGGTTTGTTAAAAATGGGGAGGAACATTTAGTTTGTAGATTAAATAAATATTTGTATGGGTTGAAGCATGCACCTAGGTCGTGGTATGAGAAGATAGATTCCTTCTTTCTTCAATAGGGTTTTATGAGGAGCCAAAGTGATCTGAATCTGTATACCAAATTTGATGCAAAGGGGCATGTAGCACTCATTTTTTTCTATGTTGATGATTTAATTATTACAAGAAATTCAATTAAACTAATTGCTGGAATCAAGGTGTAGTTATCACAAGTATTTGAGATGAAATATCTTCGTGAGTTACATTACTGTCTAAGTCTTGAAGTTTGGAGAGATGTTGGTCAGAGTTTTGTCTCTTAGGGTAAGTATGTCAGAGAATTGCTTATGAAGTTTAAAATGGACCAATGTGAGGGTGCTTTTTTTCCAATCTAACAGAATGTAAAACTTCAGTTTGATAATGACTCAAAGGAGGTTGATGGTACGATGTATAGACAACTAGTGGGAAGCTTGAATTATCTTACTACAACCAGACCTGACATAGCATACTCTGTTAGTATTTTAAGTCAATTTTTGGCAAGACATTTAGAAAAGCCATTGGAGAGCAACAAAAGATATACTCAGGTATCTTAAAGGAACACTTTATTTTGATCTTAAGCACACTTATTCATTTTATGTTGAGATGACATGTGTTGGTCAAAGTTGTCACTGATGTCAATGTGACATTGTTGGAGATGGAAAATATTCTTGTGATGCATGAATTAACCCTTTTCATGATGTTTCCCTAAGCTCATGCATACCCTAAGGGAGAAAACCCTAAACCATTTTTGAGCCCTTTTTGATGAAAACCCTAACTATATTTATACCCCTATCTACTTGATGGAAAGCCCTAGATTTTTGATGCATGATCTAATGATGAATGGAGGATTCCTTACCATGAAACCCTCCTAGGAACATGTATGCATAATAATGACAAACTTTAACCCTACAATTGATGATCTAAATATGCTCATGAAACCCCAAGACATTAATCCCTATCTATAAAATAAATCCCCAAGACTCTCTCATATATCCCTAACCCTTGAGTGTGAAAAATATTTAATCCAAAAAATGATAAAATATTTTGTTATTGTCTATAAGAAATATTGAAGACTGCACTAGCCTACGAAGGACCTCATCCTCTCTCCAACGAATAAATTCTTATCTCCAAACCCTTAATTATTGAGGAATATTTATTTTTTTAAAGACTAAAAATATATTAAATATATGCCTATCCAAGTAGGCTTCCCCATAGTCATGTCAGCTTCTTCAAAGAGACATGACGGTTTAGTCACTCCAACAACTATAAATACCAGTGCGTACTTCATTTGAAATCATAAATTTCGGTGATCAATTGAAACAAGAGGAAATGAACAGGAAGAAGGCCGAGGAAACAGAAATAAGAATTCTGATTGGGTTGAGGAAGATTAAAGTTTGGAATTTATTTTTTAAAAGCTCATATTTGTATCTAACCTCAGATTACAGTTACCCTGTGACAATGGAAAAATTGTCATTTGAGAATTTTAGACCTGTTTCACCTTTTCGAGGGTCGGTTCTGCACCCTTGACAACCAACTGTGAAAATTCAGAACAATAACCTACTGTAGAGCTCGGATCACAGTATAATATTTTGGATAAGGGCATAATTTTGAGTTCAGAAATTCGGTGAAGTACAAAGGCAATCAATTTGGATATGAGGAAGCTAAGGAGGATGAGGATCAATAGAGTTTTTCTTTACTCCATTCAATATCAAACTACACCATAAAATTACAGACTACAAGAGCTCAGATCATTTGTTGGAGGGGCTAAGCTATATCACAAAAATCAGACCCGTGACAACTAATTGTGAGAGGCTGAAACTGTAATAAGTCTTTACTATTGGAGAAGTTGTGAAAATATCAGATCATGGTTTAAGTCAATTGTGAGAGTTGGTCGAAGGTTTTAAACTAAGATCTTTCACCTATAAAGAGCTCAGTAATTAAGGCAACAGCTCTGTACCTTTACATTGCAAAAAGCTCAGAACTTTGATAGGTGTGGGGGACAGCTCTACCTCGGACCTGTGTTGTGGAGGGTTTGGAGCTGTGAAGGACAACCTCTAGTGAAGAGGACAATCATTTGCATTGAACCTGAGGGAGGACAACCACCAGTGATAGTGGTTTGAGGAGGCTCGATTAAAGGCTTTGAACTGTGGAGAAAAACATTCGGATCACTGTTTGTAAGGACCATCATTTTTGGCTAGGATCAACCCTGCAAGTGTCAAGGACTTGTGGGAAATTACACTTGTGGTAGTGCCACAGAACTGTGATATATCTTAGATTGGAATAGTCACCGTGGAGCTCATATCTTGGACCAACAATTGATCGTTCATTTGGAGGCTAGACCTATGGACAAGTCAACTATAGGAGCTTAGAACAGTTCAGGTTATGTGACACTTCAAAACAGTGAAGATCTTGCGAGCCTTCAATAGTAATGAATTTTGAGGTGTAAAGTACTTGTGGCCTTGACAAGGAATTGAAGGCTTGAACAATGAAGACTTGGGTTGACTTGAAGAAGCCTTGTGAATACATCTTTGGAGCTTATCTCTTGGCCCCTCTTGAGAAGCATTCTTGAAGTCTCTTTGAAACACTATTAGTAAATTTTGGAGCAATATTGTAGACACCTTGGAGCAACTTGAAGATCCTTGAAGTAGAAGTAACTTGAAAAAAGTTGTTGAAGATATCTTGGAGCTTTTGGAAGATTTGGTGCAGAACTTGAGCAATTTATTGAAGAAACCTTGAGGCATCATTGAAGATATATGAAGACCCTTTTTAGAAGCTAACTTAGAGGCATTAATGGAGAAAATGATGCATTGCTGAAGTCATCATGAGGTGACATTGAAGTCATCATGAGGTGACACCTTCATGAGAAGACCAAGTTGTCATTGATAAGCTAAGTGCCTTGGAGATCGTTTGAGGGCAATACTAAAGACAAAGATATTGTTAGGGCTCATTGCAGAAGATATGGGGAGCCATGAATAATAATTGAATCTTTCTTGAAGAATTGAAGCAAAGGGTTGAAGTCCTAGAGGATAACAGTTCTCAAGAAGACCGGGTTGGAGCTTGTACCAGAGATAGAGTTGGAGCCCTAGAGGTTGGTGCCTCATAGTGACAAGGTTGGAGCCCTAGAGGCCAGAACCTTGTGAAGTCCAAGTTGGTGCTTGGAAAAGTACATGTTGGTGCTTGGTAGGATTGAAGATTGGTGTCTTCATCTAGGGTTGGAGCCCTACACATCATTGGATTGGATTTCTTGTAAAGAATATGATTAAAGTCCTCGTTATATCTGACTAATAAAATTATTTATTCTTATTGTTCATTTTGTGTTCTAATTATAAGTGATCTAACTGGTAAAAATAACAATTGAAAAGAAATAATGATTCACCCCCCCTCTGAGTATTTCCAACAACATGATACTCATATTTAGATTGGGCTGGTAATCCAGATGATAGGAGATCTACTACAGGTTATGGCTTTAGCATTGGATCTAGGATTGTATCTTTGTCATCCACTGAGGCAGAGTATAAAGCTTTGAGTGCAACAACTTGTGAAGTTGTTTTGTTGAGGAGAGTTCTTCAAGATGTTGGAGAAGAACAAAAGAAAACTATATTGATCAAATGTGACAACTAGAGCTTGATCAAGTTGGAAAATAGTCTAATGTATCATGCAAGAACAAAGCATGTTGATGCCCAATTTCATTTTGTTAGAGTGAAGATACACTCTAAAGAAATTTATCTTGAATATTGTAGTACTTGTGAAAATGCTGGTGATATTTTCACAAAGCCCCTTGGGAAGATGAAGTTTGAGTTGTTTAGGAAGATATTAGGTGTGCAAATAAATCCTTTCTTCATTAAGGGGGAAACTTGAAAATAATAGAGAATGGGTTCATTAGGTATTTTTGATTGTGTGTGCATTTAGGAGTTAGATCCTATTTTCCGGGAATTTTTTTGATGTCCCTAACTAAATGGATTCCTATAATATATGTACCTTTTGACTGTTTTTTCAATGAATATTTAGCAGCACTGCTTGGGCAACCTCCAAATGCAGCTAGACTCACACGTGAGCTATGTGGTTCATTCCTAAATTTTGTCTTCCATATTTTTAAGTAATTTTATTTGACTAATTTGTATAAAAACTTCAACTTTTAGCATCTATAGAAAAAACTTCTACTACTATAACAATTTGCAAGTCTATAATACGTTACCTTAGTCCATGTGTGCAAGAAGCCATCCTTGTTTCCATGATTTGCAAGAAACCATCTTTTTTTCTATTCTCAACCTAATCTAGTTTTCCTTTTTCTTGGAGGTGGGGTAGTGCTGAGCGGAAAAATGTCCCTTTCTTTCACCATCATACACAATGTCATTCTCTTGTATGGAATTATCAAAAAGAAAAGAGCTCAATCAAGTAGGTTACTGCTTTCAATCAAATAAATTAGCTGAATACAATCTATATAAGAGGAATAAATCTACATTTTTGAAATTGAATACTATCGTTAGTATTCCATATGGGCCAGACCATATATATGAAATGCTAACTCGCAAGAGATGTAGCTTCCATGAATAATGAAGAAGCTCTTAGATCTCACTATACGATGCCAAATTATTGTTGTTACTAGTTTGGTTTATTGAGAACATTATGAAAGAAATAATGGGGTAAATTGATTATGCAAACCTGATCAACAAAACAGGGAATTGTTACGTATTGTCATGTAATTGTTTTGTGAATAGAAAAGTACACATATCTTTCTCTTTTTATATTTTTGATTTGTGAATAGTAATATACACCTATCATATTTATTTAGAACGATGATGTTATATCTAGTAAATATTTTTGGACAAATAACACAATTATTAGATTATATGATAAGTGGGATCAAAATTTAATTACAAAATATACGTATTATAAGTTTATAAAATCTTGCAAAGAAATCTGGGTTACAGTGGTCAAGTTCAAGATTTTGGGTGTCTCATGGATTTTTGATGGCGCTGAATCTATTTCCACAATTAAAAAACAAGATTCACACACTCTACTGTCCATTTTTTTAGGAAAATTTGGTCCTATTAAGACCAATTTTCTTCAGTAAACTATATATATATATATATATATATATATATATATATATTCCTATGGGACAATGGTTTTCACATCTTCTTTGTTTTATGAGAATTTGGGATCCGATGAAGCACAATCTAAGCTATATTGTACTATTTTGTCCCTCTAAACAACTTTTTTTCCCTCATATATATATATATATAGTTTCAACACTTAATTATACAAATTAAACTTTAAATATTTTAGATTAATTTGAATCTCACATGCATATAGAGAGCTATGGCTAGAGACCCTACTATCAGTCAGGACTATGGAGGATCATAGATTCAATCAGTTGAGTAACAATATTGCTTAAGAGATCCTTCGTTGGCTGCGCTTACCATAGTCTTTGATATCTTTCATTTGATTATCACTTACAATTTATCAATATTAACTGCAGACATGATGTGTAGCTTTTCAGTTCTCTCTTGATTGCAATGAAAAGTTTGTTTTCAGAAGCTTAATGGATGTAACATGGATGTAACATTCAGAGAGAGTAATGAATCTGTATGGATAACCTGTATCTCAATCCATTTTGCGGTTGCACCAAATTAAAGTTAGTTCCATGCTTGCACTCCATCAAATGAAGGAATACAAAGAGGAATTAAAAAAATAATAAACAAAAAAAAGTTAGAGATTGTGGCCAACAATAGCGGGAGATTTTCCATCCATATCAGCAATGGATCACTGCATATGTTCCACTATAGGGAAGGAGATGTGTTGAAATTGTTTATTACTAAAAAGAAAAAGTACATTGACATTTTGTTTGTTACTGGGATTCTATTTCTTCCAGTTATATTCTATCTTGTCAGCACCCTTTTCCAAACTTCTCTTATCATTTTCCATAAAATTACTACTCCTATTACATTAAAAAGTTTCCATTCATTACATTTAACGAAATATCCAACATTAAAAAAAAGGGACATCCTGTCACTTTATCTCTAAATTTCTAATTGTTTTTTCCAGTTCTATTTGTTCTCATCAAAACCTGTAGAGAATATCTGAGGAATAGCTGATATGTCCTTCATTCACCAATTTTCCTTTGGCAAATTCTGAGAAGAAGAACTTTCCCGTTTCTTTTGCTATCCCTCTTTTTGATAGCATGTCCGCCTTCCAATTTTGTTCTTGATATATGTGTTGGAAATGAGTGTCTTGGAATCTGCTAACCAACAATATGATGCTCTCATCATCCAGTTCCTTAGGATTGTGGGATCAAAATTGGAGAAATCTTTGACCCACTCTCCAAAGACCTTAATCTTATTTAGCCTAAGCGATTTGGCTGCTACCAAAACACCCGACACAGCTATAATTTCTTCCTTATTGTTAGATCCATGTACACTCTCCCACCAGAATTGAAAATGCCTGTCCGTATCAAAATATATTACTGCACCGCATCCACAGTCCCTCCTTCTGCTTGCTCCATCAAAGAAGCCCACTGGAAAGGTTTTCCATATTTCCTTGTGTTTCATTGTCCTTCGCCTTGAAGGCCTCATTCCTTTCTCAATTTCATTGTAGAATAATGGCCCTTATGATATTTTCCCTTTCCTTCACTGGTCAGTTTTAAAAAATATAAGCATTTCCGCTCATTCATATGATCCAAATTATAATGAAGGGGAGATATTTATGTTTCTTGTTGTTTTGGTACCATGCCTGAAGACATGTTATGAGAGAATGATGATTACTTGCTGATCTGGACTTCAGAACTTCCCCACATCCCTCCCATACCTTTTTTGCATGTGTGCATGATAATAATAAGTGATTGGTGTTCTCCCTTGCTCCTCTACACATCGGGCACATGCTTGGTCCATTATATCCTCTTCTTTGTAAATTGTTCCAAGTAAGAATTCAGTCATTTATGGCCAGCCAACAAAAGCTTTTTATTTTTAGAGGCTGTTTCCATTTCCATATATATTATTTGACCAATCACTGCATAAAAAATGCCTCTTTGCTCTGGCAAGGCAATGTCATATTTCCTTGACACTTGGTTCTTCCTTTCTCATGTCGCCTCCCCAAACCATAGTGTCTTGTTTCCCTTCTGTCTGAATATTAATTCATGCTTGTCTTAACTGCTTGATGTAGCCTTCCCATTCCTCTTTGTGCTCATTTTTCAATCCCATTTCGTCTGCCCCTAACCATTTCTGCTTATTAATGCTCGTCCCATCGGTGAGATGAATCTGCCTTAATGTTTTGATACGTCTACCATGAAGATTGGTGAGAACCTGTTCTGAAAGTGAGTGGTTGTAGTTAACCAACTGATAGCACCCAAGCCTATATATATCATAGCTCCATATCCTACCTCCCATCTAATCCACCGTGTCAGCGATTGTATGTTAGACAACATAATTCTCCAAATCAACAATCTGTTTGCCTTCTTCATTGCTCCGTTGCTTATCCAAGATGCTAAGTCCATGTCATACATATATTTCCCTTTGATAGTTTGTGCCCATAAACATTTCCTAGAGACTGCTATCCACGTATTTTTAACTGTTAGTGCCTTGTTGAATGTTGCAGTATCCCTTATGCCCCATCCACCGTCCTCTAAGGGTTGGGCAATATCTGTCTGACTGATCAAGTGAAATTTTTTCCTATGTTGTGTACACAGCCACAGGAAGTGAGCCATAATAGCGTCAATCCTCTTGATCACCTGTCATGGTAATTGAAACATCTGCATCCAATAAATGGCTAGATTTTGTAAGACGAATTTAAGAATTATGATCCTGCCCCCAAGAGAAAGGCTTCTTTGTTTCCATCCAGTTAGTTTCTTATGAAATCTTTTTTTTTTAATCACACCCAATCCTTAATGCCATACCCATTGGGCTTCAAATAAAATCCCAAGTACGAAAATCCCTCCTCAATAGCCACATACTTCACGTCAAAAAGGGTCGAGATCGTCCCTAGCCTTTCTGACTCCCCTTCCCTTCCAATCGGTAATGACTTCCCTACATTCATGAATAGTCCGGAAGCCTGTCCAAAGGAGATGTTAATCTTATGTATTACCTCCCACTCCTCGTTGGTAGATTGTCCACCATAAAGTAGATCATCAACAAATAATAGTTGAGTAATTTCTAGCTTTCTGGCCACTCTTACCCCTACTATCTTTCCTTCATCCCTAGCAGCTCCAATTTTCCTGCTTAGACAGTCAATAGCAAGAAAAAAAAGCAGAGGAGAGAGGGCACAAACTTGCCGCACCCCTCTTTGAGCCTGGAAAAATTGTGTTGGTATCTCATTGATTAAAATCGCGAAGTTGGCTGATTTCAAACAACCCATTATCCATCTCACATTCCAAATTGACATACCAATTTTGATCAATACTAACTTAAGGAATCCCCAATCTAAGCATTCATATGCCCTGGTGATATATACCTTTAGAAGACATGCCTTCTGGTTCCGTGATTTGATCGAGTGTATCATTTCTTGTGCGATCCCTATGGCATCCTAGATCCTTCTGCCTTCTAAAAACCCAAACTGTTCCTGAGTAATAAATTTGACATTGCTCCCTTGATCCTGCTCGCAATCAACTTTAAAATCACCATGTAAATCACATTGCATAATGATATTGGTCTATAATCCGCAAATGATTCTGGGTCTCCTTTCTTGGATATTAGGGCGATAAAGGTTGCATTTACAGCTCTCGAAAATGACCCACTGGTTCGTTACTCCTCCACTTCCCCCATGGGCTCATGAAGCATCAACTCTTTGTAATGGAGGAAAAGCTCCACACCCCACCCATATGGCCCCAATATTTTTTCTTTAGCACAATCCTTCATTACCTTGATCAACTCCTTCTCAGTGATCGGACCTCCTACTATATCATCATCCTCCAGTGTAAACATAACAGGTAATAAAGAAATGAACTCCATCGGGGCAGAGTGTGAGTGTTCCTGCACCGAGAATTGACATTTAAAATGGTAAAAAGTTTCTTTTTCGATTCCACCTTAGGTACTATGGATATTCCCAAAGGAGTCTTTGATTTTCCTGATATAATTTCAGGTTTTCCTGCTGTTGAATTGTGCATGGAAGAACCTAGTGTTCTTGTCCCCAAATTTCAATCAAGTGGTTCTGCTTTTTACCCAAATTCCTTCTTCTTGTACCCTCAAGATATCATTCCTCCTTCCTTCTAGAGCAATCACTTACCCTCTATATGCTTCAGAAAAATACAAAGGATTTGATGGATCATTGTAATATTGCAAACCAACTTCTATTTCTATAATTTCCATCATCTTTGAATTTTTCGGTTCCTTAATCCTTTTTCTCGTTTCCGCCTTCAATGCTTTGAGTTTCTTATTTAACACTGTCATCTTATTACCTTGGCCGTGTATTACCTCTCCGTTCCATACCACTTTTACCATTGCGCCAAAATCCGCCAACTCCAACCATATTGGATTGAATTTAAAGGGGTATGTCTTCCTTTCATTGCCACCATCCCAAGATAGATTTATAGGCATATGATCTGAAATATACACCAGAATAATGCTAGACTTAAAACCCGTGAAAGAGCTACAAAGTTTCGTTCTGATCAGAAACCTGTCAAGATGTTTCGAAATCCCGTCTCCTCCGCTTCTACCATTCCTCCAGGGTGGGCCGACAGGTGACGACAATATGTCGAGCATTGCCGTGTCCTCCATCAGTTCTCTGAAGAAAGAAGACATTTTGTCCACCTGTGCCTTTATGCCCCAAATTACCTCCCTGCCCACCCAAAAGTTCAAGTCACCGGCCATTACTAATGCTCTGAGCCTCGTTAAACTAACACCTTTCACATTCTCACAAAAATGTCTTTGGACACTGTATGGAGCATAAGAATTGACTATGCGCAGTCTCTGCCCACTGTCCATTCTTTGCCTCGTAAGGACTATCCATGCATACATTTTAAAGGCATTCATCTAAAAAACCATAGGATTCTAACAAACCCCCAATCCTCCTGACAAACCACTCGCGTTAGTTGCACAAGCAAACCATTCAGGACATAAGTTTAATAAAATTTCTACAGTTCTCTCCTTAGGAATCATAGTTTCCTGAGGAAGGAGCATGTCAAGACAATGAATCTGAAAATACCCTTCAAGGAGCGGAATTTGGTGGTCACCCCCAAATCACGAACATTCATGGAGATGGTGGTCATCAAGGCACATCTGGCACAAGCTCGTCCACTATAAGGGCCATTTTTCCATAGGAGTCTGATATAGACACTTTCCCTGTCGCGTATTCTAGATCAATATCAAAGATGGGTATCTCCACTTCTCCCTCCCCCAAAGTGGCAAGGTTGAAAGGTAGGCATGCCGCCACCTTCTTAAACTTCGGTGATCTCTTTTTCTAGTACGTGACATTCTTTGTAGGGTTAGGTTCCTTGGGTTGACTGAAAAAACACGGCTTAATCGTGAATGATTCCATCGATTTAGATGACGAGATGATCCGAATTTATGCAAGAACGAAATAATATATAGAAATAAACATAAACACAGGGATGCAACAAAAATAAAATTTCATTTCATTAATATCATATAACAAAAATATGCTTACAAACATAATGGAAATAAAATAGCTAGGGCGCTGTTATGAAGGTAATTTCTCTCTGCGGACAGAGACGATTCCTGTAGCCCTAGAGTGGGTCTAGTAACAAAAGGACACGTTAAAGTGTTACTTCCTAGTTAATGAATGAACAAAAGACATGGTAGATTGACCTACCTTGAATCCAACGCTGTCGATGTTGCATAAAGAGTAGTGGTCTCTCGCTCCTGCCTTGGCAAGTCACGATCCGTTCGCTGTCACGCTCAGATACCTACATAGGACAAAGAACAACAACAACATATGATAGAATATTTTCACTCACAACTATTAGCCAGTCAAAGAGAGCTAAACATATCACATCAAATAAACATCATAACACAATAGTGGAACCAAATAGTAGTCATGTATATTAATGAGTAGAAGGAAGAGTACAACCGATGCTTTGACGTCGCAATCTCCTCCAACGGGGTTCAGAAAAAACATGTCTCAACTGTTGGTCAGAGAATTCAGACTCAAGCTCTCTTAAAAGTCATCGACTCGAGCTCTCTCAACACAATCTTTCTTACTCTATCTCCTCTAGCAGCTTAGCTATAGTATAATTCTCTTAGTTCAACTATTTTGCTATAATGTATTCAACTAGCTTCTACTAAAAGAGATAGTTTCTTATATAGAGGAAAGGGAGGAGGTTGGGATCCATACAAAGGTGGGAGGGAGTCCTATCCTTTAGGAGAGTTCCAAGGGAGGTGGAAACTACTAACTAAAGGAAGGAGTCCGCGGTTGTTTCAATTCAACTACTCCCAATAACTCATCCCCGAGGTGGTTGGAATGGAACCTCCGTCTCTATTTTTAAAAAACATTCCATAAACAGCTTAGCGCGGGTCTCTAATTGGCATAGAGTGCCACCTGGCCTGGGCTCAGTGTTAAATTTCCCGGTCGGCGCGAGGGTGTAACGGGCTACTCGCGCCAAGGAAAAAAATAGGGATTTTCATAGTTCTGCTTAGGGAAATGTCAACAAGAAGAATGTTGCTTTCATCAAAAGGGATGCAAGGATGGTATTTGCAAAGCATGACACTACTTATTGGTCACAGAAAAGACCCTCCAATGTGCGAGTTGGGGATTGTAGGGACAGTGACAAAATGCTGTGTAACAAATGCCCCCTAAAGCATGAAGTTCGAGAGAGAGGGAGGGGTGAAATGCTTTATGAGAACGTGTTCGAACCAAACACCGTTGTTGGAAGACCTACAATTACAAATACAACTGATATCTGTGACACAGCCATCCAGCAGGAAGCATCAATAAATAGACTCAGGTATGGTCGTAGCCATCCAATCAAGAGAGTAATGCAATAAGCCATAATGAACCACAAAAATCTGCAGCCTGGAGTTTATTAGACAAAATCTAGGGTCTTGTGCTCCATCTCGACCCGAACAAGTACAATTTCGAGCATGCGAATGTATGAGCTGAAGTCGAACATGCAGGAAAATCGTCTGATTACTAGCTAATGATGAAAGTTGTTAACATACGCGAGAGAAACCACCAATAATGACGATGGCCCTCAAGGTACAATCTACGAAATGTGAAAAAGGATTTGAAATCAAACATCCGCAGAATCACTCGATCGAAGGCCAATGATGTGAACCTTGCGTCGAATGCGAAAAACTTGCCATTGAGGCATGCAAGCTCCAAGGTACCAGAAGGGAGTGTCTAGATCAAATTCCTGGATAATGAGCTGAAGTCGACAGGAAGTGACCTGGTCGAAGGAGGGCCATAAGGTTTACCACTTCATCGACACGAGACAGAGGAACATGATGAAAGTGGATCAGGACCAACAGGAAATTAGAGGATGGTTGACAATTGCAAAGACAAACTTCTCTTGAACATATCAACAACATGATACTAGATTTGGCAGTATTTGACATCAAAGGATTTGAGATCATGATGACGTGGAAAAGAGAAGATGAGAGGTCAAAAGAGATCACCCAAACCCATGAAGGAAAAAATGACGAAATGAGATGTCCCCAACCCGACACAAATGCAGACAAGTGCCATGTTCAAGAGCGATATACTGCCAACATAACTAAAACTTGGTTCCATTTTCCCCACCATTTCTGGTGAGTACCCCAATTATTTAAAACAAGCTTGAAGGGGATAGAATATGCTTGCTTTGTAAGTTTATCCTTCGGACAAATCCAACCTAATACATATTACGAGCCCTAGGAAGGAGGAACTCGAAATAACGTCATGGTGACGAAGTCTGATGTCATCAGGGTTTAGCAAGTCTAACAAAGGAAGAACTCGACATATTTTCATGTTTAGAGAGTTTGAAAAAAAGACAGAAAAGAAAACTTCAGCAATCCCTTTTCGTAGGTAGTCTCACATATCCGAAAAGGTAGAAAATTGTGCCTGAGAGAACCTCTTAGTCACGATAGGCTAAGGTATTCCTTTTTTGTAAATAATCTATCCTAGCCCAAAAAAGGGGTAAACGTATATTGGGTGGATATCGTTTCGCAGCCATTTAACGAGTTCAAAACGACAAGAATCTCTACAATATTTTCATTTTTAGAGAGTTAGAAAAGAGCTGAAAGGTGACTCCTCTTGAAGGAACGAGTGGTATTAAGGGTAGCAACTAGTTTCGGTGATGGTGGAATTGCTCAGAACAAGTAAAGGTGAAGAGGTTGGCTAACAAGACCACTCATTGCAACGGTTCCTGAGGAATGGGTAAAACAATCAAGTGAAGGTGTATGATTGGCCAAGCAAATGGGGATGATGGAGTGAGAAAACCAAGGCTCATCTGGCAAAATAGGTTGATAAAATGGAAATCAAGAGAGGTAAAATGAGAATGGTTTCATTTTTACACAAGCTTGAAATCAAGAAACTTTGCTTGAAGTTGGTTTCATTTTTACACAAACTTGAAACAAAGATAAACTATGCTTGAAACCAGTTTCATTTTTACACAAGCTTGAAACGGAAACAAACTATGCTTGAAGTTGTAAGCATGCCCCCAGCATGGTGAATCAATTCGAGGTACATGCCCCCCAAGCTTTAGTGCATTCATCGGAGTAGACTACTGGTTACTAATAAGTGGATGGAATGAAGGTTCAATTATGAGACCAAGAGAAAGACTTGACTGGGATTTTACGAGACCGTATCAAAGAATAAAATTGAACATGAACGTGTTTCATTGTTTTAATGAGGTTGACACATTAAAAGAACTATCCTCATGACATCTTGTTTCATTTTTTAGGGAGCTTGACACAAGGAAATGAACTATGCTTTGATGATCTTGTTTCATTTTTTAAGGAGCTTGACACAAGAAAAACGAACTCTGCTCCGAAGAGCTTGTTTCATTTTTTAAGGAGTTTGACACAAGAAAACGAACCGTGCTCCGATGAGCTTGTTTCATTTTTTAAGGAGCTTGACACAAGAAAACAAACTATGCTCCGAAGACAACTCATTATGTCGAATAAGAAGTCATGGATTCCAAGAGGTTCACATCTAATGGGAGAAAAACATCTTGGAAATCAAGATCCAATGCCCCTAGCACACAACACACAACAAAAATTTCACTGAATGTGGGCATGGGACAGGTAGCCACATAATTAACCTGTGGCGGGGAAGATACAACCGACGGATAAAGACCTGGAAGGGGCGATGGTGGACCACATGTCACGTCAGAACCAAAGAATGAAATCTGATCAATGGTCATGATCCGAACTTTGTGTGGGAAACATATCACACAAAAGAGGGAAGAGACAACCGCCCCATAGCATAAGCATAGTCGCGTCCCAAGAGTAAATTAAAATCCAAGGGACCTTGGACCACCATCACGTCTATATAGATGGGTTTTCCTCCCAAAGTAATAGGCAACTTCGGAAGGATCCCTAATGGTTGACTAGTTCCTCTGTTAAAAGCCAATAGATTCTGCGTAACAGGCATAAGCAGTGGAGAACCAAAAGCTTGCCAAGTAGTTGAAGACATAATACTAACAGACGCGCCTTCATCTATAATCGTGTTAGGTACGACCACATTGAAGATCTTTACCGTGATCTCAAAGGGCACATAAGAAGGAAGGCGGTATCTCGCAAATCGATTCCAATCAAAGGAAGCGACCAAACTACTTGGAGGGGGTACCATCGAACTGAGATGGTCATCCCCTGGTGTTACGGGAGCAAGAGGAGCATCCTTCGGAACCTCCATCATGGGAGCAGGAAGAGCAACTTCTTGAACTACAAGGACAAGAGAATATTTCTCCAAGTCCGAGGAATCTGAAGAAACAAGAGGAACGTGAGGGGGATGAGATCCACTCTCGATGGAAAAGACCCGATGAACCATAGGTGGGATTAGATCGACTAATTCCACAACCAATGGTTAGCCGGTAATGGATTCGTGAATTTGAATTTTCGAGGGAATGGGATCGACCAAAGATGAATCTTGATCAATCATAGAATCAACTAGTAGAGGACTCGAAGAAAGCTTCTGGTAACCAACCAGAAGGCAGGGTGCAGAAACAGTGGGGTTGTCCAACACTCTCTTGGCTTCATCCATGTACGGACAAAGGTGAATGGGATGATGCCCTTCACACAACTTACAAGGATTGGTAATTTTACCCTGTTTCTTATGAGTCTTATCAGAACTAGTCGAAGATGTGTCACCAATATGACTTCCAGAAGCCAAAGGCAATGGTGGACGACCATCGGACCATACTTCAAGTACCTTGGGAATGCTAGGGAAATCTCAAAGAAGGTGATCACCTTTGCACAACATGCAAGGGAATTTGACTTTCCGTGGAAGGTTGGATGGTTTATCGATGGAAGGTGTCTTAGGCGCAATAGCCGCAAAGCTGGCCTCTCTCTTAACTGACTTCTTCTTCTTCTTCTTAGCCACCTGGTTACTAGAATCCATACTTTCACTAGGTGAAGTAGAAGAGGAGGATGAAGAAACATGCGAAGAAGCGGAGAGGTCCACCTTAGAATGAACATGATGTTGTTCAAGTGGAGGGGATGGTTGTATAGAGGGCGGAATACTCGAGACCACAGAGGTGGAGAATAACCACACAGGAAAACCAACAGTTAACCTCGGAAGGGACAATGTTGCCATATAAGAAGCACCAACATTCCAAAAAGTAGGAAAAGGACCAGGATTCCCTTCGAAGGAGATTCCTTGGTTGGTAAACTCCAGAAACATTGCCATTGGAAACAACCTTAAAACAAACATACTAAGCAAGATAACTTTAACCAAGAATATTTCGTGGGCCTTAAAACATTGAAACAAAACTCTGCCATTTCATATTTTAAGAGTCGAGAAACAGGCAAAAGGTGACTCTATCACTTTCAAGTTGAAACGAGCATGAAAGGACAAGCGTTCGATGATTTCTTATCTTTTTAAAGAGTCACGAAAAGATCAAAATGAGTACTCAGGTAATCTAAGCAAGAGGGTGTACCAAGTTTCCTTGAACTGCCATATACACCTTCGTGATCAAATGAAAAAGAAATGACCAAGGACTTGATGTACGTGCAGGTAGTATTCCCGAACGCTGTGTTTGGTGTATCACGGTTACAAGGTGGCAGACTCGACTTCCTATGGATAAAGGATTGCAGCCTAGAGGGGTTTCTCTTTATATACTCAATGGTACGGGGAGCACAAGTCTGTACTAGCGCTGTCTAAAGGCAAAAGGCGAACGACAGCTACTAGGTTTTAAGACGCTGGAACACGTCTCTAGCCTAGACCACTAGAAATGTTTCGTTAGGTTTCAATGTTGCCTTAGGTTCATTGAGTAAATTTTAAAGTTAATATTGAATTATGTTTCAATTTCCAGGCCCTATCAAATGTGTAGGTTCAAATTCCTAGATGCAAACTATATGCAAATGAATACCATTTCAATTCGATGAATACTAGTTATAAGAAGGATAGAAATATTTCAAACAAGCAAACAAAGAAAACACGTGAAGAAACTTCTAATGCCCTTAATGCAATCAATCGAAAATGAATTTCCTTCCTAGATTGAGAAATGCTAGTTATGTAAAGGAACGTTAAACTTTTCGATGCAACAAAAGAATGCAAAGATATTTTTTGATTTTTTTGTTGAATTTTCAATGAAATGAAGCACACATTGTACTAATTCAATGGAGAACAAAATAAACACTAGTTTGAGTTTTGCAAATGTAAGGTTTTGAAATTGAATGACTCAACCAAAGTGAAACATACACAAAAATATGCAAGCTAATTGTTGTACCTTAAGAGACAATCCCTTATCTGTGATAAGGAATCAATGCTTAAGACATTTATATGATTATGTCACGAATATATATGTCTATGTCTTATTAACCCTCAAGTATTTATGATCAAACCCTTAAATATCAAATATGATGAATACATCACAATGCTACCATTTGTTGATGTTGAATGAAGTGACTAGAAGAAAATGAAAGAAGAAGCCCAAACTGATATGCTATTTTATATAGAAAATATCATCTCAAACCCCAGAAGAAATATATGAAAGAAATAGTTAAAACAAAGAAGCGCCAATTAAGGTTTTTAACTCTTACATACATAAGTAAAAAGAGACCTGCTACTCATAACTTTGTTTTATTCATAGATAGAAAACACAGAATGTAAACTCGAATACATTTCAACATAAACAAAATGCTAGAAACTTGCTTACTCATTCATTAATCTTTGAATTTACGAGTACAAAAACAATTGTCTAAAGGTCCAAAACTTGGAACCTTTCCTTCTCTTGAAAATTACATTAATTACAGTAAAAAGAAGTTTGGGACTGCTGTAACGAATCCTAACTACCAAAACTACTTAAGACTTCGAAGGCTGTCTATTACATGCCTTGAAAATATCTTATTACAATTACACTGTCTTCAGAAAATAATATAAAATAAATATCCTAATCTATAGGAATTGTTGATGATGTGGCTTCTTTTTCTGGGTCAACTGATTTGTTTTCTTTTGATGCTGATCCTTTTGGCAGGTCTATTGTCCAAGCTCTGCACTTTTTCCATATTTCTACCTTCGTCCTGGATGAATGTGTCAGATTGTGATATTCCAATATGAATGCAGTAATTCGATCATAGGACAACCTTTCTATGAAAAGAGTCTTTACCATTCACAATAGTTGAAAATGTCTCTGCAAGAAGTTGACCATTGTTTCTCCTTTAAGAACATGAGTCTTTTCATGCCTGTTATCACCTTTTCTTTTTGTCAATATTAGCAAGTTCTTATAAGAATTCCATGGCAAAAGATTTCCTTCAGCTCCCCAACATGATGGCAAGCTTACTCTTGTCATTTTGTCAAATGACTTATCAAACTGACTTACTGTTTCCTTGATTTCCATTAGCTTCTTTTCTGCAGCCTTTCTGAGATCATTTCTGAGAATCATTTTGTTGATTTCTACTACATACAACATTCTGTCCTGCATGTCATTCTCCTCTAATTCCTGATCTGATTTAGAGTTAATAAAATCAATGAATCTTCTGGCCCAAATGGCTCTATTAATTGCTTTTTGTTTATCAGACATGATTGGTTTTTCACATTCTAAAATAAGACTTTTATCTTTTGCAACTATCATCAAGAAGCACCAATTAGATTTCATTTTTGAAATGATATCAGTCCAAATGATGTCTTTGGCTTGTACTAGTGAGAGATTTCCTTTCAGTCTTTCTTTGAGATTTTTAATCTCAGCTTCAACATTTCATAAATCTATTTTTTACTTGTCAGCTTCATTTTCTATGACTTTAATCAACTTTTTTGCAGTCTCCAGATCTGTTTGAGCCTTCTTCTGATCTCTTTCAGCCATCTGCAACTCAGTATTTAATTGAACAATATGCGCTTGAGGATCATCATTACCAGTAGGAAAAACAAAAGTACAATCATGGTTATCAATATGATTTTGCAATGAAATTGCAGTTTGCTTTATTTTGGAGATTTCTTCATCTTTTTGCACGAGTTGCTGTAAAAGATTTTCCTTTTCCTTCTCTACCCTTGCAACCTCTGCAACCATTGAATGTTCTCCAATAGGTAATTTTAGCTTTTTCCTCAATGTGGATATTTCTACCTCAGCACTTTGCATGAATTTCTGCACAACAGTCTTGTCACTGGGGTCTACTCCAATCTTTATAATGATTTTATTCAATTCCTCATTCTGAACTGTTAAGGCCCTTGAGTTAGCCTTCTCTAACTTCAATTGTTTAATTACTTTCCCCAACATATTTTCTGCCTTTATTGCCATTGCATTAGTCTTTGTGAGGTCATTTACAATCAACTGACCTGTTTGCATATGCAAATTCATTTTATCCATCAGTGGAATTTTCTTCACATCCATAGTCACATTTACAGTGTTGAAATTGTTGGAAGAACCAATTGACATGTCTGTAGGATGTGACAGGGCAATTCTAAATTGATCTTTCTCAAGATCCATCATAGTCAACAATCTTGTTTGATCAACAACAACTTGATGTTTAGCTTGGGCCTCCATGCTGGCCTTCATCTTCTGATTTCTTTCCTCAATTTGTGAAAACATCTATTTGATCAAAGGCACTTGTTCATGAGAGGCTTCATGACTCCTGGGTGAAGCAGGAGCATTTTTCTCTTCTCTCAAATGTAAAGAAAAACTAGGTGAATTAGATGTAGGTTCTTTAGCAAACTTTGTTCTCTTCTCGGCTCCCTGCTCCTCATCATCTAGATCATTAACTACTTCTTTGTTTCTTTTATTTATTTTTTCTGCTATGACAAGAGTCTGAATGTTTTCACCTACTGAACTCATCACACCTTTATTTGCTACCTTCTCCTGTTTTGGCCTACTTTCATGAATGAAAACAGAGTACCCATTCTCAATTCTTCTATTTGAAATTACACCATAAGGGTCATAAGCCCAACTTTCACATAGTAGCATATGCATCTCATCTAAAATTTTTGTTACTTCATCAAATGCCTGCCTCATATTGACTATGAAAGGGCCTACAATCATGGGTAATTTATACATATATCCTTTTTTCATAGGCACAAAGTGAACCTAATCATCATTTAGGCTCTGTCTAATAAACTCTAAAGCAAAAAGCCTCATTGGTACAAACATTGGGAGTCTATAAGGCTCAACACTTGCTCCATACAACCTTATTTCAGAGTAATCCTTAAAAAAAAACCAATCTCCAAATTTGCAATTGTTTCCTAAATGCAAGAACTCCTGAGCTTTATGTAAAAAACAGGGAGGAGGAACTCCATTCAAAATTTTATATGCAACTGACATGTAATAGCTAGCAAAATCAAACAATCCAGCCTCATTTTGCTCCCTTCTAACTACATTTGTCCAGAATATCATTGATTGCCTTATTTTGTTTGCATCCATAATATTTAGACCTAAATGCATGAATTCTTCCACATTCTGATATAAGAACAAGTATACTATCAACGAAGGAAATTTGAAAGAACCTGTTAATGAAAGGCTCATTAGCTGTGAATTGACTGCTTCCTGCCAATATGATGGAATATCCAACACCATTTCTGGCTTCATCAACATGGAAAACATCCCTAGGACTGATTTTTCCACTGTATTATCATCATTTTTACCCAGAATTTTAGCAATGTTACTTAATACAGGATGAGTCTCTGCGTCAAAAACCTCCATATCAAACTCTTTACTGTCTAGTTGAAAATGCTTTGTGTTAAGTTTCAAATAAAACATGAACTGATTAAACTCTTCACCTGCAATATTATCATAATAATGTACCAGCGAATCGTTAGAAAACTGGATGGATGACTCTGACTCAGGATAGCAAAGGGCTTGGCGGATTAACTAGGTGGACACTTGCAGAACGTTCTCTCCTTGGGAATTCATAACAAAACACTTCCTAGGATACATGACTGACACCAACAAATAGATAAATTCAGGGAAAAGATGGGTCTTTGGAATGCATGCAGAAAGAATTCCGGACTTGACCATGGCAGAATAAACATGGGAAGCATTATCATTCAACATGACTCGCTAATAGAAAGGAAGGTGAATTATAGAACATATAGTATCTTGAATATCCCTCTCAGTATCCATGAGAGGGATATGGCTAGCTGAACCTGATAGAGACAATCGTTTAGCCATGGCTGAAAATTTCTGCAAGAGCAATTCACAAGGTGGTCAAATTTACGCAGGTGACGGAAAACTGAAACAGGATGCAGCGCAACAAATTAAAAATGATTTGAAAAACAAATGAAAATATTCTTTAAATAGGTGGCGCGGCTTTTAAATGTAATGCTGAAAAGACGCGCCTGCGAGCCGTTGATTCCACTCGACGTGGAAGACAACTGTGAACAACTCAGCGTCTTACGTCACTGTGGGGGCTCCCGGGGTACGGAGAAAAACTTTGGATGGTGCCCCCGCATTCAATCTGCACCGTTCATCTATGTTGTCCCCGCAGTCAACCCAGTCAACTGCTGAGGCACTCGTCTCGATATCTTGTGCACTAATTGTGCCCGCGGGTTGGGCCTTTTGATAGAAACTTTTATCATCAGCGCTTTCCGCCCAACAAATCAATCGATATTTAAGCATAAAATGCGGAACCCACTTATATAAAGTTTAAATGCTTAAAATTTAAATCAGATATAACGAACATAAATATTTTTCATGCTAAAGTATAAGAATTTGATACTTTAACATATTTTCAACAATTTCTAATTTTTATATTTACAAATATTTGAAAAATAAAAGGATATGCAAATGATCCACAACATCTGGCTCCGCCTAGGGATAGTGTTTTTTGCCACGAAACACTAAGAAGTTGCAGATCAGTGCCTTCACTTCAGGCATGGAGTCAAAAATTGCTTGATGAGAAATATACAGTGAGAGAAAACCGAATATGTACAATGATGGACTAACTGCTTTTAGTGCTGGAAATAATGTTTCAGATACTGCCCATTCACAGGCAGTTCTACAGCTTCTCCATCAAGATTTTCCAGCATGAAAGTGTTATTTGATCTGGCTTCAAAAATTTTGTAAAGACCATACCATAAAGGATCAAATTTACCATGTTTCCCTTTCTCTTCCCTTCTGGTATCCCATCTTAATACCAGATCTCCAGTTTGAAACATGATTTCTCTTGCCTTTCTGTCAAAAATGGACTTCATTTTCTCCTGATAAGTGACCAAATTGTCTCTGACTTTATTTCTGCTTTCACTCAATTCTATCACCTTATTTAATCTTCTGATCAAGGCATTAGGTTCCTCTTGAGCGTCTTGAAGAAAAGATATTACTAGTCTTGCTAGCTGAGTGGGAAACAAAGCCTGAGTACCATATACCACTTGATAAGGTGACTTACCAGTAGATCTTCTAGTAGTCATCCTCACTGCCCAGAAAGAAAATATCAGCTTTGAATCCCAATCCTTCTGGTTTTCATTGATTGTTTTCTTCAAGATTTTCACCAATGTTTTATTAGATGATTCTGCTAATCCATTTCCTTGAGGGTGATATGCTATAGAATGGGACAATATTACATTATAAGTTTGACAAAAAAATTATGAACCTGACTGAGTTGAATACTTGAGCATTGTCTATTACAATCTTTACTGGACATTCAAATCTGCTGAAGATATTCTCTTCTAAAAACTTCATCACAATGAAATCATTTGCTTTTCTAGTAGTAATTGCCTCTACCCATTTTGCAAAATAATCAGTAGCAGTTAGAATCCATTTAAACTGCCCACTTGATGGTGGATTAATCTCGACAATGAAATCCAATCCCCATTGTCTGAAGGGTTCTTCAATAATCACAGGAAGAAGAGGTAAAGGAGCTAACCTTTTCTTTTCTGCAAACAATTGGCATTTCTGACAACTTCTAATAGTTTTGTATACATCAGCAAATAAAGAGGGCCAATAAAAACCTGATTTAAGAATCTTATGAGCAGTTACTTTCTCGCTGTAATGACCTCCACACAAGCATTCATGGTATTCTTTAATCACCTCCATGGTTTCCTCTTTTGTCAAACATAACAACAACACACTAGCAGGATCTTTCCAATATAACTTAGCTTCGATTATAACATGACGCTGAGCCTTAAGTTTCAAAGCTCTGTACTTAGCTCTGTTTATTGAAGGAGGACAAGGAAAGAAACACAAATAACGAATAATATCTTTATACTAGTCTGAACAGAGAAATTTATATTTAATTGCCGACTTTGTCTTAATCTGATCTGTTTCTTCAGTCACTTCATCTACAGGTGCAAGTAAGCTAATTCCCAAAGCTTGGAAATTAGATTCTGTCAGAAATTTGGCCAGTCCCTGTCCTTTGACTAACTTTGTTGGTTTGATATCCAAATCATATTCTTGGATTTTGGCAATCCATTTTCCTCTTTTTCCTTCCACATCACTCTGTACTAGCACATCCTATACAGTAGAATTAGGCACATATTCTACTATTTGAGAATGAAGTACATAAGTTCTGAAAGCCTTTAATGATTTAACTAAAGCATATACCTGTTTCTCCAGGATATTATACTTCAGCTCTGCATCTCCGAGGACTTTGCTGAAAAAGGCTACAGGTTGTTCACTTCCTTCTTCATTTTTTTGTAATAGCACAACAACAATAGTAGAGGATGATGCAAATGAGAAGATTTGAAAAGGATTCAAGTAATCTGGGCTGATCAGAACAGGAGCTTCTTGAAGAGCTTCTTTAATTCTGCCAAAGGATTCTTTTGCATTTTTGTCCCATTTTACTTCAGCATTATTTTTTAACATATCTGTTATTCTCCTGAAAATCTCAGCATAATTCGAAACAAATCTTCTCAGAAAATTGATTTTTCCCAGAAACCTTTGGATATCCTTTTTACTTCTAGGCAGTGGAATTGTCTATATAGCTTCAACCCTTGCTGGATCAATCTTCACTTATTGATTTGAAACTATGTGAGCCAACAACTTTCCTTCCTCTAAAGCAAACAAAGATTTCTTGGGATTTAATGATAATCCAAATTTTATGCATTTCAAGAAGGCTTTCCACAGGGGCTCTAAGTGCTCATCATCAGAATGTAAAAAAATAGTAACATCATCAAGATAAATGACTACAAATTTATCACCCACAAAAGAAATATCCATTGCCCTTTGGAAAGTAGCTCCTGCATTCGTGAGGCCGAATGGCATCCTGGCATACATGAATGTTCCCCAAGGTGTGGTGAAAGCAGTTTTCTTTTGATCTTCATTCTCCACAGCCACCTGATTATACCCAGAAAAACCATCAACCATGGATAACATGAATGCTCCAGTTACTTTCTGCAGAACAAAATCCATCTTTGGTAAAGGATAATTATCCTTTAGGGAAGCTCTGTTCAAATTTCTGAAATCCACACATAATCTTGTCTCTCCATTTTTCTTCCTGACTGGTACCAGATTGGAAACCCAATCTGAATATCTTAGTGGAACTATGATTTTTGTTTGCAAAAGTTTCTTTACCTCTTTTTCAATTGGAGCCAGCAATAGTGGGTTAATTTGTTTGAGCTTCTGCTTGTGTGGCTTAACCCCATATTTCAGTGGTATTTTATGCTAAATAATATCTAGATCATAAGTTTTTAAATCTTCATATGACCATGCAAATACATCCATGAATTGTTTAAAAAGATCTACATACCTTTTTTTGTACTCCTTAGGAACTCCTTTAAACAATTTGATTATTTTAGGCTCATGTTGAGTTCCTAAATAACAGCCTTCCATTTCTCCATCTTGGGATACCTATTTCTGGTTCACTGCCACATCATTAGCATCAAACAATCTCTCAAGAGGTACCAAACCTCTGGGAAAAATATTATCCTTCAACTGAATTATCTTTTGATCACTAATTGAATGTTTCAGATTTTTAGACATATCATTTTGACCACTTTCATCAACTTCTCAATCAATTTGAATGTCTTCAAAATTACCAATCATCATCATCCTCAAAAACCTGCCAATGATTTACATTATCAGGGATTGAAAGCCCGTGTCTCAATTCAATTTCATATCTCAACCTTGGATTAATTGGTGGCTTAAATGTACTGGATGCAACTGCCATTCTATTCTCTTCTCTTGGAATAAACTGTAAATTAAAAGCTTCAAAATAATTTTCAACTACATCCCACACCTCATTTCTATAAGACCTCAATCTGGGATGTTTAGTTTGACATCAATTTTTAATTTGTTTTATTATTAATTCAGAATCACCAAAAATAGAAATAGACTGAATTCCCATCTGTTTAGCTGTTTGCAGACTTAGAATCAATGCTTCGTATTCAGCTACATTATTAGTAGATTCAAATTCCAATTTGAAGGAAAAAAATAAGAAGTTACCTTCAGGAGATATAAATATGAATCCAGCTCCAGTGCCCTCCTTAGAGAATGCACCATCAAAATAACACTTCCAATTTTTTTTTAACATAGCTCTTTATGTATATTGGCTGAAGAGAGCTACTCTTGTGAATCTTCAGCAAATTCTTCATCTTCATGCAGCATGAAACAAGAGAGATCCTCCTTCTCTTGACCATAAATGGTGGAATTACTTGCATCCTTCTTGGTAGTAGTTTTCAAAAATCTGGTTTCTCTGTAATAACCTCCTTTCCTCCCATTAAAAATAGGAATAATGGCATATGTGAAATCCAATTTCAAAACTCCTCCAAGCTTTGCCCCCCAAGATCTAGACAACAACATACCAAATCTGGCTGGAATATCTGCTGCTACCACATCCATCATAATACTTTTAGCTGGAATTTGAGCCAAGGAAACAACCATATCTTTGATAAGACCTACACACTTCACCCTTTTTGAATCAAAGGAATAAAGGTCTCTATATGGCTTAGTGATTTGTAAATTTAACTCATTCATCACAGACAATGGCATTAGATTATGTGATGCGCCAGAATCTAGCATACAATTATGTAAAATGAAATCATGCAATAGAACTGATATATAAAAAGGGGGAGAAAAAAAATCTACCTCTTCAACATGAGGTCCAAAAGTAAGCACTGGTTTCTCTTCTTGCAGATTCACTATATCACCCACCTCATCAGATTGAGATAAATTTATAAAATCTGCAATTTCTTTCTTATAACCAAGTGTTTTAACCAACTCAAGAAGTGGTACTTGAATCTTTACTTTTTCTAACTCTTTCGGCAAACTGAAAGTTTGATTTTGTTTTGTCAACTTTTCAGATTCTTCTTGGTTTTTGTTTTAATTTGCATGTTGATAAGGAACAGTAACAATCTTCTCCAACATATTAGGGTCATTAGGCTTTATTTGGGAAGCCTCAGCTTGCTGCTTCTCTTTTTCTTTTTCTTGATTCATGGGCTGCTTCCCCTTATCTGATTTTTTAATTGGATTCTTCTGTAGTGGAGTTGCCATTGGAGTAGGTACCGATTCTGATTCCTTTTCTTCATCATCCTGAGTTCTCAACCTCTTTTTTGACCTCAAAACATATTTTTTATGCAACTCTGCTTGCATAAAATTAGTAAACTTTTTGCAATAATCATCCATTTCTTCTTGATCAAATGAGACATCAACTTCTTTACATTCCTCTGCATATTCGTTCTCACTTTCCTCTTCTGTTTCACCATCCTCCATATACACAACATAAATTTGATCTTCATCTTCTTTTTGATCATCATCAACAGAATGTGATGGTGCTGCCTCTATATATAAAGGTGCTTAGACTTGGTCTTGATCTTTTCTTTCTCTCTGTAGAATCTGCAGGGGCTGTTTTCTGAATTGGGGATTGAAAACCCCTCTGTTTTGTTGTGCAGGTTTCTTGTTGTCTAATTCCATCTTTACTAATTTGTTTGACAAATTTTTAATGACCTTAGTCATGTCAACGATCCTTTGATCTTGTGATGAGTCTTCTTCTTTGGCTTTTCCTTTATCTTGAACCTTTCCAACAACAATCATATTTGCCTCAATCTCTAAGGCATCAGTTTGAATCTGTTCAAGAGCGGGGGATCTTCTTTCTCTCAAGGTAAAACTGAAATCTGATACAAATGCCCCAGCAAAAACAACCCTTGCTCCAATAGGAGGAGGTTTCATTTCGACAATCAAACTATTGTACAACTTATTAAACCTTTTGATAAAATCACTCATGTTTTCATTTGATTTTTTCTTTATAGCATTAAATTCTGTTAAAGAATAACTATGGTCTCTTTTTTCACCCCATCTTTGGATGAATTGTCTTTCTAATTCATCCCAATCATTGATTGAACCATTTGGTAATCCTTTGAACCATTTTCTTGCCTCTCCGTTTAGAGATTGCACAAAAAGTCTCATTACAACATCAAGATGTTCTACATTAAAATTTTCAGCAAAAGTGCAAAACAAAGGCAAGTGTTGTTCTGCAGTTATTTCATCTTCACTAGTAAATCTAGGAAGCAACTTAAGGTACTCCTGAGGCATTGCATTCATTGGTTGGGGTAGATTTAATGGTGCATATCTATTCATCAAGAAAGAAAGGGCTGCCATGTTTATGCCCTGATTAACTGCTTCTTGAGCGGGGTTAAAATGAATACCAGTTGTAGGTGGGGATAAATGGGGTGGAACAACTAATATGGGAAAGGGTAGATGAACAATAACAGAAGAACTGGAAACTGTATTAGGTTGAGCTTCTGTGAATGGAAATGATATAGACTCAAAAGATAGTTCTTCTAATGTTGGTTCTTGGAAATGAATGGGTGAGGGTAAGGATTCTTTTTCTAAGAAAATGAGTTTCCGGGAAATATCCTTGGATGGTAAGATATGAGAACTGCTGCCTGGTGCAAGCAGTGTGGCATCAGGTGTAGAAATTATTTTTGTTTTCTGGCCCTTCTTTGAAACTAATTTTTCTGGATCTGACAGAAAAGGAACTTTTTGCTGAGAGGTATCTGACCTCGTGTGAGGCCTCTTAGGAGCCAGAATTATTAAAATAAGGCACAACTTAGTATTTCCTCCTCTCTGAACAACCAGAGGAAATATGAACAAAATCCAGGGAAAACTTCGATTCTTCAGTCCCTGACAACGATGCCAATTAATGTTGTACCTTAAGAGACAATCCCTTAGTTGTGATAAGGAATTAGTGCTTAAGACATTTATATGATTATGTCACAAATATATATGTCTCTGTTTTATTAACCCTCAAGTATTTATGATCAAACCCTTAAATATAAAATATGATGAATACCTCACAATGCTACCATTTGTTGATGTTTAATGAAGTGACTAGAAGAAAATGAATGAAGAAGCCGAAACAGATATGTTGTTTTATACAGAAAATATCATCTCAAACCCTAGAAGAAATATATGAAAGAAACAGTTAAAACAAAGGAGTGCCAATTAAGGTTTTTAACTCTTACATACGGAAGTAAAAAGAGACCTGCTACTCATAACTTTGTTTTATTCATAGATACAAAACACAGAATGTAAACTCGAATACATTTCAACATAAACAAAATGCTAGAAACTTGCTTACTCATTCATTAATCTTTGAATCTCTGAGTACAAAAATAATTGTCTGAAGGTCCAAAACTCAGAACCTTTCCTTCTCTTGAAAATTACTTTAAATACAGCAAAACGCAGTTTGGAACTGTTGTAACCAATCCTAACTACCAAAAATACTTAGGACTTCAAAGGTCGTCTATTACATGCCTTGAAAATGTCTTATTACAATTACATTATCTTCAGAAATAATATAAAATAAATATCCTATTCTATAGGAATTGTTGATGATGTGGCTTCTTTTTCTGGGTTAATTGATTTGTTTTTCTTTGATGTTGATCCTTTTGGAAGGTCTATTGTCCAAGCTCTGCACTTTTTCCATATTTCTACCTTCATCCTGGATGAATGTGTCATATTGTGATATTCCAATCTGAATGCAGTAATTCGATTATAGGATGACCTTTCTGAGAAAAGAATCTTTACCATCCACAATAGTTGAAAACGTCTCTGCAAGAAGTTGACCATTGTTTCTCCTTTAAGCACCTGAGTCTTTTCATGCCTATTATCAACTTTGCTTTTTGTCAATATTAGTAAGTTCTCATAATAATTTCATGGCAAAATATTTCCTTCATCTCCCCAACATGATGGCAAGCCTACTCTTATCATTTTGTCAAATGACTTATCAAACTGACTTACTACTTCCTTGATTTCCATTAGCTTCTTTTCTGCAGCCTTTCTGAGATCATTTCTGACAATCATTTTGTTAATTTCTACTGCATACAACATTTTGTCCTGCATGTCATTCTACTCTAATTCCTGATCTGATTTAGAGTTAAAAAAATCAATGAATCTTCTGGCCCAAATGGCTCTATTAATTGCTTTTTGTTTATCAGACATGATTGGTTCTTCACATTCTAAAATGAGACTTTTCCCTTTTGCAACTATCATCAAGAAGCACCAATTAGATTTCATTTCTGAAATGATATCAGTCCAAATGATGTCTTTGGCTTGTATCAGTGAGAGATTTCCTTTCAGTTTTTCTTTGAGATTTTTAATCTCAGCTTCAGCATTTCAGAAATCCATTTTGAACTTGTCAACTTCATTTTCTATCACTTTAATCAGCGTTGTTGCAGTCTCCAGATCTGTTTGAGCCTTCTTCCGATCCCTTTCAGCCATCTGCAACTCAGTATTTAATTGAACAGTCTGTGCTTGAGGATCTTCATTCCCTGTAGGAAAAACAAAAGTACAATTATGGTTATCAATATGATTTTGCAATGAAATTGCAGTTTGCTTTATTTTGGAGATTTCTTCATCTTTCTGCATGAGTTGCTGTAAAAGCTTTTCCTTTTCCTTCTCTACCTCTGCAACTTCTGCAGCCATTGAATGTTCTCCAGTAGGTAATTTTAGCTTTTTCCTCAATGTGGATATTTCTACCTCAGCACTTTGCATGAATTTCTGCACAACAGTCTTGTCACTAGGGTCTACTCCAATCTTTATAATGATTTTTTTCAATTCCTCATTCTGAACTGTTAAGGCTCTTGAGTTAGCCTTCTCTAACTTCAATTGTTTAATTACTTTCCCCAACATATTTTCTGCCTTTATTGCGATTGCATTAGTCTTTGTGAGGTCATTTACAATCAACTGACCTGTTTGCATATGCAAATTCATTTTATCCATCAGTGGAATTTTCTTCACATCCACAGTCACATTTACAGTGTTGAAATTGTTGAAAGAACCAATTGGCATATCTATAGGATGTGACAGGGCAATTCTAAATTGATCTTTCTAAAGATCCATTACAGTCAACAATCTTGTTTGATCAGCAGCGACTTGATGTTCAGCTTGGGTCTCCATGTTGGCCTTCATCTTCTGATTTCTTTCCTCGATTTGTGAAAACATCTGTTTGATCAAAGGCACTTGTTCATGAGAGGCTTCATGACCCCTGGGTGAAGCAAGAGCATTTTTCTCTTCTCCCAAATGTAAAGAAAAACCAGGTGAATTAGATGTAGGTTCTTCAGCAAACTTTGTTCTCTTCTCGACTCCCTGCTCCTCATCATCTAGATCAATAACCACTTCTTTGTTTCTTTTATTTGTTTTATCTGCTATGACAGGAGTTTGAATGTTTGCACCTACTGAACTCATCACACCTTTACTTGCTACCTTCTCCTGTTCTGGCCTACTTTCATGAATGAAAGCAGAGTACCCATTCTCAATTCTTCTATTTGAAATTACACCATAAGGGTCATAAGCCCAACTTTCTCCTAGTAGCATATGCATCTCATCTAACATTCTTGTTACTTCATCAAATGCCTGCCTCATATTGACTATGAAAGGGCCTACAATCATGGGTAATTTATACATATATCATTTTTTCATAGGCACAAAGTGAACCTGATCAACATTTAGGCTCTGTCTAATAAACTCTAAAGCAAAAAGCCTCATTGGTACAAACGTTGGGAGTCTATAAGGCTCAACACTTGCTCCATACAACCTTATTTCAGAGTAATCCGAAAAAAAAAACCAATCTCCAAATTTGCAATTGTTTCCTAAATGCAAGAACTCCTGAGCTTTAGGTAAAAAACAGGGAGGAGGAACTCCATTCAATATTTTATATGCAACTGACATGTAATAGCTGGCAAAATCAAACAATCCAGCCTCATTTTTCTCCCTTCTAACTACATCTGTCCAGAATATCACTCATTGCCTTATTTTGTTTGCATCCATAATATTTAGACCTAAATGCATGAATTCTTCCACATTCTGATATAAGAACAAGTATACTATCAATGAAGGAAATTTGAATGGAATATCCAGCACCATTTCTGGCTTCATCATCATGGCAAACATCCCTAGGACTGATTTGTCCACTGTATTATCATCATTTTTACCCAGAATTTTTGCAATGTTACTTAATACAGGACGAGTCTCTGCGTCAAAAACCTCCATATCAAACTCTTTACAGTCTAGCTGAAAATGCTTCGTGTCAGGTTGAACCGATTAAACTCTTCACCTGCAAGATTATCATAATAATGTATCATCGAATCGTCATAAAACTGGATGGATGACTCTGACTCAGGATAGCAAAGGGCTTGGTGGATTGACTGGGTGGAAAATTGCAGAACGTTCTCTCCTTGGGAATTCATAACAAAAAACTTCCTAGGATACATGACTGACACCAACCAATAGATAAATTCAGGGAAAATATGGGTCTTTGGAATGCATGCAGAAAGAATTCCGGACTTGACCATGGCAGAATAAAAAGGGGAAGCATTATCATTCAAGATGCCTTGCTGATAGAAAGGAAGGTGAATTACAGAACATATAGTATCTTTAATATCCCTTTCAGCATCCATGAGAGGGATATGGCTAGCTAAACCTGATAGAGACGATTGTTTAGCCATGGCTGAAAATTTCCGCAAGAACAATTCACAGGGTGGTCAAATTTATGCAGGTGACAGAAAACTGAAACAGGATGCAGCGCAACAAATTACAAATGATTTGAAAAACAAATGAAAATCTTCTTTAAATAGGTGGTGCGGCTTTTAAGTTTAATGTTGACAGGACGCGCCAGCAAGCCGTTGTTTCCACCCGACGTGGAAGACAGCTGTGAACAACTCAACGTCTTACATCACTGTGGGGGATCCTGGGGTATGGAGGAAAACTTTGGCTGGTGCCCCCGCACCCAATCTGCACCGTTCATCTCTGTTGTCCCCGCAGTCAACCCAGTCAACTGCGGAGGCACTCGTCTCGATATCTTGTGCGCTGATTGTGCCCGTGGGTTGGGCCTTTTGATAGGAACTTTTATCATCAGCGCTTTCTGCCCAATCAATCAATCAATATTTAAGCATCAAAGGCGGAACCCACTTATATAAAGTTTAAATGCTTAAACTTTAACTCAGATATAGCGAACATAAATATTTTTCATGCTAAAGTATAAGAATTTTGATACTTCAACATATTTTTCAACAATTTCTAATTTTTATATTTGAAAAATATTTGAAAAATAAAAGGATATGCAAATGATCCACAACACTAATGAAGAAAAAATTCAATCAAGAAAGAGAGTTCTCAAAACGACCCAAACAAGCAAAGTAATCGATGCTCAAAGTATTGAAGAAGAAGGACTAATCGAAAAACGAAAAGACCATTCAATCAACAAAACAAAAGGATCAAGAAAACTTAGTCTAAAAACCCGAAATGAGACTGATAACAATCAAAGAGACTTGTTCCTGAACAGAAGGCTCGGTGTGTAAGAACACCTAGAAACCCTAAGGTCTTAAATGACACCGACAAGACAACGGACAAACGACTGAGGGAAACAAGTCTACAATAGTCAACACAGTTTGCAAAGGCTTAAACACACTAAAAAATAACCCAGAGGCAAGAAAAAATGACCAAAAAACGCATTAGGGGGGTCAAACCAAAACCTACAGGGATTGGCGCGACAGTAAGGCTGTAATCCGTGACATACAGAGGTTGGTGCGAGTGCTAAAAGAGCAACATGCGCCAATCGGCGCGACTGTCTAGACAAAAAACGCGCCAAGCTGGATACCTATGGGAAAAAGAGGAAAAACCCTAACCTAATGAGCAGAAGTTAACCTTGACTCTCTGGAGCTGAACAGAGAATGGAAACTCATCAAACAAACCAGAAAAATATAGATAACTAAACCAAGAATGGAAACTGACCCAACAGGATGACACAAAAAACTCGCACTGATCCCCAGCGGAGTCGCCAATTTGTTATGAAGGTAAATTTTCTCTGCGGACAGAGACAATCCCTCTAGCCCTAGGGTGGGTCTAGTAACAAAAGGACACGCTAAAGTGTTGCTTCCTAGTTAATGAATTAACAAAAGACATGGTAGATTGACCTACTTTGAATCCAACGCTGTCGATGTTGCGGAAAGAGTAGTGGTCTCTCGCTCCTGCCTTGGCAAGTCACGATCCGCTCGCTGTCACGCTCAGATACCTGCACATAGGACAAAGAACAAGAACAACATATGAAAGAATAGTTTCACTCACAACTATTAGCCAATCAAAGAGGGCTAAACATATTGCATAAAATAAACATCATAACACAATAGTGGAACCAAACGGTAATCATGTATATTAATGTGTAGAAGGAAGAGTACAACTGATGCTTTGACGTCACAATCTCCTCCAGCGGGGTTCAAACGAAACGCGTCTCAACTGTCGGTCAAGGAATTCGGACTCGAGCTCTCTTAGAAGTCATTGAATCGAGCTCTCTCAACACAATCTTTCTTACTCTATCTCCTCTAGCAACTTAGTTATGATATAATTCTCTTAGTTCAGCTATTCAGTTGTTCAACTATTTTGCTATAATGTGTTTAGCTAGCTTCTACTAAAAGAGATAGTTTCTTATATAGAGGAAAGGGAGGAGGTTTGGATGCCTACAAAGGTGGGAGAGAGTCTTATCCTTTAGGAGAGTTCCAAGGGAGGTGGAAACTACTAACTAAAGGAAAGAGTCCGTGGTTGTTTCAGTTCCACCACTTCCAATGACTCATCCCTGAGGTGGTTGGAATGGAACCTCCGCCTCTATTTTTAAAAAAAATTCCATAAACATCTTGGCGCGGGTGTCTAACTGGCACAGAGCACCACCTGGCGCCTGGTCGGCACAAGGGTGTAACGGGCTACTCACACCAAGGAAAAAATAGGGATTTTCACAGCTCTGCTTAGGGAAATATCAACAAGAAGAATGTTGCTTTCATCAAAAGGGATGCAAGGATGGTATTTGCAAAGCATGACACTACTTATTGGTCACAGAAACAACCCTCCAATGTGCGAGTTGGGGATTGCAGGGACAGTGACAAAATGCTGTGTAATAGGAGTTGGTAGGCTTATCTTTGAGAAGAGATGTGGTGGCTACAAGCCTCTGAACTGTGTTACAATGAGGCTTGAGGGCCTATTTATTATTGAGAAACAATGGAAAAACCCTAAACATCCAAAAACCTAACCCTAGGAGATGAAGCGCCAAAACTATGGGCCCCGTTTGGGTAAATTGGTACATCATCTTCCTAGGGACGTAACTTTGGCATACGATCTTCGTTTGATGCACACAATACCTCGTTTGAAATATTTATCCGAGGACTACAAATTTTGATGTGAGAAACATCAAAGGAACCTGCATTTTTCTCCCGATTTTCCCAAAAAACGTCGTTTAGGGCCTCAAAATGGCTAAGAAAGTTCGAGACCCAAAAAACTGCTAAAAATAGTAAACTGTGCTACAATTAAGGAAACTGAAAAACTGAAAGAAACAATGGTGGGGGCCCCAAGTGGAATAGGCGGGTGGCCACCAATATGTACTTGGATCATTCCTCCTCCCTTAGGAAGCAATGGTCCCCATTGCGTTGAGTTCCTCCATGACATGAAGAAACTTCTGTTGAACTTGGTCCCTGGTGAATCACTTGCCTTGGTGCACGAGTTGGCCAACTTTGACAACCCGATACAATTGGAGCTGCTACTGGCGAGTGTTCTTGATTTTCATGTCCATGATAAAATCCATGGTTGCCTGTTCCATGTAGTATGGGATTAACTTTGTTGGTGTGAGTTGTTCTGCAATGTCGGAGGTGTCCAGTAGGGGTGGGAAGTAGGGTCAAATGTGGTCCACATTGAATACTGGGTGCAAACCAAGGAATGGTGGAATACTAAGCTTGAAGGCATTGACCCCTACAACCTTGGTGATGGTGTACGGCCCATATCAGAGCGAGCAAAGCTTGTGGTGGAGTCTAGCGAGGCGCTCCTTCTACAAATGTAGCCACTTTGTCGCCCACCTGGAAGTTGTGGCACTCGATGTTGATCATGGTGCTGCTTGTACTTGGCATTGGATTTTTCTGAAATGTCGTGGACCTGCTGAATGCGTTTAATAAATTTGGTTTCTTTATCAGCCTCAGACAGTACATGTGTGGATTTTGTCTGTGTGGTCGCATGAGGTATGGCAACATCAGGTAGCGACGCGCCTGGGACTAGATCAATGGAGTGCTTGAAATGACAGTGTAGAGGAGCCTCTGTGGGTGAGGAGAAAATGTCCTCGTATTCCTCCATGACTTTGTCCATCTGCTGCTGTCGTGCAGGGGAGTTCTATTTGGGGGTTGTGGCCGCAATCTTCTTCTTGCCCTGTGGGCGAATTGTAATGAAAATAATTTTCCTGGTTTCAAAAATGATCTTACTGCGTTGTTTTGCAGTAGTCAAAGAGATGGCAGAATACGGTACTACCTCCGGTATCCTGTACAAATTATTTCCCAAAGTAATAACAACAGAACGGGGCCTAGAATCATACACAACATGTCACTTCCACAAGTATGGTTGGCCCAATAATACATCAAACACAACAAGAGGAGCAACATCACACAAAAACTCATCTGTAAATGGCTTGATGCTGTACGGAAGGCGACACTATTGGAGGACGTGGAGATATATTCCTTGGTGAAGCCACTCGATGGTATACGGTTTTGGGTGTGCTATGGTCGGTAGGCTGAGCCGCTTCACAACCTCTGCTGAAATGAGGTTCTGTTGGCTTCTGCTATCGAAAAGGAACTGCAGTGGAGAACTCTTCACCCACATCTATGAATGGAAAAGGCGATCCCCCTCCTCTGGATCCAAAGGAGCTTGGTGGTGGCAACAATGGCACTAGGATCCGCATCAATGATTTGCTTCCCTTTGTCATCGCCCTTGTCTAGTTCTGACTCAAAATTAGAACATGCATCTGATTCGAGTGCCTTCAATTCGACCACCAGTGACTGTTTGGTCCGACACTCATTTGTGTTGTGAGTGGGGCTGTTATGAAATTCATACCACTTCCCCGTGTCCTTCTTTGGATTTGTGGTGTTGTTCTAAGTCGCCCCGCTTTGGCTTTGCCCCTTGTTTTGCGGTTCGGGGGCGCCTTTCCCTGGATTCATATTCGCGGATCCAAAGTCGCTTCTTCTGCTTAAATTTCGGCTCGATCTTGGCAGCATAGCGATATGCCATGCCAAGCGAGGTAATGTCGAGGAACTCCATTTCCTCCTAAATGTATCTATGCAAATAGATGCGGTACTTGAGCACCAAATGTCTCTCTGAATCTTTAATATGCAACTTTGTGCATAGGGTATGGAACAAATTCGTCAGTTCGTGCACATCTTGATCCCTTTTCTGCCGCAACGTGGTCCATTGGATGTACTTGTCCTCATACCTCCCCACGAGGTAATATAGTTCCTTGATGCCATATCAGAACGAATTCCAAGTGGGTGCGGCCGAGAACAGAGAGGGTTCCCTCTCGTACTTTTTCTCACAGTAGGTTTCCCACTAGTCTTTGACATGGGGGGTGGCTTTAAGGAGTGCAAAATTAATCTTTTCTTGGTCAGAGAAATCATGGACCGAAAAATACCCTTCCAGAAAATTCAACCATCTATCTATGATGTCTGCATCTATCTGGCCTTCAAATACAAGAATGTCAAAGTTGACTTGTACCTTGAAAGGAGTGGCGCCTCCAGAGTGGCAGCTGGATGTAGATGCCTCGCCGGTGGGCAACCGTTGAAGGATCTGGGAAATTTTATCCATCAGCACGTTCCTCTGTTTCTTGAGGGCCTCCTCGAGCAATAATTTGATAGGATCTCCTACTCCCTCGTCTTTCTTTTCTTCCGCCATGGGAGGTCGTCGGAGTTTGCGAGGCTGATCTTGCAAGAGTTCAACCAGATCGAGCCCTAACTCCTTATACCCTGACCTCGTTCAGGACATGCAAAGAAAAACAGAGAAAGCGCAGACCGCTTTGATACCACTAATCTGGATGTATGCAAGAACGCAATAATATACAACAATAAAAATAAACACAGGGATGCAGCGGAAATAAAACTTCATTTCATTAATATCATATAACATAAATATGCTTACAGACATAATGGAAATAGACTAGCTAGGGCACTGGTATGCTTATCTTTGAGAAGAGATGTGGCAACTACAGGCCTCTGAATTGTGTTACAATGAGTCTTGAGGGCCTATTTATTACTGAGAAACAATGGAAAAACCCTATACATCCAAAAACCTAACCCTAGGAGATGAAGTGCCAAAACTATGGGCCTTGTTTGGGTAAATTGGTACATCAATTTCCTAGGGGCATAACTTTGGCATATGATCTCCGTTTGACGTGCACAATACCTTGTTAGAAATATCTATTCAAGGACTACAACTTTGGATGTGAGCAACATCGAAGAAACTTCCATGTTGCTCCCGGTTTTCCCAAAAATCGTCGTTTAGGGCCTCACAACAGCTCTAGAAGTTCAAAACCCGAAAATCTGCTAAAAATAGTAAACTGTGCTACAATTAAGGAAACCAAAAAACTGAAAGAAACAATGGTGGGGCCCCAAGTGGAATAGGCGGGTGGCCACCAATATCCACCCAGATCACGCGAGGATTTCCTCTAGTTCCCTATATGGAGATAGGACTATAAACAATCCCACATCGCACATCGACAACAGAACATAAGGGCCCATTCCCTTATTAGGAGAGGGACGTGTCGAGTAAAGGGGAGACTTCGGTTTAAAGACTATCACATTCTAACCCCCCTTGCTTAAGGCATATGATATCCCGATTACCCCCCAATATTGCATTACTGTCATGTAGGGACAAGCTGGGGGTTTCGTGTATCCCCAACCCCATCGAATATGCCACATTCCAAATCTCGCCCACAACATGGTTTGATTGCAAACAACAACCAATTCCTAATTGCCCATCTAACACACAGAGGGTTGTCAAACGCGAACCCAGGCCGCAGAGTTTCAACATTATTGTGACTTAGAGACTTTTTAGAAATATTAGATATGGGTAACGAGGCTGCAAGTTAATTTACTCATAATCTATATTTGTGTCATCTAAGGCATCAGTTGATAACGTTGTTCATACCCCAATAATATATATATATATATATATATATATATATATATATATATATATATAATTTTTTACTCCAAGAATGATATTGGAATCTAGTTTTTATCCATTTGTATGTATAATAAGAATTTAGTGAGAAATCGTATGTTGTATCTTTGTTAACAATTTTTATGTGTTTATGTATGTATGTTTTTGCACATTTCAGTAGTCAAATAGCTAGGCAGAGGTGGGTCCCTTATCCCACAAACAAAGAGGTCTCATACACCAATTTGGTGTCTTGCTTGGCCTTGGCCATGACCTTAAAATTGAATTATTATTATAATACAACTTGAATGAGTTTATGGTTAGCTTTAATAGTCAACTTGCTACATGGATGCAGGTCCCTTATCCCACAAACAAAAAGGTCTTATACACTATTTTGGTGTCTAGCTTAGTTGTGACCTTAAAAATAAATTATTATTATTAATAATATTTCACAATGGTTAAAAAACAAAAATTCATCATATCTCCTCCCTTAAATTACTCTAACAAATTATCAATTCACAATGATAAAAAACATATTTATTATCTCTCTTCCCCACTTAATGGTCAACACAATAAAATGTTATCTGATATAATTATATATAACATTTCAAATCTCATATAATTATATAAAATTATAATTATCATTAATAAAAAAACAACTATTTTTATTTTTCCTTAAATGTTTCTTATTAAAAAAAATTGCATTTTTTAAATGAAATTAAAAAACATTTATGAACGATGTTTTTTTTTTTTTTTTCAATTTTACACACTAACATATTGTTATATGCCAATAAATGAATTATAAGCACCTTGAATTTATACCATCAATTTTTTTTAAAACCAAATTATATATGCCAATAGATTGTAAACGCTTTTCATTATATTTATAGGGTCAATTGTTCAAAACCAAGTTATATATATACAATAGTATTAACATAGAGGCAATGTCCGTGTTAACATAGGTGTTTACAAAACAAGGGAATTTAAAATATGAGAGATTCGTATAATTGTATATAAATAAAATTTTGAAATTAAGTTTAAGAGGTTTAGAATAAATAGCAATGAGTGTATTGCTAAGTTATTTTTATAATGTGAAGGTTGGTGGACAAAAGCTTGTAAAATTTTTTCGGTAATAATTACATGTAATGGTTGGATAGAAGTTTGTAAACTTTTTTCAATAATAATTACATGCTATAAAATATGGTCTCGCTTGTTCATTATTAGAACTATGTGAGAGATCAGATCAAAACATTAAATTTAAAAAACTAAATCTATTTTTAAATTTTAATATAATTTAAATAACAAAATATCACATTACAATCTCACCCAACACTCATATATACCCAAAAAAAGAAAAAAGAAAAAAGAAGTCATAAAAATTCATCATGTATTATTAATTTGATTTGAATATTATCTGTTTTAGATTTAGGTGACCATATCAGATTAATTTAGCAGTTTGGTATTTTATACATTTAACAGCGGTAGAGTAGTCTAAACAATTTGTTTTTTTTTTTTGAAATTATGGAAATTTTAGCAATATTTTAATAAAATTTGGCAGGGATTTTTGTAAATCAAAGTTATAATTATCAAATTTCAAGATTTTAAGTGCCTTCGAGATTTTTGATAGCGCTAAATCGATTTCTACTATAAAAAAACATGATTCAAGCACTACTACTATAATATTTCTTACTTTTTTTTACCCAAATTCCTACTACTTTTGCTTATCCAAACAATTCCTTTGATTCCATAGACAATTTTTTAATGTAATTTATATTCAAACTTAATATTAATTAAAAAATTAATTACCAATAACATTAATTTAGTGATGGCTTAGCCATAGATGACATTATTACGACATTATAAATCACAATAATTGAAAAAATGAATGGATGGTTAATTTTTATGTTTAGAAGAAATATTTTTATATAATAATTTTTAAAATAAATTTATTAAAAAATTTCAAAATATATATATTTAACTTTTAAATGGTTAAGAAAATTGGATGTTGACTTCTTGTTATCGTTTGCACTCAACTTGCTGCCAATAATTTTGATTTTTCCATTTTCATTCATCGTTGTACATTTTTTTTTATAGACATTATACATTCTTTTTGTTGATAAAAAATTGTACGGTTGGTATTTTGGAAATGTATTTTAATATTTTTAATTGATTTTTATTTTTTAAAGTATTTTTTTTTGTAAAAAGTAGGGATGCAAGTTAATATTAAAAAAATGAAAGTAGTGGTATTTTTTTAACAAAAGAAAGTATAATTAATATAAGTTTTACTTTGAAGACAACATTCTGGAAGAGGTTGCAGATTACAAATACCTCAGAGTTGACTTTAACGGAATTTATATTAAGATGGTTTTAGAAAGAAAAGAATTTTGGGGGGTCGGAAAGCATTTTATTTTTATGCTCTTCAAAATAGGTGTAGAGAGGCAAAGCTATGAGACTGGAAAACTCCTCTAACTCTTTTTGGGCTTCTAGTGATCCCGACAATTCTCTACAGTTGTGAACTGTAGGCCAGCAGCACAACCAAGATGTAGTGGAAAAAAATTGAGAAAATTCAGAAGCCTTTGATTACAAACAAATTCAAAATTAAAAGTGCAGTTCCTTATGCTTTATGCTATCTGGTTAAGTGAAATAGGGAATGCTCCTATTGAAGCAATTGCTATGGTGCGAGTCAAATGGAAGAGGATAGATGGCCTAAGGTTGTGTTTAATGATAGATTGTTTAAAAGAAAGAAGACTTGGATGCAACAAAATAACAAATGGTTTAGTAAATGGGGTATTTGCTTGAGCATGTGTCCCACAAATAGTAAAAAGATAAAAACTTTTGTTATGGATAAGTTTCACAAACGTACTTGGGAGAAAGCGCTAGGGAGAAAGAAGAAGTAATACATTGAAGAGTTTAACCCCACTCATAATCATCAACAAAAAACGTACATAGGGGCCAATATTTCTTGGAGATAAAAAATTCTTATTGCTCAATTAAGAACTAATTCTCATCAACTCCGTTGCGAAAATGTGCGCTCGTAAAGACGAAAAGAAATGTGGGAGGAAAGAGTATGTATTTTTTTCTCTTCCGGAAAATTGGAAACAAAAAAGCATTTCATTTTAAAATGCGAGGCCTTCAAAGACAACATAGAAAATTATGCAGATATTTTGGCAACTAGCGCTTAGGATAATCTATTCAGCGAAGAGTTGGCCAAGAAGTTGGGAGCTTTTATTGTAAGACTGTTGAGTTAGCACAGCGGAAAAACAAATAAACACACACAACAATCAAACATGAAGACAACAGATTTAACGTGGTTCACCCAACCAATCTGGGCTACATCCACCAAACAGAGGCATCGACAGTCTTATATATCAAACAGGAGATTTACAACAACAGAATTTCTCATCTGCACTTCTCTTCCTCTCACCTCACATCCCTCATGCTCATTTGCCTCTACGAGCTTACATTTTATAGCTGGGAGTAGAAACTGAATCATAAATTCAATCTCAACAAAATAGGATGCAATAACTCCACATTAGGATTAGATGCAGTCAATTTAGCAAAAAATCCTATTGTTGTCATATTCATGAGATTTTCTCCAAATTTAATATAAGAAATCTCAACAATCTCCACCTTGACAACAATTAGCCTGATACCCTGTTCCATTATTATTTTTATCTTTTCTGCAAGTCAAGAGAAGCCAGACACCATCGTAGCTTCTCTAATAAAACTGGTTTCGTGATGTCTGCACAATTTTCCTTTGTATGCACTTTTTCAAGAGAGACTCCTTGTTCAATGATAACTTGTCTTACAAAATGGTACTTGATAGGTATATGCTTTGATTTACTATGATGGGCCGGATTTTTAGCCAAGTGAATTGCACTTTGACTATCACAAAATAACTTGATGTTGTCCTGCAACCTACCAAACTCACCAAACAAACCTTTCAACCAAACCGCTTATTTGCAAGCATGTGAAGCAGCTATGTATTCTGCTTATGTAGTGGATAAAGCAACAATGTTTTGTAGCTTTGACATCCAGCTAATAGCTCCACCTGCAAGAGTAAAGACATATCCTGAAGTTGATCTTCTCTTATCCAAATCACCTGCAAAATCGGAATCAACATATCCGCAAACAAATTCACTACTTCTATTATAAGTGATACAGTAATCACTTGTGCCTCTCAGATACCGAAGCACCCATTTCACTGTTGACCAGTGTTCTTTTCCTGGATTTGCCATATACCTGCTGACAACCCCAGCTGCATGTGAAATATCTGGTCATGTACAAACCATCGCATACATCAAACAACCTACTACATTGGCATATGGAATTCGAGACATATATTCCTTTTCTTCATTTGTGTCAGGACATAAACTTGAAGAAAGCTTAAAATGAGAAGCTAAAGGGACTGAAATAGGCTTACATTGTTCATACCAAACCTCAAGAATATTTCTCAATATACTTCTTTTGTGATAGCCATAGCTTACCATTGCTCCTGTCTCTGAAAATCTCCATGCCCAAAATCTATCTTGTTGCTCCTAGATCTTTCATATCAAACGTCCTAGCCATCTGAGCCTTTAACTTGTTGATCTCTGTTATGCTTTTGCTAGCTAAAAGCATATCGTCAACATATAACACTAAGATAATGAACATGCCATTACTCAATTTCTTAAAGTAAACACAATGATCATATTCACTTCTTATATAATTTTGACTCATCATGAAAGAATCAAATTTCTGGTACCATTGTCGAGGTGACTGCTTCAGACCATACAATGATTTCTTGAGCCTGTAGACAATTTTCTTGTTGCGATTTTGAACAAACCCTTCCGGTTGTTCCATGTAAATCTCCTCATCTAAATCTCCATGTAAAAATGCCGTTTTAACATCTAGTTGTTGTAATTATAAATCAAGTAAAGAAACTAATGCTAACACAATCCGAATTGAAACAATTTTTACAACTAGTGAAAATATCTCATGAAAGTCAATTCCTGATTTCTGAGAAAAACCTTTTGCGACCAGTCTCGATTTGTACCTGTCTTCTTTATCATCAACACCCCTTTTCAATTTGTAAACCCATTTACATCCCACAATTTTTCTGTCTTTAGGAAGTTCTACCAGATCCCATGTGGCATTCTTGTCTAATGCCTTCATCTCGTCCTTCATAGCTTCTTTCCACTTATTACTGTTAGAACCTTTTACAGCTTCCTGATAGCATAAAGGTTCATCATCATTAGTGGTTAAAGCAACTGGAGTAACATAATCATCATACCTTTTAGGAGGACGTCTGATTCTCATGGACCTCCTTAAAGATGTTTCTGGTTCTTCCACAATTTGCTGATTATTATTTGTAGGAACTTCTTCATGATCTGTGTTTGAAACCTATTTATGATCTGCATCTGAAACTTGTTCATCTGGACTATCATCAGTATTTGAACTGGTTTCAAACTGAATATGTTGAAACTTAGGTACATTATCCTGTTTTAATTTATCATCTACATCTGGATTATTGAGTGAAGATTCATTGAATTTAACATCTCTGTTAATGATGATCTTATAAGTAGTAGGATCCCACAACCTGTATCCCTTAGTCCCATCACCATATCCAACAAAGATATATCTTTTTGATTTAGGATCGAATTTAGAACGTTGATGTTTCGGAATTAGAGCATATGCATCACAACCAAAAACTTTAAGTTTAGAATAATCACAAGGATGACCTTTGCATACCTCTTGAGGAATTTTACATCCTATTGCAGTTGATGGTGATCGATTTATCAAATAGCAAGCTGTAGATACTGCTTCTGTCCATAGTTCCTTCTGCAAATTGGCGTTACTAAGCATACTTCTTGCTCTCTCTAAAAGAGTCATGTTCATGCGTTTAGCAACTCCATTTTGCTGAGGAGTATATACAGTAGTTTTATGTCTTTCGATCCCAACTTCCTTGCAATAATTATCAAATTCCTTTGAAGTAAACTCACCACCATTGTTAGTTCTTAAACATTTAATGGTTCTTCCAGTGATGTTTTCTACTAATGCTCTAAACTGTTTGAAAATTGTGAATACATCAGACTTTTTCTTTAACATATAGACCCACACTTTTCTAGAGAAATCATCAATAAAAGATACAAAATATGACGATCCTCCATATGAGGTTGTAGGAGATGGACCCCAAACATCAGAATGGATATAATCAAGGATTCCCTTACTAGTACGTTTTCCAGTTTTAAACTTCTGCTTGCTTTGTTTGCCATATATACAATGTTTGCAGAAATCTAACTTCGAAGATTTTAAACTAGGAAGTAACTTACGATTAGATAAAATTTTTAATCCTCTTTCGCTCATATGGCCCAACCGTTGATGCCATAAACGAATAGAATCACTGTCGTTTTCAGATACTGTAGAAGCATGATCTGACTCTGTTCTTCCTTCTAACTAAAAAAGATTTCCAATCTTCTTTGCTTTCATTTTCTAGTAAAATTCCTTTATAAAATTTCATTAGTCCACCTTGAATAAGGGTTTTATATCCATTTGTGTCTAGTACTCCTAGAGAAATGAGGTTTTTTCTGAGTTCAGGCACGTGTCTTAGATCAGTTAAAATTTTATTTGTCCCATCAAACATTTTAATCTGGATTCTTCCAATTCCCACAATATTACATGAGACATCATTTCCCATGTAAACAACTTCATCATTGATTGATTTATAAGATTTAAACCACTCTCTATGAATGCACATGTGATTTGACGCACCAGAGTCTAGCAACCAATGTTGATTATGATTAGACAAACTAACTGATAACACTTCATCACTCATACCTGAAACAGATGTTGAACCTGTATCTGTCGTGTTTGCTTCTTTCTTCTCTGTTGAAGAATCTCCTTTGGATGTTTGCTATCTCTTCCAACAGTCCTTCTTCAAATGTCCCGATTTGCCACAAAACCAACACTTTACCTTACTCTTCTTCCCTTTCGATTTTGACCGCGAGTTGTTCTGCTCACTGAAGCGTCTTTCTTTAGAACGACCTCTGACCATCATTGCTTTTGATGTAGAGGTTTCTGAATTTGACCTCTTTCTTGTTTCTTCAGATAGCAAAGCTCCAACAACATCATCAAATTCAAGAGTTTCTGATGAGCTAAGACTTATAGAAGTAACAAAATGATCCCATGACTCGGGCAAAGAGCATAATAAAGTTATAGCTTTATCTTCTGAATCAAATTTTACTTCTATACTTTCTAACTGCACCAAGAGAGTATTAAAGGTATTCAGATGATCAGTTATTGTCGTAACTTCCTTCATGCGCAAGCTGTACAACTGTCTTTTTAGAAGAATCCTATTTGTTAAGGATTTTGTCATGTACAAATTTTCAAGCTTTGTCCACAAACCAACATCAGTTTTCTCTGACACGATGTTAAACAAAACATCATACGCCAAACACAAACGAATGCCACTTAGTGCTCTGTCATCCATGTCACTCCATTTGTCATTTGTCATAGCGAGAGGTTGTTTGGCTTTTCCCAAAAGCGCATTCGCCACACCTTGTTCTACGAGTAAATCGTGCATCTTCACTTTCCAGATCTCGAAGTTGTTTTTCCCATTGAACTTCTCGATCTCAAATCGAGCACTTTGTGTTTTTGCCATGTTTATCTTCTATGGATCCTTAATTGCTTTTTTTTTTTTAATAAAATTAAGAATTTGTTAAAATTCCCTTAAAAGAAAAATATGCAATTCCTTTCTTACATTCCACTATCGAAAAAACTAATTCTAGGCCCTAGGCCCAATCTAATGGCATATTACAATACAATCGATATAAAAAAGGCATTTTAATACCAATTGTTAGAGTGGATCTTCTCACAACTTTAAAAAAAAAAACCCTTTTCCAATAATTTCAGCACCCTCAACACCAGCATTGCTGGCAAGCATATGCACCGGTGTAAGAGAAGCTACGATGGTATAAGGTCTGATTTTGTGAGTGCCATTTACATGATTAGCTTAACCCCCATGAAGTTTTTATAGATATAAAAGGAAAATTGATAAAGACAGTCCTTTTCTACGGAAATTTCATTGAACATAACCCAGTGTAGAAATCCACGATATTACTCTCATATTTGACTTTTTATGCAGCACTTTCATGAAACATTACATGCAACAGCTTATCAACAAAGAATTTAAGGATACCTGAAATGTTATTCCAGTTGGTTTGAATTCTACTTCAACCACCACGACAAGATCCTCGAACCAGCTGTGCAATAGTCCTTCTATGGCCTCAGCACACGCAGCAATAGTTCTGCTCTATGCTCCACCGCAGCGAATTTGATACCATATTGATAGCCGATCATCAATAAGCATCTTGATTTGATGCCGTAGTCCCCATCCAGCTCACGGCGCTGTTCATTTCGTTATCAATTAGCAACCTTATATACCAAATCAAGCCAACTTGCAATCCGTTGACTATGGATCTTCGTCCATTTTATTTATGTAATTTCAATGGAGCAGTCATAATTGAAAATCGTTGAACCATTAGACCCCTCATCCAAAATCAACTAAGCAACTTCAGGCTCGGCTGTCACGTACGCACGCAGCCTCACTCGAACCGTCGATTTCTTTCACTGTTTGCATAGCAATAGAGTTACGCTCAACAACTTCAAGAACTTTGTTGGCTTCTGCAGTTTGCTCCCAACAATTTATCCGCACAAGACGTTTGCTCATCGAACCAACTCCATGTCCTTAGCATGCCGGTCACGCAAAGACAAAACCCCTGGACAACATCGCGCGCAGAGAATCTATCGATCACAAGCCCTCTGATACCAATTGTCGAGTTAGCATAGCGGAAAAACAAATAAACACACACAACAATCAAACATTAAGACAACAGATTTAACGTGGTTCACCCAACCAATTTGGGCTACGTCCACCAAACAAAGGCATCGACAGTCTTATTTATCAAACAAGAGATTTACAACAACAGAATTTCTCATCTGCAATTCTCTTCCTCTCACCTCACATCCCTCATGCTCATTTGCCTCTATAGGCTTACATTTTATAGCTGGGAGTAGAAACTGAATCATAAATTCAATCTCAAGAAAATAGGATGCAATAACTCCATATCAAGATTAGATGCAGTGAATTTAGCAACAAATCTTATTGTTGTCATATTCATGAGATTTTCTCCAAATTTAATATAAGAAATCTCAACAAAGACTCCATAGAAAAATGGCCAAATACAAAAACCGGATAGAGAAGCAATTTGTCCCATAAGCTATTTTTAGCCTTATAAATGTTAAAACTACTTTCTTTCTTTCTCCTAATTATTTTTATTTTTTTATATAAAAAATACTCTAAAACATAAACATATCAATTTAGAAATTACTCTCATAAAATGAATATATCAATCTATAATAAAAACTCCTCTCAACTGACCAAACTACACCAACTTCACTCCAATCAAATTACTTACCTGTTGAACGAGGTTCGAATTAAGTACAATAAAATTGCTTACCCACTGAATGAGGTCAGGTTCCTCTTAGTGAGGCTTACATTTATGGGCGGTCTGCGACATATGACCTGTCACAAAACCAACTATACATGTTGAGTGTGAAAATACATAGCAAAACAATAATTATTTCTGTGCTTTTGAGTTGTTCTAATTATACTGTAATGGGATTCTTTCAGCATTAGATGTTAATATTCCAGATAGTATGAACGTAGTAGGTGTCATATCACTGGATCAAAGTGTTGTGGCACTCCCTTTCACCATAGTGATCACAGGTGACGCCTCTCCGTTAACACTCTTCTTTGATAGACCAAAAGCAGCCAATTTTCCATTCATAAACCAGTCTAGAAGGATGTTGGTGGTCTTAACATCCCTTTGTAATATCTGTGGGGTGCAACCTAAGTGCCCAAGTGCCGGTATTCTAGTACCGGCAAACAGAATTGGGAGAAATATAGTTATATGACACATGCATTTTTTTTCACGAAATGACAGATCCACATAATATTCTTTTGTTATGAATCTTGATCAAAAAGTTCGCAATGTTTTTGAACTGATTACGAATATTCTTATAAGCTGGACAATTCATGATGTAGTGTCATTCTGTTTCAATTTCTCCATTCTTACAAAAGATGTGGTCTTTTTACCCATTCTTCTTTTAAAGTTGTCTATTTACTGGTTTTAGATGATGAGACCCGGTCCTCCACTGTGCTATAAATAATCTAGCCTTTCCTGTGATTTTGGCCCCCAAATATATCTTCTCTCATCACGAGACCATGTTGGGTTGAAATCTTTGACATAAAGAGATTTTTTTCCACCAATCTGTTTTTTCCATATTGTAGTCCTGAATTTTTCAAACACCCATTTTTTAATTTCCTCCTTAGAGTTAGGACACTCTTACCACTTAATGCCCCACTTATCTAACCACTTGTCATTTTGTTTCCCCCAAATTTTCTTCCTTGTGTTAACTCTTCTGCAACAACTATTTTAAACCAATTATACTCATCCATCCTTGTTAACTCCTTCACAACAACTATTTTAGACCAACCATGCTCATCCATACCTTCAACCTCTTTTACTAAAAACGCACATGCCATTTTCCTATAAAGGTATTTATTCGGTTTAAAAACAAAACAAAACATGCTTTATACTAAAAATAAATTACAAAAACCAATACAGGAGGCAGTGACATTTGTTAAAACAAAATCCAACTAATAGCTCTGTAGCCGTGGCATTCAAGTTTTAAAACATCCAAAACATGCTTTACAGTAAAATAAATTACAAAAACTAGTACAGGAGGCAGTGGCATTTGTTAAAAAACAAAATCCAATTAATAGCTCTGTGCCCGTGGCATTCAAGTTTTAAAACCTCAAAGTCCACTGCTGGGTAGCAAAATGAAAGTAAATCTATCATATATAAACTTTACTTAAAATGCATACAGCCATACTCTAACGCAGACAATACAGATTGTGAGATTTTCCAACTAACTTCAATATCTAAAACCAAAGTTTCCAACTAGCTTTACCATTAAGATTCGGAATCAAAGTTTTCAACCATAGCTAATGCTTTAGTTGAAACTTGAAAGTCATATTCTGAGAATGTTACAACGTTAAACTTCAGATTGGATCGACATTTAAAAGGTTTTCACGCGAAGTACAATGAAATATTAGATCATAGTAAGCATGACTAGACCAATCATCTCGAGATATGCTGGAAATTGACATGAAAAATATGAGCATGAATAACTGATAAAACAGGGATTCTACATAAATATTTACAAATATATTTATTAGTATATCTGTTTTGAAGATCAGTGTACTAATTTTTTGGTTTGCACATGTAATGGAAGTTGGCCTTCCTGATACCTACTTCTTAGTAGTGTCTATAATAGAGGCACATGGAACTCCGAACGATGTTGGTCCATGTTACTGACAAACAGAAAAAACTAACAGAATCAAAATAATCTAACTGGGAATCAAAACAAGAATAGCAAGTTACAAGAATAGCAAGTTATTTCTATTGGGATTCTATATTAATAGAAAATTATTTTTATCAAGTCTTGCTAGTACAATTCGTTGAGGATAAGCTTTGTTAGCAAGACGATTCAGGATCAAACTTCACGGGGTGTGGTTGTTCCCTGTATTAGAAAAAGACATGCATTACGAGAAGACATGCTGAAAAATCCAGTTAACTAAGGGCTAGTGTAGCCCAGACTAAGAGCAATCCTAATTGACTTTAATGAAATAAATACCCCTAAAACATGGCTCGTCAAATTATAACAAGTTATCTTTACTAAAATTCTAGATTAATAATTGTAAATTTTTGTAGATGTTCTATGCTTGATGCAACTTTACTTTTATTACAGCAATCACCCAAACAGTTAAGTAAAATGCTGATAGAACATACCAGTGGATCTATAAAAGACAAACCAGAAACAGAAGAATGTGATGGTGCGTTATGGCGGTCAACAGGATGCTTCAACCAGCAAAGTCTCCTTGATCAGCCAACCCAAAATGTGTCACAACAATCCTCAAATCAGTGTCCAAGTCAACACAACTCAACTCCAGAAAAGTCAACGCTGTCCAGAAAAGTCAACGCAGGGCAGCAACATAAAAGTCAACGCAACTCCAACTTCGGTCAACCTTTTGACCTCGGTTCTTGTGCCAATGTGTACGGCCTCCTAAAATCAAAGTCTCCAATAAATTTCAGCCTCTTTGGACCATGCGTTGACCAAAGTCAGCCACAGTCAAACTTCATGGAAACCCTACACCTGCTCAATCTCGTCCTTCTTCTTGGGCGCGTACAAACTTGTTCTTTTCCCACGTGTGAAATTTTGAATTCGTCCTCAAGGAGCTCCGTGCTAAATCAGAGAAGAGAAAGAAGATGTGTGTTGAGTGAGTGAAATACTCTCCAACTTTCAGCATGTTATATACATCATTGAGGTGTGTTACATCTGGCCCCAGGGGGTGTAAAACCTTAAAACCGACCTGCACATATAATTTATTATAAATAATAAATTCAAAATAAATATTCTGCTCATCGGACTAAGATATATTTTATATGGATTTTACACCTCTTTGAAAGAGGAATCCAACAAAAATATTAGCATCTTAATCTGAGCATCACAACATGGAGTTTGGACCTAGTTGTCCAATTTTAACACTCCCTCTCAACTAGGGAGAACTCCATCCATCAGTGCAATCAAACATTGTGCGTCATCTCGCCGTAACTTGCTTTGCTGGCCTCTTTATTTCAGAACAGAAGTGGGTCAGTCACAAAGACATCATCCCCCAGCTGACAAATTCAGCCCAGAGGTCCGAAACCTCTATCAGACTCACAAAGAGTCTCCAACCAACCCGAAGTTGCTTCATCTGACCCGAAGTCAAGCGGAGGTCCGAAACCTCACTATACTTGATCCTAGATCAAGTGGTTGGACCATGCCATCCTAGATAGAGAGTATGGAAATCTCTGATGTGTCCATCAGTATTTGCTACTAGTCTCTACCCACCTCATTGGCCAAATGAGAGGTACTTCCCATGAGCCCTGAACTCAATGGGTAGGATGCATACGGGGCAAAGAAAAATGAGAGGTGAACCAACTCAATAATCACAACGGTGGGGTAGAAGCACCACAAGGTTTGGCAAGCCTAGCCCCGTGAGTGCTTATAGCTCCGAGAAGCTATCCCCAAAGCCCCCGAGAGCTCCCATAGCTCATTGTCCAATAGGACCCACATCATAGGGTCGTTCCACGATACCAAGATTCTCACGGAAGGTTAGGAACTTGACTTTCCCCGAGACTTTGTGAGATCTGAGAATATCCGCGACCCTGCTCATTAGTTCCCTATAGTCAGGCACTTACAGGTACCTACATTTGTGCCATATCCGGATAAAGTGAATTTTTGATATCAATATGCTTGGATCGGTCGTGGAACACGGATTCTGATCATGCAAATCCCAATTTGGTTGTCACAAAGGATCACAGCGGTATCCAGCACATGCCCAAACAACTCCCTCAAGAGCTTTCTCAAACAAACAACTTCACAACAGACCATACTTGCTCCAATGTATTCGGCCTCAACGGTGCTCAAAGCAACCGATTTCTGCTTCCTGCTCATCCAAGAGATCAAAGCAAAACCTAAGGTGACGCAACATCCAAATGTGCTCTTACAATCCACCACACTGCATTCCCAATCGGCATCGGTATATCACGGAGTGTCACACTCCCGGCGGTGTATCTCGGCCCACAGCACTTGGTTTATCGTGCCCCTAAGATCTCTGGAAGATTCTTGGCACCAACCCGATGAAAGTGATGAGGCTCAACTGTCTGACAGCTCAGAATGTTCCTTGCAAAGCATATATCTGGGTGAGTCAAACACTTGCTAGACATCGAGGAGCTCCCTCTGAGTTGACGATACTGAGGGATTGACATCTAATTGTGGCGGCAGCACTCAACTTCTTGAAGTTGAGTTCCACTGGTGTTGACACGGTCTTGCAGTCCACCATACCAAATCTTTCCAGAAGTTTCACACTGTATTTTCCTTGAGAAAAGAAAATATCTCCAGGTCTCTACCAGACCTCCAAGCCTAGGAAGTAGTGCATCAGTCCTAGGTCCTTCATCTCGAACTCAGTAGCGAGCTCCCTCTTACATTGATGAATGAGAGGGTCAGCACCTATCAGGAAGAGGTCATCCACATATAGCACTGGAATGAGAGGCTTCCCTTGGACAACCTTGAAGTAAAGGTTCAGATCAACATTACTTCGGGTGAAGCCCAGCTTCATCAAGTAGCTATCCATCCTCTTGTACCAAGCTCTGGGTGCTTGCTTTAACCCATAGAGGGCTTTCTTCAATCTGCAGACATGAGTGTCTCGATCCTGAACTTCAAATCCCAGAGGTTGTTCTACATACCCCTCTTCTTGTATTGCACCATGCGGAAAGGCGGTCTTCACATCCATCTGATGAAGACTCCATCCTTGTGTAGCAGCAAGGGCTATGATAGATCGGATGGTGGTATATCAGGCCACAGGTGCAAATATATCATCATAGTCAATGCCTTCTTTTTTAGAGAAACCGCGGGCAACGAACCTTGCCTTGAACTTTTTAGCACTTCCATCAAATCCATGCTTGATCTTGTAGAACCATTTCGAGGTGACAACTGCTTTGCCCTTCGGTCTTGGAACCACATCCCAAACATCATTCTTCATTATGGACTCATACTCTTCGTGCATAGCATCCTTCCAGACTTGATGCTTTACGACTTCCTCAAAAGATCCAGTCTCAGATTGTACAATAGTACTCATGGCTGCTAGATACCTAGGGTATACGCACGGCTCTTTCAGTAGTATTCCCCCTTGGGGCGGCATGTCCCTCGGCATCTTCGAGGGTGTCCACTGACCATGATGGTCTCTTTCCCGGTGGAGAAGGAGATGGATCGATAGGGTCCTTTGGTCCTTCAATATCAGGCATTGTCTCATCCTGCGGTTCTTCCAGATTTCCAGGCCTTTCTTCATGATTTTCTCCAGATCTTGGAAGATCTACCACTCTCTTCAGGAAAGCATCTTCGTCAAAAGTGACATCATGGCTTATCTCTACTTCCCTTTCACCAGGTACATAGACCCTATAGGCCTTAGAAGTCTCACTGTAGCCCACCAACATTCCTTTCTTCCCAGAAGCATCCAGCTTCCTTCTCTTTTCTTTCGGCACATGAAAATAAACAAGACATCCAAAAATTCTAAAATGTGAGACATCAGGTTTCTTACCAGAGAAAACCTCTTCGGGAGTTTTGGAGTCCGGAAGAGAGAAGCAGGAATAAAAACGGTTTTGAATGTATACGCGTATTTACGACTTCTCCCCACGAAACTTCGGTAGACCTGGTCACATAGCATCAACCGCAATTAGCGTCCACAAGGTCCGGTTCTTTCGTTCGGCAACAACATTAAACTCGGGATATAGGCGATAGTAGTCTCCCTCTTATTGCCGGCTTCTCTGCAAAGTCCTTAGACTCATTTGACTCATATTCGAGTCCATTTGTCGGTCCTCAAAATCTTGATCTTCTTCCCTGTCATATTTTCCACCAAGGCTTTGGGAAGGTACGGAACCACATGAAAGCCTCATCCTTCTTCTTCAAGAAGTATATCGGAGTTTGCGGGAGAAGTCATCGGTGAATGTCATATAGTAAGAACATCCTCCCCGGGGATGTTACGGGTAGCATACCCGATATAGATCAGAATGGACCAGTTGCAATATATCAGATGTCTTTGTGACACTTGAGGGGAAAGGTCCCCTTGTATGTTTTCCTTCAGCACAACCCTTACATACACCTTCATGATTATTTCCAAAGTCGGGCATCCCTGTCACCACCTTCCTTGCTTCGGGAAGGGCCTTGTAATGAAGGTGTCCAAACCTTCGGTGCCATAGTTTAGTTTGTCACATAGTATCACATGTCATAGCTCCTAGTGGACTTCCTTCAACCTGGTAGAGTGTTCCAACTCTAAAACCAATCACGATAGCTTCCTTGATTCTTCTTCCACATGCGCACCTTTCCATCAATGAATGCCACATTGAAGCCTTTGTCTTCAATCGCTGATATAGACACAAGGTTCTTCTTCAATTTTGGTACATAGAGTACATCCTGCAAATGTAGGACTTGTCCTTGAGACAAGTGGAGGGTCACAGTCCCTGTCCCTCTTACGGGATATGTGGCATTATCTCCAAGGATAATTTCCAGATTGGTATCCTTCTCAACCATGTCAGAGAGTGCTTCCTTGAACCCAGTGATGTGTCTTGAGGCACCACTATCTATTAGCCAGACATCCATAGTGTCGGGCGGGGATGCAGCAGAGAGAGTAGATACAAGAATATATTCATTTCTTTTATCAACAACATTTGACTCCTCATACCTGGAGTTTCTAGACCTTTTAGAAGGTTGATTGTTTCCGCCAGGAGGAGCCTTCCTCTTTCCTTTGGATTTGTTATTTCTTTGATTTCCATTCCTCCGGTTGTTGTTGTTGTCATCACTATCGGGAAAATCCTTCTTGAAGGGACATTCTCTAGCATAGTGACCAGGCCTATGACAAGTGAAACACTTACCCTTCTTTCCTTGGGCCCTTGTTCTTCCTTTGTTCTTAGGACCACTAGAGTTCTTCTTCCTAGAATGAGCAGCATAGGCAGCATTTCTGTCATTTTCATATTCCTTCATTCTTGTCTCTTCTTGCATGCATCTGGACAGTAGCTTGTCAAAGTTAGGAATAGTACTATTATTGAGAATGGTAGTGGTGAATACTTGCCATTCATATGGGAGTCCTCCAAGTGCGGTGAGTACCATCTCACGATCGGCTATTGTCTCCCCAATAGCCAGCAGATTGTTCCTAATCTCGATCAATTTTAGAAAGAATGTTTGGATAGACTCATCCCTGCCTTTCTTCAGATTCTTTAATTGATTCTTGAAGAATAGCACTTGGTTTACATTGTTTACCTTGAACATTAGGATCAATTTATCATACATCTCTTTGGATGTACTCAACTCAGAGATGTAGGCCACTAGGCTTTTATGAATGGATTCCCTGATCATCAGCTTTGCTTTGATCTCCCCCTTCTTATACTTGGTTTTAGCAGCAGCAGTAACATTGGATGGAGGTTCTTGTATCTTACCCAGTACATGGTCCATGAGATCATGGTCTTCCAATTTGAGATCTAATATCATCTTCCAAGCATGGAAGTCATCCCTTCCAGTCAGCTTGTCATTCTCCTTGAATTCATAACTTGTGGAACCCATTTTCTTAGATGGTGATTGCTAAAGTTAGGGCTTGTCTTCACCTCAGCTTTGATACCATGTAAATTTTTGTAGATGTTCTATGCAACTTTATTTTTATTACAACAATCACCCAAATAGTTAAGTAAAATGCTGATAGAACATACCAGTGGATCTATAGAAGACAAACCAGAAACAGAAGAATGTGATGGTGCGTTACGACGGTCAACAAGATGCTTCAACCAGCAAAGTCTCCTTGATCAGCCAACCCAGAATGTGTCACAACAATCCTCAAATCAGTCTCTAAGTCAACACAAGTCAACTCCAAAAAAGTCAATGCTGTCCAGAAAAGTCAACGCAGGGCAGCAACATAAAAGTCAACGCAGCTCCAACTTTGGTCAACCTTTTGACCTCGGTTCTTGTGCCAATGTGTACGGCCTCCTAAAATCAAAGTCTCCAATAAATTTCAGCCTCTTTGGACCATGCGTTGACCAAAGTCAACGCTGGTCAAACTTCCTTGGAAACCCTAGCTGCAGCAATCTGCGTCCTTCTTCTTGGCTGTACAAACTTGTCCTTTTTCCCACGTGTGAGCTGAATTCGTCCTCCAAGGAGCTCGTATTAAATCAGAGAAGAGAAGAAGATGTGTGTTGAGTGAGTGTGAAATGCTCTCCAACTTTCAATGTATTTATATACATCATTGAGGTGTGTGACACATCTGCTGGGGGTGTAAAACCTTAAGGCCGACCTGCACATATAATTTATTATAAATAATAAATTCAAAATAAATGTTCTGCTCATCGGATTTAGATAAATTTTATATGGATCTTACACCTCTCCGAAAGAGGAATCCAATAAAAATATCGGTAGCTTCATCTGAGCATCACAACATGGAGTTTGGACCTAGTTGTCCAATTTTAACAATAATACTTGTTTATAATCCTTAACCATGAACATATTAAAATATAATTTACTGCCATTCTATATCAATAAGAATTGTTTACAGCTTTTCACAATGAACACATATATTCCGTGTGTATAGGGATTAGATATTTTGCAATAAAAAATTCTACTCTGTATGAAACAAAATGCATACATTTAAACCACTGGATTATATGTTGACATTGTCATCTAAAAGCCATTGATGCCATCATAATCAGTTTGTTGCATAAATGGAACTGTGAGCAAAAAAAGTTTCCATTGCCAGTTTACAGAGAAAGTTTCATGCAATGCGATAGAATCACATGCATGCAATAAAACACCAAAACTGTGCATAGATTTTGAATTTAAAAATTTCAAATACGAAGGTTGTCTCAATGAATCGTCAATTAAATTTGATTGAATGCACGTTATAAAATTGAGAATGGAGGGAATAGAGTAAGATGATCTCATATCTAAGCTATTTTTAGTCCTGGGTTGTTGATGCGGGTAACAACTCTTTCTTACTTGGAAAATAATAATTCGAACATCTACAGTAAAGTAGGGCAGAGTATGTATCCTTAATACAGAGATTTGCCAAAATGGAAAAGCAAGACTCGCTGCAAATTATTGCAAGATTCCTCACGGTAAGTAGTTAAGCAGGGCACATTCCTCTCCCTTGATCTGCATCCCTATTCACTGCAAATAAATTGATACCCCTTACGTGTGTCCATATCTACTGCAAATCAGTTGAAATCCCTCTCCCCTGACCTCTATCACTATCTCTGGTTAGTTGATTGGTCATAAGCTATGTTGTCAGTACGGGGACGGGTGTGTCATTTTTTGAAACATAGATATATATATGAATTTGTATAACTAAAATATTTATGATTTAAACCTTAAATATTTAAACCTGCACATTATTGAACATTCAATATTTACATTGAAATTTTAAAATTTCTAGTTTGATATCAAGTAAAAATTGGAGTTTACACATACTTGTAAATTTAGCCCAAGTTAATTTCGCCCAAAACTCTGGTAGGGAAAGAGAAGGCCAAAAGTTACATTCTTGAAAAAGTGTAAAAAAAAACACAGTTAAAAGAGTGATTAGAAAAGCAAGTGATGTTGGTTGGCCATGAGAGAATGTGGAGCTTACAGTAGAAAACAAGAGTTTGGAATCACATTATATGGTAGTACACTGTTTATTGTGTTCTCTTCAAGATTTTGAAGCTTTTCCATCTTTGACATCATGGGTCGATTTACTATTTAGAATTAAATTTCAATTTACAAATTTTGTTATGCAAACAGTGAACACACTGAAATTAAAATTAATTCATGCTGCACGGTGAATTTTCAAGAGCTACTTGTGAATCTTCAAGCCGGGATTGCATCTATGTGGGAACCTCTAGTCACCGACACACACACCAGCGAATGCCCCAAACACACCAGGGAATGCTCATGTTTCAATAGATTAAAAATTTATCGAGTCCAAATAACTGAGTGGCTCAAAATATTCAAGTTTGTAAACTCTGAGAATATGCAAAATTAAATGACAATGAAAGCTATTTTAAATGCCTAGACATGACTTTCTTTAGAATAGAAAAGCGGTCAACAATGAAGAACATGGAGAAGGCCAACATAGTATATATATCATAAAATAAAACGTTTTGAGATAGAGTTTCAGGGAAGGTACCAGCGATAACAAGGTATAGAATTGCAGGCAAAACGGCGATAGATATAGAACAGAAAATTTAGAGGCAAATGGACAAGAGCCTCTTTGTTATTACATATAGCCGAAAATATATGCATGGGTTGGCTGCGGGCAAGCTGCTGTGAAGCATATGTAATGATCAAGGCGTTGGCACAATAATTGTGCCCGGATACGTAACGATCAAGCCAGTGGTTGCAGAGAGATGAGGGGGCGGTGGCACAATAACAGTGGAGGAAGACTAAAGATAAGATATCCCGAGGATGTCAGGAGCAGGCATACTACAAGAGGGAAGAGCACCGAGAACGACTCAACCAGATGAGCGACAGATTGCAAAACCCGCCAAATGAAACCGCTGATGGTAATCGGAATTGGATGCCGGAGCAGGTCACCACCCCTGGAGAACTATTTAATGCAGAGTGTCTGGAAATGGAGAACTATTTATGTTTGTTTTAGGTTCTGCTAGCTAGGGTACTATCATATAATAACATAATAACAGTGTCAAAATATCACTTACCCCAATATTTTCTTTGCTTTGAGAATGTTGCAGAATATAAAAAAGTACAATAGTTATGATGGACAAAATATGCATCACATAATTTGCATCAGATGATAACCTCCGTTTACATAGAGGAAAATTCCAAATTACAGTTATCCATTTTGAAAGGGAAAATCTTATGAGTGAATATAATATTTATGATACAAGGACAATATTGATCTCTGGATTCCAAACGAATGGTGCATTCTCTAAATGGTTCAGAATAATAAATGATATTATGGGAGGCATACTGAAATATGAATCGACACAAATATTGCCTCGTAGTGGTCTGAGATCGAAACACCTATTAGCTCAGAATGGTCTTGGAGCTCCTGTTTATAGTAGAAATAGAGGGAAAAAAATCATGGTAAAACTTAAAGGTAGATACACTAGGTAAAGGCAGCATTCACTCATAGAATTTTTTTTTTATTAAAATACTTCTCTTGTGACTGATAATCCTGCATCTTCAATCAGAAATATTTAAAATTCATGTAAATATAAATATACATATCTGTTTCTAGTGACTTTTTGAAACATTTTTCACTTTTACTGTCAAGCATAGATATTATTTTAGTTTCCTATTACATTTCCAATGTATTGAAACGATTATGTGAACGTGTTATTTTGGTTTTTCTCAAATCTGCAAAATACAGATTTCGTTTCACCAAATCACTGTCGGGCAGTTGCTGGTTAACTACTATTGGCCCCACAACCAGTCTTCTACTTGGCAATCCATCAAATCAGTTTTGGAGCTTTTGACTTGGGCTCAGATTGACTCAGATTCTATATATTGGTTTTTAAAAAATAAATAAAATAGTTAATTTTTAATGAAAAAAAATATTTTTAAAATTCCAAATCATGAGAGACAAAATTGAAAATATGCAAAATTGTTCAAGCCGAATATATCAAAATGGCACCAAGTGCAATACATATCGACAACAAAATACATAATCAATAAGACTTTAAATAACCTCTAGAGTCCGAAAACCATGCTACAAGCTACTAAGCCACTACCCTAATACAAATCACTAATCAACATCATCACTCATCAAACTCGTTACAACTATCAGTGGAAGCTACATAATCATCATCTGGCTCAGAGTCTTTAGACTCTTTAGAGTTGTTAGGGACATTTGCAACCTCAGTAGTAGTAGTAGCTGCTGTAGTAGTTCTAGGCAAATAGAAGGGGGAAGGTTCTATAAAAGGCAGCCTAAAACCCCTCTTAAATCCATGTGCGTGGAGCCATGACCTACTAAGCTGGTTCACGATGGGAGCATTTGGTTCGGATTGGTTTGCAGTGTGCACCGATTTGCCACTGGTTCAGGTTGATGGTTGGGTTGATCCCTGGCCCTATCCAACTAGCTGGTTTGACCGGTTCTGGTTTGGACTGGGCCATTTTTTAAAACCTTGCTCACAACTAATAGTGAATTGGGGTACTTGTTTCATTCAATAATGGAAGAAATTAATAACTGGACAAACTCAATTCTTTTTTAGTTGATTTTTTCTTGAAATTAGGAATTTTATTGGAAGTTATAGTTTCATCTGCTTGATCTTCACAATTTCAAAAAAATAAGTGGATCTAGTGAAATTTTTCTTTACCAATAAAAAATAGAGCCATTGGAAAGGTCTGTTTTGTCTTTTTTTAATTCACTGCATTGAGTAACCCGACTGGAAACCATTGTTGAATTTTGATCATGAAAATTTGCTTTTAGGGTTTTAGTCCATTTTAAGAAAATCCAAATATTCACAATTTCAAATTAACTTTGCTTTACTGATACAAAAATAAACTTGTTGGAAAAGTTGAGTTTGTCCACTTTTTAACTCTATTCAATAACGTGATTGGAAACTATTGTTGCCATACTTTTTGGCTTTACATGAATCACAAATACATCCATCTTTATGGTATTTGATAGAATATTAAACCAAAATTAACATTTAGCTGTATTTGGGATAGGGGTGTCAAATTGTTGAATTTGAATTTCTAGCTGCCTCCTTTTATGCTAAAAAAAAATGTCAGGAGAACACATATGCAATCATCTGCACGCGGGTGAGATACAATACATCACAGAGCTGCTGGAGGGGAAAGTTTATAATTGGGAATAACTTTTGTTGGAAAAGATGAAGGCCTGTGCAGAAGCACTGAAAGTGAGAAAGAAAGAAAGAAAGTAATTTTAACGTCTACGAGGCTACAAATAGTCTATGGGACAGATTGCTCCTCTATCCGGCTCATGCAACCAGCTCTTTTCCTGTGGAGTTTTACAGTAAGTGCTCCCAGCTTCTCGACAAACTCTTTGCTGAATAGATTATCCCAGGAGCTAGCTGCCAGAACACCTGCATAATTTTCCCTACTGTCTTTGAAGGCCTCGCATTCTAAAATGAAATGTTTTTCTGTTTCCACTTTTCCGGAAGAGCAAAAAATCCATACTCTTTCTTCCCACATTTCTTTTGGTCTTTTCCAGCGCCCTGTTTCACAACGGAGTTGATGAGAATTAGTCCTTAATTGAGCAATAAGAATTTTAGATCTGCAAGAAATATTGGCACCTATGTACGCTTTTTGTTGATGATCATGACTGGGGTTAAACTCTTCAATGTAGTACTTCTTCTTTCTCCCTAACTCTTTCTCCCAGGTACATTTGTGGAACTTATCCATAACAAAAGTTTTTATCTCTTTACTGTTTGTAGGACACTGCCCAAGCAAATACCCCATTTACTAAACCATTTGATATTTTGCGTCATCCAAGTCTTCTTTCTTTTGCACAATCTGTCATTAAACACAGCCTTAGGCCATCTACCGTTTTCCATTTGCTCAATTTTTTTTCAAATACCTTATGACTCGCACCATAGCAATTGCTTCAATAGGATCAGCCCCTGTTTCACTTAACAAGATATCATAAGAAACTGCACTTTTAATTTTGAATTTGTTTGTAATCAAGCACTTCAGAATTTTTTCAATTTGTTTCCCTTGCATATCGGTTGAGCGACTAGCCCACAACTCACAACCGTAGAGAATCACCGGAATCACTAGAAGCCCACATGTCACAGGTCTTATCTATGAATCATTACACCCTGGTAATGGAAGCAACAGTAATGGTTCATCTACCATATATTTTGACAGTTTGCACAAAGTGAGATTATGAGTAAAGCACAAGGCATAAGGCAACTGGGTTAAAAAGACAGAGATAAAGTACATATAAATCCCGAGAAGATAAAAAAAAGCCTTTACTATTTTACAATAATATTCTTTGTATTCTCATCAATATTGTTATCCTATTCATTTAAGTCGGACGTGCATGTATAATCCGTTCGCTTTCATGCCTTGTTATGACTGTTAACTCGTGATTTTGGAAAAATCCACACCCAATAGAGTCATGCATGCAACTAAAAGCATGTATAATCCGTTCGTTTTCTTTCACTCTTATTAATCTTAACTCGCGACATTGGAAAAATCCACATCCAACAAAATCATGCATTCAACTAAAAGCACAGCCAAAAAATGCTTCTATAGTAAACTGTAAGTTTTTTCAATTAAGTTCACATTGAACCTAGAAAAATTATCATTAAATTAATCACAAAAGGTTCTTATCGTGAATAGATCCTAATCAAAGATTAGAAAAAGGATTTTAGTACTTACCCATACACAACTTTATTCTAATGCTTTAGCAAAATTAAAAGCCTACAAGTGGAACCCTGAGGGCAGCTCAGTGGCAATTGCCATGTTATGAAGTATCAAGTAAACTCTAAATCATGAGAGCATAAACTATGAGATTCAAGGTTCAAATCTCTTGCGAGTCAATGGATATTTCAGTTATTTGTAAATGATGATTTCAGTTATTTCAGTTATTTGAACCTAAGTCAATGGATATTTCAATTATTTGTAAATGATTACTCAATATTTGAAACTGAGTTTTGAGTTTTAATGGTGGTTTCAAGACATTTATAAAATCCACGCATGAGAAAACACCAATAAACGTTACATACACTTGTTACAAATTGAAGTCTAGTGTTTACAAATTTTAGGATTTAAAAACAACTTTGCATAACCACAAGAACATTGCTGATTGCTGGCTACTTCCTGACTGAGAATGTCTTCCAAAGTGGTACGTCAACAATCTCTGAACACAATATTTAATACAAGGTGTGCAACTTCTGCGACAATACTATTTTAGTAATTTGGGATTGAGGTCAACAGTCTTCACACTATTTCTGAAAAATAAAACAAGGACATCATATTTTGAGTCACTGTAAAATTCATTAATTGATTAAAAATAGTAAAGAATTTCGAAAGAACGTCCGTTTTCTTTTCTTCTAGTTGAAGAATCATGTCTTACAAAGCATCAACGAATTTCTTGTCCTGAGGTACTTGATCTCGAATGACATATGTTAATGCTGCTGGATCCAGAACCACATGCTGGACAGTTATGCCACAAAATGTGTCAGAATAAGAAGATAAACATGTCTGAAGTTCTACAAAAAAATTCAAATTTCATAGGCGAGATAATAATTTAGAGCACCTTGATTTGAGTCCGGTTGTATGTATATGTCGTGTGGACAAGCATGTCTGAAGATTGAATCACAGCTGCATATGAGAATTCCATTCCTTCAGTGTCTTCCAATGTCAAAACATCATGCCAAGTATCACCATCATCTCCAGATATGGCAACTTTTAACTCAGCTCGTGAAATTGTATTGTACACCACCAAAAGCCTTTCGTCATGCAGTTTAACTCCATCAAATCCTTGCCAGCCGAAGAAAAACATTCACACAATGATAGTAGATCAACTTCTCAACTATACATTTAAGTATGTATCTGCCTCATAAATGCCTATGAGATAGCTGATTAGCATGGTTATTTACTACTATCTTAGTATTTCTCGACTAAATCGATTAGCATGATTGTCTGCACAAATAGAGCAATGCTAGAAGATCTTGGTATTTATGAGACTGGCATATTTTATGGGGATAAGAAGTTCTAGGACGATGGAATATTACAAAGGAAGAAATATGGGAATGGCAGATAAAGAACATCATAACTTTTTAATTTTTCAGAAATATGTTAATTTTTCAATGTTCTATGCTGCAGCAATCACTTATAACAATTCTTCTTCCAATAACAATCACTTTATCCAATTATCTTCAATCTTTCAATAACAGTAAGCAATTGTAGATAGAACATAAAACCATATGCACAATAGAAGACAACCAAGAACAATAGAGACATAGAGATTTGGTCAAAGACTAGAGAAAAACCCCACAAGGGAGAAGACCCTTTCCAAATTCTTCTTCTATTAGATTGTCATCAAATGTTCAACAGAGAAATACATAGTCCAAGTACATCACCAATGAGTCAAAGGTCAAATCCTTGACCAACCAAAAAAGTCAAATCTGGTCAAACTTGAGTTCTGCAATTTTCTGTCAAAATCAACAACAGTCAATGGTCAAAGTTTGCTCCAAACAGTTTGGTCAACCAGTCAAAGAGTGCAGCCTTCTTCCCTCAGTCAAAACCAGTCAAAGTAGCATCAAAACACTCAGGCAAAGGAGAGAGAAAGTCTACGGTCAAACCCTAACAGACCTGCAGTCAAACCCTGCTCAAATATGTGGTCAAAGGTAGTCGATATGCCCAGAAAAAATTGGTCAAATGCTAGTCAACTCGGCCTTTCGAAACATGTCCAAAACCAAGTCAAACATGTTGATTTTTGTAGCATCGGAAAGTGCTCTAAGTCTCAAATTTTGTGGAGCGGCTTAGACACTGGTATTCCAAAGAACCCAGAAACCATTTGTGAAAATTCCACTCAGTTAATGTTTTATTAAAAGAAGTAATTATTTTTATGGGGACCCTAAGTCTAAACTTAGGGAAATTAAATAATTAAAGGGTATTAATAAAACATGAGTGAGAATGGTCTAGAAAACGAAGATCAAGTCATGTTATAATCTTAGCTGTTGATTAGAGATTTAATCTCGGCCGTTTATATCTCAACGAGAAGACTATAAAGGAACGCTTGAGGGCCATTTGGAAAGACACATCGAATTGATCTAGAGTTCAAAATTTCTGGGGCGAGGTTTGCTGAGAAATTCGAGCTAGAGATTTGAGCAGTGAGGGGCAGAGATAGCATTCAGAGAGGAAAAGATTTTTCAGCCATTGGAGCACCAGTTAGAGAATGGTAGAGGTGATCTAACCAAGCTAGCGCTAAAGGAAGGAGGGCTAACGCAATGATTGCCTAGGGCTCATGCAAAAGCAGTGCAGAGGTAGAGGACGGTTTCCAAAATTTTGCTTGTAGATCAGTTTCGGAGGCCGGGATCCGAAAAGTGACACCGAGAGGTTGTTGCTCAGGGTCCACAGAGGCAAAATGACTTGGTTGGGGCTGAATGCTGAGCCTGGAAGGGGGTGATGCAGAGGCTGGAAGGTCTAGCGCTGGTACTGCGCAGAGGCAATGTAGTGCCTCCCCAGGGCAATTTTCTCTTCATCCGGATCAGCCGGGAACTCAGTGATTGAGTGAGGTAAATCCTCACAAATTCTTCTGCCAGTATTTCTCTTTATAACTGAATTACCCTAGGGGTTTTCAGAGATGTATTTAGACATTGCTACTGCTTAATAATAAAACCCTCAGATCTGCTGCACCGTTTTTCCCGCATTGGGTTTTTTCGGAGACTTAGTCCAAAATAAAGGTGTCATGTGTGATTGATTTCCTTGTTTCAGAATCATGAGTATTATAGTGTAGGTTGCTTCAGTATTTCATGTATGATTCAGAAATAATTGTGTAAAGTAAATTACACAATAGAAGAAGTAATTTAGTTGGTTGCAGTAAGATTCCTTAGATTGTTTAGATCTAGGAATTTTCACATGGTTTTAGAGCATTGATGTGAAACAGGAAGAACGGATCTGAATTTTGAAGTGAAGGCCGTTTTTGCTGCAGTGTAGCAAAACGAATCCATTGAAGGATTGTGCAGTTCTAGCCAGGAGGGCTAAGATTTTCGTGGCAGTCTCTCTCTGAGTGAGTCTATAGAGAGAAAGGCTTCCAGATTAAGATCTTGTTGTGGCAAAGGTAGTAGCGCAGAGCCTCCATGCAGAGGACAGAGGGATGCAGTTTTCTGAAGCTATTGCTGGGCAGAAAAGCATCAGAAGGAGTCAAGAGCACATATTGAGGGAATTCTTCCTCAGTGATTTCCTAGCCGAGGAAGTCAACATTTCTTAGTTGCTAAGAAGTAGAGGAGCAACATAACTTACAACTCCATCAAGGAGTGTGTAAGCTTGCTAGGAGCTACGCAATAGGGAGGAAGAGGGAGTAGATTCGACAGATTTCGGCTGAGATGGCATCTCACGGACTTCGTGAACAGGATTGGTTGGAGGGCTTCTCCAACTATATGATCTGGAAGGAATGGGCTATGTTCCTTTTGGATGAACATGATTTGAAGGCATTTGTGGAGAATGTGGTCGCTGTTCCTACAAATGCGGATTAGCTCAAGAAGTACAAGGCAAATATGGCCAAGGAAAAGAGGTTACTCCTTGATGGTGTCAAGGATCACATCGTCTCACATGTGGCTAGCAAGAATACTGCCAAAGAGAAGTGGGTAGCTTTGCATGACCTATATGAGGGATCTTCTGAGCAGCGGAAGTTGTACTTAGAGCAGAAGCTCTGTATGATTTAGATGTGAAAAGGGGAGCGCGTGGCTTCATACCTCATGCGGTTTCAGGAGATTCGAGATCAGCTGTCGGCAGTAGGTGCTACACCTACAATTGCAACCATGGTACGGATGGCCCTTAACAATGTCACGGAGAAGTGGCAAGTGTTTGTCTAGAGCATACTGGGTTGGGCAACATTACTTAGTTGGGAGCAGTTGTGGTCATTTTTTCAGGAGGAAGAGCTGAGAAGGGACCTCGTCAAGTGCAAACTTGATGGCAACAGTGGAAGTAGATCGAAATCCGTGGAGGATGAGGAGAACGCAACCCTTGCATCGAAGGGACAACATGCACAATGGAAACCGAAGCGTGATGTTTCTAAGGTCAAGTGCTTCAGATGTGGCGAGATGGGCCGATATGCATCTCAGTGCCCCTTGAAGAAGAAGGACAAAGATGAGAAGCATGACCCAAAGGTTGCGGCTGCGAAAATCGAGGAGGATGAGTTTGCCATGAGTGCTCACGCTTCTCGAGGAGAGAAGTGGGGTGATATTGAACTGTAGTTCACTCCGAACTTCTGTTGGGTAGGATCCTTGAGGAGCCCACCTCATGGATCGTACCTTGCTACGGGAGCCCATGATCAGTAGTAGATGGATGGAGGAGTTTCAGAGGAGCCGAGGAGTGATGAAGACGATAGTTGCAGTAGGTAGCAGCGCCTACTTTTGGAGCAACGCAGAGCAGAGAAGCAACAACAGCGCAGTGCAGAGCAGTGTTGAGCAACAGAAGCGCAATGCACAATGGTGCAACACAGTGCAGAGCAGCAACAACATAGTGCATCACAGGGACATTGGAGTAGTTATCAACAGTCAGAGTCTTTAGCACCAAGGTGCATCCACTGAACACTTTTTCAGTTCTGGGTGAGTTCAGCGGTTTCTCTCAGCAGCTGAGTTGCAGTGTTAGCAACATAGCAGATGCAACACTTGAGAGGGAGCTGTAGTATAGATACAACAGTGGCAGTGGCAGTGTCATGGGCAGCAGTACAGTGGCAGCAACAGCGCAGAGGTTGATGGACTTCAACAGTGCGGGGGATGCTTCAGAGTCAGAGCAATATTTAACAAGCATAATTACAAAAGCACTTTCCTCACTAAGAGGGAGTGTTGATTTTTGTAGCATCGGAAAGTGCTCTAACTCTCAAATTTTGTGGAGAGGCTTAGACACTGATATTCAAAAGAACCCATAAACTGTTTGTGAAAATTCCACTCGGTTAATGTTTTATTAAATTAATTAATTATTTTAATGGGGACCCTAAGTCTAAACTTAGGGAAATTAAATAATTAAAGGGTATTAATAAAACATGAGTGAGAATGATCTAGAAAACGAAGATCAAGTCATGTTATAATCTTAGCCGTTGATTAGAGATCTAATCTCAACTGTTGATATCTCAACGAGAAGACTATAAAGGAAGGCTTGAGGGCCATTTGGAAAGAAACACTGAATTGATCTAAAGTTCGAAATTTCTGGGGCGAGGTTTGCTAAGAAATTCGAGCTAGAGATATGGGCAATGAGGGGCAAAGATAGCATCTGGAGAGGAAGAGATTTTCTCAGCCGATGGAGCATCAGTTAGAGAGTGGTCGAGGTGATCTAACCAAGCCAGCGTTGAAGGAGGGAGGGCTAATGCAGTGACTGCGTAGGGAACACGTAGAAGCAGAGGAGGGTTTCCAGAGTTTTGCTTGTAGATCAGTTTCGAAGGCCGGGATCCAGAAAGTGACATCGGGAGGCTGATCCTAAGGGTCCATATAGGCAAAAAGACTTGGTTGGGGCTGAGCGCTGAGCCTAGAAGGGGGTGACACAGAGGTTGGAAGGTCCAACACTGGGACTGCGTAGTGCCTCCCCAAGGAAATTTTCTCTTCATTCAGATCAACCAGGAACTCAGTGATTGAGGTAAATCCTCACAAATTCTTCTACCAGTATTTCTCTTTGTTTACCCTAGGGGTTTTCAGAGATGTATTCAGAAATTGCTACTGTTTAATAATAAAACCCTCATATCTGCTGCACCGGTTTTCCCGCATTAGGTTTTTCCAGGGACTTAGTCCAAAATAAATGTGTCATATGTGTGTTTGATTTCCTTGTTCAGTTTCCTTGTTTCAGAATCATGAGTATTATATTGTAGGCTGCTTCAGTGATTGCTTCAGTATTTCATGTATGATTCATAAATAATTGTGTAAAGTAAATTACATAATAGAAGAAGTAATTCAGTTGGTTGCAGTAGGGTTCCTTAGATTGTTTAGATCTAGGAATTTTCACAAAACAAAGTCAAACTCTTCCAATTCAATGCAAGTCAAATAGTCCCAAAAGAGAAGTCAATGCTGGTCAACAAAAACACCCTCTCTCTCTTTTGCATGTGTGAACTTGGATGTGCAATTTTCAGACTAGACAAACCATCCAAGAAAAAAATGATGTGTGTTGAGATGACTTCAAGTGATGTCAAGCAACTTGTATTTTTATGTAGTTTTGGTGGACGAATTTCCTCTTCCAGGCCGACTTGTACTTTTTATGATGACATGGTTCCACATTGAAAATAACAGTTTTCCATGTGCAAATTAAATTCTTCGAAGGGCTAGTAGTGTCCCTTTAAGGTAAGAAGGGCTTTCCAAAGGAGGGAATTTCTCTCGGAGTTGTCAAATTTCAACACTCCCTCTTAGCTAGAGAGGAATTTCCAACTGCATCATAAGTCTCATCTCATATGTCTCGTCATCATCGTTGTTGTTTCATATCGTATCTTGTCTCTTCTCATCTGCTGAACACTCTTGATCTAAAGAAGAAGAATCATCATAGGGGAGATAAAGATGCCACCCTATATCCAAGGACAATAGGCGAGATACAACTTACCATGAGAGTTAAGGGTCACAACCATCCTATTTGTCCAATGACAATAGGCGAGATACCACTTATTGTGAGAGGTAAAGATCACAACCATCCTATTATCCATTAATCTTCCCACCTTGACCCTCAAGAGTCAAGTGGTTGAACATTTGCATACTCTACCTTGGGGGAGATACCCAACTTACCAGTGGTAAGGATCACACACACCCAAGTCTCCTCACCCATTGGCCAGATGGGTGGCAATCCCAACAATCCCAACTTGTGGGTAGGATGCATACTGGGGTATACCCTATCAGACTCGATAGGGGGAGATACCCAACTTGCCATAAATGACAAGGATCACACACACCCTACAATGACAATAGGAAGGATACTACTTACCATGAGAGGTAAGGATCGCAACTATCCTATTGTCCAAGAGTTCTCTCAACCCTAGGGGCTCTTTGGCTCCATTCCCATCTTGGGAGCTCAAACAGGAGGGAAGAGCATAGCTCAGTGTCCTTGATCATCTATGACCCTTTCCCGGGAGGGTCACATCCACCAGTCCAAGCTGCTCTCTGAAGACCAAGAACTTCCCCTTCGGCAAAGGCTTGGTAAGAATATTTGTTATCTGCTCATTTGTTGAAATGTGATGGGAGTCTTACGACTCCTCCCTGCACCATTTCCCGGATTAGTGATATCTAATCTCAATGTGCTTGGATCTGTCATGATACACGGGATTCTTTGAAAGTCAGATCCAACTCTTGTTGTCGCAATATATCACTGTCGTATCCAATACCTTCTCAAACAACTCTCCAAAGAGATTACTCAACCATACTACCTCACAACTATCCATACTAGCTTTAATATACTCAGCCTCAATCGTGCTAAGAGCAACGGAATTCTACTTCTTGCTCATCCAAGATATCATGGCAGACCCTAGGCTAAAACAACACCCTGATGTGCTCTTGCCATCAACAATATTTCCAGCCCAGTCAACATCACTGTATCCATGTAGTCTCACATCTCCGACAATATATCTCAAACCAAGGTTGATAGTCCCATGTAAGATGTTTGGCAGAAACCCAATGTGCATGTAAGGGCTCAGTCATAAATTGACTTAGAGTGTTGACAACAAACATATGTTCGGTCGAGTGTTCACTAAGAACATCAATGCCTCAATCAACTGTTAGTACTCAGAGGGATTTGCCAGATCGAGTCCAAAAACATCACCTCATAACTTCTTGAAGTTCATCTCTATCGGTGTGTCCATGGACTTGCATTCTACCATTCCAAACCTTTCTAGTAGCTTGAAATTAGTGGAAATTTCAGCCTAATAGTGCCCATGATTTTCATGTCATAATATGTGAACCAATCAAAATCCTTTAAATTTAAAAAGAGGTACATGTAAATATTTTGGAGGGAAAAGAAGAAAAACCTACTATTTTTAATTGTATTTTTGGCTCATCTCTTTATAAGTTTACTCAATTTCAAGTGTATACACTCATTGGATGCAACACACTTTTTCAATGTATCTTCATTTTTTTATCAATATGAGCCTTCTCAAAAGTATGCATAATGGGTACTCGTTGGATGTGGAATTTAACTCTGCATCCAATGAGTGTATACACTTGAAATTGAGTAAACCTATAAGAAAATAAGCCAAAAATACAATTTAAAAAAATAGTTTTCTTCTTTTCTCTCTAAAATTCATAACTCTTATTTGTGAAAATTTCAAATCTGAAATACTACTGCAGTGATAGATTTATTTTGCCTACTTATTTATGATAAGTTATTTACGAATTTCTTTCAGTAAATTCTGAAATAAATACAACTGCAGTAATCACTTAACCATAAGCAGAGAATAGAACAAAACGTATATAATGAAATAGAAACAATCACATGTACACAGTTATTTTTGGACAATTGTCCTCAGAAAAACCCAATGCGGGAAAATCGGTGCACCAGATGAGGGTTTGTATTATTCTTCAGCAATGAAAATCATCTACAAAAATAGACGAGCATATTTCTTCAGAATACGCCTGAGATAAATTCTTCGAATCCTCTTGGAGAATTTCTAACACCTGGAAGACACCCTAGCTTCCTCTGCATCACTCCGCGTGATCTTCTGCACAGTTCCTACGCTGGACTGCGTCACTCTGCGTGGGTACTCGGTGTTGCTGCTCAATGCTGTCCTCTGTGGCCCTCTACATCCTCCTCTTGCCTTTCTTTGTCACTGCTAACTTCCCCTTCTTCTACCTCTGCAACTCTGCCCTGCAACTCTCCCTTTGAAATCGAATTCTATTCCTTCAGAATCGATTTCCTTCGGGTACTGAATGTGTGCCCAGCTTGCTTTCCAAATGACCCTCAAGCCTCCTCTTATAATCTTCTCATTGATGAATCAACGACCCAAATTAGATCTCTAATCAATGGCTAAGATTAAGACATGACTTGATCTTCATTCTCTAGAAGATTCTCACTCTGTTTTATTAATACCCTTTAATTATTTAATTTCCCTAAGTTTGGACTTAGGGTCCTCATTAAAATAATTAATTATTTTAATAAAACATGAACCAAGAGGAATTTACACAACTGGTTTTTGAGTTCTTTGGAATACTGACGTCCAAGCCTCCTCACAAAATTTGAGACTTGGAACACCTTCCAATGCTACAATAATCAACACTCCCTCTTAGTGAAGAAAGTGTTCTAGCAAAATGCCAACTGCATCTGCTCTGACCTGAAGCATCTACTGCGCTGTTGATGTCTCAGCTGCTACCCATGACACCATCAGTGTCACTGCCTCATCCGTACTGCAGCTCCCTCTGAATTTCGAGCCTATTCATTCCTCTACTAGAATGGATTCTTGACTATCCCCATCTTTTCTCTGAAGTAAGCAAACTTAGTCTTACCCAGAGCTTTGGTGAGGATATCTGCCACCTGATCTCACTTCAATTGTACAGCTCCCCGTTGGACATAGTCTCTGATGAAGTGACACTTGATGTCAATGTGCTTCGACCAATCATGAAACATAGGATTTTCAGAGAGCTTGATGCAACTCTGATTATCACACAAAATGCTGGTTGCTTCCATACTTTTCTTGAGTAAGTTCAGGAGCAACTTACGAAGCCATATGGCATCACACGAAGCTGTGCTAGCTACCATATATTCAATGTCGGCTGAGCTCAGCGCCACAGATTTTTGTTTCCTACTGCACCAAGAAGTCATTCATGATTCGACACTGAAACAATACCCACTGGTTCTCTTCCAATCTACTGGATTTCCAGCCCAATCTGCATCAGTGAACCCACTCAACTGGATGTCATTGCACTTGGTGTACCTCAATCCAAGCTCGACTGTCACCCTCAAGTACCTGAGAACATGTTTGGCTACTGCCCAGTGAGCCTTCCTTGGTTCTACCATGAATCTGACTGAGGGTATTCATGACATAACAAATGTCTGGTCTAGTATTGACTAGGTACATCAACGATCCTATGAGCTGCCTATACAAGGTATGATCAACCTCATCATCCTCGGACGTATTGATTTTCTTCCAGTTTGTGATCATTGGTGTAGCCATGGGTCTACAGTCCTCCATCTGAAATCTCTTCAGAGAATCTCTGTAGTATATCTTCCTTGCCCAAGGAAGATTTATACCTTTTGCTGCCAAACTTTCAAACCCAGAAAATAGTGCATCTGCCCTAGATCCTTCATGTCGAATTCTGTTGCTAGATTTTCCTTGTAGTCTTTGATGAGCCTAGATGATCCAGTCAGAAACAGATCATCTACATATAACACCAATATTAGAGGCTCATCCCCTACTCTAAGATAGTAGAGATTGGGATCTGCGTCACTCTTGAAAAATCCCATCTTTTGCAAGTAGCTGTCAATTCGCCCATACCAAGCTTTAGGGGCTTGCTTCAGTTCGTACAAGGCTTTCTTAAGCCTGCCCACATGACTTTTCTGCTCATGCGTCTCAAAGCCCTTTGGTTGTTCTATGTATACTTCCTCTTCTATCACCCATTCAAGAATGCAGTCTTGACATCCATCTGGTGAATCTCCCATCCCATCTGCGCTGCAAGGGATATGACGGATCTGATTGAAGTATACCGAGCTACTAGGGCGAAGGTTTCTTCATAGTCTATCCCTTCCTTCTGAGCATACCCCTTATAGCTACAAACCTGGCTTTAAATTTCTCTATACTGCCATCTGTAGCATATTTAATCTTGTAGATCCATCTCGAACCTACAACTGATATGTCCTGAGGTCTAGGAACTATTTCCCAGACATCATTTGTCATGATGGAGCTATACTCCTCCACCATTGCATCTACCCACACCTGATGCTGAGTTGCATCCTGAAAACTAGAGGGTTCTCCAACCTGTGTTACCAATGCTTGGTACCTGTTTGGTTGTCTGCGTTGCCTCTTCTCATTTCTAGGAGCTCCAACAAACTCCTTTGCATCCCTCAGAGTTTGTTGTAGTTCTCTGCTTGTCCTTCCACTGGTGGTGGGTGGATTTACCTGCTCTCCTTCTTGCACTTCCTCAGAAAAACTATCCTTAGGATCCTTGTGCCTTGGAGAGGCACTAGAGCCATCTTCCGCAGGTCGTTGTGGCTGGACCAGCGGATCCTCCTCTGATTGCGTAGCTGAAGACATTTCCCGAGATTTCTTGAAAGCTCTTTCCTCCATGAACTTCACGTCCTGTCTTACTACTATCTTCCTACTCTCGGGAATATATATGCGGTAAGCCTTTGCATTCTCGCTATATCCCACAAGGTATCCTTTCTTCGCAGTCTGATCCAACTTCCTCCTCTTCTCATAGAGTACATGGTAATACGCTATTCTGCCAAATATCCTAAAGTGGCTCAAATATCCAATGTGTTATTAGGCCTGTTCTACACATACACAACTCTATTACAAGCATTAGTCCACAGGAATTTGGGCATGTCTTGATCATACAACATTGCCCTTGCAGCGTCGACAATAGTCCTGTTTTTCTTCTCTGCGACTCCATTCTGCTTTGGATTATACAGAGCAGTCCATTCTCTCTTGATGCCTTCCCTTGCACAGGACCTTGTGAAGTCCTTGTCAATGTACTCTCCACCATTGTTTGACCACAATGTCTTGATCTGCTTTCCTGTCAGATTTTCCACAAGAGCTTTAAACTCCTTGAATCGATTAAAGACCTCGTCTTTGGTCTTCATAAGTAGATCCATGTCTTTCTGGAATGGCCATTGATGAAGGTGGCAAAATATTTTGCACTACTAAGAGCATTCGTGGACATTGGTTCGCAGATGTCTAAGTGTATCAACCCCAACACACTTTTACCCTATTGCTGCTTCTAGGATACGCTGCCTTGGCATACTTTCCTAATACACATCCTTTGCAGACATCATCTCGCTTGGCGCTGAATTCTGGAGCTCCTGTGATAGTCTTCTTGAGAATTTTCAAGGCTCCATGATGTAGATGCCCCATTCTTCTATGCCATAACTCATTCAAATCTTTCTCATCAGTACTACCTATCAGAGCCATTGGGGACTTGAGTTGTGACTTGTACAGTTTGTGGCTCCTGACTCCAATTTGTGACTTCTTTTTCCAACTAGGGTGTTTGACGTAAACTTTGTTGTCAATAAAGTAGACGTCGTAACCTTTGTTCTGAAGCTGAGACACATAGAGTAAATTCATCCCCAACCCTGGTATATGCAACACATTGGTGGCCCAAAGCTTGTTGCCAGCTTCTGTTTGAAATATTATGGTGCCTCTTCCAACAGGGGTACATTTTGCCTTATTTCCCATAGTGATTTGAAAATGTTGATTTATGGTAGCATCAAATGTGCTCTAGCCTTGTAATTTTGTATATAGGCTAAGACACATGTATTCCATAATAGCCAGAAAGGATTTTGGAAAATTCCACTTAGAGATGGTTTAATTAAATTAATTAATCATTTTTTAATGTTTTCGTAAGTCTAAACTTAGGGAAACTGATTAGTAAACCAAGTGTGAATCTTCTAGATAAAGTTATGGATCAACTCCCAGTTAATCTTAGCCCTTGATTATGTTTTAATCTTGGTCGTTGAAGAGTCAACGAAAGATTATAGGAAGGAGGGTGAGGCACCTATGAAAAATATATTGAGCATTTGGCATTTTCGATTTTGTGTGAGAGACACAGAGTTGATCAAGACCGAATCACTAGGGTAGGGCTGGCTAAGTGATTTCGATTCAGTGCTCAGTTCCAGAGAGGGGCAGATACAGAAACTGGTTGTAATATTCCCAATTAGCAATGGCTAATTGGAATATTCAATTTTGGTCAATTTTGCTTTAAGTAGTTAGATTATGAATAAAAGTGAGTAAAGGGAACACAACTCACTCTAAAATAAGGGGGGGACTTCCTAGTAAACGCACGTTGTAATCAAGGGGGCCGAATTAAGCACGCCAAATGGAGCACGCAGCAAAGGGATATTACCATGGTATCGTGGGTGGAGGCGGCCGTAGGTTTTGAGAGCGGCCCACGCTATATAAAGAAGATAGCCTCCTCATTTTGATCATCATTGGAATTTATGCATTTTGAATCTGGTCATTGCGACTTTGAGCACGCTGGCTGTTTAGCCTGTCTGCAACGCTGTTTAGCGCATTGAGTGTCTCCGTTCAGAGATCTTGCCCTCAGCCCCGAGGGACTTCGAGTGCTTGCTTGGGTGAGGTAGTTCCGTCAGTGTTTTTGTAGGAGAATTGATCTGCTGTATTTGTGGAGCAGCGCATCTATTGACTGCGCGTCATCTGTGGAGCAGCGCGTCTATTGACTGCGCAGTCCTGCTTGGAAGGACGCAGTCCGTATTGGGGATTTCTGGATCAGCGGTGATCATATTATTGAGGATCCAAACAGTGGCGGCGTGATCAGTGGGAGGAAAGCCCAGATCCGCAAAGGAGGTACTCCCAGACAGCTACACGGCCATTTTTAGTAAGCTGGGACGCAGATCTGATACACAGCCAGTCCATGCAGCAGAATAAATCTTAACTTGCCTTGTGCAAGTTTAGGTGCTATCGTTTTGATCACCTATTGTACTCCCCTATATTTATCAGAATAATAAAATCGCTCAGCGTTCTCTTGGTATTTCTTGCGTATCTACGCATGTTTTATATACACGCTATTGCATGCTTTCATTTATGTTATTCCTTCCCTTTGCATTTCGATTTCTGTACCACTTGCTGTGTTTTTCCCCACACTCTTATACAGAGTCTGGAAAGGGCTAGATAGCCTCCAGATATCATCCTCTTTCAGAGGTGAAATATTTGGTAAATGCCCTACTAGTCCATCTCTGGCTGGAGTCTGCTTGTGTTTTAGAGATATCCCTGAAAGGGGATATTACACTGGTCAGGAGGACCAGGAGTACATTTCAGAGAGAGAGGCAGCAGTGACATAGTAGACGTAGCACAATCATCTAGAGGGGTGATGCAGTCCCTGAAGGGGATCACACAAAAGTGATGCAGTGCCTTCTAGATTCAGTCTGGAGATAGCTGGAAGCTGTGGTTTTTGAGCCAGGAGGCCCAAAACTCAGTTCCAAATCAGCTTGATCATTGCAGAGGAGGAGGTGATGTAGTTCCTTAGCTTGCCCACACAGGCTTACACAGTAGCAGCATAGGCATCACACAGAGGCAGAGGGGCTTCACCAGTGCTGCTCCAGATCAGCCGGGGACTTGCAGAGTGAGGTATTTCTCACATTTCTTCTGTTGTCGAGACTTTCTCTAAAGGGTGAGCCGGATATTGGCACTGATCCGGATTTATGCAGGAATGCAACATAATATAGAAATAAACATAAACATAGAAATACAACGGAAATAAGGCTTCATTTCATTAATATCAAATCACAAAAATATGCTTACAAACATGATGGAAATAAAATAGCTAACGTGCTGGTAGCGAATCTCTGAAAAGAGATTTGGCGACTACAGACCTCTGAACTGTATTACAATGAGGCTCGAGGGCCTATTTATTATGGAGAAACAATGGAGAATTCTAAACGTCCAAAAACCTAACCCTAGGAGATGAAGCTAAAACTTATGGGCCCCGTTTGGGTAATTGGTGTTTCAACTTCCTGTGGACGTAACTTCTGCATACTATCTCCATTTGCTTCAAAACGGCTCCGAAGTTCAGACCCGAAAACTCCAAAATAGTAAGTTGTGGAAAAAACTAAAGACACAATGGTGGGGGCCCCAAGTGGAATAGGTGGCCACCAATATCCACCTAGATCATTCCCCCCCCCCTTAGGAAGCAATGGTCCCCATTGCATTGAGTTCCTCCATGAGATGATGAAACTTCTGTTGAACTTGGTCCCTGGTGAGCCACTTGCCTTGGTGCAGGAGTTGGCCAACTTTGACAACCCGATACAGTTGGATCTTCTGTCGGCGAGTGTTCTTGATTTGCATGTCCATGATACAGTCTATGGTGGCCTGTTCCATGCAGTCTGGGTTTAACTCTTTTGGTGTGAGTTCTTCTGCAATGTCATAGGTGTCCAATAGAGGTGGGAAGTAGGGACGAAGGCGGTCTACATTGAATACTGGGTGCAAACCAAGGAATGGTGGAATACTGAGCTAGAAGGCATTGTTCCCTACAGCCTTGGTGATTGTGTACGACCCATATCGGAGCGGGCGAATCTTGTAGTGGGGTCCAGTGAGGCGCTCCTTCTGCAAGTGTAGACACACTTTTTTGCCCGCCTGGAAGTTGTGTGGCACCCGATGTTGATCATGTCGTTGCTTGTACTTAGCATTGCCTCTGTCCAATATGTCATGAACCTGTTGACGGATGTGCTGAATGCGCTCGATGAAGTTGTTTGCTTTGTCAGCTTCAGACTGCACATGAGCCGAATTGTCCTGAGTAGCTGCAAATGGCATGGCTACGTCAATGGGACATAGTGGCTAGAATCCCAAGCCCGCCTGAAAGGGGCTGTGGCCGGTTGAGCTGTGGAGAGCCCGGTTATAATTGTGTTGTACATAAGGAAGGCTCTCATCCCATGTACGTGGATGCTTTGAATTGTACATGCGCAGAATGTGTACAATAATCTTGTTGACGACCTCTGTCTAGCCATCAGTTTGGGGATGGAAAGCTGTGGACTTGGTGAGATTGGTGTCCAACATTGACCAGAGGCTGGACCAAAATGTACTGAGGAACATGTTGTCGCAATCTAATATGATAGACTTTGGAAACCCAAAGTGCACCCACACTCGTTCAAATAAGAGTTTAGTAGTGGCTTCTACTGTGGTATTCTTATTGCAAGCCGCCATAATGGCCATCTTTGAGAATCTGTCGAAAACCATGAAAACACTGTCGTTTCCATGCTTAGTAGAAGGAAGGCCTAACATGTAATCCATGGAGATGGATTCCCAAGGTCGACTAGGGGTAGGTAGTGCGGTGAGTATATAGGCCTTGCTTCTTAATGGTCGGTTTGGCAATGGCACAGGCAGTGCAAGATTTGATGTGCTTCTCAACATGCTTTCGAAGGTTTGGCCAATAGAAATACTTCTACAGTACAGCTACTATTTTCTCGACCTCGAAATGCCCAGTGACTCGACTATAGTGTGCTTCCCATATCATCTTGGCACGCTCGCTTGAAAGAACACAAAGGTGTCCCAGGTGACATAAAAGTGCATCTTGGAGGTGAAATTTTGGAACTTGTGTACCCCCCAAGAGTGCCCTATAAGTGTGGCCGAAATCTGGGTCACTCTCGTAGAGAAGCAGCCAATCAAAAGTCTCGTGCCCACAAGAGTTGAGAACGGTGGTGAGCGCCACGATCGGTGGTCGGCTGAGGCAATCTGCAACATTATTAGTGCTACCCTTCTTGTACCTAATGTTCAAATGAAACTGTTGCAGATATGTGGACCACTTATGATGGCGATCATTCTGCAACTTCCCTTGTGTCTGTATGAACTATAGGGGCCGGTGGTCTGTGTGGATGATTGTTTCCTTCCCCAAAATTTAATGCTTCCATTGTCGACAAGCTTGCACAATGGAGTACATTTCTTTGTCATAAGTGGGGTACTTGCGAACTAGTGCTTGACAATGTCTCACCGTGATATGCCACCGGATGCTCCTCGTTGGAGTAAGAACTCTCAATAAGATAGTTAGAGTGTTTGTCTCAATCTCAAATGGTTGCTGCGGTGTCCGTAATGAGCACCGGAGCTAGAATGTAGGCGATGTTTCAATTCTACGAACGATTTCGTTGAGATTCCGACAAACAATTTTTCGCCTTCCTTGGTGACTTGACTCAAGGGCCAAGTGATATGAGAGAATCCCAACACGAAGTCATGAGAAATTAGTAAGACCTAGAAAGTCACAAGATCATAGGGTGGTTGGGGCTGGCCAATCCCGAATGACTTGGATCTTGGTTGGATCCACATGCACCCCCCTTTCATCAATAATGTATCCCAGATATTTAACCTGGGTCATGCCAAAAGTGCACTTCTCCAAATTGGCACACAACTTGTGTTCCCGCAGTGTTTGGAGGACTTCTCGGATGTGGTGGAGGTGCTCTTCTCAAGTCTAGCTGAAGATAAGAATGTCATCCAAGTATACCACTACAAATGAGTTGGTGAATGGACGCAAGATGTCGTCCATCAACCTCATGAAGGTTGCGGGAGCATTTGTCAATCCGAAAAGCATGACGAGCCATTCGAAAAGGCCCTCCTTGGCTTTGAAGGTAGTCTTCCACACATCAGAGGGTTCGATTGGTACCTGGTGATACCCAGACTTCAAGTCGATCTTGCTGAAATATGTTGCCCCTTTGAGTTGGTCCAAAAGGTCATCAATCTGTGGGATCGGGTACCTATTCCGGACAGTGATCTTGTTTAGTGCCCGATAATCAATACAGAGTCTCCAAGTCCCATCCTTCTTCTATACCAACACGATTGGGCTCCCACAAGGCAATGAACTTGGCTGGATGTGACCTTTCTACAATAGCTCCTGAATCCGCCTCTTGATTTCATCATTCTCCATAATAGAGCGCCTATATATTGATCCATTAGGTAGCAGTGCACCTGGAGTCAAGTCAATGGGGTGCTTGACCTGACAGTGTAGAGGCACCCCTATGGGTGAGGTGAAGATGTCTCCGTACTCCTCCACAACCTTGTCCATTTGTTGTTGTCGTGCAGAGGAGCCATATCTGGAGGTCATGGCCACAATCTTCTTCTTGCCCCGGGGGGGATCATCAGGAAAACAAATTTCCTAGTTTGGGAAATGAGCTTACTGCATTGTTTTGCAGTAACCGAAGAGATAGTGGGAGGCGGTGGTACCTCTGGTATCCTATACAAATTATTTCCCAAAGTAACAATAACAGTGCGAGCCCGGGACTCATACACAGCATGTAGCTTCCACAAGTATTCTTGGCCTAATAATACATCAAAAACATCAATAGGAGCAATGTCACAAAATAGCTCATCCGTGAAGGGCTTGATGCTATAGGGAAGGTGGCACTGCTCGGTGATGCGGAGATCCCGTCCTTGGTGAAGCCACCCGATGGTGTATGGTTGTGGGTGTGCTATGGTCGGCAAGCCCAACCGCTTCACGACATCTGCTGAAATGAGGTTCTTTTGGCTCCCATTATCGATAATGAACCGTAGCAGGGAACCATTTACCACACATCTGGGAGTGGAAGAGACGTTCCTCCTCCTCTGGATCTTCCGGTTCCTCCTTCCGGATCTTTGTAGTGGCAACCGTGGCATTGGGCTCCCCGAGACCGAATCGTCTCGTTCACCTTGTTAGGTTTTGATTCAGAGTTGAAGCATGCATCTGATTCAGAAGCCCTCATCTCAGCCACCAGCGACTGCTTGGCCCGACACTCACTTGTGTTGTGAGTGGAGCTCTTATGGAACTCACACCACTTTCTCGTGTCCTTCTTTGGTTTCGTGGTGTTGTTCTTTGCTTGTGTCTTTGGCAGGTTGTCTTGGGCAGCCATGCCTTGGCTTTGTCCTTTGTTCTGCGGTTTGGGGGCACCTTTCCCTTGCTTTTGATTCATAGATCCAAAGTCTCACTTCTTCTGTTTGAATTTCTGCTCAATCTTGGCAGCATACCGGTATGCCGTACCAAGTGAGGAGATGTCGAAGAACTCCATTTCCTCCTGAATGTATCTATGCAGACAATCACGATACTTTAGCACCAAATGTTTCTTTGAATCTTTGATACCCAACTTTGTGCGCAGGGTATGGAACAGATTCGTTAGCTCATGCACATCTTGATCCCTTTGTTGCCGCAGCATGGTCCATTGTATGTACTTGTCCTCATAGCTCCCCACGTGTTTACGTGGATAGTATTGTTCCGTGATGGCATCCTTTTAAAGAATTCCAAGTGGGTATGGCCGAGAACAGAGAGGGTTTTGTCTCATCCTTTTTCTCACAATGGGTTTCCCACCAGTCCTTGACATGGGGGGCAGCTTTGAGGAGTGAAAAAATAATCTTCTCCCTGTCGGAAAAGTCATGAATCGAGAAATATCCTTCTAATAGATTCAACCATCTATCTATGACATCTGCATCTATTTGATCCTCAAATATGGGAATGTCAAAATTTACTTGTACCTTAAAAGGAGTCGCACCTCCAGAGTGGCTGCTGGATGCAGATGCGCCGCTGGTGGGTAGCCGTTGAAGGATTCGCAAAGTTATCTATCATCGCGTCTGTTTTTCGAGGGCCTCCTCGAGCAATATTTTGATAGGATCTCCTCGCTCCTCATCTTTCTTTTTGTCCCTGCTGGCGTCCGTCGGGCTCTCCTTCCGTTTTGTAGGCCGATCTTGCACAAAGGTTCCACCATATCGAGCCCTAACTCCTTATAGCCTGACTTCGTTGGGTACATGCAAAAGAAGGATTGAGAAAAAGCAGACCGCTCTTATACCACTGATCTGGATTTATGCAAGAATGCAACAGAATATAGAAATGACCATAAACATATAAATACAACAGAAATAAGGCTTCATTTCATTAATATCAAATCACAGAAATATGCTTACAAACGTGATGGAAATAAAATTTCTAGGGTGTTGGTAGCAAATATCTGAGAAGATATGTGGCAACTACAGACGTATGAACTGTGTTACAATGAGGCTTGAGGGCCTATTTATTATGGAGAAACATTGGAGAACTCTAAACATCCAAAAACCTAACCCTAGGAGATGAAGCGCCAAAACTATGGGCTCCGTTTGGGCAAATTTGTTTCAACTTTCATGGACGTAACTTCGGTATTATTCCTTCGTTTGGGGCCTTAAAACGGCTCGGAAAGTTGTGACCCAAAAAACTACTAAAAACAGTAAGTACTGAAAATCCGAAAGAGACAATGGTGGGGCTCAAGTGAATAGAAAAGTGTGGCCACCACTATCCACCTGGATCGTGCACCCTAGTTAAAATGCCCGCATTCGTCGCTAATAATACAAAACCCTCAGATCTGCTGCACCAGTTTTCCCGAGTTGGGTTTTTCTGGGGACTTGGTCGAAAAATAACTGTGTCAAATGTGGATGTTTTTCATTGCATTTGGATCAGTTTGTTTCAGCACTTAGATTTATTCCGCAGCATTATTTGTGTACACTGCTTTAGTAATTACTTCAATATTTCATTGTAATGAAATAATTATGGAAAATAATAAGAGAAGTAATTCAAATTTGTTGCGGTAGGAATCCTGATTTAGGATTTCTCACAGAAAATTCATCTGCTCCTCCTGGTAGTTCGAGAAGCATTCTCTAACTCCCGTCATGTGAGCAGATGCTCCACTGTCAATATACCAGATCTCTGGAGAGGCCATACTTGACACACAAGCAAATTCCTCTTCCAGTCTAGATGCCAGAACTGAGATGTCATGATCCCTATGTTCCTCCATGCATTCCGGAGAACTGCATGAACCGTTCCGAGTTGTTGTTGCATCAATGTCGGATCTTCGTTCCATTGCAGAATCTCCTCTTCTGTTACTTCGTCTGTAGCTCTCATACCAAGTGAAAATTTCGAATCTGAAATACTACTACAGTGATAGATTTATTTCGCCTACTTATTTATGATAAGTTATTTACGAATTTCTTTCAGTAAATTCTGAATAAATACAACTGCAGTAATCGCTTAACCATAAACAGAGAATAAAACAGAACACATATAACGCAATAGAAACAATCACATGTACACAATTATTTTTGGACAATTGTCCTTTGAAAAACCCATGCAGGAAAACCAATGCGACAGATGAGGGTTTGTATTATTCTTCAGCAATGAATATCTTTTACAATAAGTAGACGAGCAGATTTCTTAAGAAAACACCTGAGATAAATTCTTCGAATCCTCTTGGAGAATTTCTGACAGTCGGAAGACACCCTAGCTTCCTCTGCGTCACTATGCGTGATCTTCTGGGCAATCCCTACGCTGTAATGCGTCACTCTGCGTGGGCACTTAGTGTTGCTGCTCAGTGCTAACCTTTGTGACCCTCTGCGTCCTCCTCTTTCCTTTCTCTTTCACTGCTGACTTCCCCTTCCTTCTTCTGCCTCTGCAACTCTGCCTCTGCAAATCTGCCCTGCAACTCTCCCTCTGAAATCGAATTCTATTCCTTCATAATCGATTTCCTTCAATAACTGAGTGTGTGCCCAGCGTGCTTTCCAAATGACCCTCAAGCCTTCTCTTATAATCTTCTCGTTGACGAATCAACGGCCCAGATTAGATCTCTAATCAACGGCTAAGATTAAAACATGACTTGATCTTCATTCTCTAGAATATTCTCACACTGTTTTATTAATACCCTTTAATTATTTAATTTCCCTAAGTTTAGACTTAGGGTCCTCATTAAAATAATTAATTGTTTTAATAAAACATGAACCGAGTGGAATTTCCACAACCGGTTTCTGGGTCCTTTTGGAATAGTGATGTCCAAGCCTCCTCACAAAATTTGAGACTTGGAACACTTTCCAATGCTACAAAAATCAACATTATTTTATTAATTTTACCATTATTTTATTATTTTTCCTTAGGAGGCCACTTTTAAGCTGAAATTTCCTCTAATGCAACACATTTCTCTTGAGAAAGGAAAATCTAACCAGGTTTCTACCACACCTCTAAGCCTAGGAAGTAGTGCATCAAACCAAAGTCTTTCATCTCAAACTCAGAGGCCAACTCCCTTTTACACTAGAGAACAAGAGGCTCTCCACCAGTGAAGAATAAATCATCAACATACAATACCAAAATCAAGGGCATACCTTGGACTACTTTGAACTAGAGATTCAAATTGACATTGCTTCTTCTAAATCCAAGCTTCATTAGGTAGCTATCAATGTGGAAATACCAAGCCTAGGGGCTTTCTTCAATCCATAAAGTGCTTTCTTCAACCTGCATACATGAGTCTTCCTATCATGCTCCTCAAGGCCTTGTGGTTAATTAGCATATACTTCTTCCTTGAGAATGCCATGTAGAAACACGATCTTCACATCCATTTGGTGAAGTGTCCATCCCTGGCTAGCAGCAAGAGCAACGATAGATCTAATGGTAATATAGCGGGCAACCGGTGAAAAAATGTCATCATAGTCCTCTCCCTCTTTCTAGGAGAAACCTCTAGCCACAAATCTCGCCTTATATTTCTCAATACTTCCATCTGCACCATGCTTAATCTGGTACAACCATTTAGAAGTCACAACAGACTTTCCTTCGGGTCTCAGAACCACTTCCCACACATCGTTCTTCATAATGAACTCATATAATTCGACCATAACATCCCGTCCATACTTGTTATTTCACTGCTTCTTGAAAGGAGTACAGTTTATGTTATGCAACCAGTTCACAAAATAGAAGAAAAGATAGATCAATGACTTAAAAATTACTCTTTTCAAGGGGGAAACCTCCTTTACATTACATAAATGAACAATTCTTGAATGATACAAATGACAAGACCTCCTTTGTATATATAGGAGTCTAAGGGGTCACAATATAATCAAAGACTACATAACAATAATAATGTAAGAGCACAACAATAACAATATGGGGGCTACATGGGCACAACAATAACAATAAGGGGGCTACACTAACAATAATAAGGGACTACACTAGTAATATAGGAACCTAACATGCCCCTCTCCTTCAAAAAAGTGTTGTTCTCAATGCTTGAGTAGCTCTGGATGCTTCTGTATAAAATTCTCATCCTCCCATGTGGAATCTTCAATGGGTAAGTTCTTCCACTTGATGAGATACTCTGAAATTGATCGATTTCGTAGCTGTCGAGTTCTTGTTTCCGTGACTGCTTTAGGTTCCAATATGATTTTTCCTCTTCGTCAAGTTCTGCAAAACTATTTGAACCTAAGCTTGTCACCGATAACCGTTGTTGCCATCGGCCCCGCCCCACCTAGGGGTCTAGATTCCTCGCCCCCTCGCGCTCCGGGGTCTTGGGGACTTCTAGGGGATGTTTCCCTCACTCCCCCTCACACCCCCGCACACCCCCTTTCACGCCCCCTCACGCCCCCTCACACCCCCTTTCACGCCCCCTCACGTCCCCTCACCACCCCTTTTAGTTTATGGTTTCGTGTTAAAAGTTTATGTGCCACTTAGCATATCTGAGAATCCAAGTAATTCTGATTCAGATGGTGACATGGTTGATCTTGATATATTCGTGCAGAAGTTGGATGCAGAGACTAGTGGGGCATTAACTTGAGAATTTATGCTCATTTATCATTATGATGATATCGTTTGATATTCATATGTTATGTTTTATGTTTTATGTTTCAGACATAACTTATTTGCGTTTAAGTTTTATGTTTCAGACTTGAGTTGTAAACTTCAGTTTAAACTCTATTTGGAATCTTGATATAATATGTCATATGATATCTTAAACTTTATTTTCATTGTACATTGTTAGTAGTTACATTAATGATTATACAGTTACAAACTTACAAACTTACATGTATGAATGAATGATGTATTTTTAAGTTTTAACTTTTAAATTTGTTTTAGTTATATGATTCATCATTCATAGATTTATAATTTTATCATGTATGATTTATCTTTCATGATGTAAGTGTATGATGCCTGTATATACAAACCTTGCAAAAATATAGTTACATTATAAATATTAAATTTTATAATTTTTATGACCCCGACGTCCCCCCACGTTTCGAAAAATTGGTAGGGAGCTTTTTGCATAGGCCGCTCCGCGCTCCCTTGCCCCCCCCTCGCTCCCACCTCTAGGGGACTTAGTGGAACATTGTTAATAACCTTCTTTTTTGCTACTTAGGAACATGTGGAAAATTAAAAATAGGGAAGATGTGTGTGCAACTCCAATTTGTATGCCATAGTACCAATCTTTTGCAACACCTTGTAAGGACGGTAGTACTTGGGTGATAATTTATTATCCTTCTTAGCTTGCTTGAGAGACATTTGTTTGTATGGTTGTAGCCGTAAAAATACCCAGTCACCTACATCAAATCTTCTTTCACTGCGATGTTGATCTGTCTGTTGTTTCATTCGATTATGTGTCAGAATGAGGTTATCCTTTAAGCTAAGTTACACAAAACGAGAAAACGGAAACGAGTTTCCGAAACGGGGTAACGCGGTATATATATATATGATCCTAATGATGTCATTTATCCGAAAGTATATATATATTAGAATTTAGGACATTTAAGAAATGTTATGTGAAATCATACAAGTTTAAAACATACATGATAAATCATAAATTCAAAGCATAAACTATTACAAATTTACAAGTTACAACACATTTACTCATGAATGATCATTGATAGCAGACACATAATGAAAATAGCAATATCTGAATATCCAAAACCAACCTTTATTATATATATATTTCAAAATCTCAAAATCAACCTTTATTATATATATATGAGGCTGCAAGTACAATAAAGTCAAAAGACTAATACTCATTATCTGAATCCTCATCAAATGTAATATTCCCAATTAGCAGCAACTAATTGGTAATATTAATTTTGGCCAGTTTTGCTTTTCTAAAGTTAATTTAGTTAATAAAGTGGGTGATGAGACACACAACCTACACTTAGGAAATAAACATTCCCTAAAGTCACTTGAGCATATAATTATTTGGCAGCGTGGGGCCCAGGAGGACGAAGTGGCAGCGTGGGCCCATGACAGCGTGGGCTAGGAGGGGCAACGCAGTTTGGTGGGGCCCGAGCGAGAGCAAAGCTCTCAAAGCATAAAAAGGGGAAGAGGCTCCTCATTTTCTCATTCTATTATGCATCTATGTTATTTGTTTTTTGACATTGAGTACACTTTTGCTGTTGAGCAAAGTCTGCAAGTGTTGTTCAGCACATCGGGTGTCTCCGTGCGGAGATCCCAACCTCAGTCCTGAGGGACTTCGAGTCCCTGCTCGGGTGAGGAGTTTTATCCTTGATTTACCGGAGAGAGTTGGAGCAGCCACTGTAGAGATTATTCACTTGCAGAGGCAGCGCAGTGAGTGAGAGGGAGGACGCAGTCTTTGGAGGAGGAGATTCCGGATCGACAGCTTATCAGGGGATTCAACTCGAGAGAGTTGGAAAGGGGCCAGCCCTTCCCTATTCCATCATTTTGGTTGAGTTGGAGCCCATCCTTTGCAGCAGATTATTCAGGGCCAACGTTTATCATTGGGATAGTGTGGTACCTCAAGGGAGGTCATTTTCGGAGGTCATCCATTTTTAGAAAGCTCTTTGGGTTTTTCAAGGTATTGGGTGGAGATGCCATTTCCAAAGTTTCACAATTTTCCGAGGTGGGGAGTAGCCCCAAAGAGTTGGTTCATTCCAGTAGTAGCAGCAGCACGACAACAACACTAGCAGCTTGGAGATTGTGCAGTCATTGAGGGAGCAGCCATTTCACGATATATTCTGAGAGTATTTGTACGCTTGCCTAGTGCAAGCCAAGGTGCCATCATTCTGATCACCTTTGTATTCATTTTATCTTTCAGTACTTAATAAAATAGCTCAGTGTTCTCCATATTATGTCTGGTTCATGTGATGCCTCTCTAGTTGCTGTAGTTTCTTGTTTATGTGCTTTATATTACTGTTTATTTCTATTCGGGATATTACAATGGTATCAAAGTTTCATTCTTGACCCAGTCGTGGGGATATTTTTCTATGGACAAAGAGGGTAGGCAGAATTTTACCCACCAAAGGCAGTAGAGGTGGCAAATATGGGGGAGTCAAAGAGAAAAGGGGAAGCAACCTTTGATAACATTTTTAAGGCCCTAAATGATTTAGCCAAAGGACATAAGGGAATGTTGGAAAGACTCAAACAACAGAATAAGAATGAGAACATCCATCATGAATCCTTAGTTGGGGAGACTTTGGGGATTTCACAATAGTGTGACCACCCTTTACTAGCCACTCAACCACTAGCCTTCAGTAGGCCAACTAGGATCACGATGCCTACATTCTTACCTCTAGTACCGAGTGAGAAAGGTAGGCGGCATGATCATATACCCATGGGAGATTATTTCTGCGAATGGCAGTCCATGGGGGAAAACTTCAGAGCGATTTTGTCCTTTGGAGATTACTGCCAACTCAGGCATGATGAAGGAGGAAGGAATAGTGGGGGGTCTAGCACGCAAAGTTCAGAGTTGCAACGTACCACTGGGAGGACGCCTTTTCCCACGTATGATGGATCCACTGATTGCACGGTTCGGGATCGGGTGGAAAAGATGGATACCTCTTTCCAGCTTGACCGAATAACGGAGGGGGAAGCAACCAAAATGGCTACCTCGCACTTGGAGGATGAGGGCACACAGGATCATGGGGAGCATGTGGATACACCCAGTGTGACACAGGGGTCACCTGTGTTGGAGACTTCTTTGACCATATCGGTTGACATCTTAGTAGAGAGAGTAGAGCCTACCCCAGTAGTACCATCCATTGAGGTGATGACCAGGGTAGTGCTCGAGTCTTCGGGTGGTAGCAACGCGCGACAGATGGGTGAGGTGCTAGGAGATGTATCCACCTTTCATGAGACGCTAGGAGATATAGAGGTATTGGACGATGGTTGCACATAATAGTGTAATCAGCTAAGAGCTGACCTTCTAGTTTTGAAAGGGAAGGCCACATCAGTACGAGGGGCTATTTTGTTACAAAACAAGGAGCGAGAGGGCATGAGAGTGGTTTGTGTCGAGTCAGCCACCAAGTTGGCCCACATTGGGGAACGGCTAGATTCCCTAATGGTACAACTAGAGGGCACATTGGAGTGTCAGAGCAGCCCTCTTCAGGCATGCATAGATGGGGCTAGCAGCATTGTTGGGTCACCTCTTTCCATTGGAGAGAGAGAGGCGAAGCCACCTAGTCAGCTCTCATATGTTGACTTGGATAGCGGGATGAGACGATCGGAGTTGCACAGGGTGCAGCATCCACATGTGGAGGTTGGATGGTGGGAGATTTTGAGTTGATACTCGGTGGAGTGGGTTATGGAGATAGTGGTGGACCAGGTTGTAGTTCAGCAGGAGTTTCCAGGTGCTGGGAATACAGGAACCCCAAACTGGCATTGGGATCCAGGCAGGACTACTTGTAGTTTCCCAGGCAAATCGGTTAACTATGTCTTGGAGGGTACAGTTGGCCTAGCAGTTGAGCGTGCACATTCGCTAGGGGAGTTTCGGTCAGCTCCAGTGGCCAACCAGTTTATGGGCAGACTCCCTAGGTTGTCTTGGTATAACACTTGTATGCGGTGTCACAGGGTGATCAACATACCTTAGCAGGAGCTTGTCAGAGGAGGTGGCATTGGTAGGCCACCAAATGGTGCCTTGTATGGAGCCAAAGATTCTTCACCTTTGTGTGGGGCATAGAGGTCACAACGGAGCCGAGCAGTGGTTGTATCACTACTGACACATAGGGAGATTCACTTCTCGGACCCCTCGGGGAGGGTTTGGAGTGATGATCCATTCATCAACGGGTATAGCGATGCGACAGTGGAGGTGATGATACTGATTGGGGGTGGTCCGACATGTAGAGACACAACTCTAGGCCATCACATCCAAGGATGTGTGGGAGCATCTAGCATTGAGCAGTGGACATGGAGTTGCATGGTGGTGTACCGTAGTGTGTGGGACTGCATTGTGGAGTAGGAGTGTCCTACATCACATTGAGAACACGCGAGGAGTGACCAGTGCCTTGACACAGACAAGGCACGAGACAGTACAGGGTGGTACAGCAGTAGCAGGGGGTATTCAGCGGTGTACAGGGGTATGCCTCAGTGTGCAGTGGCATGTCGAGGAATACATGGATGATTGGTGGTATGCGAGGGTGTATGGTGCTGCAAAACAGGGTCTTAGAGTATTGCCTCCAGGGAGACTCACGAACAAGGACACCGGGCATACCTTTGGGGGTAGTTCACCCAGGATCGATGGGGAGACAGATAAGCGATACTTGAGGGTATCTGTGGGGGCTCACGTGCCTGACCCTCTTCTACATCACTCACGGGCACAGTCAATTCTGTTGTTGTCCTTTGGCACTCTGGGCATGAGCAGCGGGGTACGGGAGGCTCACCCAAGATATTTGGATGACACTCAGCACACTCGGAGAGATACTTCTCAGTAGTGGCATTGGGTCGGTGCGCTAGTTGACAGCCACACGTTAAGGGATGAGATGATCCTCTGCAGGGGTGGCACATCAGCCATCTCTGAGCCTACGCTTGGGGAGCGGGTCATGAGGGGGACATGCGTCGCTCTTTTCTCAAGGCATGTCGAGAGTCACTCAAGACCATGCATGAGTAGAGGATATTGGGTACAATAGAGGTAGCATCCCAGTATGTGTCTAGGCTCCAGACAATGTATCGACACATTATCGAGAGGGTGGATGGCAGACCTAGTGGAGATGGTTGGCAGGGACAAGAGGGATCCACATACCTTGAGTCAATTGCGAGTATCAGATATCCATCTATTGATTGCATTCAGGGGGTGGCTATTTGTCACATATGGCTTCTAGCGGTCATCGATACTACACCGTGGCAGACACAGAGCAAGTTAGCATGCATCATATTTTCCCATGATATATGGACCCTCTATATCGGTGGATGAGCAGGGACTAGAGATGAGGCACGGATGGATTTTCCCAGTTGCCAGAGCTATGGTTGCAACAGGTCCGACTATGGGATGTAGAGATTCAGTTGATTGATAGCCCATTTGTCTCATGATGGTCGGATTCAGGACAGAGAGTGATCTATTTCACTGTTGGGTTGGCACATGGGGGTACACAGAGGCCTTCATCGGATGGCAAGGCAGGCTTTCTATGTTGCTGCATAGATTTAGAGCTGCATTCAGAGAGGTAGGTATTGGCATCATGGCGATACCTGGGCCGGATGAGCTTGTCTCTCATAGATCTCCTGCCACTAGGTCTCAAGAGAGGAGGATACAGTCTGCGCATGACGAGCAATATCTCATGATCAGAGTAGCGCAACATCAGCATGGTGGTACCTCTACGAGATTAGCAGGAGACTTGAGCATTACAGCTCTACACATCTCGATAACCTCTAGGGGTGAGCTGTATACTACATGGGGAGATCATGTATATCTTCCATCGGGCTTTAGCGAGTCACTGATGAAGTGGGGGACTTCATTAGCATGGCAGGATGGTGAATGGAGTAGGTGGAGCTTCATGTTGGACAGGATGGCTTGGGATCCTAGCATTGAGAGATCCCTTCATATCAGGGTGATACAGAGGATAGGGAAGATTCAGTGGTGCATCTGGGACCCAAGCACGTTTTGTAGTGACGGTGGGGAGCATCAGCTAGAGAGGAGGCTTGTTCAAGCATTGCTTGAGGACAAGCAATTTTTGGCGGGGAGGACTGTAATATTCCCAATTAGCAGCAGCTAATTGGTAATATTAATTTTGGCCAGTTTTGCTTTTCTAAAGTTAATTTAATTAATAAAGTGGGTGATGAGACACACAACCTACACTTAGGAAATAAACATTCCCTAAAGTCACTTGAGCATATAATTATTTGGCAGTGTGGGGCCTAGGAGGACGAAGTGGCAGCGTGGGCCCATGACAGCGCAGTGAGAGAGGGACAGCGTGGGCCAGGAGGGACAACGCAGTTTGGTGGGGTCCGGGTGAGAGCAAGGCTCTCAAAGCATAAAAAGGGGAAGAGGCTCCTCATTCTCTCATTCTATTATGCATTTATGTTATTTGTCTTTTGACATTGAGCACGCTTTTGCTGTTGAGCAAAGTCTGCAAGTGTTGTTTAGCACATCGGGTGTCTCCGTGCGGAGATCCCAACCTCAGCTTTAGGGGACTTCGAGTGCTTACTCGGGTGAGGAGTTCTATCCTTGATTTACTGGAGAGAGTTGGAGCAGCCATAGTTGAGATTATTCATTTGCAGAGGCAGCGCAGTGAGTGAGAGGGAGGACGCAGTCTTTGGAGGAGGAGATTCCGGATCGAGGGCTTATCAGGGGATTCAACCTGAGAGAGTTGGAAAGGGGTCAACCCTTCCCTATTCCATCATTTTGGTAGAGTTGGAGGCCACCCTTTGCAGCAGATTATTCAAGGCCAGCGTTTATCATTGGGACAACGTGGTACCTCAAGGGAGGTCATTTTCGGAGGTCATCCATTTTTAGAAAGCTCTTTGGGTTTTTCTGGGTAATGGGTGGAGAGGCCATTCCCAAAGTTTCACAATTTTCCGAGGTGGGAAGCAGCCCCAAAGAGTTGGTTCATTCCAGTAGTAGCAGTAGCACGGCAACAAAACCAGCAGTTTGGAGATTACGCAGTCATTGAGGGAGCAGCCATTTCACGATATATTATGAGAGTATTTCTACGCTTGCTTAGTGCAAGCCAAGGTGCCATCATTATGATCACCTTTGTATTCATTTTATCTTTCAGTACTTAATAAAATGGCTCAGTGTTCTCCATATTATGTCTGGTTCATGTGATGCCTCTCTAGTTGCTGTAGTTTCTTGTTTATGTGCTTTATATTACTGTTTATTTCTATTCAGGATATTACATCAAATATAGCAGCAGAATCATGCTCAACAGTGGATGGTGTAGCTGAAGATGATGTTTGGCCAATTCCACTTCTATGATCCTGGTCCTCAATATTCAAAGCAGCAAGAGAGAGATCCAAATCAGGGTTTTTTGGATCCACATCCCACTCCTTAGAAGGACCATTGCCATATTCTGGACCCCTACGAGATGCAAGCCGAAGGTTGGAATGCACATAAACAAAATCCTCTACCTTCTGTGAGCCCAACCTGTTGCGCTTCACAGAATGAATAAAACCATAGGTGTTCCAATTCCTTTTGGTAATAAAGAGCTTCCCACTTGTGAAAGGATGCGAATGGCAAGGTTTTGCAAATGTACACCATTTTCTCCATGACAAATCCACCACCTAACTGGATTCATGGTGCTTCTCTCCTCCAAAGATGATATATCTGAATAATCATTTATTCCTACAGCAAAACTGGCAAATTCTTCCTTCACCTCCCTATGTAGATGAGCTGGAAAAATTCTCATAAGGGCATTTTTCACCCCATTAGCCACCTCTCTATCCTTATGGGGTGCCTTCCTCTTCCCATTGCTTTGAGACATAAGTTCATCATCATAAAATTTTGGGTTCAAGGCATGTGCTAAAGTATGCAATGGAGTGTTGAAATTGTTCCACCTGTCAACAATGATTCTCTTGATTAATTCGACAAACTGACCATCTACAAACAAAAGCTGTGGAGACTCTTATGAAATTATTTACATCGTTTTCTCAACCATGGAATCCATGCCATCATATACCTCTCCTAAGAAAGGTTGGTCAGTGTCAGCATTCCGAAGAAGCTCAAATGCAGGGGTTGTGACCATTAGCAAGAAATCTATCTTGCTCCACCAATCCTCATCAAGGCACAATCTACGCACCGTAGATCCTCGCTCTGAATCTGCCTATCTCCACTCGGCCCAAAGCTGACTCACCATCATAGACACTAATGCTTGCTTAACCTCAACAAGGCGGCCCAACATTATGAAGTTTGAGGCATATCTTGTCTCAATAACTTTTAACAACTCCAATTTGGAGTACTCTCGAAATGTAATATTCCTAATTAGCACCGCTAATTGGAATATTTCATTTTTGTATAGTTTTGCTGCCTATAGCTAATTAATAAATAAAAAGTGAGAAAGAGGGGTCAACTCACTTTAATAAAATAAAGTGCTCCCTAGTAGGAGCAACGTTGTGACTTAAAGGACAGCCTTGGGGGTCCCCACTTCGTATGAGAGAGGCCTCACGTAGGCTCTAGAAGCAACTACGCAGGCATAGGAGGAGCACTTGGAGAGAGGGGACGCAGTTAGGGTTTTGAGGGGAGCTAGCACTATAAAAGGTGGGAGAGTCACTCCATTTGGCATTGTTGATATGTTGATGATATTTTGAGCTAGACTTTTGTCTACTTGAGCACGCCGGTTGTTTAGTCGGTTTGCAGCACTGTTTAGTGCGACTGAGTGTCTCCAGTCAGAGATCTCACCCTTGGCCCCGGGGGACTTCGAGTGCCTGCTCGGGCAAGGTATTCCTTCAGTCTTTAGTAGTTGACTTGCAGGTGATTTGGTTGGACGTTTTGCAGAGGAGCTGGGCTCATTGGGTGACTGCGCAGTCTTAGAGAGAGGACGCAGTTGGAGTTAGAGCAGCTCAGTTGTGGGGATTTTCGTGGGAGATTCAGTGTATTCCAGCTTGGAGGGTTAGTCTCTTTCAGTTGGAGAGTTTGCAGAGAGATTCGTGGCTCTTTCACAGCGTTCTTCTTTTGGCATCTGCGCTGGGCCTGGAGGGACAGCGTTTTCCTTGAGGAGGGCTTCTGGGTTGTTTTTCGGAAGTAGTCCATTTGCTTCATGGTTTCTGGGTTTTGTCCGGAGCAGAGAGTACAGGCGGTCTACCAATTTTCAGCTTATTCCGGTGAGGGGATCAGCCCCTAGTTCCAGTTCATTGCAGCAGCAGCATTTTACAGCAGATTCTTCCAGCAGCTGGGACGCACTCTCTATAGCAGCCATTTCCTGTTCTGAGAGGGTTCTTCACTTGCCTTGTGCAAGGATAGGTGCACTCATTCTGATTATCTATTGTACCCATATATATTCTCAGACTAATAAAATGGCTTAGCATTTCTGGTATTTTTATGTGTACTTGCTCCATATTCTATTTCCGGCATTTTTCCTATTTAGTTGTATGCTTGTATTGCTGTGTATTGCTGTCTATTTCCTATTGGGGATATTACAGTGGTATCAGAGCATAGTTCTGGCTCAGCCTGTGGAGCTAGCAGTCTATGACGCCCGGGGATAAACCCTACATCGGTTATAGGAAAAGGAGATACAGAGACGTTGAGCGTAGGTGGGAGAACCCCTACGGAGAGGGGGAGCCTGTGACGGATTCCAAACAGGAGCAGCCTGAGACAGATTCAGAGCAGGAGCAGCTTGTGGGGTACGCAGAACAGTGGGGTCCTATGGCAGACGAGGAGGATTCGAGGAGATTTAGAGGCGCTCCTCCAACACATGCAGGAAGTGTCACAGAGACTCACGGCAATAGAGATCAAGCAGCGGGAAACCCCAAGGGGTTTTCAGATCGGTGAGGGATCGGGTACGTCCCATCATGTGTCGGATGCTATCCCCATCATGGCATCGCATGCACCCACGCGATCCACTATGCCCACATTCTTAGCAAAGGACACAGGGGTAGGAGCACAGAGGGATATTCCAGCACCCACGCGATCCACCATGCCTACCTTCCTAGCAGAGGACACGGGGGCAGCGGCACAGAGGGAGCCGGAGGCTGACCGTGCCCAGATGGACACCTACATTGCAGAGTACCTGGCACGCGGGCCGGCGATCAGAGATCTTATCTCATTCAGAGATTATGTTCAGCTCCAGCGAGATGGTAGGCCCCGTGATCATCACAGGGGGCACAGACATCATCATGATGACCACCGCGCAGCTAGCAGATTTCATTTGCCCACGTTTGACGACACATCAAACGTGTCAGTAAAGTCCTGGGTAGAGAAGTTGGATATCTATTTCCAGCTCAATCAGATGTCACAGTCAGAGGCCATTAAGGTGGCAACATTACATCTGGAGGGTGAGGCCCAGGACAGGTGGTTTCATGGGATGACTACACTCGGGCATTCTACAGTGGGGACATATGCCGAGTTTACCCAGAGGGTGATAGAGCGTTTCGACAGGAGGGATCCGGAGCAGCACTTTGTTGAGCTGACGAAGCTCAAACAGACTGGGAGCCCGGAGACTTACATCTCAGATTTCTTGAGGGTTTCGGTGATGGTGCCTGATCTATCCGCGGCTCGGATGGTTTACATGTTTGTGGAGGGGTTGACAGAGCCACTACGTGGCCTAGTCCGGTCGACTAGACCAGCTACACTTCAGGATGCCATCAGCAGGACTCGGGATTTACAGGATGTCTTACCCAGGACTCGGACACCTTACCCCCAGAGACAAGCCTTCCAGCCCAAGGGGAAGGACACGAGGATTCCGCCTCCCAAGGCGAATCCTGGGCGAGGGAAATTTGATGATGAGGCCAGGAGAGAGTTGAGGAGGAAGCGGTTGTGCTTCACTTGCCAGGAGCCATGGGCACCGGGACATAGGTGTGCTGCAGGGAAAGCACATTTCATTGAGGTCTTCTCCGAGAGCAGCGGGGAAGAGGATGAGGGGGATGACATGGAGGCAGAAGATTGTTATGCAGCGCAGGGTACCTTACCACCTCCACCACCCGCAGCAGGTGGGGCATCATTTGCACCTACTGGAGGAGCTCTAGCCGCATTGCGGGGAGTTCCCAAGTATTTAACGTTGCGCGTACAGGGGACAGTACGTGGACAGCGGGTCTCAGTCTTGGTTGATAGCGGGGCCACCCACAACTTTATTGATGCACAGATGGTTGAGCGGAGAGGCATACAGACTGAGGGTTTTGATGGATTTTCCATTTTGGTCCCAGGAGATCAGACTATGGTGTGTGCTCGGTATGTCCCAGAGTTATCAGTGACGATGGGCACTTATACATTGACAGATCATTTCTTTGTGGTGGATATTCCGGACACCAACATGATATTGGGTGTTCAGTGGCTCATTACTCTGGGGAAGGTCACGACAGATTGGAAGGCCCTAGAGATGGAGTGGGATGATCCCAAGACAGGGAGGCATGAGAAGATACGGGGACAGCACACATACCCGCCTCAGACAGTGTCGGCACATAGGATGGAGGCAACCTTCCGCAAGGGAGACATAGAGTGGGCCGTAGAGTTGCGAGCTTCGGAGGCAGTAGATACAGGTCAGACAGTGCATCTTGAGCTACAGTCTATCCTCGACAGGTATGCCGTAGTATTCGGGGATATTCCACCAGGGCAGCCACCGGATCGGGGGTTTGAGCATACTATTGAGCTTGAGCAGGGTATACAGGCAGTGATCACCACACCGTATAGGCATCCCAAGGCCTATCGGGATGAGATAGAGCGTGCTATTCAGGAGTTGTTGGCCCTTGGTCACATTCGGCCGAGCACGAGTCCTTTTGCTTCTTCCGTGGTGTTGGTGAAGAAGAAGGACGACACATTGCGGATGTGAATTGAATATAGGGCTCTAAATAAGAAGACCCTGAAGAACAGGTACCCCATCCCCAGGATCGATGAGCTGATGGACGAGTTGAGAGGAGCACGGTTCTTCTCAAAGATTGACTTGAGATCCGGGTACCACCAGATACGCGTGAGGGAACAGGACATTCCCAAGACCGCCTTCAGGTGTCATTATGGGCACTTCGAGTTTTTGGTCATGCCTTTTGGGCTGACCAAATCACCCGCTACCTTTCAGTCATGCATGAACCACATTTTCAGGGGTCATCTGAGGAAGTTTGTGCTGATCTTCTTCGATGACATACTTATATATAGCAGGACCTGGGAGGAGCATCTCCAACACATTGAGACAGTTTTGCGCATCTTGGAGGAGCAGCAGTTCTATGCCAAGCTCTCCAAGTGTGAGTTCGGCTTGACGGAGATGCTGTACTTGGGGCATATTATAGGAGTGGACGGGGTGAGAGTCCACGAGGAGAAAATCAGGGCCATCAGAGATTGGCCAGAGCCGAGGAATGTGACGGAGCTTCGGGGATTTATTGGCATTTGCACATACTACAGGAAGTTCGTCAAGGGCTTCTCACAGCTTGCTGCACCCCTCATAGACCTGACGAGGAAGGGGGCATTCAGTTGGTCGGACACAGCACAGCGAGCTTTTGATAAGCTCAAGGAGGTGATGAGCAGCTGCCCCGTGCTTGCATTGCCGAATTTCATGCAGCCGTTTGTCCTTGAGTGTGATGCATCAGGAGAAGGGATTGGTGCGGTATTGATGCAGGGCGATCACCCTATAGCTTTTGAGAGCCGGAAGCTCCTTTCGCATGAGAGGTTGTATTCCATATACGACAAGGAGATGTTGGCCATCATGCATGCATTGGCCAAGTACCGGCAGTATTTAGTGGGCAGTCGATTCAGGGTGAGATCAAATCACAACAGCCTCAGGTACTTTCTGGAGCAGAAGCAGTTGCAGGAGAGGCAGCAGAAGTGGATCAGTAAGATCCAAGCCTATGACTTTGACATAGAGTACGTCAAAGGCAAGAATAACGTGGTGGCTGATGCCCTTTCCCGTAGACCGGCCACGTTATCTCTTATGAGCTTGGACGCTGATTGGAGGGCTCGACTGTTGGTAGAGTACTCCAAGGACAGGTTTGCGTGTGAGGTGTTGGATGGGCAGGTAGCAAATGACAGGTACAGGGTGGTCGACGAGATCATCTATTACAGGGACAGGATCTTCTTGACTGAGGGATCTCAGCTCAAGAAGAAGATACTCCAGGCTTCACACGATTCTCCATTGGCGGGCCATCAGGGGTTCACCAAGACTTACAGGGCTATCAGGGAGAGGTTCTCATGGAAGGGCCTCAAGGAGGACGTACTCCAGCATGTCAGGGAGTGCGATGTTTGCCAGAGAAACAAGGGAGAGATGAGCCATCCTGCAGGGTTGTTGCAGCCTCTTCCCATTTCAGAGGGGAAATGGGAGAGCATATTGATGGACTTCATCACAGGGTTGCCCATGGTGCAGGGCAAGGACTGCAATTTTGTCGTCGTTGACCGACTGACGAAGTATGCTCATTTTTTCGCCATATCCGCACACCACACAGCAGCGCAAGTGGCTGAGCTGTTCTTCAGGGAGATTTTCAGGTTACATGGTCTACCTAAGACCATTGTCAGTGACAGGGACAGCCGCTTCATGGGCGGATTCTGGCAGGAGCTCTTCCGGCTAGTGGGGACAGAGTTGATGCCGAGCACTAGTTATCACCCCCAGACGGACGGACAGACAGAGATAGTTAACAAGTGGGTGGAGGGCTACTTGCGTAACTATGTCAGTGGGCAACAGAGGGCATGGCTGAAGTGGCTGCATCTGGGAGAGTACTGCTACAACACGACGCATCACATGTCCATTGGTATGTCACCTTTCTATGCTTTATATGGATATCATCCCTTATCTTTTGTGGACATGATGTTTGGTGCTAGTAGGGCTCCGAGAGCCAAGATATGGATCCAAGAGAGCCAAGATATCCTCCGAGCTCTCAAGGATAACATAGCCGCAGCACAGAATCAGCAGAAGTTGTATGCTGATAAGGGTCGGGTGGAGAGACATTTTGAGGTAGGAGACTTGGTCTACCTGCGACTACAGCCATACCGACAGTCTTCACTTAAGCAGAAGGGGGCTGAGAAGCTTAAGCCCCGTTTTTATGGGCCATACAGGGTGATACGCCGGATTGGGCAGGTTGCATACGAGTTGGAGCTGCCCCAAGGCAGCAAGATCCATAACATTTTTCATGTATCATGCCTGAAAAAGGCATTGGGCCAGCAGGTGACAGTCACAGATGAGCTACCACCCACGGATGATGAGGGGCATCTGGTGTTGCAGCCGGAGGCTATTATTGATACCAGGGAGAGGCAGCTTCAGAGCAGGACGATCCGGGAATTTTTGGTGAGGTGGAAGAATTTGCCGGATGAGGATGCCACTTGGGAGGATGAGAAGATTTTGCAGCATCCATCACTTCAGTTGCTTGAGGACAAGCAACGTTCTACCGGGGGAGACTGTAATATTCCTAATTAGCACCGCTAATTGGAATATTTCATTTTTGTATAGTTTTGCTGCCTATAGCTAATTAATAAATAAAAAGTGAGAAAGAGGGGTCAACTCACTTTAATAAAATAAAGTGCTCCCTAGTAGGAGCAACGTTGTGACTTAAAGGACAGCCTTGGGGGTCCCCACTTCGTATGAGAGAGGCCTCACGTAGGCTCTAGAAGCAACTACGCAGGCATAGGAGGAGCACTTGGAGAGAGGGGACGCAGTTAGGGTTTTGAGGGGAGCTAGCACTATAAAAGGTGGGAGAGTCACTCCATTTGGCATTATTGATATGTTGATGATATTTTGAGCTAGACTTCTGTCTACTTGAGCACGCCGGTTGTTTAGTCGGTCTGCAGCACTGTTTAGTGCGACTGAGTGTCTCCGGTCGGAGATCTCACCCTTGGCCCCGGGGGACTTCGAGTGCCTGCTCGGGCAAGGTATTCCTTCAGTCTTTAGCAGTTGACTTGCAGGTGATTTGGTTGGACATTTTGCAGAGGAGCTGGGCTCATTGGGTGACTGCGCAGTCTTAGAGAGAGGACGCAGTTGGAGTTAGAGCAGCTCAGTTGTGGGGATTTTCGTGGGAGATTCAGTGTATTCCAGCTTGGAGGGTTAGTCTCTTTCAGTTGGAGAGTTTGCAGAGAGATTCGTGGCTCTTTCACAACGTTCTTATTTTGGCATCTGCGCTGGGCCTGGAGGGACAACGTTTTCCTTGAGGAGGGCTTCTGGGGTGTTTTTCGGAGGTAGTCCATTTGCTTCATGGTTTCTGGGTTTTGTCCGGAGCAGAGAGTACAGGCGGTCTACCGATTTTCAGCTCATTCCGGTGAGAGGATCAGCCCCTAGTTCCAGTTCACTGCAGCAGCAGCATTTTACGGCAGATTCTTCCAGCAGCTGGGACGCAGTCTCTATAGCAGCCATTTCTTGTTATGAGAGGGTTCTTCACTTGCCTTGTGCAAGGATAGGTGCACTTATTCTGATTATCTATTGTACCCATATATATTCTCAGACTAATAAAATGGCTTAGCATTTTTGGTATTTTTATGTGTACTTGCTCCATATTCTATTTCCGACATTTTTTTCTATATTGTTGTGTGCTCGTATTACTGTCTATTTCCCATTCGGGATATTATAAATATTGCTTGAGACTGGTGGTGGTTGGTGATGAATTTCACAATTTCCCTTGCTTTCCCTGTGAGTTCCTTTATCCATGGAACTTTATTATTGATCTCCTCTAAGATCAGATTCAAATTGTGGACAATGCAGGGTGTCCAAAAGATATGGTCATACCTCCCCTCAATAATCAAACCTACAACTTTGCATACCTGTGCATTATCTGTGATAACTTGCACCACCCTGTTAGGACCAACTTGTTCAATAGATTTGATAATGACATCATCAATGAATTGTGCATCTTTTACATCTCCTGAGTAGTCTTCCGCCTTTGGAAACATTGCTCCTTTTGGTGAAGTGACAATGATATTTATCAATGGTCTACGCCTTGTATCTGTCCATCCATCTGAGACTATGGTAACCCCAGAGCTACTCCAAGAAGAACGAATTGGTGATAGCAGATCCACCACAAGATCCTTCTCATTTTTTAGAAGCTGAGTTCTAACTTTCTCATAGTTGGGCCCCTTGTACCCTTGAGGAGCTTTGTTGACTACCTTTATCATAACTTGCTAGTTAGGGGAGCGAACAACATTGAATGGGATACCACATGCATAGATGCACCAAGTCACTTTGGAATCAACTTCTTCTCTTCCTTGCACATTCACCAGTTTAGCAATCCTGCTATCTTGAAGTGTACCAGATGCCCCTCTGGATGGTGGTTGTTCTGGTTGTTGAGTGCCTCTCCTCTTCCTTGCTTCAATTACAATCCTTGTCTCACTGTTTGCTGGATTTTTAGCTTGACTAAAATCATCATGCTTTCTTTTGATTCCATCAGCCTGATCTTGCTCTCTTTGATATTCCCTCCTTGCCATAGGGTCTGATGTTTTCATGCAACCTACAATTCCCTGTCCTCCTCCATGCAAAAGATGTGCTTTCACTCTTGGGTAAGAGCCCTTGTAAGAATTATTGCAAAGAGTACACCGCCATTCCCATGAGCCACCACTTCCACATCTTTGCAGCTTCTCAACATGCCGCCAAAGAGGATAATATTCAGCCCTTGGGTTGGCCTTGGGGTTTGCACTTGAACCTTGGATGGAAGAAGCCATTGCTGCGGAAAAAAAAAAAAAAAAAATCTATAAATAAAAAACGTTTTTTATAATTTTGGTAGCATACACCCTCGAAAAATAAACAAAACAATGAGAAAAAACCAAGAAATTGAATGCTTCTTACCCAAATTAATTTTTTGTAGTTGAAGCTACCCCAAAATGCCAGGAAAAACGAGAAATATGGCTGTGCTAAGCCAAAAACCAAGAATGCCGTAGTCGGAAACTTCTCACTCCAAATCAGCTCCTCAAGTCTCTTTCTCTTGCTACTGAAATCTCCTTTGCTCAATGGAGAAAGAACCCAAGCTGAAGCACTACTCTCTTCCTCCTTTCTCCTCTCCAAAATCGCTCTTCTCCAAGTGAAACGACTTGCTCAATTCGTGTGATGAGAGACCTTTTTTATAACTTTAGAAACCCATCTAGAAGCATCCAAGACACAATTAAAACAAATAAAATAATATTACATTGCACAAATCCCAAAAAAATAAAAAAAATCAAAATTTAACGTTGTTTTGGGGGGAAACGCTATTGTACGGCTGGGAAACGCGTTTCTGGCAAATGCGCAGCATCCCGTGCGGAGAGCACAGTGTTTGAACGTGTTTCCCGGTCGTACGGTACGGGTTTCCCCGTTTCCATTTCATTTTTTGCCTGAAACAAAGGTGGGGAGGATGTTTCCTGCAACTTAGGTATGGAGTGATTCCTTCTTCCCTTGACAATTTCATTTTATATAGTGTTGAGATTTTGTGTATTTGGGGTAGCATCAGTTGTACTTTAGCTCCCAAATTTTGAGGAGTGACTAGAGTACACTAGATCTACAAGACCCATAAATTGATTTGGGAAATTTCATCTTGTTTAGGAGATATTAAATTAATTAATTATTTTAATGTATTTCCTAGGTTAAAACTTAGGGAACTTAAATCATTAAAGTGAATTTAATTAAACATGTGCTGAAATTGTCTTAAGTCACACGGATCAAGTTTTCTTTTAATCTTAGCCATTGATTCAAGATCTGATCATGGCTGTTGGTTTCCCAACGAGAAAAGTATAAAGGAAAGGTTTGGGGTCATTTGTAAAGACAAATAGAGGCAAAGCACTGAAGCTAAACTGAGATTCTAGGGAAGGTTTGCTAAGAATTCCCAGAAGTGTTTCAGCTGCAGAGAGGGGAATTTAGGCCAAGAGGATGATTTGATTCCGGGGTGTTGTGCAGGTAAATCCCCTCTGCGGACAAAGGCGATCCCTCTAGCCCTGGAGTGGGTCTAGCAACAAGGGAACAAACTGGACTTTCGGACTCCTAGCTTATAAATGAAAACGAGTTGGGATAGATGGCTTACCTTGGTCCAACGCTTTTGTTGTAGTTTGCAGTAGTGATCCGTTGATCTTTTCCTTCACACGAAACGGTCCTTCAGTGATAATGTCCATGTACCTACCCAAGGATCAAGTTGTGAAAAATCCTAGATCTGGATTCCTACTGCAACAAATCTGAATTACTTCTTCTATTATTTTACATAATTATTTCATTTCAGTGAAATATTGAAGTAATTACTGAAGCAGTCTACACAAATAACACTGCGGAATAAATCTAAGTGCTGAAACAAACTGAACAAAATGTAATGAAAAACAACCACATTGACACAGTTATTTTTGGACTAAGTACCCGAAAAAACCCAACTTGGGAAAACCGGTGCAGCAGATCTGAGGATTTGTATTATTAAGCAACAGAATCTTGAATACAACTACGGTGCCAACATTCGACAAACCCTTCAGAGAAATCTAGACAACAAAAATAACTGTGAGATATACCTCACTCAACAAGTCTCCGACTGATCAAAAACAACGATGGTGAAGCCCTCACTGCCTCTGCGTGATTTCCTATGCTGGATCTGCGTAAGCCTGCGTAGGCAAGCTTGAGTAACTGTGTCACCCTTCTCTGCAGTTGATTTGGCTAATTTGAAGCTGGATCTTAGCCCTCCTGGCTCAAAACCCTAGCCTCTAGCTTTCTCCGGACTAACTCCAAGAGACATTGCACTGGCTCTACGTGATTCTCTGCAGGAACTGCGTCACCTCTGCCGGAAACTACGCTGTCTCTCTTCTGCGTAAATGTTGCCTCACTTTGAAATGTATTCTTGGTCCACCTGACCAATCTCTGCTTCCGCCCCTCTCTGGATCTAATCACTGAATCAAATCACTTAGCAAACCCAGCCCTAGTGATTTGTTCTTGATCAAAAGTTGTGTCTCTTCACACGAATTCAAAAATGCTCAATGGCTCAAGTGTCAAATGTATTTTCCATAGGCCCCTCACCCTCCTCATAATCTTTCGTTGACCCTCCAACGGCCAAGACTAAAACATAATCAAGGGCTAAGATTAACTTGGAGATGATCCATGACTTTATCTAGAAGATTCACACTTGATTTAATTAATACACTTTAATTAATCAAATTCCCTAAGTTTAGACTTAGGAAAACATTAAAAAATGATTAATTAATTTAATTAAATCATCTCTAAGTGAATTTTCCAAAACCATTTTTGGGTTTAATGGAATACATGTGTCTCATCTTATATACAAAATTACAAGGCTAAAGCACATCCGATGCTACCATAAATCAACACTCCCTCTTAGCGAGGAAAGTGCTCTAGCAAAACACCTGAATGTGCTGCTGATCTGACTTCTAGAACATCTGTTGCTGTGATGTTGATGCTGTTCACCAACACTGCACAAAAATGCTGCAACTGTACTGCTGCTGCCAACTGCCACTGTACTGCAACTCCCTCTAAATTCTGCAAGCATGTTGTTGCACTGCATGAGCACTACTCTGCTCTGCGCTGCACCACTTGTGCACTGCCCTGCTGCTGCTGCTCAACTACTGCTATTGCTACATTGCTGCACTGTTGCTAATTGCAACAAAAAAACATCCGAAATTGGACAAGTAAATCTGCAACTGAAAAATAAGACTGACTACTGCTAGTTTCTGCACTAGCTCTCTGAAAATACTGCGTTGTTGCTGCTTTGCATTGTGCTGCTGCTGCTCAACTGCTGATGTTGCTGCTCCCTCTCTGCGTTGATCAGGCTCTAGTGCTGCTAGCCACTGCATTGTCTTCTCATCTTCTGCTGCAACTTTCCATCATGCCACTATCTTTAAGCTACCGTAGCTCACATCTGATCCAAGAGTTCGGAAATACTCAAGGATCCTAGATCTACAAGTCCAAATTAGCCCATTTCTCTCCTTTCAGAATATGAGCTAACATAGCACAATCTCTTTCTGCCTCAATCTTGGCAACTCCTGCTTGTGGATCTTCCTTTTCCTCTTTATCATTTTTCTTAAGAGGACGCTGTGTGGCATAATGTCCCATTTCACCACACCAGAAGCACTTGATCTTGGATAGATCTTTCTTCTTCTGCTTCTGCTGCCCCTTTGATGCAAGGGCAATGTTATCTTCTTCCTCCTTCTTGACCTTTGAACTGCTACTGCCATCCTCCAAGTGGATTTTTAGGAGATCTCTCCTTAAATCCTCTTGTTGTAATGCCGCCCACATTCCTTCCCAACCTGGAAGTCTTTCTTTGCCCAATATACTTTGGACAAAGACTTGATAATCCTCTAAAACAGAGTTAAGTGTGAGCCTTACTAGCTCTGAGTCTCTAGGAGCAGAACTTACTGCAGACAGTTGATCTCGGTTTTCCTGAATCCGAGACAAGAAGGAGTCAAAACGCTCTCCCTTCATCATGATATTCCCCATCTTCTCTTCAAGGTACATCTTCTGCTGCTCGAAATATCCTTGGTATAGCTTTTCTAGCCTACACACATTTCTCTAGCAGTAGCTTTGGCTGCTATATGAGGTATGATATGATCCTTCACTCCATCTAGGATCAATCGCTTGGCTCTAGCCATATTCTTCTTGAATTGCCTCAGGTGTGCTGCATCAAGAGGTTCTGCAACTGCACTGTCTATGAGGGTTTTCAGATCGTGCTCATCAAGGAGAAATTCTATCCATGATTTCCAGATAACGTAGTTGGAGGCACCCTCCAATCTATCTTGGTCATGCAGTCCGTTGCTGTCCCTCTCCTCAACTGTCGATATCTTGCTCTAACCCTCTGCTCAGCTAGACTTACACACTCCTTGGGGAGTAAGTCACTTCTTCTGCTGCTGCACGGGAAAAATTGAGTTTATTTGAGTAAGAAAACTCTCTGAGATCAAGAAATCCCCAACTGCGTTTTTCAGAAATTTTCTGACGCTTATGCACCAGCTCTTACTGTTGTGCAGTAACTACGTCCTTCAGCTATGCTGCCTCTTCTGCCACTGAAAAACTTACCCCTTTTTCAACTCTCTCAGAGGGAGTCTTTTCAACACTGGAATGCCCTCCTGGCCTGGACAACATAATTTTCTGGGAGGGTCTTCTGTTGATTACGCATATCCCAGACTCTTCAGCGCTAATCTGCTGGTTCTCTTCGTTTCTCCTACACTTCAGCTTAAATAAGCTTCAATACTATGTGAAAAATCCTAGATCTGGATTCCAACTGCAACAAATCTAAATTACTTCTTCTATTATTTTACATAATTATTTCATTTGAGTGAAATATTGAAGCAGTCTACACAAATAATACTGCAGAATAAATCTAAGTGCTGAAACAAACTGAACAAAATGTAATGAAAAACAACCACATTGACACAGTTATTTTTGGACTAAGTCCTCGGAAAAACCCAACTTGGGAAAACCAATGCAGCAGATCTGAGGGTTTGTATTATTAAGCAGTAGAATCTTGAATACAACTAGGGTGCCAACATTCGGCAAACCCTTCAGAGAAATCTAGACAACAAAAATAACTGTGAGATATACCTCACTCAACAAGTCTCCGACTGATCAAAAACAACGTTGGTGAAGCCCTCACTGCCTCTGCGATTTCCTACTTTGGATCTGCATAAGCTTGCGTAGGCAAGCTTGAGTAACTGCGTCACCCTTCTCTGCAACTGATCTGGTTGATCCAAAGCTGGATCTTAGCCCTCCTGGCTTAAAACCCTAGCCTCTAGCTTTCTCCGGACTGACTCCAAGAGACACTGTGCTGGCTCTGCGTGATTCTCTGCAGGAATTGCGTCACCTTTGCAGGAAACTGTGCTGTCTCTCTTCTGCGTAAATTCTGCTTCACTCTAAAATGTATTCTTGGTCCACCTGACCAATCTCTGCTTCTACCCCTCTCTGGATCTAATCACTGAATCAAATCACTTAGCAAACCCAGCCCTAGCAATTTGTTCTTGATCAAAAGACGTGTCTCCTTACACAAATTCGAAAATGCTCAATGGTTCAAGTGTCAAATGTATTTTCCATAGGCCCCTCACCCTCCTTCTTATAATCTTTCGTTGACCCTTCAACAACCAAGATTAAAACATAATCAAGGGCTAAGATTAACTTGGAGATGATCCATGACTTTATCTAGAAGATTCACACTTGATTTAATTAATACACTTTAATTAATCAAATTCCCTAAGTTTAGACTCAGGAAAACATTAAAAAATGATTAATTAATTTAATTAAATCATCTCTAAGTGGAATTTTCCAAAACCATTTTTGGGTTTTATGGAATACATGTCTTAGCCTATATACAAAATTACAAGGCTAGAGCACATCCGATGCTACCATAAATCAACACAAGTGAACGATGACAGCATACGAAAACATATTTTCATTTACAACTATTTGATTGGTCAAGGAGAATCAAACATTTTGCATATGGTTGAACACAAAATTGAAACCAAAAAACCAGTCATGTATTAATGATAGAGAAAAGAAGTTTACAACCTTAATGCCTTGACATTGCAGCCTCCTTCGACAGGTTCAGTCAAGCGCGTCTCAAGCATTCGTCAGGGGTCTAACTTGATGAGGCAATGAGCCTAAACTCTCTCTCAACAATGGATTTCTCTCTGCCTTATTCTTCACATCAGCTATAGTAAGGATTGTCCAGCTAGCTGAAACCATGTGAGAAGCATGTATTTATAGGAGAGGAGGAGGTGGTTTGGGATCCCTCATAAGGTGGAAGAGAGGTCCTATCCCTTTGGAGAGTTGCACAAATGTAGGAAACAAGAAGCCAAAGGGAGGATTTCGACATTATTTAGTCGAACAAACCATGATGACTCCGCTCACGAAGTACTTAGGTATGGAAACTTCGCTTCTATTTTAAAAAACATTCCAAAAACATCTCGGCGCGGGTGAGATACTGTAATATTTCCTTTTTTGGTGTCACTTATGACAGGGCTAGGAGGGACTCCCAGAGTTAGGAGAAGACCGGTCACAGGTACAAGTTGGTGTCATTAGCAGACCCAGGGGCTTTTTGGAGGAGTTTTGAGGAGTTTCTATGTGGTCGGGTGGCATTCGCTTGATATATTCCATCATCCGAGCAATTTGGCTTTCGTTCTGGTGCATTCCGACAACTTTCGGAAATTTGAGTTATTTATGGGCTTAACTTAGCTAATTACGCTCCTGGTGGCATTCCGGGAGGAATACATTACAGAACACCATAGTATAATAGCTCATTGGAACCGGCACAATGATACCTCCATGATGGGACAGTTGGACATGAGTTTTAGTAACCGGAGGAGACGTGGTAGCCGATTTACTCTTTTCTACATTAGAAAGGAATATTTTAATAAGAGGGAAAAGTGCTCCATGAATAAAATAATAATAAAATAATGCTCTAGAAGGCTCCAAGAGATCTATAAAAGAAAGGGAGGAGGCCATTGAGAGATATCTTTGGATTAAATCATTTTCTTATGTGAGAGGTTTGAGACGTGGTTTTCTACTTCATTGGTAGCCCCAGGACGGAACCCCTCGGGTGATTTGTGAGTGTTGGACGGAAACCCAACTCTCTTTGAGGAGACTTCATTCAGAAGTTTCGTAGAGCTTCAAAGATATTGGAGTGAGGATCATTTAGATCTTCAACTTGTGCTTCAGTGGGTTCAGTGATAGCTTTTGCTGTAGCCGATTTGCAGTAGTTTTCTTGCTGAGCCATCTACATCATTGCTAGTGTCATTCATCAGTTGGGCCAGAGATCTTTCTGAGTTTTGCTTCGCTTGCTTGGCAAGCTCAGGTTCTGCTGTTCCTTTATGTTGATGTACTTTTTACCATGGATTAATAAAATGGATCAGTGATTTTATCGACATCCATTGTGTTATATTGGTGTCTGTGTGTTTATTTCCATTTATTTTGCTGCTCAAGTCTATTTCTGCATTTTTAGTTAGAATATCCCTTTCGGGATATTACAGTGGTATCAGAGCTTCAATCTTGGATCAGCCTGTGGGTTTCCAGTTTTTAGTTGCAGCTATTTTGGTTAGAAGGGCCTATGCAATCATTGGAGGAGGCTCATTTGTGGGAGCTGCACTGATGGGATTTTAGAGCTAGGGTGTTGGGAGATTGATAGGAGAGCCATTTGAGGAGATTGGCTAGGATTTTGGAGAGCAATGATTGACAATAGCAACTGCAGTGCCAGAAAACGAAATTGGAAGAGAGCCAAACTACAAAGGGTCAGATTTTGAAAGTTGGAATTAGAAGAAACCCTTTTTGGGTTTTTTTGGGTTTTGGGCAAGGATCACCTTCCCAAATTCCTAGAATTTTCTGAGCATTTTTCAATGGGTAAATCAAAGACCAAAGTCAGACAACAGTGTAGTCTTGGAGCAGCAATGTAGTTTCTGGAGGAGCTTGCTGGAGCGATTTCCAGGTTCCATTCTATATTTTCTGAGTATACATTTTTTTTATATTAGTGAGGGATGTCGCTATGTCTTGTCTAAAATATCTCTGTTATGTAGTTTTGTCAATGGCTGTAATAATTTTCTGAGCTTAAAATATAGATATCAGTTGTGAGGTTGAGACTGATTCTTTTGTAAAGTCCCCACTATGCACCTATATTTGACACTAGCAAATACTGCAGTATGTATTTGAACTGGTTGACAAAAACTACACCTACATCACTATAACAACTCAGAAAAACAGGGAACACATCATTGGTTGAACCATGGAGGGATTCCTAAACAACTTGAGAAGAATAAAAGTTGGTTCCTTGAACCACCATGCAACAGAATACCAGAAAACAAAACAGAACAACAGACCCTTCTCCAAGAAGGTACATAATTTGCTCCAACAGAGACATCCAAGGAATTTACATAAGGAGGAAGAAGTGGGAAACTGGATTTATGCACTTGGTATGGACTTAAAGAGTGGAAGATCAGAAAATGACTTTCCCATGTTAGAGAAACTGGAATCTTGCCTTTCAAAGGTAGAGCAATCTAATTGGAGTTTAAATTGGGCTTTGGAGTCATCTATGCTTGCATTGGTACAAGCTAGATTCTTGGAACATCCAAGTGAGAGAGTCAAGCTTATAGCTGCCTCTTGTTTCAGCGATATTTTGAGGATAACAACACCCTTCCCTCCCTACAATGATGACATTATGAAAAGGATTTTCAGATTGATAGTAGGAACCTTTCGGGATTTGGAAAACTATGCAGGCTCTACATTTGGGAGGAAGCTTAAGGTTTTAGAAGTCATGGCCATGACCCGGACTTATGAGATCATGTTTCACCTTGACTGTGATGGCTTGATTCTGCAGATGTTCCAATGCTTCTTTAGCATTAGGAGACATCATTCTGACACAGTCATAGCACACATGCAGTCCATCTTGTCATCATGTATAGGAGTCCGTGAGGCCATTTGCTGGGAGTTGCAGATTAGGTTGCTGAGCATTTGGAGGAGAGAGCAGTAGGTCTCACCTGTTGCTTATGAACTAGCTCGAGGGCTGGTTGAGCAGAACATTGAGCTTTTTAGGAGACAGTTGACCAGGGAGGAGATGTTCCAGTTTGGTGGATCAGGCAACAGAAATGAACTGAGGAGGAAGGGACTTTGTTTCATTTGCAAAGAACCATGGGGGCCTGATCACTCATGTTTGAGAGATGCAGATGAGGTGGCAGAGGTAGAGCAGGTAGACGTTTCAGCTGTATGTCAGGATGAGGACTCTTTTACAGATGAGTCCATGGGATCAGATGATGATGCTTCTGGGGAGCGAGAGCGGTCATGCGGAGTTGATGGTAGTAGGCTGGAGCTACACTCCAGTGTGCAGGGTGAGCAGTCAGGAGACTTTGCAGGAGATACTCTGGGTGATGAGTACCTTGTGATGATTCGGCGAGAGCAAAATATGATGGAGCCTGAGCCAGCTGAGGAGGATACTATGCACATCATGCATGATAGTCCTTTAAGGGAGAGCCAGATGGAGGCTCACATTGAGTCTATGATAGATATGCGGCTAATCTTGGGGTTAGCCACTAAGGAGGAGCAGTCAGATGCACAGACACCGAACACGGTGACAACAGTTGCAGATCCATATCCTCTAGAGATGTTGGAAGTTGATGGGATAATTCTGCAAGCGGCTAGGGGACAGCAGGAGCATTACATTCCTGATGAGAGGGATGAGTTGTTGGAGACGGTGGAGCATCCATCTGTGGGCCGACACATTGATGAGGTGCAGATAGGTGCACATGCAGTCAGCAAAGCTGCGGTACCCTCAGGGAGTAGCACTCTCCAGGAGTACATAGATGGGGCTTGCAACATATCTTTCCCACTTTGGCCCATTATAGAGAGATGGGCTTTCTTCTACATGCAGCTTTCGTTGGCAGACTGGATAGAGCAGCGTGAGTTGATTATGAGTTGGCGATAGTTCTCTGGGCATATTTCGTATGTAGTTGACACTACATTGGATTCTTCTTCCAGGATAGATTGGCGAGAGATCATGAGCTGGTACCCTTTCGATGGTACGATTTTCTTTGTAGGGAGAACAACAGATCAGGGGCCCTTAGACATAGCAGATGTTACAAATTCCAGCTGGCAGTGGGGCACAGGTCGTCATTTCTTTAGCATTCCATCCCGATTTCAGGAGAGCAGGATCAGCATGGTATTGAGTCAGGACTTGGATTGGAGAGAGGTGATAAGTTGGTGCGCAGTTGGTGGGGCAACTTATACAGTTAGAGGTACAGCACAGCAGGAGCCAGGGAGCATTGATGCTTGTTGGCGGACTTCACTTCATGGGGCATCAGCTATAGCTAGAGGCAGTGCGCAGTCCGAGCCGTGGGACTTGGGTGATGTTTGGCCATGGTGGCGTGGGGATCCGGGAGGATTGTTTGTTGACTGGTACAGTGAGAGATCAGTTTGGGATCCCCGCATTGAGGGGTCTATTCCGAGTGGTTTGACACAGGTTCATAGCAGCACCCAGAGGTTTGTATGGGATCCGGGCGTTGGGTCTCAGTTGCAGCGGGCCAACAGAGTGGCCCACATATTTCGATTGCTTGAGGGCAAGCAATCTTGGGGCGGAAGGTTTGTAATATTTCCTTTTCTAGTGTCACTTATGACAAGGTTAGGAGGGACTCCCAGAGTTAGGAGCAGATCAGTCACAGGTACAGGTTGGTGTCATCAGCGGGCCCAGGGGCTTTTTGGAGGAGTTTTGAGGAGTTTCTATGTGGTCGGGTGGCATTCGCTTGATATATTTCATCATCCGAGCAGTTTGGCTTTCGTTTTGGTGCATTTCAACAACTTTCGGAAATTTGAGTTATTTATGGGCTTAACTCAGCTAATTACACTCACGGTGGCATTCCGGGAGGAATACATTACAGAACACCATAGTGTAATAGCTCATTGGAACCGACATGAGGATACCTCCATGATGGGACAACTGGACATGAGTTTCAGTGACCGGAGGAGACGTGGTAGCTGATTTACTCTTTTCTGCATTAAAAAAGAATATTTTAATAAGAGGGAAAAGTGCTCCATGAATAAAATAATAATAAAATAATGCTCTAGAAGGCTCCAAGAGATCTATAAAAGAAAGGGAGGAGGCCATTGAGAGATATCTTTGGATTAGATCATTTTCTTATGTGAGAGGTTTGAGACGTGGTTCTCTACTTCATTGGTAGCCCCAGGACGGAACCCCTTGGGTGATTTGTGAGTGTTGGACGGAAACCCAACTCTCTTTGAGGAGACTTCATTCAGAAGTTTCGCAGAGCTTCAACGATATTGGAGTGAGGATCATTTAGATCTTCAACTTGTGCTTCAGTGGGTTCAGTGATAGCTTTTGCCGCAGCCGATTTGCAACAATCTTCTTACCGAGCCATCTACATCATTGCCAATGTCATTCATCAGTTGGGCCAAAGATCTTTCTGGGTTTTTCTCCGCTTGCTTGGCAAGCTCAGGTTTCGCTGTTCCTTTATGTTGATGTACTTTTTACCATGGATTAATAAAATGGATCAGTGATTTTATCGGCATCCATTGTGTTATATTGGTGGCTGTGTGTTTATTTCCATTTATTTTGCTGCTCAAGTCTATTTTTGCATTTTTAGTTAGAATATTCCTTTCGAGATATTACAGATACTGAGACAGAGTGCCAATGGGCGCGGGATCCAGTGTTAATTTCCCCATGGGCGTGAGACCATAACTGCCTACCATCGCCGACCCAGAAACACGTCTTTGAGAGTCTGTTTGAGGAGTGATCAACAGAGGAAATATTCTTGGCATGCCAAGGGATGCAATGACACTTTTAGCAAGGTATGACAATACACAGAAGTCACTGGAATAGTCTTCCAATATTCGGGACGAGAATTGCAGGTACGGTGACAAGATGCTGTGTAACAGATGCCCCCTAAAGCATGAGGTCTGAGAGAGAGGGAGGGGTGAAATGCTTTATGAGAACGTGCCCAAACCAAACAACGTCGTTGGAAGACCTGCAAGAACAAGTACAACTGATATCTCTGATACATGAATATGTGGCATGGGCGTAGCCATCCATAATAGAATACATATAAAAATAAGATCCGAGGTATGGATGCAGCCATCTAGCAAGAAGGATCAATAAATAGACTCAGGTATGGTCGCAGCCATCCAATTAGAAGAGTCATACGTATTGTCATGATAAACCAAATCGTCTCGCAGCCTGGATTTTATCAGACAAAACCCAGGGTCTTGCGCTCCATCTAGACCCAAACCAGTAAAAATACAAGCATGCGAATGAGTGAGCTGAAGTCGAACATGCAAGAAAATCGCCTAATTACCAACCAATGATGAAAGTTGTTAATAGGCGCGAGAGAAACCACCAATAATGACAATGGCTCTCAAGGTACAACTAGTACAATCCGAGGAATGTGAACAGTGAGCTGGAGTCGAACACTCGCGAAATCACTCGAACGAAGGCCAATGATGAGGACCTGTCGTCAAATACGAAGAACTTGCCATTGAAGCATGCAAACTTCAAGGTACTGGAAGGGAATCTCTAGATCAACTTCTTGGATAATGAGCCGAAGTCGATAGGAAGTGACCTGGTCGAAGGAGGGCCATAATGTTTCCCACATCATCGACACGAGACAGAGGAACAAGATGATAGTGAATCAAGACCAAACAAAGGATCAGAGGTTGAAAACTGCAGAAGGAAACTTCTCTTGAACATATTGGCGACACAACTTCGGAATTTGGCAATATTTGACATCAAGGGATCTGAGATCATGATGACGTGGCAAAGAGCGGATGAGAGGTCAAAACAGATAACCCAAACCCATGGAGGCAAAAATGACGAAATAGGATGTCCCCAACCCGACACGAATTGCAGACAAGTGTCATGTTCAAGAGCGACATACTGCTGACACGCCTGATAACTGGTTCCATTTTTTCCCACCATTGTTGGCGAGTACCCCAATTATTTTTGGAAACAAGCTTGAAGGGGATAGCATATGCTTTTCATATAAGTTTGTCCTTCGGACAAATCCATCCTAGTACATTTTACGAGCCCTAGGAAGGAGGAACTCGGTTACGTCATGGTGACGATTTCCGATGTCATGTAAGTTTTAACGAGTCTGACAGAGGAAGAACTCCATCTTTTCATGTTTAGAGAATTTGAAAAGAAGCAGAAAAGAAAACTCTAGCAAGTCCCTTTTCGTAGATAGTCTCACAGATTTGAAAAAGTAGAAAACAATATATGAGAGAACCTCTTAGTCGCGATAGGGTAACGTGTTCCTTTTTCGTAAATAATCTATCCTAGCCCGAAAAGGGGTAAACGTATACTGGGTAGATGCTGTTTCACAGCCTTTAACGAGTTCAAAACAACAAGAGTCTTGACGAGCTTTTCAAATTTCGAGAGTTAGAAAAGCGCTGAAAGATGACTCCAGGGGGTGACTTTTTCATGTTTTTACCGAGTCCGAAAAAGTGATAAAATACAACTCATCATGTCATCGCCATCACATTGAGGACCTGTTACTACACAAGGAACGCACGTAAAACCCATTTTTCGAGATAAAATATTAAAATAATCGAAAAATATGCTCAAAAACCTAATTAGGGTTTCGAAAAGTTTATAAAATGACAAAATTAGTAAAAATAAATTACTTTTCAGTTTTTACCTCTTGTGAGCATTTTTATCCTTTTTCACTGTGATCTTTGTGGAGCTGACAATGGACAATCCAGGAGACTAATCACGAATCCGTCTTTTTCAGGTGAGAGATCGTGTCCTTACCTGCATTTTGAATTAATTTTCATTACCTGCATTTCATTTTTTCAAATTTGTGGGGGATTTTTGTTCAATTTATGGCGCGGTGGTCGGCGCGGGTTCCAGGTACGGACTCGCGCCAACCCGCCCTGAATTCAAACGAGGGGCGCGCCACTTGGCGCGACTGTTTTTAACACAATCGCACCAACTGTGGCTACAGATTTTGGTTGTAAATTCAACAAACAGGCCCATTTTAAACCATTCAATAGTTAATAATTTGACTAATGATGGCCCCATTGATGATTTTGCAAGTGTGTGAAAACAAAATGGTGATCGAATGGAAGGAAAGAGAACACGGAGATGAAGATGAGAAAGCCATGGGCAATGTACGATGCATGGATGTTCTAAGGGACTGCGGGCTTCTAAAATTCTTCATTGCACCATGTCTCCGAGCTCAACTAGAGTTCTTATAGTACTTGATCAGTGTATGGGACATTGATCGGGAAAGATTCGTAATTCATGATCAGGAGCTAGAGATTGAGGTCTCTGATGTATACTTCATAACTGGATTATCACGGAGCGGGGCAGTACCAATCCTGACCGATACCCGGCCCACGATGGAAAACATGAGCATGGTCATAGATAGTGTGTGTCGAGGGGCAAGGAAAGGATCAAAGAGCGGGAAATTGGATATTCAAACCATTCCCGATTTAGCACTAAAAGTAGTGTTGCACACCATCATACAAGCTGTCAGATCTCAAGCTCCGCATGAGGCCACAAAAACACAGTTACTACTTGTCGTAAATTGCATGGCCCCAACTCTTTACAATTGGGCAGAGGCCGTAACAATCAATATGAAACGCCAACTGACAAAATGAAAGAACGACAAGCTAAAACAGTTCGATTATGGGTCCATCTTGGTACCATTCATCCTGGAACGGTTACCAATCTTTCAACGTCAGGAAGTGATAGTTCCGACACCACCAGCCCAAGAGCCACGGATGGTCCGTTGGGCGGCTTTGATGCCTAGATCAGGAGGCGGTCAACAGATGTTGTGGAGACCGGAATTCTTTGACTAGCTCCGTCGACAACTTATTGTCGTGAAGGATTGGCCCTATTCTGGCACGAACTTTACGAGTGATCCGGATCTCCCACTCCCAGCAGGAGAGGATTGGAATGAAGCATTGGGTAAGACTCATTTTTTGATTTTGATGAGTATGGTGATTTTTTGATTATACATGTTCTGATGTTAATCCATGTATTTGCAGATGTTGGCCTAGAACGACCTGCAAGAATGTCTCCAATAGCACGAAGGGTTCCTCGTGATTTTGATATGGCCCCCATGGTGGGAGAAGCAAGGAGGAGGAAATTGCACGCAACATGGAGGGACTCACCTGTAGAATCCCAGATTATGCGAGATTTGACGATGTTTCTCGCGCATACCAGAGGCACACTACGAGGGTGTCTAACCGTGTTCACTGTTTATTGAGGTGGCTTGTGCATGCAGTGACATGCTACCATGAACATCATGTTGATTAGACGCCTAGGTTTTTATTTCTGCATATTTTTGAGAGACATGATGTCTTAGGATGTAACCAAAACATACATATTTTTTGAACTTATGATACACATCGATGCAAACACTCGATATATATATATATATATGCCTATTTACCTGTATGAATCTTATTATGTGATGATGATGTTTTACAAATTACGCAAATGTCTATCTAATACAATATTGGCTACTGTATCAGTTAACGCATTCGTTTGTCTAGGAATATGCTGATATGTGATGTAATCAAAATTCCTTTCTAATAAACGAACACGCAAATACAACCTTAAGATTTGAGGATTTCTAACAGAATAATGCCCATTAAGCTGAAGAACAACAAGCTGAGAGTCTAGGTTAACAATTAATGCACGAATGTCGAGAGCAATGGCCTCGGTTAAGAGTTCAATGACGGCACTATATTCAGCGACATTGTTCGTGGTTTGTCCTAGACAAATACCTTGAAGGTCTATCAACTCACCATTAGAATTATAAATCACCCAGGCTGTAGAAGACAGATTCCAGGTAATGCGGGAGGCACCATCCATGAAACCAACATAAGGAGTGACAGACATCTACACAGTAAGCAACAACATAATAAGCAAGAAAACTGCTCGCAAAGCACACCAAGCCAAAAAATGTACAAAAATGAAAAAACATCTATGTACAAAAAAACATGCACGAGAAAGTCATGCATATTATTTTTTGAGATACAGCCCATTTCTGGGCTGATCCAACGGATAACCTTCATAATCAATTAGCTCATAAGCCCCGTTCTGCAAAACACGTTTAACGATATAGGGCGCATGCCGTATGGGTTGGAATTTGCCTGCCCCCAGCTTATCATGAGCTTAGTCGTACAAGAGGACGAGGTCTCCTTCTATAAAGGAACGAGGGGAAACTGACTAGTCAAAATGAGCATTGACCCACTTTTTCTGTGCTTCTATGACAGGAGCAGCAAATCGGCGAGTTTCATCAAGCCTTTCTAAATAGAGAAGACACTCTTCTTCTGGCGAAGTATTAGGCAGCAATTCAATAACTATCTTGAGAGAAGGGATTTCGCATTCAATCGGAAGGGTAGCTTCCAGACCATAAACAAGCTGGAATGGAGTGAATCCAGTCGCATCCTTCATAGAAGTTCAGTAAGCCCAGAGAATTGAAGACAACATGAGATCCCAGTTTGACTTGTGCATCCCAATCGTACGTTGAAGCATAGTGACTAGAACCTTGTTCACAGCTTCAACCTGGCCATTGGCCTGAGGGTAGTACGACATTGAGTTGTCGTGATGCAGACGCAACTTGGAAGTCAACACAGCCATCATGTAATGACGAAAATGAGAACCATGATCGGTAATAATGGCTTGAGGGACACCAAACCTGGTAATGACATGATTGAACCGGAATTGTGCGGCTGTCTTACCATCAGCCGTAAGTGTAGGCATTTCTTCGGCCCATTTGGTGAAGTAGTCAACTGCTACGATAATATAAGCATGCCCCTCGACCGAGTGAGGGTTACACATCATAAAATCGATGCCCCACTTCACAAAGGGACCAACGATAATGATAGGATGGAGGTGAGTAGGTGGCGCATGCATCTTGCACTGGTAAATCTAGCAATCGTGACACTTGTGGACGACAACAATGTAGTCTTTAAATATGGTAGGCCAGAAGTAGCCAGCACGAAGAGTCTTCTATGTAGTAGCATATCCAGACATGTGACCGCCACGGGTGCCAAAGTGGCAATCATTGAGGACTTTTTCAGCCTCCTCGAGAGTTAAACACCAGTGGAGAATAGAATCAGCTCCGATGCGGTAAAGAGTATCTCCGACTATGCGATAAGGTTGCGAATGATGGCAAATGCGTCGACGAGCATCATTCTTCAACTCAGATTGGAAGCTAGAAGTCTGAAGATATACGATGATATCACTGTACCAAGGATCGAGGGTGCTAATGAGAAAAAGGGTATCGTCCGGAATGCGTTCCTCGGAACCAGATGGAGCAGAATCAAAAGGGAGAGACCAAATCAAATCAACAAAAACCAATGATTTCCTTGATTTGGCGGTAGTAAACTCCAAATTGAACTCTTGGATGATAACAATCCATTTTGAGTATTTGCCCCCCAGCAATTGACAAGTCAATATGTAGGTTCATGGGGTTGCAGTCAGAAATCACGGTCACTGTGCACAGTAGAATGTAATGGCGGAAACGTTGGACGGCTTGAACAACAGCCAACGCCAATTTCTCGACATGTGCGTAACTTGTTTCAATATCGAGAAGATTGCAGCTCAAATAATAAATGACGTGCTCGTCACCATCATCATCATCTTGCACTAGAACCATAGCAATAGTGCTAAATGCGGCAACCAAATAGAGGGAGTAGTCGCGATGATAATTGGGAGGACACAACAAAGGAGCATTGATAAGCAATGTCTTCAATACATCGAAGAATTTTTGGGCGATCTCATCCCAGAGGAACGGGACGCCCTGCTTAAGTAATCGCGTGAAGCCTTTGGCTACTTCAGCATAGTTCATGATAAAACGACGCAGGAAATTAGCTTTCCCTTGCAAACTCTGCAGCTAGTGTAAAGAGGAAGGGGAGGGGAGATTGAGAATAGCTTTGACTTCGAGGGGATCGAGACGATAAACCCTAAGAGTCTACTGAAATCAATGCAGAAGACACACTTATGCGAATTGAGCCGAATGTTATAGCGTCTACAGCGAAGAAATATTTGACGGAGATGATCCAGGTGGTCCTTACGCTTAGTAGAATGAGCCGGAAGGTCATCCAGGTAAGGTTGAACAATGCGCTTGATATCATAGAAAGCGTACGACATTGCTCGTTGAAATGTAGCCCCAACATTCTTAAGACTAAAAGGGAGCTTCTTGTAGGCGAAGGTACCCCAAAGACAGATAAAGGCTGTCTTGTGTTGATCGACCGGAAGAATATTGATTTGGTTGTACCCATAAAACCCATCCATAAGGGAAAAGATCTCACTCCCAGCACATTCATCAATGATCTGGTCAATAAAAGGAGTGGGATAATTATCCTTAGGGCAAGCGCAGTTGATATCCCAGTAATCTACACAGACACGAATAGTACTCTGCTTTTTATCCACAGGAACAATATTAGAAACCCATTATGTCAAGGGAATCGTGTAAATGAAGCCAGCTTTAAGAAGTTTTTCAACTTCTCCTTTAATGGCGGCTGCCTTTCTAGGGTGCACAGGATGAAGACTTTGGCGAACGGTTTTTGCACCAAGATAAGTAGGAATCTCATGCAACACTAAACTCGGATCAATGTCGGGCATTTCTTCGTAAGACCAAGCGAAAACGTCGCGAAACTCGCGGAAGAGACTAGTATAGACCTTGATCTCATTAGGAGAACAAGTCACCCCAATGTGGATGTTCTCGACAACCCCCGGTTTGACGGAGATGTCGACAGGTATCGTTTGCGTAATGTTTCCCAAGTTACTTTCTGCAAAGGCTTGATGTGTCAGGATGGGCATTTGAAGCAGATGGGAGGGAGCTTGGGAAGTGAACTTCTCAAGACAAGTAGACATAGCCCCAAGGCCAGGCATGAAAGAGGAACGATGATGACTATCATCCCAAGGAAGATCCTCGAGAGATATAGTTTCCACGATGGCCTCATCAACGGGAAATATCTCATTTAAAGGATCAGGCGAATCCGAAGTGCTGAGCCAAGGAGATTGAGAATACATGTCAAGAGACACACTCAAAGGAGTATGATCAGAGGGAGGAGGAGCCGAAGCCGAAATAAGTTCACAATAATCAATTTCTATTGGGCTTAACGACATCGAGTCACCAAACGAATCAATCTGCTCGGGCGAAGGGATGATCCAGGGATCAGAAGATCTAGAGATCATGTTAACCTGAGCAGTGTTGGGTGGAGGAAGAGAAAAAAGACCCATGAGGACAGGATCTTTGAAAAGACTTGGTCCTATGCTCTCATAAGGCGTAAGAATATGATCTACATATGGGACATTGCTCTCGGAAGATGAGGAAGTGAAAAAGGTCAACTGATCGACAATGATAATCTTTCCTTCGTGCGGAAATCGAAGAACACGAAAGAGAGTGGACGGGATGCACAGCATGGCGTGAGTCCAATTGCGACCGAGGATAAGATTGCAATTGAGTTTGGTGTCAACAACTTTAACCTCAACGTTAACCCTTTTCCCTTCTAACGTAATGGGTAAACTAGTGAGAACACCAAGAGGGCGAGATTCTCTTCCGTTAAAAGCTTCTAAAGCGTTTGGAGATTGATTGAGGGCTGGAGAATCAATGCCTTTCCAACAAGCAGAAGACATGACGCACATAGACACACCCTCTTCCACGACTGCTCAGTGGATATTCTTTCCATTAATCCCAACTTGAATGATCAGTGCAAGCTGATGAGGGAGACGTTGGACGAAATTTTCCAAATCGAAGGTGATAAGGCTAGAATCGGCGGGGTCAATCCCTCCGATAGCAGATAACAAAGCCTTCCATTGTGACGGACAACTCTGAAGTACTTCCAATGCAGACATAGCAGATGGCGCTTGAGCCAAATTCTCAACAACACTGTAATGCTGAGCGGCACGGGCGTTGGGATTGTAGGAAGAGTTTCAGAGTACACCTTTAGAAGGTGGCCGGACAATGGGCTCAGTACTGGGCCTTTCGATATGAAGAGGGTCAGAAGCAGGTGGGGGAGGACCATCAATGATTTCCTTCCCTGCTGCCTGACGCGGTTCGATGTAATCTTTCGATTGGGTAGCAGTAGAGACGAATGTTGTACAGTTCATCATGAAAACCTGAGAGCCAAATGGGGTGGAGGACTAAGGTTGCTCCACCATCTGCGTTTGCTGTGATGGGAAAGGTTCTTTAAGAACAGTCGGAGTGCCTTGTGTGCCCTTGAGCAGTCGACTCACCTCAGCCCGTCGTGGACAGTCCTTGGTGTAATGCTCTTCGTCACAAATCAGACAAGGGTACTTCGGTTTGCGTTTGGAACCATCGTCAGCATTAGGTTTCAGGGAATCTTGTTTCAGGGTATCGGCTTTGGCTTTATCTTTACCCTTCTTCCTACCTTTGGAAGTTTTATCTGCTGGATTGGACTGGACAGCATTCACTTCTGCGGTTTTACCAGAATTCGGAGGTGGCTGAGGAGCAGTATCAACGGAAGGAATAGACTTTTTCTTCGCAGGATTTGGAGAAGACTTTCGAGAAGTCTGGGACACAGAACCAATGATACCGTCGACAGATCGTGCCATAGTTCCATGTCGCGGAGCATCAGGCAAGAGTTCATACAATGTGTCGGACTAAGAGTACACAAGATCAAGGTACTGGGCACACGCGATGGCTTGTTCCTCGATAACACATGCCCACATAGCGATGTCCTTAGCAATCAGACCAATAAAAGAGGTAGTGAACCAATCAGTTAGAAGTTGATCAGGAATTGCGAACTTGATCAAATTCCTGATCAACTTCAGCCTCCATTCATGAATATGATTAGAGATATGGGTAGCTCGATCCTGTTTCAAGGATGTGAGGAGGTGCGTCTCAGTTCATAGCGAACTGGTAACTGGAAGTGAGTGAGAAATGCCATAGCAAGAGAGTTAAAATCTTGAAAAATGTCGCGTCAGAGTTCGATGTACCACTTTGCAGCAGCACTAGTGAGAGTCCTTTGGAAAAGACGTAGCCAAATTGAATTGTCAACCCAAGAGTTAGAGGAGCACCAAAGATGATTAGTCATAACATGCGCTTGGGGGTCTTCTCCGGACTTGCCATCAAATTTGGGACAATCACCATGGATTTTAGTTGGAACTGGAGGCCAATATGGATTATGAAGGATAGAATCATTTGTCAACTTCGACACATTGGGCAGTTTCAGCGTAGCGAGAAAAGGTAATTGCGGATTGAAAGGCATTGCAGGCCTTTGATAAAGACCAATATTGGGATTCCAACCAGGTTGGGAGAAACCCTGCCCCCATATGTTCTGTCCCGAAGGATTTTGTCCATAAGGGTTATAAGCCTGATAATTCTACCCATACACAGGTTGAGGATCAGGATATTGACTATGAGCATACCCCTGAAGTCCTGTCTGAGCAACATATGGATTTTGAGGCGCATTATATACCACTTGAGATTGACCTTGAGGAATATAAGCAGTGCCTTGGGGCGCATTGTACACTACCTGACATTGACCTTGAGGAAAGTAAGCAGTGCCCTGAGGCTGCGTAGGTTGCCCCTGGGGTGCAGGTTGACCCGGATGCTGCGGTTGAATAGGCTATCTCTGCGGTCCAGGTTGGCCTGGATGCTGAGAGCCACTGGGTTTCCCTTGTGGAAGAGGTTGGCCCAATGGTTGGGATGAGCCAGGTTGCCCTTGAAGACTAGGTTGAACCGACTGAGCAGCTAAGGGTTGACCTTGTTGTACAAAAGTGGGGCCTTGCTAAACGTAAGGCTAGTGCTGTTGCACAAAAGGTTGTCCTTGTGATGGATAAATTTGCCCCTGAGGAATATAAGATACTCCTTGTTGAACATAAGGTTGACCAACAAGACCGTAGGGTTGTCCTTGTTGGACCAAAAGTTGTCCTTGAAAGGGTTGCCCTTGTGGACCATAAGGTTATCCCTGTGGACCATAGGGTTGTACCTGTTGGACCGAAGGTTGTCCCTGAAAGGGTTGTCCTTGTGGACCAGAGGGTTTTCCCGATAGGTACATGAATTGATTGGGGTCAATCAAAGGCAAATAGATGGGATTTCCGTACTCGTCATAATGATGTGGAGGATTAACAAGAGCTTGCGACTGCTGAGAACCCTGAGGGGTGTAATTCTGCAGCTGAATGGCCAACATGTAATGATCGTACGTCAAACCTTCAGGAATTGGATTAAAAGAGACGGGCGCACTACCAGTAGGTTGGATTCCCAAAACGTGAGGTTGTGATCCACTCACGGTGAGTCTAACGGGTATCGTGGAAGCGATAGGAATCGACCCACGAACAACAAAAGATGTTGACAATGACTAAGACATACTAACAGCCGGTGCGGATGAAGCCACACAGACAGTGGGCCAGACTAGGACAGAGGTAACAATCGTCGACGTCATGGGAGTCGAGGGTGATGCCCTCGATATGGTGACAAACGAGCTTCCCGAGGGAGTCGATGTACCTGACCATATCGGGTTCTGATACAATGATGCAACACCAGAAATGATCTGACCCAACGTACGATAATCGACTGGGAGAGATATCGGCTGTGAGGAAGGTTGACCCGAAAGGTAAGGAAAATTCTCCGGAGGGAGCTGATACTCTCCTGTAGAAACATAAAGCTCTTCACTACTGATGGGACTCTAAGAATCCATGTCAGATAAAGCCATGGTATCGTCGACAAGGCAACGAGCAGTGGCAAGTAAAGATGGTTCTGAAGTAAGAGGAGGGAACTCTTCCTCATTTCCAAAACCAGCCCAAGCGTCCAGAGGTTGCCAGTTCATATCAAAGGGCTCCTCAAGAGGAGATCAAGTAGCAAGAGGTAAGATACTCGAAAGAATAGACTTCCAGTAATTGAAAGGACTAGTGGGCTGAGGTGCTCCTGAAGAGACTTCAAGAGAAGGATCTCCACTAGGAGGTAATGAAGGGGACGACGAAACTGGTGGTTCTGCCACCGTGACTTTGTTTCAAAAATAGGAGAGAACCGAGATGACCAATTTGAGGCTTCAAGATCAAAGACTAACGAATTTCTTAAGAACAAGCCAAGAAAATATCTTTAATGGGCGTGTGATCGTAGGCAATTGATTTTAAGACACTGAAACAAAACTCTGCCTTTTCATATTTTAAGAGTCAAGAAAATGGAAAAAGGTGACTCTAGTCACTTTCAGGTTGAACGAACGCGAAAGGACAAGTGCTCGATGATCTTTTCAATTTTAGAGAGTCACGAAAAGATCAAAATGACTACTGAGGAAATCTAAGCAAGAGGTTGTACCAAGCTTCCGTGAACTGCAATATACACCTTGGTGATCAAATGAAAGAGAAATGACCAAGGACTTAACGTACATGTAGGCAGTCTCCCTGAATGTTGTGTTCAGTGTATCACGGTTACAGGGCGAAAGACTCGGCTTCCTATGAATAAAGGATTGCAACCTATGAGGGTCTCCCTTTATATACTCAACGGTACGGGGAGCACAAGTCCGAACGACAGCTACTAAGTTTAACAATGCCAGAACACGTCACTAGCCTAGACCTCTAAATGTGCGCATTAGGTTTCAATGCTTTACTTAGGTTGATTGAATTCATTTAAAAGTTGATCTTGAATTAATGTTGCAATTTCAAGGCCTTACCGAATGTAATCTCGAATCCTTAATGCACTACTATATGCAAGAGAAAATCATTCCAATTCGATGAATGCTAGCTAAGAGAGGGATAGTAGATCATAATGAAGCAGCAATCAATCGAATACAAGAAGAATTTTTCCTAATGCATCTAAGACAACCAAAGCAGAAAATGAAAGCTCTTTCCTTGTTCACTAAAAGCTACTAATGCAAAAGAACATGTTTCATTTTCCAACTAAGAGAAAGAATGCAAATTTTGTCCTTTTAGATGAATGAGAAGCAAAATGCACTGCTACACTAAATGACAAAATAGACACTAGTTTTAAGCAATTCGAATGAAACGATCTAAAACAAAGATATCAATCCAATACGAAGATCAAACACTCTCAAGACAGGGATGCACTCCTTCAAGGAAAACAAAGGGCTTTCAAACCGATTCAGTGAGCAATGTAATCTATGCTCACGGTGACAGATGGAGAGTTAAACGAACACGAAGATGATCATTCAACACCCAATGACACGTAGAACTGAAAGAGAAACTAATACAATCAATTACCAAACTAAAAAGATAAAGACCAGATTGACTCAAACTCAACTCAGAAGGTTTAGTGAGGAGGTAGCTGAACAAGCGGTAGAAGACACCTAGAAACCCTAGGATGACAAACTTCACTGGTCAGATGAGGGGCAAACAACTGAGAAGAACGAGACAAGAGAGTCAAATCAATTCCAGTGGACCAATTGAAAGATAAAAATCCAACCCAAAGGCAAATGAAACTGACAAAACTCAGGGAAAAGGCTAAAATTTTAATCGACAGGATTCAACGCATCTGTTAGGCTGTAATCTGCGCCAAACAGAGGATGGCGCGCCTGTGAAAAAGGCAACAAGCGCCAATTGGCGCAACTGTTCAAGCAACAGCAGCACTAAGCCAGAAAACTATGGAAAAAAGAAAAAGCCACTGAGCAAAGGTTAGACTTGACACTCTGAGGGTAAATATGATGGTTGAAAACAATCAGACAGGCGGAACAAAGCAGAAAAACAATAAAACGACCAAAGTTGAACAGACAAGCAAAATACTAGACAAACAACGAGAGACGACAAACACACTGTCCCCAGTATCGTCACCAACTTGTTGTGCAAGTAAATCCCCTCTGCGAATAGAGGTGATCCCTCTAACCCTGGAGTGGGTCTAGCAACAAGGGAACAAGCTGGACTTTCAGACTCTTAGCTTATAAATGAAAACGAGTTGGGATAGATGGCCTACATTGGTCCAACGCTTTTGTTGTAGTTTGCAGCAGCAATCCGTTGATCTTTGCCTTCACACAACGCGGTCCTTCAATGATAATGTCCATGTACCTACGCAAGGATCAAGTGAACGGTGACAGCATGCGAAAACATATTTTCATTTACAGCTATTTGATTGGTCAAGGAGAATCAAACATTTTGCATATGATCGAACACAAAATTGGAACCAAAAAACTGTTGATCAGTGGTTGTCATTAATGTCAACCCAAGTAGCACCAGGGGCTAACCCAATATTGCATGGGAAATTTGACCTACCAAATTAATATATTCTGGGTCAATAATGCTTTTGATGGTTTCTACGTGTCGAAATGTTTCCGTTGATATATGGCACGCCATGTAATTCTTCACGGTTTGAGAGATATTCATGTTTGAATTTTGTACCCCCAGTTAGTGGGCTAAAACCCCATGGGGTTGGGGCATGGGTCATTGAAAAGTCATAATTAACATTTTTTATGCTCCTAAAATCCCTCCCACGTTCACTTGTTGAGGCCCCTCTCAACTTAAGCATTCATATATATTGTGATCTTCATTTCCTCCTTAGGTAAGGGATTCGGCCATCTGAAACAGGTCATCGTGGCATTTTCCCTCTAACATTTTTTCTACGAAGGTTCGGAAGCTGAAATTTTCATGAGGTGAAGCTGAAATCCTGAGGAAGATGCAATAAAAATTTCAGATCAAGTTGCACAATATTTTTGGAGATATGATCTGTGGAAGTAAGGGTTTTTGCAGGCTCCTGAAATTCATCTCAAAGAAGTGACCTTGGTAAAATCGTCATAACTCTCTCTTTGAGTATCAGATTGGAATTCTATAAAAAGTCGCAGATAGTGCAAGTATGTATGTTTTCTATTTATCAATTTCAGAGCCAAATGAAGAAACAATGACATGGGGCATGTCGTACAAGTGCGCTCTGCTGAAACAGTCCGTAATTAGGGCATTGTGAGAGATTGGGTATAACTCTCTCTTGAAGAATCGAAATTGGGTCAGACCTATGACATTGGAAATATGACTCAAAGGACCACTACAGGACTGAAAATTAGAAATTGAGGATCTTAAATAACAGAGATACACTAGATTCAATATCGAGCTCCTAGAAGGCAAGAAAAAACTAGATCATGTGTTGTCAAGGGTTGCAAAGGACCAGACTTTCTACGGCAGAAAAGCAAAGCAAGGTGCAGCAGAGGGTAGCATGACAAGAGCAGCAACCAAGGTGCATAACAGCAGCAAGAAGTTCATCATATGAAGTCTTCAAGTGGGCAGCACTGCATACAATCATTGTACTTAGTCATTGTAAATACATTATTGTACAAATTGTACTAGTGTCTATCTGGCAAGGGTTGAAGAGGCAGTGTTGGGAGGTCTAAGATCATCATTAGGTGGTTGTGTCAAAGTTGGGGTTATGGTCTAGTATATCTTCTTCTTCTACATCATTCTATATCATTGTAAAGTGGACCATTTTCCCTGGTACGGGAGTCCATTCTTCTTTTATTCTTCTATAGGGTGGTAGGGTGGTGATAGGGTGAGTTGTAGCTCATTGGGTGTTGGGGCATCTGTTCAGTTGACTACTGAAGAATCTCGGGCGTTGGAGCGTCCATCCAGTGGGAGCTGGAGAAGAATGCTTTTCTAGATTCTAGGAAGTTGGAGCTTTATTTTCAATTGGAGTTGAATATTAAAAAATTATTAGAAAAGCATTAGGTGGTTTTTATCCCGGAGTGGGTTTCCACCTTAAAAAATATGTGCATTTGTGTTCCTTTTGTTTGCTGCTATCATTGTACAAACACTGAAAATAATTGAAGATTAACTAATGCTCTAATTGAAAGGAATACTGATTCACCCCCCCTCTCAGTATTTCCAACAATTGGTATCAGAGCTTGGTTCCTTCAATAGCAATTTAACAGCTGGAAGGAGGTCATGGAGCATACCAAGAATGGTGTACCTCTGTTCAATGAAAATAATTATGCACTCTGGAAAGGAAGAATGGAGTTCTATCTCTTGGCGCAAGGTTACGAAGTATGGGACACTGTTCAAAATGGATTTACATCAACCGTAGATGAACAAGGTAAGAAGAATTTGGTAAATGATGCAAAAGCAAAGAATATTATTATCAGTGGACTTATTGAATCTGCTTATCATAAGGTGTTAGGTTGTAAAACTGCCAAAAATGTATGGGACAAGCTTGAGAATATATATGCAGGTGACTCAAATGTCAAAGAAGCAAAGCTTCAAATCTATAGAGCAAAATTTGAGCAACTCAGAATGAAAGAAAATTGCAACATTGCTGCATACTTCCAATACGTTGATGAAATAACCAATACTTTGGAAGGATTGGGAGAGCTAGTTGATGAGAAGACTATTATACGGAAGATTCTTAGAAAATTACCAGGGAGATTCAACACAAAGGTATCGGTCTTAGAATACAGTGCAAATCTGGACAAACTCAGCAAGGAAGAATTACATGGAGTTCTCATAGCATATGAAATGAGAATTGATGAAGAAAAGGGTACTTCAAATCTAGAAACTACGTTTGTTGCGTCTAAGTAAACCAATAAGGACAAACAACCTTAATTGAAATGACATGCACCTGCAAGTGTGAAGGAAAGGGAGATGATGGAGAAGGTCTTTGAGATGAAGAATATGCTTACTTTACGAGAAATCTAAAACCTGGTAAGGGAAAATTCAAAGGTAAACTTCCATTGATATGTTTTGGTTGTGGTGAGGTTGGGCATTTCGTAGCAAAATGTCCAAACAAAAGTGATGGCAACTCAAAAGGAAAGAAAGACTTTAAGAAATTCAACAAGCAAGGCAAAAAGAAAGGATCCAAAAGGAACTTTCTCTCTAAAGAAGATAGCTCATCATCCGATGAAGAAAGTGACAGCAAAGAAGAAGCCAATGAGAAAGTATTGTTTATGGCCAAGCACAATAAACAAGAAGTATCAAACAATGAAGAAGAAGGGTTGACCATAGAAGAATTTTATGAAGAGGAAATCAAGCTTATAAAAGAGCTCAATGCTGAGAAGATCCATTCCAGTACTCTTGAAGAACAAGTTCAAGGTCTCAAAATTGAGGTTGAAGAACACAAATGTATTGAAGAGTCACTTCAAAAGAAGTTGGAAGAAAGAAACCAAGAAAGGGAAGCATTAGAAGCCGAAGTAGTCTCATTGCGTAAGGAAGTGAAGAAGGGAAAAACTGTCCAAAACTGTGCCAACAACTCAAGGGCATTGGAAGAACTCATCAACAATCAACGATCTTACAACGATAGAACTGGCCTCGGTTACAAAGAAGAAGAAGCAGGACCTTCTACAACAAAATACAATGAACCTATGAGATCTGACATACATGAAGACTTCATTGGACAAGATTCGCAAGCACATCCTTGGAAGACGATTCCTCGACGAAGATTTTCATCCAGGTACCAACATATTTTTCATGGCTATTGTTATTCATGTGGAAAATTTGGTCATAAAGCTGTAGAATGTTGCACGTACCCTAGGAACCAATACAATTCCAAGAGATTCTTCAAATATGAACCTCCCAGGGCTCAACGAAACATCAATAGATTTGAACATTTAAGAAATAATATGGAATGTTACAAATGTCAGAACTTTGGACACACAGCCAGAGACTGCAGACTTGAAAATCCTCCAGAAGAATATTCGAAGCCACAGAATGAACGAACATGGAAGAAGAAGAAGACTGATAATTGTGCTCTCGCTCTCAAGGCTCAAAAAATAAAGATGTGTGGTATGTTGACAACGGTTGCTCAACGCATATGACTGGAGCTAGAAGGAAATTTGTATCTTTGAAAGAGAAGAAGGATGGAACCATATCCTTTGGAAATGATGGATCTTCAAATGTTATAGGATTAGGTACCGTCACTCTCGGAAGCAAAGATGTTATAGCCAAGAATGTTCTATTGGTCGAAAACATGAATCACAATCTGCTCAGTGTTGGACAAATGTGTGATCAAGGACACACAATGCTATTCAACTTCACAAAATGTGAAATCAGGAAAGGTAGGTATGGTAAAATTGTGGCTACAGCAAGTCGAGCTCCAAACGACATATATGTTTTGGCTGAAGCAACTAAAGCATGTCTACTAGCTAAAGAAGATGAAAGTTGGTTATGGCACAAATGAATGGGTCACATAAACTTTGATAGTCTTGTCAGGATAAGCAAAAAGGAAGTAGTACGAGAAATGCCGAAAATCTCAAAACCTTCCAACACACTATGCGAGGCATGTCGGTATGGCAAGCAGACAAAAGTCCAATTTAAAACAAAAGAACACTTTGCATCACATCCATTGGAATTGATACATATTGATCTATGTGGTCCTGTGAGAACAAAAGGCTTAGACGGAGAATTATATTTCATATTAATGATAGATGACTATACCGGATGACAGCCATCAGTTTCCTAAAGAAAAAATCTGAAGCATTTGAGTGCTTTAAGATCTCCAAGGAGTTGGTTGAAAATGAAACTGATTTGAAAATAAAGTGTTTAAGATTAGATAATGGTGGAGAATTCACTTCCAAATTATTTCAGCAATATTGTGACGAAAATGGAATAAAAAGGCAATTTTCAATAGCACGAACACCTCAGCAAAATTGAGTTGCTGAAAGAAAGAATAGAACCATACAGGAAATGGGTAGAACAATGTTGAAGGACTCAAAATTGGATGAAAATTTTTGGGTTCAAGCAATTGATACGGCAGTCTTCATTATCAACCGAAGTCTTCTCAGAAATAATAGCAACAAGATTCCATATGAATTATGGAAAGGAAAACCAGCTAATGTAAAATATTTCAGAATCTTCGGAAGCAAATGTTATATCAAAAGAGAAGATCAAAATTTGGGTAAGTTTGAATCACGTGTTGATGAAGGTATCTTTGTTGATTACTCATGCAAAAGAAAGGCCTATAAATGCTATAATCTAAGACGAAAACAGATAGTGGAAAGCATAAATGTTACATTTGACGAAGATGGTGTTCTAGCGAGTAATGATGAGGATCTAGAATCATTGAAACTTGAGACAGAGGCTGAAAAAGACAGAGATAAAATTGTAGAACAAAAAGCAACTATCAACGAGGAAGAAGTAAACAATGATCATCAAGATATACCAGAACAACAACAAGAAGCTCCTCCAAAGAGAACAAAAGAGTGGATTCAAAAGAACCATCCATCAAATCAAATCATTGGTGACATAAATGAAGGTCGACAGCTTCGTTCATCACAACAAGCTCACGTTGCTTTTCTAGCAACCTTTGAGCCTAGTAGTTTTGAGGAAACCAACCAGAATGAACATTGGGTAGCAGCTATGAATGAAGAATTGGATCAAATTGAGAAGAATAACACCTGGGAATTAGTTCCACGACCAAAAGATAAAAATGTCATTGGGACTAAATGGGTGTTCAAGAACAAATTGAATGAAGATGGGCAGGTTACCAGAAACAAAGCAAGATTGGTTTGCAAAGGCTATGCACAAGTGGAAGGAATTGATTTCGACGAAACATTTGCACCAGTTGCCGGAATGGAAGCCATCCAAATGTTTCTCGCCTATGCATGTTCAAGAAAAATCAAAGTCTACCAAATGGATGTTAAGTCAGCATTTTTGAATGGAGAATTAGAAGAAGAAGTTTACATTGAACAACCTGAAGGTTTTCTACTATCACAAAAAGAAGACTATGTCTGCAGGTTAAAGAAGGCTCTATATGGTCTCAAGCAGGCTCCCAAAGCATGGTATGCTTGTCTTGATGGATATCTACGTCAACAAGGGTTCAAGAAAGGTATTGTTGATAGCAATCTTTATGTACAAATAGATAAAGATAATTTAACAATGGTTGAGTTATATGTGGATGATATAATATTTGGTAGCAATGATGATCGACTAAGTAAGAAATTTTCTACAAAGATGCAAAGTGAGTTTGAGATGTCTTTACTTGGTGAGCTGACATACTTCTTAGGGCTTCAAATATCTCAGCAAGAGAAAGAAATATTTATATGTCAAGCCAAGTACATCAAGGAAATGCTCAAGAAATTCAAAATGGAAGATTGCAAACCCGTCCTTACTCCAATGGTAACAGGTTGCAAATTGAGCATAGATGACTCATCTAAGGATGTGGATCAAAAGTTGTACAGATCTATGATTGGTAGTCTTCTATATGTAATAGCCTCTCGGCCAGATGTTATGCAAACAGTTGGACAAGTAGCAAGATTCCAAGCATCACCAAAAGAATCGCATATTATTGCCGTCAAAAGAATTCTTTGATATCTAAAGGGCACAAAAGAATATGGCTTATGGTATCCCAAGGGTAACAATCTCATTATTCAAGCCTTTACAGATGCAAATTGGGCAGGAAGCGTTGATGATCGTAAGAGTACTAGTGGAGCAGCATTCTATCTAGGTGGTTGTCTTGTATCATGGTTGAGGAAAAAGAAAACTTCAATCTCGTTATCTATAGCAGAAGAAGAATACATTGCAGCAGCATCATGTTGTACTCAAGTCCTTTGGATGAAACAAACTTTGCAAGATCTTCAAGTACAATTCAGTGAGCCTATTCCCATATTCTGTGACAACACTAGTGCCATCAGCATCTCCAAGAATCCTGTCATGTGTTAGTCATCAGTATTTTTCACATGTTAGTGATGACTATATCCATAGCTGAGTTTTCTAGAAGCTGATTTTCATATGTCAATTTGTCATCTAGAAAACCCTCATAAAACTTTTTTTCGCCCTCCTACTTTTCAGTCCACCCATGTCAAAGTCAAAACCTCATTATCACTATCCTACCTAGCTTCAGCCCTACTGGTCTGCCCATCAGCTCTAAAAGGAAAAATCCAAGTATGTTTCAATAGCCTCCCCTAAGTTAGGAAGTGGCGCTTTAAGGCATTTTACCTTTGGCAAACATCAAAAAGCCAAAAAACCTCCATCTGACACAGACCATTCATGACAGACCTCCCACTCTGCAAATCAAGTTGATCACAGCTCTAGGTCGCGCCACTTACACACCCCTAGGTCTCAGCACTGCATAAACCACAGTCTCAAGCTGATTATTAGGTGTTTCACAGTGTTTTATGGATTCTACAAAGACAGGAAATATAACTTCATCTCAAGAGAAAATTCTTGAATCTACATTCAGAAGAACAACTGCTTCTCAATGTAAACATGAGCCTGAGATATATCTGCAAGACAGAGAGTCACTCATCAAGACCTTGCAGCTTCCTTTCAGCATGAAAATCACAGTAAGAGAAAGACACCACTGTCACAGCAAACTGGTAAATTGTCATGGCCAAGAACCTCCTTCATTTACAAGCAGAGGGTTAGGGCGCCTCCTTCATCTACAAGCAGAGGGCGCTGGCCAATATTGACTTTAAGGATTGCAAAAGCCCAGGTTTGCTTTTTACTGAACAGTGAAACAATGACTCTAGGTTTTCTGAGTGTAAGTGATGATCATAACAGGGCTAGAGTCTGAAGTATGCAAGTTAAAGGGAAAACAAAGTTTTGGTCTTGTAAAGGAAGTCATTTGAAGTTTTCAAATCATATGAATTGTTAAAACCTTAGAGAGACACATCATTAGTGAAAACAATTCTAATCATAAGCAGCCTGCTGTTTCAACAAGACCAAATTGAAGAAATGTTGACAAATCATGTCATTACACAGGCAGAAGAAAAGGTGGTTGTTTTTCAAAGGGTGCTAACCTCCCTACTCACAGAGACTATCTTTCAAATAATTTGTCATAAGTTGACCAAGGCAAATGGTGACATTTCAGTTCCCCTCAGCAAAGAGCAGTACAGTGAGACAATGACACCTTGACTAGGGTTTTTTTGAAGCACAATAGTGATTGCAGGCAGAGGTAAAAGTATTAATGTTTTCAAGTTTGTTTGCTTACCATCATATCCAAGAAAAACCCTTGTCAGACAAGCTTATCAAACAGTCTTCAGATACTTTGCCAAGTGAAGGGCCTCCTTCATTCATGAGCAGATGGCCAAAGCATTGACTGTTTTTAAAGACTGATTGGTCAAAGATGCAGTGGAAAGAGACAAAGAAGGAAAGCAAAAGTCATTACACAGGCAACAGATGGTGTTTATGTTTCAAAAGGTATTGGTTTTCCTACTCATAGGGAAATGTCTTTCAAACTATACATCATAGTGGATAGGAGACAATTTGAATATGCATGCCATTGATACAAAAAAGGGCAGTTTCCTTAGGAGAAGGGGTCAAACAACACCTCACTGTCACATTCCAAAAGGTCTAAAAGAGTTCCTTTCAAGTAAACAGAGAAAGATAGTATGAATGGATGCAACTAAAATATGGCACTTACAATCAAAGGAGGAGCTTATGAATCACCTGGAAGCAGAAACTATCAACCAAGTTGGAAGAAGAGAGACCACCTCCTTTTAAAATGACAAAACAGCTTTCAATACTCTTCGACAGATCTTGAGTGGTTTTTCCTTGTTAAAAATATCACCAAAAGTGTCAAGCAGTGGACAGATTTGAACCTTGGAATGATTCTATTACAAAAAGAAAGATCATTGCACTGGTCAAAAGAAATGATAACTGTGTTTCAAAGGGCCCTGTTCTTCCTGGTTCATGAATTTCCCCTTTCAGATATACATCACAAATGATGGGAGACAAATCAAGATTAGTTCCCAAAAAGACATTGTAAATAGGTATACAAGTTTATGAATAGGCAAAGAAGTCATTTGACATATTGTCATTGTTTGGATGGTTTGAAACAAACACAGTTTTCCATTATTCAAAAGGACAGGGATATCATAAATGATATGTTCTAAGCAAGAAGGCATATTGGAAAAGGCGCCTTTCTTAAATCAAAGAGCCATGACTAAATCCAAATAATGTCAGCAAATGTGGGCACCTGCATTGAGAAAGAGGTTGAAGGAGCAAGTTGGAGACAGAGACTGTCAAAGCATGTTGACAATATAAACCCTATCCTTTCAAAAACAAAGCAGTCTTCAGGTTTTTTAAACAGTTTTGAAGTGGGGTTTACATAATGAATATCAACATCAAGGATTGACAAAGTGGCAGAGAATGGTCTATATGTCATCCGGACATTATTCAAAGTTTGAATTTCAGTGTTAAAATTGTCACCAAAGAAACAAAACAAACAGGAATTATCCTTCGGAACCATGTGTATAAGTGAAACAGAGTTTTTTGATCCTTCAAGCTATATCTGCTGTTTATAAAGAGGTTGATTCATGTTAACCCGGTCTAAAAAACATAGAACATCTCCACTGCCTGCATCGCTTCTGAATCCAAGTTGCAAAGACGCCAAAGGGTATTGTTGAAAAAGGTCAAAAAAGCTGTGAAAACCTTGCAAGACCCAACCGAAAGTTCATTTTACATTTAAAAAATATGACTGTTGGGAGTTTTGATATGTCGAGGGAGTGAGGTCGAAGAGTGAATTTTCATTTTCAAATCGAGCCAAGACCCTTTGATCCCCTCAAAGCTCAAACAAAGAAGTTCGGCGCAGTGTGGAAAAGTTTGCAGCAGTTTTAACAGCGCGACGCGCCTGGAACATTGCGCGACGCGCTTGGAAGAAGATTTGCACGGGCGGTACACTGTCGCGCGACGCGCCTGTACGCGTGCGCGACGCGCCTGTACACGGCGCCCGACAGGCCGCCCGGTTAGATTTTTGCGCGACGTTCTTTCTCTGCAGAGTGCCGCGTAGGCTTAAAACCTCCAGTGCACCTCCAGTTCATACGCAAAGCTACTCCAGCTCTCCACAAAGGATTTCCATCAAGTTTGAAGGTATTTTTACATGCTCTCCCCCTCGGTTTCAAAATTGCTAAGTACTGTGAGAGGTTTTAAAAACACCATGCTGGAGTGATAAATATGTTGCTAAAAATGCCTATAGAGCAAACAGTGTGTTGAAACTGCTACAAATTTTTCACACCACAGCCTACAAAACTTTCAAATCTTGTCACCATAGCTGAAAAACAGTGTTTTTGCTGTGTGAGGTTTCGAGGTGTAAAGCTGTAGTAAAATGCTGAATGTGTTATTTAAGGCACCTACAGGAAAAAATATGTGTTGAACTAAGAGCAGTGTTTTGTTTAAAGGAAGTTTGTTGGTTGCAAGACCTTTGACTGCCACTTTAAAGAAACCTCTAAAAGTTTGTCACCTAGTCCTATAGCAGTGGATTTAGGCTAAATAAGATATACTCTGGGTGACTGTTCTCATTTTGATTAAATCTGCTGGTGAATGGCATACAAAGACAAGGAAGGGTGTGGTTTTGAAGAAACAGGGTTTACATATTAAACAGGAGTTTGGATTGTGGGGAAGAAATAAGCTGCTACAGCCCCTATTGAAACTATAGAGCTTGTTTCAATGCTGTCACCTTGTTCCATAACAGTGAGATTGAATGTATGCCCACACTGGAGGTTGACCATGTATGTGGTATAATGTTGTTTGATGGAGTGACATACATATAGAGAACAGTGAAGTATAGTGAGAAAAAGGGTTTTGATTAAAGAGCAGCTTGTTGGTTGAAAGCTACAGGGCAAAGTGACTTCTATTTCTCACAGAAAGGGACAGTTTTCACTGTGTAGTTGCTTGACTGACTTTGGGTCTTCGAGCTTGTTTGATAAGTGGATGTTCAAGTAGAGCACAGGTTTTTCCTACAAAGGCAAGGTGTTACATTGATAAGAGGTTCTGGTTATTTTGAAAAGAGAAGACTAGTGCAAGCTTGGTTGAACTTTTGGAGCATTTTTACTCTATCACCTGGTTCAGAACTGTGACATTGACTGTCTAATTGCACTAAGAGTTGATTACATAAAACATAAGTGTGTTGAGTGTTTGGCACATTAGACAGGGCAGGTTTTGTAATGATTGGAAAGCCTACTTGGGACAAAGATTAAAATGAGTTGTCAACCTCCAAACTTCACAAAGAGCAAGGTGATTTCTTGACACTTTGCACAGACAATTCACCTAACTGTTGCCTCCTTTTTACTGTATGATATCTTATTGAAAAGTCTGTGGGCAGAGATACTTGAAAGGTAGAAGGTCACTTTTTAAGGGAGCAGGGGTTCTTTATATTGTGAGAGAAAAGTGTGCATTCATCCAAAAACATTGTTCACTATCTAAAACAGTGAATTAACACAATTTGACTCCAAAAAGGCAGTTTACACACAGTAAGGCAGTTTGTTTCCTCAAAAGCACATTTAGGTCAAAATGCCTCCAAGGCAGGATAGCAGAAGTGGCCCACATAAAAGATATGAGCCAATCTCTACAGAAGAGGTTAATGCTCATCCATCCATCCTTTTCAACTTCCATGAAGTAGGTTGTCTAGACTTCTGCCAGAAAATACAAGAGGTCAAAAGTTTTTCGCCATTAACACATCTATGCGCCCTGAGGTTCCAGAACAAGCATTTCCAGGTAGCGGACCTTGATTTCAAGTTTTCTCCAAGATCAGTGTCCAAGGCCACCAAGATTCCATATCATGGCGAAAAATGGTTCAAACAGGCCCATCTTGACCTAGAAGATTACAAGCCTTTCATCAAGCCTGAGCATAGAGATGCTTTCACTGCTATTTCCCTTTTTCTTATCTTCTTGACAGCTATGCTCCTCTTATGAAAGTCATAATGAAATATTTTACTTGTGAGGGGAGGTTTGATCAAGTTTATGCCTATCATGTCCGCCTATTGATGCATTTCACTAGAAACAGGCAACTTAATCTCCCTTACTTTTTATTCAAGAGCATCGAGAAGATGGCATCTACAGTCCAGAAGAAGGCCCCACCTCTGCAAATTCCTTCCCTTTTCCATCATTCTCTGATCAAAATTATCATCCTACATCAGCTAGAGAAGAAGGAAGTTCCATGGGATGTATTCATCAGTCACCCAGATTTCTCTACTGTTCCTCCTGTCCATGTATCTTCCACTCAGCCTGTTCATCGCCCTGTGCCTTTGTCCAGCAGGCCCACTCCTAGGAGGCTCAAAATGACTACAGAACAGCCAGGACAGCAGGAAGAAGGAGAGGGGAGTAGACAGCAAGAAGAGAAAGGTCATGAGCAAGAGGAAAGGGATGAACAGCAGCAAACAGAAGATGAGGAACAGCAGCAGGACAGTGGTGAAGGCCAGCAGCGAACAGAAGATGATGAACAACAGGTACAAGAAGAAGAACAGCAGCTTGTTGTTGAAGGACAGGAAAAGCAGCTTGGGCAGGAAATTGAGCCACATATTGAGCCACAAAATGAGCAGGAAATTCAAACACAGCAGCAGCTTGATTTTGGTGAAAAAGAGCAGCAAGTTGAAACACAAATTGAACAAGGCATTGAAGTAGAACAACAAGTTAATGTTGGCGAACAGGGGCAGCAAAGTGAACAGCAAGAAGAATACATCCAGCAGCCTCAAGGAGAGCAGCAGTTTCAAGAAGATGTCAAAGGTAAATCAGTTGTGTCTCCTCCTCCCAAAAGAACAAAGCTCAGCACAACAAGGAAGAAAGGGTCTAAGGCTGCCACTCCAAAAGTGACAAAAGTTATCCCTAGCAAAAGAAAGTTGCCCAAGAGGACACCCACTAGCATGCCAAGGAGGAAAAGTACAAGATTGGCCTTCAAAGGGAAAAGCAAGGTTGGAGAAAGTAAAAAACATGGAAGTGCATTGGCTGTCATCCCAGTCCAGAGCGATGACAGCGATAATGAGGCTCGCCTTCTTGAAAACCTCCTAATCCATAAAAAGGGGCAAATTGAGGCATTAGAAGAGGATCTTCAACGGGCAAGGAACTTCAACCACTTCTTGGAGACCCAAAACAAACAGATGAGTGTTCACACAACAGTTCATGAGGCAAGGGCTATCAAATACAAGAAAGAAGCTGCCAAGGCACAAGCGAGGATAGAAGAACTCATTGGTGAGTTTGATGAGGAAGAAGAGAGAGAACAGCCTAGGCGGAAGAGGCCTAGGACCATAGGGCTTAAAAGAGCCTTGGAAAAGCAGAAAGAAGAAGAACAAGCTCATCTCCAAGCCTTTCCTCTCACTGCACTCCTTGAGCAGGAAATTGAAGAAAACAAAGAGGCATGGCTTGAAAGAGCCAACAAACACTTGGAGATGAAGCTTGAAAGAGCAAACAGAGATCTGGAGCTACAAAGAAAGAGGACACATCACTTTCAGAAGTTGAATCAGTTTGCCCGGCGCAAACTAAAGGCAGCCCAAGAGAAATTGAAGAAAGCAAAGGGGAAGCGCCCGGCACGGAAAGAGGAGAAAGGCACATCAGCACTTGATATTTTGGCCTCAGCTTCGGAGCATGTTGCTAGGGACCCTTGAGGGTCATGCGTGCCAATTTTGGGCCCATTTCGACAACTTTTTGTTTTTTGGCATTTTTTGGGTTTTTGGTCGAAAACTCATAATTTCGCCATTTCAGTTTGAGGATTTGTCAAGTGAGGAGGATGATACCATTTGATGCCATAATTTTATGAGCAGGTCCTCAGCGATTTTCAAAGCATTTGGAGATCATTCGCCCCCTCAAAACGGCGAAAAATGCTCACTTTTTGCACATTTTGCCCGTCATATCAGCAGTCTGCTATCTCCTGGTTTTTTACACACAGGTACAGATTTGGAGGACTTTCAGGCATCAGATTGAGGTGATTTCAGTTGCGCCGGAAAGTAGACATAGAAAGCTTTCCAACGAGCTATCATGAGCATCGTTTTGACACCGGGAAGGCTGCCAATTGTCTCCAGCAAGTCAGGGGACCTTTTTCTGATATAAATTTGAAGTATTTTTGCAATTTTTGAACCTCAAAAATCTGCTTTTTCCAAATGTGCGTTTAGCTATTTTTGCACTTGGAAAATGATGCAAAGTCAATATAATTTCCGTTTTTAGCATTTTTTTAGATATTTTATGGGACATTTTGTGCCTTGGGCTTTGCAAAGCCTCAAGGACAAGTTTAGATATTTTGATTAGGCCAATGGGATAGCTAGTTGCACCATGAGGTTTTCCTCACTTGAGCCTATTTATTCCACAAGGCTTCATTGTAAAACAAGGCTGAACTTGAGAGAAGAATTAATATATTGGTCATATGAGCTTTGAAGAACATACTTGTGTTATGATTTTGGATTGCCTCTTGGATGCTTTTGATGAATGATGAAGGATTGTTGATGGATTCCATGACATGGTAGAATGGTATAGTGTTTCTTGCTTTGTTGTTGTTTTCTAGTTTTCATTCATGATACATGCTTCTTGCTGCTATAGATCAGTAGAGATTAAGTTTGAGATATGCCCATGGAGGCACCTCAAAATTCCTGAATCTTCATAGCTTTTATGTTTTCTTCTTCCTTAGTTATACTAAAGAATTCTTAACTGCTCTTTAGTAACTTAAGGATATTGTTGCTAGTTTTATTTATAAGCTCTATGCATATTGAGTAGGATGTATGGTGTGCCCTGCTTACCTATGACTGTCCATAGTTCTGTCCATAAAACTATCTCTTTGACTGATTAGCCTATCATCTTGTTGAACCAAGGAGGCCTCGTCCCGATCTAGCCCTTTGCCTAAAACTATGAAAGCTTGTTTGTCAAAGTGCCCAATAACTTAAAGACTGTGTTTAGACGTTCCGGCATAGTATTTTGAGTTGTTAGTCCATCTTAAGTGTTTTCTCCAAAGTCTGATAGCCATTTCCCAAACTTAGAGGGTCTTATACTTCTATGCATGGCTGGAATGTTTGTTTCGATGTGTTGATTAGTTTATAGTTACATGTTGCATGATTAAGGGTCTTCTTTACCATGTTTATGTTATCTATTAAACCAGTGATGCTTGAAACTCTTTGTTATTCACAAACTTGATGTCCATTTACTCCATTTTGCCCAAAGATCCTTTCTACCTTAAATCAAATCGGCCCTACAGCAGCCTTGCATCATCATCTCATAGCTCCCTTGATCTTTTTGACCCCATAGCCCAGTTGATCTAACTTCTTGTTACCCATTTTATGTCTTTGATCAGTTTTATCCCTCACAAACTTAAAAAACCAAAAAATCAAAAACTCACTTCATAACTAGCCTAATATCAGAACACTGTAAGCAAACACACCGATATCTTTTACACGTATAGAGAGAGCCCTCTCTGAGTCCAAGAAGGGTAGGTCCTTGGGCTCCAAAGCTTGGTTTGATGTTACATCGTCATTTGGCTCACCAATCGGCCAAATCACGGGAACCTAACATCATGCATTCAAAAACAAAACACATTCCGATCAAATATCATTTTGTTAGAGAACAAGTCGTTGAAAAGAATATCAAACTTGAGTATGTTTGTACAAAAGAACAAATTGTTGATATCTTCACTAAACCTTTACCTTGTGAAGCATTTGAATATCTTCGTCAAAAGCTTGGGATTCTCCCAAGTTCTCATTAGACTACAGGTCTGCAAGACGGTTGTGTGTCAGGGGGAGTGGAACTGTGTACAGGTCCGCAGGATGGTTGTGTTTCAGGGGGAGTTACCCTTTGCCATTGATATCAAAGGGGGAGAGAATGTTGTAGGAAGAGGTGTCATGATCGCAGGGGGAGTACTTGTGTTGCCATCAATGCCAAAGGGGGAGATTGTTGATCAGCAGTTGTCATTGATGTCGACCCAAGCAACACCAAGGGCTAACCCAATATTGCATGGGAATTTTGACCTACCAAATTAATATATTCTGGGTCAATAATGCTTTGGATGGTTTCTACTTGTCAATATGTTTCCGTTGATATATGGCACGCCATGTAATTCTTCACGGTTTGAGAGATATTCATGTTTGAAGTTTGTACCCCCAGTTAGTGGGCTAAAACTCCATGGGGTTGGGGCATGGGTCATTGAAAATTCATAATTAATATTTTTTAAGCTCCTAAAATCCCTCCCACGTTCACTTGTTGAAGCCCCTCTCCACTTAAGCATTTATATAAATTGTGATCTTCTTTTCCTCCTTAGGCAAGGGATTTCACCATCTGAAACAGGTCATCGTGGCATTTGCGCTCTAACTTTTTTTCTACGAAGGTTCAGAAGCTGAAATTTTTATGAGGCGAAGCCGAAATCCTGAGGAAGCTGCTGTAAAAATTTCAGATCAAGGTGCGCAATATTTTTTGAGATATGATCTGTGGAAGTCAGGGTTTTTGCAGGCTCCTGAAATTCATCTCAAAGAAGTGACCTTGATAAATTCGTCACAACTCTCTCTCTCTGAGTATCAGATTGGAATTCTGTAAAAAGTGACGAATAGTGCACAGTCTGCACTTTTCTCTCTATCAATTTCAGAGAAAAATGAAGAAACAGTGACACGTGGCGCACCGTACAAGTGTGCTCTGCTGAAACAGTCCATAATTAGGGCATTGTGAGAGATTGGGTATAACTCTCTCTTGAAGAATCCAAATTGGTTCAGACCTGTGGCATTGGAAAGATGACTCAGAGGACTACTACAGGACCGAAAATCAGATATTGAGGATCTGAAATAACAGAGATACACCAGATTCAATATCGAGCTCCTAGAAGGCAAGAAAAAGCTAGATCATGTGTTGTCAAGGGTTGCAAAGGACCAAACTTTCTACGACAACAAAGCAAAGTAAGGTGCAGCAAAGGGTAGCATGACAAGAGCAGCAACCAAGGTGCATAACAACAGCAAGAATTTCATCATATGAAGTCTTCAAGTGGACAACACTGCATACAATCATTGTAAAGGTATCAGTGTACGTAGTCATTGTAAATACATTATTGTACAAATTGTACTAGTATCTATTTGCCAAGGGTTGAAGAGGCAGTGTTGGGAGGTCTAGGATCATCATTAAGTGGTTGTGTCAAAGTTGGGGTTATGCTCTAGTATATCTTCTTCTTCTACATCATTCTATGTCATTGTAAAATGGACCATTTTCCCTGGTACGAGAGTCCATTCTTCTTTTATTCTTCTATAGGGTGGTAGAGTGGTGCTAGGGTGAGTTGTAGTTCATTGGGTGTTGGGACATCCGTTCAGTTGACTATTGAAGAATCTCGACTGTTAGAGCATCCATCCAGTGGGGGCTAGAGAAAAATGCTTTTCTAGATTCTAGGAAGTTGGAGCTTTATTTTCAATTGGAGTTGAATATTAAATAATTATTAGAAAAACATTAGGTGGTTTTTGTCCCGAAGTGGGTTTCCACCTTAAAAACTGTGTGCATTTGTTTTCCTCTTGTTTGCTGCTATCATTGTACAAACACTGATAATAATTGAAGATTAACTAATGCTCTAATTGAAAGGAATACTTATTCACCCCCCTCCGCCAGTATTTCCAACAAAAACCAGTCATGTATTAATGATAGAGAAAAGAAGTTTACAGCCTTAATGCCTTGACATTGCAGCCTCCTTCGACGGGTTCAGTCAAGCGCATCTCAAGCATTCGTCGAGGATCGGACTTGATGAGGCAATGGGCCTAAACTCTCTCTCGACAATGGATTCCTCTCTGCCTTATTATTCATACCAGTTATAATAAAGACTATTCAGCTAGCTGAAATCATGTGAGAAGGATGTATTTATAGGAGAGGAGGAGGTGGTTTGGGATCCCTCATAAGGTGGAAGAGAGGTCCTATCCCTTTGGGGAGTTGCACAAATGTAGGAAACAAGAAGCCAAAGGGAGGATTTCAACATTATTCAGTCGAACAAACCATGATGACTCTGCTCACGAAGTAGTTAGGAATGGAAACTTCGCTTCTATTTTAAAAAACATTCCAAAAACAACTCGACGTGGGTGAGAGACTGAGACAGAGCGGCAATGGGCGTGGGGTCCAGTGTTAATTTCCCTATGGGCGCGAGGCCATAACTGCCTACCAGCGCCGATCCAGAAACACGTCTTTGAGAGTCTGCTTGAGTGATCAACAGAGGAAATATTATTGACATGCGAAGGGATGCAATGACACTTTTAGCAAGGTATGACAATACACAAAAATCACTAGAATAGTCCTCCAATGTTTGGGACGGGAATTGCAAGTATGGTGAGAAGATGTTGTGTAACACGGGGTCTAGAATCAGCAAGAGGCAGAGATCAGCTCAGAGAGGCAGCGCAGAAGCAGGAGAGCAGCAGCAACAGCGAGGACAACGTGATTTTCAGCACGAAGCCCTAAGGGGTTACGCAGAGACCCTAAGGGGCAGCGTAAGGACTACGTCACCCCATCTGGGGTAACGCAGCCCTTTCCAGAGTAGCGCTAAGGGTCAGAGGGGCTTCAGAGGCTGACGCAGAGGCTTCAGGGGCAGCGCTAGATTTTTTAGGCCCTAATTTTGGCTAAGTTCTATAAATCCCATTTGAGAATGTGGATCAGTCATTATTTTGGCCCTAGATCAGCCAGTGAGTTGTAGATCTATTATTTCTTTGTCGAGTTTTCCAGATTTGGAACCCAGGCTTGTTGTATTCAGAAAATTCTTAATAATAAAACCCTCCAGCAGCTACAAGACCGGATTTCCCGCATTGGGTTTTTCCGGGGACTATTTGTCCAGAAATAACTGTGTCACTTTGTCTAATGTGTGCATGAACTTTTTCTAGATCTGGATTGGTGGAGAGCTGTTATGTGTTTTGCTTCGTTTTTAACTTGAATTTTATTTAGTTAATAACTTGTCTAAGTAGGAGGAGCATAACCAGATTAACAGTAATAATTTCTGCATTAAGTGTAAAGATTCAGAAATTTCCACATGGTATCGGAGCAATTGCAGATCTAGGAGGGCACCAGCTAGAGACTAAAGGTTCTAGCTACAGAAAGCAACTGGAAAAGCAGTAGAAATGCAAATCTAAAGGGACAACGCAGTTTTCAGAGGCAGATTCACGCAGAGGGAAGGGTGACGCAATCTAACGCTGTCACCTAGCAAGTCCACGCAATTACTGCACAGAGGCAGCTCAGAAACAACGTTGGATTAGTTTGAAGCCTACCAGTGTGATGCAGATCTGAATCTGTCAGATCCATAAAAGACTGGAGAAAAGATGTAGAAATTCAAAAGGTGCTGGTGGGGTTAAATTTCTGAAGATTTCATATTTTTAGCCTTAGCACAAGTAACAAAGAGCGAGAGGAGATCAACTTCTCAGAGAGTTTCTAGCCAAAGAAACTTGCAGTTTGATCAGAGGATCAAAGAGAGATAAATCATAGTTGATTTGGCAGATTTCCAAGCAGGGAAATCAGTTGCCAGAGGGAGCAGGAGGTGTCTATTTCACCAAGGGCCTTAGATCCATTTCTCTAGCAAAGAGAAAAGGAAGTTCCGACACATTCTGAGCAGATGGCTCCTCATGGACTGCATGATCAGGACAGGCTAGATGGCCTCTCAAACTTTTTAGTTTTGAAGGCAAGGATCCCGATAGTCCTTGAGGCATACAATCTTAGAGACCATGCAGAGCAAACTCTGGCTACACCGACAGATCCAGATCTCCTTTGGAAGCATAAGGAAGCTACTGGACATGCCAAGTGACTAATCATGGATGGAATTAAGGACCATATTGTACCACACTTAGCTGAGAAGAAGACAGTTAATGAGATGTGGAAGGCCTTAACCTCCCTATATGAGAGAAAATCTGTCCAAAGGAAGATGTTGTTGGAGACACAGATGAGGTCATTCATGATGACCAAGGGAGAAGACATGGAGCATTTTCTCTTCAGATTGCATTCAATCAGAGATTAGCTGACTGCAACAGGTGCTAAGGCGAAAGACAATTAGATAGTCAGGACTGCCCTCAATGCAGTCACAGATGAGTGGGAAACCTTTGTCCAAAGTATCTTAGGCAGAGCGGACCTCCCAGATTGGGACAGTTTATGGTCAATTTCGTGTCAAGGAGAACTCCGCAAATTCACCAAGAAGCAGCACAACTCTGGATTGAGCAAAGTGAAGAAGGAAGATGAGGAAGATGGAGCCTTGGCATCAAAGAGGAAGGCAAAGAAGAAGAAGGATATCTCAAAGATCAAATGCTTCCAGTGTGGTGAAATGGGGCATTTTGCCAGCAATTGTCCTCAAAATAAAAAGGACAAGGAAGCATCTTCTTCCAAGGCTGCTATGGCAGATGATGGATCGGAAGATGATGCAGCCATGAGTGCTCATGAACCATGGAGGTGGGGTAACATGGATATGTAGAGAAGCTACATAGAAGTAAGGCAGGATCCTTGAGCAACTCATCTCTTGGATCACATGCGAGCTACAACAGCCTTAAGACAGTAGCCAGACAAGTGGAGCAGTAGGTGCATAGATCACAGATGAAGCAGAGGCAGATCTGAAGGCTGGGAGGAGTAGCGCAGAGCAGAGCAGCAACAGTGTAGAAGCAGTAGCAGTGCAAAGGCTGATGTGACTTCAGCATTGCAGAGCAGAGTTGCTTATGCAGTGCAGAACTACAACAACGCAGAAGGCTTCAGAGGGACAACGCAGTGCAGCAGCAACGAGAGAGATTTCAGCACAAGGGGCTAATGTGACTTTAGTAGTGCAGAGGGAGTCTGCTTACACAGTGCAGAGTTGTAGTTGTGCATCATCCTTTCGATGCCAACACAAATTTGTAGGCCATAGAGCTTCAGTGATGAGGATGCAACCCAACTGACTTGTCTATCAAAGATTGGGCAGAAGATTCAGTTGTTTCTCTCAACAACTTAAGTTGCAGTGCAACAAATCAACAGTGGCAGTGCTATGAGCAGCACAGATGCATCATATTGAGAGGGAGCTACAGTACAAAAGTTGCAGTAGCAGTGGCAGAGTCATGGGCAGCAGTACAGAATGGCAGCAACAGTGCAGAGTTGAGTGGCAGTAGGCCAAGCATCAGCAGCACAAAACCAGTGCCCAAAATCTTGTAATGCATAGTGTGATGTATTGTTAGAGCACACTCTTGATGCTAAGAGGGAGTGTTGAGATTTTGTGTATTTTGGGGTAGCATCAGTTGTGCTCTAGCTCCCAAATTTTGAGGAGGGACTAGAGTACACTAGATCTACAAGACCCAGAAATTGATTTGGGAAATTTCATCTGGTTAAGGAGATATTAAATTAATTAATTCTTTTAATGTATTTCCTAAGTTAAAACTTAAGGAACTTAAATAATTAAAGTGAATTTAATTAAACATGTGATAAGATTGTCTTAAGTCACACAGATCAAGTTTTCTTTTAATCTTAGCCATTGATTCAAGATCTGATCATGGCCGTTGGTTTCCCAACGAGAAAAGTATAAAGGAAAGTCTTGGGGTCATTTGTAAAAACACACAGAGGCAAAGCACTGAAGTTAAGCTGAGTTGGTTTCCCAACGAGAAAAGTATAAAGGAAAGGCTTGGGGTCATTTGTAAAAACACACAGAAGCAAAGCACTGAAGTTAACCTAAGATTCTAGGGCAGGTTTGCTAAGAATTCTTAGAAGTGTTTCAGCTGCAGAGAGGGAAATTTAGGCCAAGGGGATGATCTGATCCCGACTAGAATCAGCGAGAGGCAGAGATCATCTCAGAGAGGCAGCGCAAAAGCAGAAGAGCAGTAGCAGCAGCAAGGACAGTGCAGTCCCTCAAGGACAATGTGATTTTCAGCAGGAAGCCCTCAAGGGTTACGCAGAGACCCTAATGGGCAACGTAAAGACTGCGTCACCCAGTTTGGGGTAACACAGCCCTTTTCGGAGCAGTGCTGAGGGTCAGAGGGGCTTTAGAGGCTGACACATAGGCTTCAGGGGTAGCGTTGGGGTTTCTAGGCCCTAATTTTGGCTGAGTTCTATAAATCCCATTTGAGGGTATGGATTAGTCATTATTTTGGCCCTAGATCAGCCAGTGAGCTATAGATCTGTTATTTATCTGTCGGGTTTTCCAGATCTGGAACCCAGGCTTGTTGTATTCAACAAATTCTTAATAATAAAACCCTTCAGCAGCCAGAAGACTGGTTTTCCCGCATTGGGTTTTTCCGGGGACTATTTGTTCAGAAATAACTATGTCAATTTGTCTATGTGTGCATGAACTTGTTCTAGATCTGGATTGGTAGAGATATGTTTGTGTTTTGCTTCGTTTTTAACTTGAATTTTATTCAGTTAATAACTTGTCTAAGTAGGAGGAGCATAACCAGAGTAATAGTAATAATTTCTGCATTAAGTGTAAAGATTCAGAAATTTCGACATACAGTTCTTGTCTCAAAGAGATTGCTTCTCCTACAGTACTTACAGAGAATAGCTCCACCAGTTTCTCATATATTTCTTTAGCAGATTATAGTTTTGATACATAGGGATGAGTTACTCCTTAATGGATTCTATGAGAATCCTCTGGGCTCTGATTTCTCTCTTCATGTACTTGGCATGAGCTGGAGCATCTTCTTTTGGTAGTTGAATTGTCGATCCTTCGATGTAGTCCATAACTTCGTCTTCAATTAAATTCAAATTGGCCCTCTTCTTCCATGCACTAAAGTTTGATGACCCAACCAGCTTGTTGCTCGATTTACAATAAGTCATCTTGATAGATTTAAGTAAGGTCATATATACTTACTTGAGTAGAGTGGCTTGCAACTTCCTTGATGATGACAAAGCAGTTAGGGGCTTCTTCTAAGATAGAAATCTTCAATCTAGGTGTTCTTGAATCCTTGATGGTAAAGGATATCTTCAAAAGATGATGTCCTCTTCTAACAATGTCTTGAATGTAAATCTTTGATGGCAAAGATTATTTCCTTGAAAAGTTGATCCTTTGAATGAGATGAAGATCTTTCTCGAAAATAGCTTGAAAGTCTTCCTTGCAAACTGATTTGACTTTTCACCCAAACTTGATTTTTGCTTCCTAGAGTGTCTCATTGTCATGTAGCCCTTGAGTTCAGCACCTTAGCTCTGAAACCATGTTGAGAATTTGGAGGGCTGGTGATTAATTCAAATTCTCTTCTTGATAATTACTTGTGAGTTTAATTGAGTTACTTATGTCTTCTCTTCTTTAGCTTATTTAGTCTTTCATCAAGTCAATTATCAAAATACACGAGATAGAAAAATTAGGCTCCTAGAGCCAGGGCAAAACCTCTCCCTCTTGGAGAGGAAAACTCATAAGGAATTCTTCTTATAGATCTTCAAATGACAAGTACCATGACCAAGACTCAGACCCTTGACCTAGAAATGCCTCCAAGACCTTGTCAATGCTTCATAGTATGCTTACAACGTTGATCTTTCTCTTCTGCACCAACTGACCTGCATCACCATTAGAGAACTTGGTCTCTAATTAAGTCTTCCTTGATTTAGTCTTTGATTGCCCAAAACACTTCTTCTTGCTTCATACTCTCTTGAGATATATTGCTTTCTTTCATGTACTAAAGATAGGTAGGTAAATCATAGATTTAGCTTCCTTCTATTCTCACACTCTTGCATCACATCAGACTTTAGATAAGCAATACATATCACAATATATCATATGAATTTTAGACACAATCCGCAGCTTCTATACTGTGATACGCACTCTTCCTTTCAGAACTTATCTATGATGTTTATATCAGAGCGATCCGCAATAGATCCATATCTTTCAACGCTTGAGCACTGTCTTACATCTTTGCATTTATGCCACACTTTACCACGCTATAAAGTCCAGAGTTTATCTGCAACTTATGTTTATTATACCCACACTTGCTTGCTGATCTCAAATCTGCATTGTACCTCTGTAATGCCTCAGGAATATACGCAATTTTTCTCCTGTCTTACTTCAGAGTTGTCCGAAAAATTTCTGTGCTAAATGATCTGCAGCAAGGAGTATATATAGAGGCTCTTTCTTGGTTAGTAGGCCAACCATTCATCTGACATTTAGGCCGACCATAATACAGTATATAGGCCAACATGAAGACTATATATTCCAGCACTAAGGATGATTGTCATGAGGGTTGTTTATAAGCCATTCTTCCACAAGGTTTATGACAAGGTCTTGGAGTATTTAATGATGACTGTGCTCTCCATATACCTGACACTAATTCAACAAAAGACAAACCCTAAATAGACATCAAGAATAAGTCTATTAACCTATAATAAAATTCTTGCTCATGAAACCCATGAAGCAAGTACAACAAATACATTTATTATCTTTGTCTTATTCTTTACATAAATTCATAATTACATAGTCAATATGAAGACCGAACCTAGTTACACTTTTCAACAAGAGATGGTGTAGCATCCATCTTTGGGCAGACCCACTGATGAAGTGCAAATCGATGCACATATAGTTAGCAGAGTTGCATTACTTTCAGGGAGCCAGGAGTACATCGATGGGGCTCACAGCATATCTCGCCCACTTTGACATTTTATAGAGAGAGGGGCCTTCCTCTGCAGGCATATCTCGTCAGCAGATGGGACAGAGCAACGTGAGTTGAGTATGGGCAGGCGACAACACTACAGACGTGTTCCATATGCAGATGTCACTACATTGGATTCTTCTTCTAGGATAGATTGGCGGGAGATCATGAGTTAGTACCCTCTTGATGGTATGATCTTCTTCGTAGGGAGCATAGCGGAGCAGGGACCCTTAGACATGACAGATGCTACAGCGTCCAGTTGGCAGTGGGGCACAAGTCGACAGTTCTTCAGTATTCCATTCCGACTTTAGGAGTGTAGGGTTAGCATGAGATCGAGTCGGGAGTTGGATTGGAGAGAGTTGATGAGTTGGTATGTAGTTGGTGAGGCAGCTTGATAACACAACGAGAGCCATGGAGCATTGATACTTGTTGGTGGTCTTCGCTTCATAGGGCAGCAGCTAAAGCCAGAGGCAGTGCGCAGTCTAAGACATGGGATTCGAGTGATGATTGGTCATGGTGGCGTTGGGATCCAGGAGGATTGATTGATGACAGGTGCAGTGAGAGATCAGTTTGGGATCCTGGCATCGAGGGGTCTGTTTTGGGTGACTTGACATAGAAGCATAGCAACACCTAGGGGTTTGTATGGGATCCGGGCATTGGGTCTCAGTTGCATCGGGCCAACAAGGTGGCCCACATATTTGGATTTTTTGAGGGAAAGAAATCTTAGGGCGAAAGGTCTGTAATATTCCTTTTTTTGGTGTCACCTATGACAGGATTAGGATGGACTTCCAGAGTTAGGAGCAGACAGGTCACAGGTATAGGTCGGTGTCGTCAACGGGCCCAGGGGCTTTTTGAAGGAGTTTTGAGGAGTTTATATGAGGACCAGTGGCATTCACTTGATATATTCCATCATCCACACCGTTTTCCTTTCGTTCTGAAGCATTCCGACAACTTTCAGAAAATTTAGTTATTTTTTGAGCTTAACTCAAGTAATTACGTTCAAGGTGGCATTCCAAGAGGAAAACATGATAGAACACCTTAGTGTAATAGCTCGTTGGAACCGAGACGAGAATACCTACATGATGGAATGGTTGGACATGAGTTTCAGTGACCCGAGGAGACATGGTAGCCGATTTACTCTTTCTTGCATTAAAAAGGAATATTTTAATTGGAAAGTAAGAGGGAAAAGTGCTCCATGATTAAAATAATAATAAAATAAGGCTCTAGAAGGATCCATGAGATCTATAAAGAGAAGAGGAGGAGGCCATTGAGGGATATCTTGGATTTGATCATTTTCTTGTGTGAGAGGTTTGAGAACTTAGTTCTCTACTCCATTGGTAGCCCCAGGGCGGAAACCCTCGGGTGATTTGTGAGTGTCGGACGAAACCCCAACTCTCTTGAGGAGACTTCATTCAGGATTTTCACAGAGCTTCAGAGATATTGGAGTGAAGATCATTCAAATCTTCAATTGGCAGCTGTTGTTGGCGGAAGAGCGCAACGGTTCAGTATTGGAGGCCAGCGCAGTGCAATAGTTCATATTGGTGGGCAGTTTTCCATCTCAGCTATTTTGGGTCAGATATGCATGTAACCCCAGTTTACCATTTATAATAAAATGTTGAGATTCTTCCTGTTCAATGTTTTTGGATATTCTGACACATAGGGGAATTCGATGAACAAACATGTGGTGTTGCCATGGGTTCTCCCCTCTCCCCGATTGTTGCTAATCTGTTTATGGAAGATTTTGAATCCAAGGCTCTTTCCTCAGCTCTTTTCTAGCCAAAACTTTGGAAAAGGTTTGTAGATGATACTTGTGTCGTCTGGTCTCATGGTAGAGAAAAGTTAGATCTTTTTTTCCTTCATCTTAATAGTCAAACTTGCTCCATAAAATTCACCATGGAATATGAGGAGGATGGTAGCCTCCCTTTCCTCAATGTTCTTATCTCTAGAAAGGAGGATGGTTCTTTCTCACATCAAGTTTTTCGAAAGAAAACTCATACTGAGCAATATCTTCATGCTAGTTCTAATCATTTCCCTGCTCAAAAATTAGGCGTCCTTAACACCTTGGCCACCAGGGCATTGAGAATATCTGATGAGTCTCACATTGAAGAAGAAAAGACCCATCTCCTGAATGTATTTTATAAAAATGGTTATAGCAGGTCGCAGGGCCTTAAAGCTTTCCTTAAAGTAGAAAAAGGTCTTTTAGCTAAAAATAAAAAATAGCCTAGTGATTGGTCTTGCAGTGTTCGCCTTCCGTTCATTCAGGGAACCACTGATAAGATTGCTAGGGTCCTTAAGAAACATAAGGTTTCTTCATCCTTCAAGCCCCTTAACATGATTTGCAGCTCTCTCAAATTGGTTAAAGATCCGGTAGACCCTAGGGATGGAAAAGGTGTCTACATTATTCCCTGTTCTTGTGGGACTCCTTACATCGATGAAACAAGCCGGTCTATAAATCAAAGGATCTGTGAGCATGCTGCCGACATTAAACATGGAAGATCCCGCTCCTCCGCCCTAGCTGAGCATGCAGAAAAGACTAACCATCATATTTGCATCGAAGAGGCTAAGGTCCTTGCGAGAGTTGACCATTTCCATCTTAGAAAGTTAAGGGAGGCCTTAGAAATTGAAAAAAGACCTGTTAATCTTAATCGAGATGACGACTGGAATATCAGCAAGTGCTGGATCCCTGCCTTGTATTCTTAATTGTCTTGTGTTTCCACCTTTTTTCCTGTTATGTAGTTTTAGGCTCCCTTTAGGATATATATATATATATATATATAATTTTTTTAATTTTTTTTTTTTGGTCCTTGGTTATTGTTTTCTTTTTCTTTGACCTCATTCATATATTTAAATAAAAAATAAATAATAATAATAAATTAATTAATTAAATATAAATATAAACATAAATAAATAAATAAACAAATAAATTAATTAAATATAAATATAAACATAAATAAATAAATTTAACAAATTAGGTTAAATTAAATTAAATCAAATTAAATAATATATATATATATATATATATATATATATATATATATATATAAGTTGTCGGAAATGCCAAGGCTGGCCCTCGGAAACTCGTATCCTCGTTTCCGAAACAGAAACCCATACGAAACTCCTCGGAAACGACAGTGATACGTATCCGACCTGTTTCAGAAATTTCGGAAACGGTTTTTTTAGAAATGTCCCATTTCCTGGCCGTTTCTAAAAATCGGAAACGTATTTCATAAAAATCAGAAACGTATTTCATAAAATCAGAAACGTATTTGCTTTTTTTGAACGTATCAGGTCGCTTAGATGGACAGTTGAGGTGTAGTGTGAATATTGAAAGCACAAATCCAATATTGGTATTACCACCTTCAAAAACTGTATTTTTCCATAGTATGTTTTTGCACATGGGGGAATTTGATCATGCCTCATTTGCCCCACTACAAAAATAAATGGATGGTTCCAGTCATCTTAACCAACAGGTTCTTTCACCTAAAATAGATTGTTTTTAGATCACAAGTATGCATGAAAAATGAGCCTTGAAGTTCTTAGATAATGAGTATGGATGAAATGCCTTGAAAACGTCTACAAGAGCAAATACCAATGAGACACTATAAAGCGGAGGAGCAAGTGTTTAAACTTTAGGCCCTCAAAATCTCTTTACTATTTAGTGCAGGTCAATTTCAATTAAATGGACAGTTTTGGGGGAACAGTATATATTTTTGAGAATGTTTCAACTAATTATTGGGTTTAAATGTTGCCAAAGAAATCCTGTGTTTTGCGGATAAATCTAACTGCATGTATTCATATTTATGTGAGTACACGTTAGTAGAATCCAAGCTGCCTGAAAAGGAACAATTATGCGGAAACGCAGAGCAAATGTTTGCCCTCTCAAAAGCTCATTACAATTTAGTGCGGGTCAATTACAGTTAAACAGGCATTTTTGGGGGAACAGAATACATTTTTAAGAAAGCTTTAACTAGTTACTGGGTTTAAATGTTGCCATATAAATCCTGAGTTTTGAGAATAAATCAAACTGCATATATTCATATTCATATTCAAGCGAGTACACAACCAGTAGAGCAACCTGCAATGCAGCAAATTGCCAATTAGATCTGAAGCATTCTTCCTAAGCAAGTTGTTTTACCCCTTTATACTTTTGGTTTTATCCTGTATTCTTTTACTGTAATAAAGCAAGGATTGAATGTTGCCTTCTTCACAAGCCTTCCTTGATTATGGAATCGGGATAGATCAACATATTGAATCGAGATATAAGACATCAATAGAAAACACATATTGAAAAAAACTCTGCTCAAGATATAAAGGGCATTGATACAAATTGCATATACATACAAGCATCCTATCAGTAGAAGGTGCTTGGTATGCTTTTTCCAGTTGTGCACACAAAAACTGTCAAACACCCATTAAATTGTAATATACTCGCCTATTTTTCCAGCCAATAAAATATCATACCAAAGTAATCCACCTGAATGCTGCTTTATTTCTATAACCTCACAAATTGCAAGTTCAAGCTATCATCATGACAGTTCAAGTTTACCCCTTCAAACAAAAACTTGATGATAGCTTGAACTTGAATCATCATTTATGAATTTTCAATTTATAAATTATAACTTTATGATGATTCCTGAATTGATGGTGATAGATAGATGAATAACTTTATGGCATATGCTAATTCCTAAATTGATGATGAAGATAGATGATAAATCATAATTCATATATGATAATTGATGAATAGATGATAGATGATAGAATCTAGATGATATCATGATGATGATTGATGATAGATGATTAATCATTATGCATTTTTACTATTTAGATATAATCTAGATTCTCAAACTTCAAAGATGAATCATGAATGGCAATGTAAATTTTATATATATATATATATACACATGACGTGGCGTTTCCTGCCGTATCGTATCCAGAATTTTTGAAAATTTGTCGTATCCGTTTCAAACCCCGTATCCGTGATCCTGGTTCAGATCCGCTTTCAAGCAGTAACTATATATATATATATATATATATATATATATATATATATATATATATTAAATAAGTGATTCGTATATTAACATTAAAAATAGCAGTTATTAATCAATTATCAATTTTTCAAAAGTCAAACTAGCCGTTAGAATAACAGCTAGTTTGGCCATTTCTACATCTATTTAAACTTAACGTCTTGATATGATCTCTCACATAACCCTGATGATGAACCACACTGGTTGGTTCAAAACGCGTCGACAATGTTCCATTGCATGTGATTACTACCGAAAGAATTCTATAATTGTAACGATGAATCACAGAAGCCACAATTCTAAAAACATAAGAAATAGTTAAGTATAACTTGGTCTAGTGTAGAGTTAGGTAAAGTGTGTTTCTTTACTATGTACATTTGTAACTTATAATCCGACGGTCATGATTTGTAGTGATCCGACGGTTCACTCTCTCCTCGGTATTAATGACACTTGATTCGTGGCTTAACACCCGATTGGTCCATGATCTCTATTTTAAAAGCATGAAGGGTCATTTGTCCAGTAAAAGTTTATGAGAGAAACATATGTAATCTTTCTTTTTATATTAATAAATTGCCTAAAGTGGTCGCGTTGGCTCAGGCCGTGGACTGTTTCCCTCTTCGAGAGTTTTAACCACGTGATATACTGGTGTACTGATTTGTGATCTGTTTGTGAGCGGTGACCTTTGGTTTTTGATCTAAGGAACTTACCCTGTAAATTCCTACATGGTATCAGAGCTATTTTGAGGGCCGCATCCATTGTTGATCCAAATTTGAAACCAGTTTGACTACATGCGACTGTCATTTTCTAGATCTACTATCTCTGAACATTTTTGGGCCTGGAGAACTACTCTGTTGTTTCTGGAGCGTCTGTTACAGTGAGGAACCCCTTTTGTTTCATGCGAAAAGGTTTCCGATTGCCCAAGTTATGTCAGTTTAGATCTGGAGGTATAAAGTATCTGTTTTGCAGTTATATTTGTTAATAGTTCTACTTATTTCGGTTCTCTCTATTTATTTCGGTTTTTAGGTTTTATTTATTTGCCGGATCTATACCCTCTTCTCTGTGTATGCTCTTTGCTCTGCACTGTGTGCGATCTCGGAAAATAAAAAACAAGAAGGGAATTTTTTTTGCTATGTATGCTCTTTCCCCGCGTCTTTGTGCGATCTCAGGAAATCAGAAATAGTGAAAAAATAGATAGTTTTCGATAAGGCTAACCGAAAATCTAACGTTCTGCTGTAAGGCTTGCATTTCGTTTTTTTTTTGCTTGGATTTTGGGTTTTAAGGGGCGAGATTTTTTTTCAAAAGTAGAACTTCATCATCAAATTTCAAACCGTTCCTGTAACTATTCGGCATCTACAACTCAGTTTTTTCAACAAGACATAACTTCTTCATCCGAAAGCCGTTTTTCGAGCCGCTTTTTATTAATCGACCTAATTTTTCAAGATCTTTCTATTGGAGCAGTTAGTTTAAGCTCTTTTCAGGTTTAGTTTTAAAAAAAAAAATGAAAAGTGCATGCTCGGTTATTCTTAACAGCACCAATTATTTCCAATGCCTACCACACATGGCAGATTTACTTAGAAGTAAAGGGTTTTATAGAATAGCCACATGACAAGAAACTAAACCTTCCGATGATGATAAAGCCGCTAAATTGAAAAATAAACAAGATCAAGCACGAGGGTTGATAGGAATGTCCATTGCTCAAGATCTTCGATTTCATATCCTTGAAATTGACACCCTTGATGAAGCCCTGAAAGAGCTAAATACTGTTTTTGACATTCAAAATCAAATCAGGGCCCACCAGCTTGAAAATGAGTTGCTTACTTTGAACCCCAATAATTTCTCCTCTATTGAAGATTTTTTGTCCAAATTCAAGACCCTTAGACTTCTTTTAGAAGGTTGTAAGGTCAAAAAGGAAGATGGTAGCCTCATCTATTCCACTCTTGCTAAGCTTCGCCCTGCATACTCTGTATTTGTTTCCACCTTCTATTCCACTAGAGAAGCCATCATTTCTTCAGGAACCGCCTACAAGAACCCTTCTTTTGATGCCATTTGCGATTCTTTGATAAGAGAACAAGAAAAACTCTTACACCTTGGTCTTATCACTTCTGGAAACACTTCTAAAAAAGCCTTAGCAGCCCAACAACAACCATATCAAAAGAATCCCAAGAAGCATTATCCTAAAAAGTATGGTCCTAAACCAAACAAGGGTCCTAAGCAATTTCAGCCGCAAACTGAAACAACAACTCGCCAAACTGATAAGGAAACTAAAAACAAAGGGAAGAAAACAGATAGACATTGCAACTTTTGTAATTGTGATGGCCACGTAGAGTCCAAATGTTTTAAGAAGATGGAAGCCTTGGAAGAAGCAATGAAGAAGCACCACATCAATTTGGAGACCTCTTCAACTTCATCTTCAAGAATGGCACTTTCTGCTTGTGGTTGTCAAGCATCTGATTATGCATTAAACGTATCTTCTTCTTCTCATTCTCATGAGTGGCTCATTGATTCTGGAGCTTCTTACCACATGGCCAAAAATAAAGCCATGTTTTCTTCTCTAAATGATTGTAACACCAAACATATTTATGTTGGTGATGATAGATCTTTTAGTGTTGTAGGATCTGGAACCATTCATCTAGATAATGGTCAGTTTAATGATGTACTATGTGTTCCTACCTTGTCATGCAACCTTCTATTTGTTTATTAGATAACTCATTCAGGTGAAGGGAAAATAGTAGAATTCTCACCTCATGATGTTGTAATCAAGGACCTCAAAGATCCTAGACATATTTTAGCTACTGGAATTGCTGATGATTCCACAAGGTTGTATAAGTTTGACAACTTTGGGTCATCATGTCTTCCCTCCGTTTTTGTTGCTCATAATGATGAAGTGAGCAAACATTGGCATGAGCAATTTCGTCACTTAAACTATCGCTCTCTTCAAACTCTATGTAAAGAAAAAATGGTGACAGGTCTTCCTATGGTATCTTACCGAGATGGTGTTTGCTCCAAATGTGTACTCGGAAAATATCATCGGGATAGTTTTGACAAATGTGCCTCTTGGCATGCTTCAGCCCCTTTGCAGCTTGTGCACAGTGATTTATGTGGTACACTTCCTGTTGTTTCTTTCTCTGGTTGCAAGTACTTCTTAACTTTCATTGATGATTTTTCCAGACGCGCTTGGGTGTACTTCTTAAAACTCGAGTGAAGTTTTTAACATGTTCTTGGCCTTTAAGGCCTTTGTTAAGAAACAATCTGGACATCCAATTCTTAAGTTAAGATCAGACAATGGAGGAGAATATTTTAACACCAAATTTATCAACTTTTGCACTGAGCATGGCATTCAATTGCAACATATTGTTCTATATACTCCACAACAAAATGTTGTAGCTGATAGGAAGAATTGCACCTTAAAAGAAATGGCTAATTGTATGCTTCAATCTAAAGGACTTGGTCTCAATTTTTGGGCAGAAGCAATTATCTGCGCAAATTACATTGTAAATCGCACTCCTACTAAGGTTTTAAGGAATGTAACTCCAGAAGAAGCCTGGAGCTCAGTCAAACCAGATGTAAGTCACTTTCATGTTTTTGGAAGTGATGCTTAAGCCCATATTCCAGATGCGAAACATAAAGCCTTACAACCTAAGAGTGAAAAATGCATTTTTGTTGGATATTCTGAAGATGTCAAAGGATATAGATTTCTTCAACCAAAATCCAAAAATATAATCATTAGAAGAGATGTAAATTTGATGAAAATATATCAACCTGCGATCCTAGTTCGGCGGGTATGCCACCTTTGGCCTGTAGGTCTGATTCGGCATATGTCCCACCTCTCTCTATCTCTTCTATTTTTGATAGCATTCCTTCTAGTTCAGATGATGACAGCGAGGATGACATTATATACCCTCTGAAGATATTCACTTCATCTGCAAGGACCACGACGGGGTTCTCTTGCCAGTGACCCTGCAGATCGACGACGTACACTTTCTCAGTTCGAAAGAGCCTCTTCCTTATTGGCTCAAGTTCCAGAAAATCCTGATCCAGACACCTTTGAAAAAGCTTCCGGTCATCCAGATTGGGATGAAGCTATGAATGAAGAATATCATTCCTTATTGGCAAACGATACTTGGGATCTTGTTCCTCTTCCGAAAGGAAGAAAACTTGTCAGATGCAAATGGGTTTGCAAAACAAAGTTTGGACCAGATGGAAAAGTGGATAGACATAAAGTTCGTCTTGTTGCTAAAGGATTTTCACAAGTTGAAGACATTGACTATACTGAAACCTTCTCCCCTGTTGCAAAAATGAATTCTATCTGCCTTGTTCTTTCCCTTGCAGCCTCCTTTAAATGGGAAGTCCATCAGATGGATGTTAAATCCACCTTCTTACATGGATATTTGCATGAAGAAATCTACATGGAACAACCCCCTGGCTTTATCCAAAACGACTCTAGCCTTGTTTGTCGCTTTAGGAAGTCTCTCTACGGTCTCAAACAAGCTCCTCGGGCTTGGTATGCCAAAATAGATAGATTTCTATTAGATAATGGCTGTTCTAGGTGTCATTCTGACAACACTGTCTACACCAAGAAAGTGGGTAAGTCCTTCACCATCCTTGTTCTTTATTTTGATGATCTTATCCTTACTGGTAGTGATCACAACCATATAAACCATGTGAAGTATAGCCTCAAAAAGAAGTTTGAAATGACAGACTTAGGACACTTGCATTATTTCCTTGGTCTTCAAGTCTTGCAATCCAAAGAAGGTATTGCCCTCTCTCAATCCAAGTATGCCTGTGATCTTCTACACCACTTTCACATGGAAGACTGTAAGTCAACCCCTTCTCCCTTTCAATCTGGAGTCAAGCTTTTAGTCACTTGTACTACCCCTGAAGTTGATGCTACCTTATACCTTCAACTTGTTGGCAAACTTCTGTATCTAACCCATACCCGTCCTGACCTTTCCTTTGTTGTTGGTCTTAACGCTCGGTTTATGCACCAACCTCATGAAAGTCACTGGAAAGCAGCTAAAAGAATATTTCGATATATTTGAGGTATAATTCAGTTCGGGATTCATTACAATGCAGGAGCATCTCCATTGTTGATTGGTTTCAATGATTTTGATTGGGCTGGTGACCCTGATGATCGAAAGCCTACTGCTATAGATGTATTCACTCTTTGTTTAAGACCTATTACTTGGTCTTGTAAGAAACAAAGTGCCATATCTCTCGCCAGAAGCAGAGTATCGTGATGCTGTTGAAGCCAGCAAGGAAGCCATGTGGCTCTGTCAGATCCTGTCTGAATTTGGTCTTCATCAGCAACATCCAACTACACTTTGGTGTGATAATCAGAGTGCCATTCAGCGATGCAAAGATCCAGTTCAACATCAGCGTATGAAACACATTGAGCTTCAGATACACTTCATCAGAAAGCTCATTCATGATCATGTTCTTGAAGTATAGTATTGTTCAACCAATGATCAAGTTGTGGATATCTTTACAAAGGCTCTCACAGAAGCGAAGTTTACCAAACTTCGAACCATGCTTGGAGTTCAGGAAAGTTATCATTAAGGGGGGATAGGCTCTAATGCCTCCTTCCTTCTCCTATTGTGTCACCTTTGTAAATCCTTCAATCCTATCCCAAGTTGTTCTTAAGCGAGGATGTTAGGATATTTCAACACATAGGAAATAGGCTCCTTTTGTGTCGCCTTTGTAAATCCTTCAATCCTATCCCAAGTTGTTCTTAAGAGGGGATGTTAGGATATTCCGACACATAGGAAATAGTTAAGTATAACTTGGTCTAGTGTAGAGTTAGGTAAAGTGTGTTTCTTTACTATGTACATTTTTAATTTATAATCCAACGGTCACGATTTGTAGTGATCTAACGGTTCACTCTCTCCTCGGTATTAACGACACTTGATCCATGGTTTAACACCCAATTGGTCCATGATCTCTATTTAAAGAGCATGGAGGGTCATTTGTCCGTTAACCGTTTATAAGAGAAACATATGTAATCTTTCTTTTTATATTAATAAATTGCCTGAAGTGGCCACGTTGGCTCAAGCCATGGACTGTTTCCCTCTTCGAGGGTTTTAACCATATGATATACTAGTGTACTGATTTGTGATCTATTTGTGAGCGGTGACCTTTGGTTTTTGATCTAAGGAAATTACCCTATAAATTCCTACACAATGTGTAATGGATTGCAGTGCTCTATATGTTTTTATTTTACATGGCAATCTTCTGTTAAGTAAATGTTGATTTTACGGCATAATGTGGGGTTAAGTTATTTTCTGCAATTTTAGTTAAAATATCCCATTTTGGATATTACATAATACAAATGATTTGTGGTGTTTTCGTGCTAACTGTGACAATGTCCCCTAGTGCTTCTTATCCAATCTAGTAGCGTATAAATGTTGGATAATGTTCCTCTCTATCAGGTATCAAGTCCAATATGAAAAGGTAAGTCCTCCAAGATTCATAGGAAAGTCCCTGCCGTAGGTAGACAGGGCACAATGATTCAACAAGTAATATTCCCATAGCCATCTCTTCTCTTGCAACAAGCTCATTTGCTGCCCAAAGCTCCATTCTTCTTGCTTATATAAATTATATCCTCTAGTGGCTGGAATGCCCAAAACATACAATTTGTTAGATCTCTTTTAAAGGAAACTCAACCATCTGACTTTGACCATGGCTGGCCCTTGCTTTGGCATCAATGACAACACATCAACAAGATGATGAGTCAATGAGCTCTTGATGCAAAGTGAAGGAGATTGGAGCTAGATGAGTAGATGAGGATTATGATTTTGTAGTTTCCATCACCCCACCATCATTTACTACAATCTTTAGTTTTAAATTCATTCAAAATGTGGACTTTTTTGCTCCATTGGGCCATTTGGCTTTGTGGGTTGTTTTATAAAAGCTATCTATCTATCTAACTTTATTTCCACCATGCTTCTTTAGTGGCTCTTATTTACTTTCTAGGGGTTTCCTTCTTCAAAGCTTGTACACCTATATTTATGTCATTTCATTTCTTGCTGTTGTACTCATCTTTCCTTTTATCTCATCTCATGCCATTGTACTTATCTTTCCTTTCATTTAATCTCATTTTAGGGGGTATTTTGCACCCCTATTTTTGGTCTTTCGTGGACATGAACACAAATTCCAATTTCAATTTCTACTTTGTACTTTGTTAATAATTGTATATTTAATAGAATTTAAAACGTGTGCACACATAATTATGCCCAAAGCATTCTAGCCTTATCCCCAGGGCCCAAACTCACCCTTAATTTGCTTCATACATTCTTGAACAAACCAACTATCAATCAATTCAACAAATAGGGGGCAAGTTCAGAGAATCGATTATTCTACATTGCCCATACACTGGATCTCAAGGTTAGGAGATGACTATGCCCATCTTCTACGATAGAGATGTCTATGATGCCAAAATTCATTATATGTCTCTTTTGAAATGTTTTTTATACCAGAATTTGGATTTGGAAGTTCTGTTGGTGCTGCAGCACCCCATGTAAAGCCTTTATCTTTTGATTCAGCCATACAAATCCTTCCTATTTGCTCAGTTGACCGCAGTAGTACTCTTATGCTGCCAGTTGTTGTCTCATATGGAACTGGCTGAATAACACCCATAGGCTCATCAGGTACAAATATAGGTCCATGCTTCGTCCATGTATAGCCTTTATCAGTGGTTATCTGTTAGACATAAAGTTGTAATTTTCATATTGTAGAAAAAGTCTGACCAATATTTTATTTAAATAAAAAAAAACCTACAAATCGAAAGAATCTGAGTGTATTTTCTGTAGCAATACCATATGATTTTTAAATATATTAAACTAGAGATACAGGCTTAAAGCACACCAACCTCCATCCATGCACCCCAAGAATTCCAACTCTCCACAGATGTGCCGCATAAAAGATGTCCATCATTAAGGAGTAAAGGCTGGAAGTTAAAACCATTACTATAAATTAGACACAATATGTAAGTAATAAAATATCAGAAAAGTGCTCCGCCAACAAGGCCCTTGTCTTGACATTGTGGCTAGCCCTACATGATCAATTAAACAGTCCACTGAATCAGCTTGAGGCTACCATGAAGACTTGTGAAGACATAAAACTGCCAACAAGATTTTAGAATATTTCACAATCAACAGTGCATACAAGAAAATTAATCCCAGAATAGAAAAATCACCTTCCCCCAATAGAAACCAGTCATTTTTCTAGAAGAAGAAATTCTGATTAGAAAAGGATCTGCGGACAATGACTTCAAATACAGGATATGAGATATTTTTGTAAGCCTCTTTCCTTGATAACATCAAGTGCTTATGGAAAAAGGATTAGGAAAAAGTCTGCAGACTTGAATCCTTGGAGCTTCTTATTCACAATGCATAGTCTCTCAAAAAACGGATGTGTCATGTCAAGGGGAAAAGTACCTTATTCTTAATAGGACCAAAAATCCCTGGAGGAAGTTGCTCTCGTTCTGACCATGTTTTTCCCATATCTAGCGATCTTTTCATAAAACCACTCCACCTGTACAAAAGGTAGCAACAACCTTTAAAATTGGCCAACTTGAATCTCTGTGAATAAATTATGCTTCCAATAGCAGAGGAAGCAGAAGCTATAACCCTTATGATAAAATTACTCAAGGAAAAGAAATGCAAATAAAATAGACTAGAAAGTCAGACATGAAAGTGCTGAAATAATTACAATTTACTACTCATTCAACCTTGCAGAGCCTAACAACCTGCTTTTGTTCACTGAAGTTTGTTGTCTGCATATAAAAATTCAATTCATCTTACAGTTCTAGAGAGGGGCCCAACCAATCAGACTACTAAAAGGTTCTTATCATTGGGCTTGAAGCAAAAGTTGTCTAGGACTATAACCCTTTCCCCCTTGTCAAATGCTCCTGCAATTATATATTGGTATATCCAGAATGGACATGCCTGTTAATTGATTCTGTTGCCTTCTTCCTCCATCCTTTGTGACTAATGTGAAAATTTCAAATCTGAAATACTACTGCAGTTACTGATTTATTTCTCCTACTTATTTTTCACAATAAGTTATTTACAATAAACCCTTCAGTAAATTCCAAAATAAATTCTACGACGGTTATCACACAAGTACATATAGAGAAAAGAACAATAAAATACAAGCACAAGAAACAATCACATCGACACAGTTATTTTTGGATAATTATCCCCAGAAAAACTCAATGTGGGAAAACTGGTGCAGCAGATGAGGGTTTATATATTAATCTTCAGCAACAATTTCTTTACAAGGAATGACTAGCAGAAAGATTGAAAAACTTCCAAGAAAACACCTGAGATAATTATTCCCTGACCTCCGGAGAATTTCTGACACCTGAGACACTCACTAGCCTTCATTGCGTCACCCCTGCGTGATTCCCTGCGCAGAGACTACGTCACTACTACGTTGTCCCTCTGCGATGTCCCTCTGTGCTGCCCCTCTACCCTTCTGCGTCCTTCTTCCTTGAGCTCTAACTGCTGCCGAGACCCTCCGGTTCCTCCGCCCTACAACTCTCCCTCTGAAATCGAATTCTAAATTCTGAAGAATTGACTTCCCTCGGGTTACTGAGTGTATGCCCAACTTGCTTTCCAAATGGCCCTCAAGCCTTCGTTTATAATCTTCTCATTGACAAATCAAAGACCCAGATTAGAAGTCTAATCAATGGCTAAGATTAAATCTTGACTTGATCTTCGTTCTCTAGAAGATTCACACTCTGTTTTATTTATACCCATTAATTATTTAATTTCCCTAAGTTTAGACTTAGAGTCCCCATTAAATTAATTAATTATTTTAATAAAACATGAACCGAGTGGAATTTCCACAAACGGTTTCTGGGTTCTTTGGAATACTAGTGTCCAAGCCTCCTCACCAAATATGAGGCTTAGATCACTTTCTGATGCCACAAAAATCAACACTACCTCTTAGCAAGGAAAGTGTTCTAGCAATTTGTCCGTTGCATACTGCTCTGACTTTTGAAACATTCTCTGCGCTGCTGCCCCTCATTCGCTGCACTGTTGCCTTTTGTACAACTACCCATGACACTGCCACTGTCACTGCCTCATCTGCACTGCAACTCCCTCTCAAATTCTGCACTTGTACATTCCTGCTACTGAAACATATTCTTGATCATCCCCATCTTCTCTATGAAATAAACAAAATTTTCTCTTCCCAGAGCCTTAGTAAGGATGTCTTCCACCTGTTCTCCTGTCAAAGTATACTGCAATTGTACAACTCCCCGCTAGACACAGCCTCTGATAAAATGACATCGGATGTCAATGTGTTTCGATCGTTCATGAAACACAGGATTCTCAGGGAGCTTGATGCAACTCTGGTTATCACATAGAATGTTGGTCGCTTCCATCTTTTCCTTGAGTAGATTCACAGGCAACTTCCTAAGCCATATGGCTTCACATGAAGTTGTGTTGGCTACCATATATTCCGCCTCAACTGAGCTCAGTGCTACGGACTTCTATTTCCTACTGCACCAGGAAGTCATCCCTGATCCAATGTTGAAACAATACCCACTGGTACTTTTTCGATCTACTGAACTTCCACCCCAATCTATGTCAGTGAACCCACTCAGTCTGATGTCACTACCTCGGGTGTATCTTAATCCATGCTCGACTATTCCTCGTATGTATTTGAGAACATGCTTGGTTGTTGCCCAATGTGCCCTCCTTGGTTCCACCATGAACTGACTGAGGGTGTTGACAATGTAACAGATGTCTGGACTCTGGCCTAGTGTTGACCAGATACATTAGGGACCCCATGAGTTGTCTGTACAAAGTAGGATTAGCCTCATCATCTTCGAATGCTTCAATCTTCTTCCAGTTGGTGATCATTGGAGTAGCCATGGGTCTACAATCCTGCATCATGAACCTCTTCAGAATTTCTGTAGCATATCTCCCTTGACCAAGGAAGATTTCACCCTTCTGCTGCAAAACTTCCAACCCCAAAAAATAATGCATCAGTCCCAGATCCTTCATGTCAAATTCTGCAACTAGGTTCTCCTTGCAATCCTTGATGAGCTTAGATGAACCTGTCAAGAATAGGTCATCTACATACAACACCAGTATCAGAGGCTCATTCCCTACTATCAGATAGTAGAGATTAGTATCTGCGTCACTCTTGACAAATCTCATCTTCTGCAAGTAACCATCAATTCAACTGTACCAAGCTCTAGGTGCTTGCTTAAGTCCATACAAAGCTTTCTTAAGCCTACATACATGAGTCTTCTGCTCATGTGTCTCAAAGCCCTCTGATTGTTCGATATATACTTCTTCTATCACCCCATTCAAGGATGTAGTCTTGACGTCCATCTGGTGAATCTCCCACCCCATCCGCGCTGCAAGGGATATCACGGATCTAATAGATGTTTATCTAGCTACTGGGGCGAGGGTTTCCTCATAGTCTATCCCCTCCTTCTGAGCATACCCCTTAGCCATGAACCTGGCTTTATATTTTTCCATTTTTCCATCTAAAGCATATTTGATCTTGTAGATCCATCTCGAACCCACAACTAATCTGTTTTGAGGACTAGGAACCACTTCTCATACATCATTAGTCATGATGGAACTGTATTCTTCCACCATTGCATCTACCCATACTTGATGCTAAGTTTCCCCCTGGAAACTAGAGGGTTCCCCAACCTGAGCTACCAAGGCTTGGTACATGTCAAGTTGTCTACGCTGCCTCTTCTCATTTCTAGGAGCTCCGACAAACTCCTCTGTGTTCCTTAGAACCTGTCGTAATTCTCGGCTCGTTCTTTCGCTAGTAGTGGATGGATCTTCCTGTTACTCCTCCTGCGAATCCTCCTGAGGTAATACTCCTGGATCCTTCTGTCCTGGAGAAGCACTGGTGCTAGTTTCGACTGGTTGAAGTGGCTAGACCAGTGGATCATCCTTTGACTGCGTTTCGGAAGGCATCTCCTGGGATTTCCTGAAAGCTCTATCCTCCATGAACTTTACATCATGTCGTACTACAATCTTCCTACTGCCAGGAATGTAGAATCTATATGCCTTAGCATTCTCGCTATATCCCACCAGATATCCCTTTTCTGTAGTCTTATCCAATTTCTTCCTCTTCTCTTCGGGTATATGGCAGTATGCCAAACTACCAAAAATCCTGAAATGGCTCACTTCTGGCTACCTTCCAGTGAAGACACTTTCAGGTGTAATCTTACCTAGTGCCCTATGAGGAATCCTGTTCTGAACATACATAATTGTACTGCATGCTTCCGCCAATAGAAATTTGGGCATATCTTGATCATACAACATCGCCCTCGCTGCTTCAACAATAGTTCTATTCTTCCTCTCTACAACTCCATTCTGCCCTGGATTATATGGAGCGGCCCACTCTCTTTTGATGCCTTCCCTTACGCAGAAATCTGTGAAGCCTTTATCAATATATTCTCCACCATTATCTGACTGCGATATCTTTATCCTCTTTCCTGTTAGATTCTCAACCAGAGCCTTAAACTCTTTGAATCAATCAAATACCTCATCCTTGGGCTTTAGAAAGTAGATCCAAGTTTTCCTAAAATGGTCATCAATGAAGGTGACGAAGTATTCGGCACCACTAAGAGCTCTAGTGGACGTAGGTCCGTTGATATCTGAGTGTATTAGTCCCAACACACTCTTAGCTCTATTGTTGCTCCTGGGGTAAGCTTCCTTGGTGTACTTACCTAGTACACATCCTCTGCAAACATAATTTCGCTTGGTGCTCAATTCTAGAACTCCTATGATAGTCTCTTTGAGAATTCTTAGAGCCCCATGGTGTAAGTGCCCCATTCTTCTGTGCCATAGCTCATTCAAATCCTTCTCACCACTACTGCCTATTAGTGCCATTGGAGATTTGAGTTCGAACTTATACAGTTTGTTTCTCGACTCCGATTTGCGCCTTCTTCTTCCAACTCGGGTGTTTGACAGATACTCTCTTACCGTTGAAGTATACGTCATAGCCCTTGTTTTGCAGCTGAGACACAGAGAGCAAGTTCATCCCCAAACCAAGCACATGCAACACACTGGTAGCCCGGATCCCATTCCCTGCTTCAGTTTGAAAAACTACGATACCTCTTCCAATAGGGGTACAATTCGCCTTATTGCCCATGGTGATCTTAAAGTTCATTTGTTCTTCTTGGTAGCTCGAGAAACATTCTCGTATTCCCGTCATATATGCAGAAGCTCCACTATCAATATACTAAACTGTAGAAATTATACAAGATGTATATATATTACCGGACTCCTCTGATCTAACAAATTAACTTATGTTAAATACAGAATGCTTCCACTTAATTCTTTGCGGAAATTAAATCGCCAATTGCAAAACACATATGAAGCAAAATCAATTGCACAAACACAGTTGTTTAACGGGAAAGCTTAAAGCTAAAAACCCCAACTATCATATATTATGTATATCAATAGATCATGTAATAATCTCATACAAAGCTTAGTACATCAATCTCTCAGTACAATCAACAATCATTACACACTGTCATGCATAAATTTGCATATCTATGCACCAATTTCTTGCCTCTTGACAGCCTGCCTCCACTATGCAATCCCTGTTGAAGAAGACCTCTGAATGAATTCGAATTGGCCTTGCCTTGACTGCGCAATCCTCATTGGCATCTCCAATATGTGTCAGATGCATTGAATGCATCACTATAGTCACAACAGATAGTCCATCTCACCCTTTCACCTATCTCTCCACTGGGTCTCCACTGGAACTGACATGCAAGTAGTTAACTATTGTATTTGTTCAGTTGCAAGTGAGTCTCTAGTTATGAATTAATTAAATAATTAATTCACTAAACTCTCACTAGTGTATCTTCAGTTAGAACTAGATACAACTAGCACAACTGAGTTAAACTAAATAAAAACTCCCATAACTACTCTTCCAACTCTGTCACAACTCTGCCACTTCAGTTCTAACTGAGTTCTCCATGAATGAGTCACCAACCACCCTAGGAATTGCATAATTCCTTCAGCCCACTGATTTGCCAAATCTGTTCACTAAAATAAAGTGCTCCAAGAGAATAAGTTGATATTTATTGTCGGATTATTATTAAGGGCTAATAATAATCGACATGCATTTATTTTTAGATTAGCAATCTATAAATAGACTTCGCCCAATCTTCTAAAAATAGAATTTCATCTATTTTTCCAACTTGATCAACCATCTACAAATAGCATCCTGCAACTTATAGAATATGCTCACTGTGTCTAAAAATAGACATACACCTAAAAATAGCTTGTGAGCCCCACTTAATGAAGGTGCTTAATTTTCACTAAGCTCATCATTTTGTTGAATCTCAACACTCCCTCTCAACAATATAGGGATTATCCTTCACCCCGATCCTACCTCTATGGCATTCGAATTTGCTCCTGGTGAGCGCCTTCATCAGAATATCTGCATCCTGATCTTCCGTAGGAATGTACTGAAGCAACATGATCTTCCGCTGCACACAATCTCTGATATGATGATACTGGATATCTATATGCTTAGATCTATCATGAAACACAGGATTAATCGAGAGTTTAATGCAACTCTGATTATCACAATGTATCACTGTAGGATCTAAATGAGAACCGAACAAACCGACCAGGATCTTCCTCATCCAGACAGCCTCACATGCAGCTTGACTTGCTGCCATGTATTCTGCTTCCGCTGAACTGAGTGCCACAGATCTTTGTTTCCTGCTGTACCAAGAAACTGCTGTAGATCCGATACTGAAAGCCCCTCCTGATGTGCTCTTTCTATCCGTTGAGTTGCCTGCCCAATCTGCATCCATGAAACCATGCAACTTCACCTCATCCATCTGTCTATACCATAAGCCATACTCAGATGTGCCCCTAAGATATCTCAAGACATGGTTGCCTGCCTTTCAAAAGAGCTTGGTAGGCTTAACCATCGCTTGACTAAGCTGGTTCACCGCATAGCATATGTCCAGTCTTGTATTAACTAAATACATGAGCGAACCCACCAACTTTCAATAGACAGTAGCATCCACTACCTCTACCAATGTAGCATCCTCTTTCCTCCAATTTCCTGGAAGAGGAGTATCCATGGGCTTGCAGTCCTGCATGTGAAACTTACCAAGTATCTCCCAAGCATACTTTCCTTGAGACACAAATAGTTCACCTTCTCGCTGCCATATTTCCAATCCAAGGAAATAATGAAGGAGGCCCAAATCCTTCATCTCAAACTCCTTTGCAAGATCTTCCTTGCATGAGTGTATCAACTACTCATCACCCGTTAGTATTAAATCATCAACATAAAGAACAACGATTAAAAGATTACCCTCCACCACAATTTGGTATAGGTTTGCATCCGCCTCACTCTTGGTGAAGCCAAGTCCAGTGAAATAGCTGTCGATCCGTGTGTACCAAGCATGGGGTGCTTGTTTCAGCCCATAAAGTGCTCTTTTGAGTCTGCACACATGCGACTTGCTGCTGAAGATCTCAAATCCTTCAGGCTGCTCAATGTACACTTCTTCCTTAATGATCCCATTAAGGAACGCAGTCTTCACATCCATCTAATGAATGTGCCAACCCATCTGCGCTGAGAGAGCAAGGATGGTCCTTATGGAAGAATACCGTGCGACAGGTGCAAAGGTTTCTTCATAATCAATCCCCTCGATCTATGAGAAGCCCCAGGCAACAAATCTTGCCTTATACTTCTCGACACTCCCATCAGCAGCTTGCTTTACCTTGTAGATCCATCTTGAACCTACCACTGATTTTCCAATCGGCCTTAGAACAATCTCCCAAGCATTGTTTCTAACAATGGAGCCATACTCCTCCACCATGGCATCTACCCATGTGGGCTCCTGCACTGCTTCCTCAAAGGAAGATGGCTCTGTCACAATACACTTGCTCATAAGAGCCATGTATCCAATGAATCGGTCAAGTGACTGTCTCTGTCTGCGCTGTGATGTAGGGACTCCTACATGCTGTGCCGCATCAAGCTTCAACCTCTCAGCTTCTGTGCTACGCCTTTTGCCTATTCTGATGTTTGCCTCTCCATGAGTGGACTCCTCCACTCCAAGATCCTCCTCCTATGGCTGATCCACATCTTGAGGCTCATCTTTGGGAACAAGAAGTTCCTCCTCTGCATGCAAGTGTAGCTCCCTCTCAAGTGACAACTTCATGGCTTTCTCCTCATTGAATTTTATATCCCGTCTCACCACAGTCATCCAACTGTTTGGCAAATACACACAATAATTATGAGGTGTTTCTGTGTACCCCACAAATATCCCAACTTTTGCAGTCGGCTCCAGCTTCTTCCTGGCGTCCTTTGTCACATGAATGTAAACAGATGAGCCAAAAATCTTCAAATAAGAAATATTAGGCTTCTTACCAGTAAAAGCTTCTTCAAGTGTACTCATGCCAAGTACTTTATGAGGACAACGGTTTTGCACATAAACCGCAGTGTTGCATGCTTCCGCCCACAAGTGCATTAGTAGGCCCTGGTCATGCAGCATAGCTCGTGCAGCACCCACGATCATTCTGTTCTTCCTCTCCACGACCCCATTTTGCTGTGGGTTATGAGGCGCTAGGAGTTCTCTTCGAATTCCTTCTTTGCTACTGAAGTCTTTGAATTCGTTTGAGATATATTCACCACCATTATTGCTCCACAAAGCCTTCCCTTGCTTCCCCAACTCCTTCTCCACCAATGTTTTAAACTCACAGAACTTTGAGAATGTTTCGCTCTTCTTCTAATGAAGAAGATCCAGCATCTATGAGAATAGTCATCAACAAATATAACATAATACCTGTGTTTTGCTGTTGAAGCAACCGAGAAAGGTCCACACACGTCTGTGTGAATTCTCTCCAGGAACACCGAAGCATGGTTCTCCTTCTCATGAAAGGTGGTCTTCGCAAACTTACCCATAGTACATCCCTTGCACTGATCTGACTACGCAAGAGTACCCTTGGGAAGTCCAATAGAAATCTGCTGCAAAATCTTCCGGTCACACTATATCTACCATCTTCGCCCATCTCTATATGCATTTGGAGATCTTTCTCCTACAAGTCCCTAAACAACTCCTTGTCTCCTATCATGTGGAAGGAAGCACCACTATCAAGATACCACACCGATCCCATTGCGCTTGAAACCAAGCATGCGATCAAAGAGAAATCAAGTTCAAATTGCGAGGCTAAGGCCTCACCCGCTGCAGCTCCAACAACCTTCTTGTTCTTCTTTTTCAGTGGGCAGTTAATGGTGAGATGCCCATGTTCGTGACAGTGAAAACACTTCACTTTGGACAAATCCAGCTTCGTGCCTTCAGCCTCAGATTTTGGATGGGATTTCTTCCCCTTCCCTTTCCTTGCTTTGGCAGCCAAAGTGCAATTCTCTTCAACATCATTCTTCGATGAAGAGCCATCCCTGGTACTTTGCCTTATCTCCTCCTGCACTAGATCCGACCAAAGTCGCTCCCAATCCAGCAGTTTCTCCCGCCCATTGACAGAATCCTGATAACTATGCCAACTCTTCAGTGACCCAAGGAGAGCCAAGCTCACCAAGTCATCATCTGCAACTATGATTCCCACACTCCCCAACTCATCCCTACATTGGACAAACTTCGTGAGATATTTTGGAATATTGTCGCCCTTCTCCATTTTAATTTTTCTGAGCTTATCTTTCAGCGCCAACTTCCTATGGTCGTTGCTACTTTGGAAAAGATCTGTCAAAGCCTTCCACATTGCAAATGGAGTGGCTTTCCGTGAAGGCATGACACAATATGGTCCTTCACACCTTCCAACATAATTCTTCTTGTCTTCGCTACCTTCTTTTGCCATGCGTCAAGTAATGCAACATCGCTAGAAGTAGGCTTAGGAACATCGCTATCGATGAACTCCTTCAGACCATTATCTTCAAGCACCGCCTCCATCCTATCCTTATAGGCTATGTAGTTCGAGCTACCCTCAAAGGCATACTCCAACCGCAACCCATTGAAAGCCATTTCAATGAATACTCAACTATCGCACCAAGAAATTTCTGCAGCAAATTCGAATTGTCCACCAGCACAAAAACTCGGCACTGCTTCAAGATTTGCAATCTTCAGTGATTAACACAGCTTTGATACCATGTAGAAATTATACAAGATGTATGAATATTACCAGACTCCCCTGATCTAACAAATTAACTTATGTTAATACAAAATCCTTCCACTTAATTAAATCGCCAATTGCAAAACACATATGAAGCAAAATCAATCGCACATAAACACAGTTGTTTAACAAAAAAGCTTAAAGCTAAAAACCCCAACTATCATATATTATCTATATCAATGGATCATGTAATAATCTCATACAAAACTTAGTACATTAAGTTCTCAGTACAATCAACAATCATTACACACTGTCATGCAGAAATTTGCATGTCTATGCACCAATTTCTTGCCTCCTGACAGCCTACCTCCACTGCGCAATCCCTGCTGAAGAAGACCTCTGAATGAATTCGAATTGGCCTTGTCTTAACTACGCAATCCTCATTGGCATCTCCAATGTGTGTCAGATGCATTGAATGCATCACTATAGTCACAACAGATAGTCCATCTCACCCTTTCACCTATCTCTCCACTGGGTCTCCACTGGAACTGACATGCAAGTAGTTAACTGCTATATTTGTTTAGTTGCAAGTGAGTCTCTAGTTATGAATTAATTAAATAATTAATTCACTAAACTCTCACTAGTGTATCTTCAGTTAGAACTAGATACAACTAGCACAAATGAGTTTAACTCACTTAACTGAGTTAAACTAAATAACAACTCTCATAACTACTCTTCCAACTCTGCCACTTCAATTCTAACTGAGTCCTCCATGTATGAGTCACCAACCACCCTAGGAATTGTGTAATTCCTTCAACCCACTGATTTGCCAAATCTGTTCACTGAAATAAAGTGCTCCAAGAGAATAAGTTAATATTTATTGTCGGATTATTATTAAGGGCTAATAATAATCAACATGCATCTATTTTTAGATTAGCAATCTATAAATAGACTTTGCCCAATCTTCTAAAAATAGAATTTCCTCTATTTTTCCAACTAGATCAACCATCTACAAATAGCATCCTGCAACTTATAGAGTATGCTCACCATGTCTAAAAATAGACATACACCTAAAAATAGCCTGCGGGCCCCACTTAGTGAAGGTGCTTAATTTTCACTAACCTCATCATCTTGTTGAATCTCAACACAAACCTTTGAGGAAGCAGAGCTTGAAAAGCAAGCGAACTCTTCTTCCAATCTGGAAGTCAATACAGAGATGTCGTGATCCAACCTTCCTTCCATGCTTTTCTCTTTCTTCGGAGGACTGCGTGAACCCTTTCGAGTTGCTGCTCCAAAAGCATCAAGACTTCGTTCCATTGCAGAATCTCCAATCCTGTTACCCGATCTCAACTCTGATACCATGTGAAAATTTCAAATTTGAAATACTATTGCAATTACTAATTTGTTTCTCCTACATATTTTTCACAATAAGTTATTTACAATAAACCCTTCAGTAAATTCTAAAATAAATTCTACTGCAGTTATCACACAAGTACATATATAGAAAAGAACAGTGAAATACAAGCACAAAAAACAATCTCATCGACATAGTTATTTTTGGATAATTGTCCCCGGAAAAACCCAATGTGGGAAAACCGGTGCAGCAAATGAGGGTTTATATATTAATCTTCAGCAACAATTTCTTTACAAGGAATGACTGGCAGAAGGATTGAGAAACTTCCAAGAAAACACCTGAGATAATTATTCTTCGAACTCCGGATAATTTTCGACACCTGAGAGGTTCACTAGCCTTCACTGCATCACCCCTGCGCAGAGACTACGTCGCTACTACATTGTCCCCCTGCGCTGCCCCTCTACCCTTCTGCGTCCTTCTTCCTCGAGCTCTAACTGTTGTTGAGAGCCTGAGACACTCTGCTTCCTCTGCCCTGCAACTCTCCCTCTAAAATCGAATTCTCAATTCTGAAGAATCGACTTCTCTCGGGTCACTGAGTGTATGTTAGACTTGCTTTCCAAATGGCCCTCAAGCCTTTCTTTATAATCTTTTCATTGATAAATCAACGACCCAGATTAGAAGTCTAATCAATGGCTAAGATTAAATCTTGACTTGATCTTCGTTCTCGAGAAGATTCACACTCTGTTTTATTAATAGTAAATACCCATTAATTATTTAATTTCCCTAAGTTTAGACTTAGGGTCCCCATTAAAATAATTAATTATTTTAAAAAAACATGAACTGAGTGGAATTTCCACAAACGGTTTATGGGTTCTTTGAAATACTGGTGTCCAAGCCTCCTCACCAAATATGAGACTTAGATCACTTTCTGATGCTACAAAAATCAACAACTAAGGTCTTTCAGTTGACTTCTGTGTGTTCCTCTAGTGATTGCAGGGCATCTACACTGCACTGAAGACTATGCATGCCTGGATACTAGTTTTACATGTAAAATGGCATTCAATACACACTATACCTGTTTGGTGGAAAAACATTCCTAAAGTTTCAAGATGAATCTTCAAAATCCTCCCAAAGTTCCCATAACTAAGCTGCAAAGAGGTGCAACATTTCTTTCACAACATATTTTCCTAAGGACATCATTTTCTCTCTCATACATATATTTTTGTACCTAGAAAACAGATATTCTAGAAGCTAAAAGTCATATCTGATCTTGTTTTTAAATCATTAAAAACATATCAGAACAAAAGATAAAGAGGTTTAAAATTGTTAACATTGTGTTTGCAAATATATTTCCAAGGTTCCAGAAAGAAGCTTATCGACAACATTACAGAAGTTATTGGCAAACTTGAAAAATATAAAAAATTCACATTTTTTTTAACTTTTTAGACATCTAAAGCAACCCCCTCCCTTTAGCTCTTTTATGGGCAAATGCAACAGTCAATAATGCCTTTGTTCGCAATCCCTCCTGCTTTCTCTCTTCAAAATGAGAAAAAAGAAATCCAAAAATCTGATTTCAGCCGATATTTTCAATTTCTCACTATTTCTTGATATATCCTGACATATTCAGAATTTGGAAAAATAACAATTTTTTCTAGTGATGATATCACTGTGCTGAGAAAACTGCGATATATTGCCAATATTTGCAACACTGGTTTAAAATACACATATTTCCATCTTACAAAAACAGATAGATAAATACACTAACATAAGATCTGAGTTATTTTATATGATTTTTTAGGAAATTTAGAGGTAACTTGGCATTCCTGACAAAACAAACTTTGTGGACCTGAGGGGCTAGTTAAGCTGGAATTTCATGTCAGAAAGTTAACTACAAATTAAATTGTGCTTGTATACAAATTAGGCTACAAATTTAAAATGATCAAGAACACATACAATTTTAGTTTACAGGCTAAAAGGAATACATGTTCATAGAAGTTATGCTTTAAGTTCCAAGCAATCCAAAAAAAAGGAATGCAATCTGAGCATGTAAGCATGCCCAAATGCTGCTAATCACAAAGTATATTACATGTCATTCATCTAGACAAATTATTTCAGAGTGAATATGAATGCTAAGTTTTTGAGCATTTGTTTTCAAAGTTTTTCACTATATGAGGCTAAGAAGCTTACTTCTGCACCTCTGGGCCAATCTTGTAGAAGATAAGCAGCTCCCCAGTCGGCATTTTGAAAAGAACAGGATTCCACATTGGGATCTCAGGCTCCTCATCCACTATCTCTGGAACAGACCAGTTGCCATTCTGTTGATATGGACAAGTGACAAGTACCAACAAGAAGGCCAAAAGCTGAGAAACTAAATAAAAATGGTCCCCAATGCACAGTATCAGATTTTAAGACCCTTGCAAACGAAAAGGAAGATATAGCCAAGCATGGCAACACAAATACACAATAATTTAGGATCATTTGAATTTAATTTAATTTAGTCAAAATGATGTGGAAGGGTGGATTCCCTATGGGGGAGAGTGCAATAGAGGGTTTTAACTTTTAGGAGAAATCTGGAAGGATAAAAGCAGCTCATGTCTCCTTGCAACGAAAAAAAAGTACTCTCTTTGTGTGCATTGGATGAAGGGCAGGTTATTGGTGAGGGAAAAATGGAGATGCCTATGCATAGCCTTGCATTCGTCATCATACCATCGGTTCATGGGACAGTTGCCTAGAAGATGGACTGGCATGTTATGATGGATGGTGTGGAGGTAGAAGTTTAAAATGGCATCCCAAAGAATATGCCATGACTCATGACATTCCACTACTAGTTCATCAGAAAATCCCGCTTGGATGCATGCATAAAGAAGATGGTTCTCCAACCAAGGGATGTGAGGATCTGATCTGCAGATGCCATTTCCACTTGGGTTTGCAACATGAATAAGGTAAAGGTTGATGAGAGTAACTCTATTGTATGTGTTGCAGTTTTTTCAGTTAACAAGAGTTGGCCTTTCGTAATTTCCAATTTCCACAGTAAGATATGTTTGATAATGTTTCAGGTAAATCTAGGTTGACATCATTTTATCCTGAAGATGAATCCAATTGAGGTGCAAAATGTCGATAAAAGAAATTCTAACCAAGTTTTCCCTGAAACATCATCAAGGAAGAGTTGGCCTTTTTGCAAATTTTTGTGTGACTTTTAGTTAAGCACAACCCTTATTTTAATGGCCAAACCAAAGAACTATAGCATAATATTATGTTAATTATGGTTCATTATTGAGTATAATAATGAAATTATATATTTTGTATTAATTATAATATAAGGGAATTTAAGGAAATATAATAAATATAATTATGTCAACAAAAAGGAACCAAATAAATCTAATCAAAGGGACATAGGACATAAACGTTTGAATAAACTCTACCCTTTTAAATAAAACCTATGGATTAAACCTATCGACTAAACATATCCTTTAAAGGTGAATAACCTACTCAATCAAATCTTATCTAATCAAATAGGGTTAAAGTGGATAGAAGAGCATGTTGGGTTCCATGTAACAAGACAATGCGACACTGAGACGATGAAAGGGAAGACGGACGGTGGTTCTGAGAGATATAAGGAAAATGGGTGCGACTTAGAAGGGGGAATTTTTCTTTGGGAGTGTAATGCAGGGTGGAGGAAATACATAGAGTCACGACAAAGAAGGAATTTTGAGAAATTGCTCTTGGAGTTTGGGCAAGGGGGCCAGAGTGCTTCGATTTTGAAGTACTTTGGAGCTGGGTACCGAGATTGTGCCTAGTTTGGCAGGGAGGTTTTGGTCATTTTGGTAACAGGAGCAAATTTGGTGCTACAATAGCTCGGGATCGACTTCAAACACGGAAGCCAAGTATGTATTGAGCTTCCAACCATACGAATGAGCTTGCTTGCTTGTAGTTATAGCCAAAAATTGTTTGTATCAAGCCTACGGTTGGAACCCAAAACCCTAACACACGTACAAACTTTGGGCCCTGCAATCTCGGACCTGTACGAACCAATTTCCTCGACCCAACCTCAAACCTGTGTGAACCAAATGAAGAAGAGAAGAAGAAGATGCTTGGTGATGTCCAAATGAGCTTGAGGTCACTTGTATTTATAGGCTTCTAAGGGTGTCCAATTTATGTTAGGGTCGGCCTGTCCTTTTGTGCACATGTGGGCTTTTCTTCAAAAGTACACTTTCCCTTGTCCAAATTGAGCACTTCAATAATCAAAATTGGTCCTCTCAAAAAGAGGAATCTCGTCCTATGCTTAGATTTTGTCACTGAGCTGCCAAATTAACACTCTCTCTCAGTTAGGGAGAAACCCCAACTGCATCATGTAATAATCATATGTATCAAGTCATCATATCATGTCCCATCTCTGCTCAACTATATTTGTTGAAACATTCTCGAATCCAAAGAAGAAGAATCATCGAGGAGCTAAAGCTACCACCCTCTTGGACAATGAGGAAGGTCCTATGGGACACTCTCACCTCATGTCATCACATAGGGGAGCAAACATCTTCCATCCTATGTTGAGCAATAGGAGTCATAACATAGGGGAGCTAACATCTTCCATCCTATGTCGAACAATATCTCATCCATCCTATTGCTGCTTGATCTTCCCAACAATGACCTTCAAGAGTCATGTGGTAGAACACCTACATCATAATCAGCTTAGGCATCACACCTCCAAGCACTCTCTCAACACGTTGGCCAAAAGAGGAGCGATAATCCCAACAAGCCCAACTTGTGGGTGTTGTTGACCACTAGAGTGGCACCTGATGATAATGAGAAGACTCCATGCCCAAGGATGAACCAAAAGACATTTGTACCATCATATATCATCATTTCAACAGAGTTTTTGAACTCTACTTCTGTTTCTCCTCATCTCTCTCCATGTACCCAGATTCCACGCCCTACGGGGAATTGTAATAAGTGATGCTAATAATCGAATTTGAGTCAGTATTGAGTCTGTAACAGGTCTAGGATGTTGGGACTCGATTAGCAAGCGAGTACACCTTGGAGTGTTTTTTTTTACTTGGTTAATTCCCTCTTTTTAGCAGCGAATAATTTTCTAGGTTTTTTTTCACCCATTGCATTTTCCCAAAGCCGGGGTGACGGCTTGAAGGTTGAGCCCCTAACGCATCTTAGTGTCTAGAGTCAATGTATATTACCATACTAGATCACACAAAAAAATTTGTGGAATTTGGTTAGGTCTAGGTAGTGATTTTTTAATTTTTTAGATTTCCCACAGGTCAAAAATTGCAATAAAAATTGTAATTAGATTGTAATAAGTGTGGTCTAGAGAAGTTGTATGGGGTATGAGTAATCAAAATTACCTCTCACCCTCAACTTTCTACTATGACACACTTTGAGGGGTTAATAATGAGTTTTGGACCCTCAAAACCCACATTTCCCAAGTTTAGTGGAAATTGTGGCATTTAATTAGGCTAGAATTAAATAAAATAGAGAGAAATAAATTACTCCATGTGACAAAATGACGTGGAAATGACTTAAAAATTATTTTAAGTCAGAGTTGAGTCAACGGACATGTGGAGAATGACTGAGCACACTGCATCATTTATTTATGTAAAATCGAATTTTCCAGAGATAAAGTGGCAATTACACACAAGGAAATCAAATTTATTAAAGGCAGTTGAGCATAAAAGGAATATTCTACAGGATCAGCTAACTGAAGAGTAAGTGGGGACCTCTTCTTGCGAGCTATCTGGAGTGTGACAACACTCAACACTGCACCCAGAGGATTTACACTATTTGGACTGCATAATCACTCAGAGCCACCACGCAATTCTCAGAGACCTACACAGAGGATCACTGGGGTCAACTATAGGTACGGTTTCAGTGGGTTTGAGTTTGCGGTCATGAACTCAGTGTAGCACGGGACTTCCTCTGGCTTATGGATGAGTTCACTAGTTCATATGGGAATTCGATTTCCACAGGTGTGCACAAAGAAATTCGATTTTGCTCTAGGTGTCTCAGTCTTCTCCATATGGAACTTGGCTTACCTTTACTCAGGTTTTTCTTCAAGTTCACTTCTAACATGCATTCGTCCTTGGGAATTGCTCCTGAATCTCTATATAACAAAGCCATTAGCTATTGTATTGTATCATGTTATGAGCTATTGGGCTTGAGGAAACTCTACCATTTTAGCATATCAATAAAATCAAGACTTTGGGGCTATTTAGCGGATGTTCTCTTGGCGTTATGAGGTGATTTCTTTCCATACTATTGCTACTGTGTTTGAATTCGTTTACATGCTTGATCAGTATTAGTTTATATTTTCCATCTAGCTTGGATTGATAATGCAAGCTATCTTGCATGCATCATTGATTTAGAGTAGTATTCTAGAAATAAGTTTGCCAAGTCATTTTTGGAGGAATGTTTGGTTTATCTTATTCATTATGATGCTCTACTCCTTTTGCATACTGATATTTGTTTATGTGTGTAGAGAAGATCTATTCGTATTGTGTGCAGGAAATCCATCCGGGCGTGGGAGAAGTCTCAAATAGACCAACTCACACCTAGATTCAAAGCGATCCAAGACTCAGCTATTTTCAATCCCAAGTTTTGCATCAAAGGAAGACAAAGAGGAAGTTTCTCAACCTCTAGCTACTTGATCATCTATTTCCAATTTTAAAATCTAAAAATTTCCCTTGGTAGAGTGTTTTAAAGTCATATTTGCTACTTCAAGAGCGTTTTCCAGACTAGGCAAGAATGGGGATTCGCTCCATTTTCTTGGGCTAGTGTCTTTGTACATTAATTTGTATTTTAGATCTTGTTTATTTCAATCTAACATTTGATTTTCTTTCGCAGCCCACAAGTTTGAGCATGAACAATGAGGAGCTTGAGGAAAAGAGGGCGAAAAACTATTGATCCTCCTTGCATGCGAAGGCTTCCATTGCCTCAAAATCGAATTTTAGGGAGGTCGTAAGCACCTTTAGGAAAATAGCAACTTGATCTTTGTCGTGGGCCTTGGAGCCTTGTAAAATTCATATTTTGAAGGTTTTCCCCATGAGTTTTTGTTGTTATTTTTTAGGAGGAGATCAAGCTTTTTTCTAAGCTCTTTATCCGTAAAAGGACCTCCTTTTGGGCAGCCATCTTAGAGACTTTTTTCCTCTTTTGTAATCGATAATAAAATAGCCTTTTTTGTTTGAGGGAGCTTGGGATATTTTTCTCATGGTATCCCCCTTCCTTGGTTGAAGAGGAAGGAATTTCTTGAGTGGATCTACTCATTTTCTGATTTTCGTTTTATGCATGCTAATGAATTAACAACTAATGCAATCTACATCCATCTAACAAAATTTCAGTTTAAATAAACTTACATGCATGAGCTCCAAAGGCTACAAACTTTAGCAAATCTCTTTGCATGTGTGAGAAATTGACATGATTGGCAAGTTTCCATTAAAGTTAATGTTTATGCTTCACTAATTACTCCATGCATGTTATACATTTTGAGGAACCATTGAAGCACTTTTTAATAAGAACTTATTTCATTCCACTTGCCTTTTAATGCTATAACACACATAAGTCTATTTTTCTCTCAAAGTTTGGTTCATTATTGCAAGTAAGCGCTATCTCATCTCTTGTAAAACATTGTATGTATCTTTTAATTGAGATTAAAACATTCATTTCATACAAGCACTCATTAAAACTTTACCTCCAACATAAGTTGGTTGTATAGAGTCTAGACCTATAGGGACTCTCTACTCCCTTATTGACTCGTCACTGTGAAATCCACATAATTTGGGCGAGGGTGAGGTCTGGGGATTGAAGAGTTGATTTGAAATATTTGTTGTAGAGATTAACTAAAATTAACTAAGAGCACTCTTCATCACATTTATTTTTACTTGTCTTTTGATGGTTGTTGACCTCATGCAAGTATTGTGATGCTTACTTTCTATATTCGCAAATTTTAATTTCATCTTTAACATCTAATTTTTTAGTTGTTTCTAACTATGACAAGATATATTTGAATGTCGCAATTTGGTTATCCTATAATCATTTTTATCTTGCAAATATCTTGTGCTAACATCTTTTGTTTCCATTTCAGGATTATTGTGTTCTCATCTCTTTGAGCATTATTTTTACTTTTGAGCACGTTATTTAAGGCATTGGTTGAATGGTTTGTTATTATTATTTCAAGGTTACTCATAAATGCTCATGAATCTTTAAAAGTAATCCAATCTCACTCTAACAACTCTCCTAGAAAACTCACATCTTTAACTTAGTTTTCTTTAGGGATCACCCCCCATAGCTAACCTAGGAGATAGCTTAAACGTAGAGAGTCGGGAATAGGTGACAGCCCCTTCTCTGAGATCCTTGCCACCAACCACAACTTGTGGGGTTGAAGGCTTTTTCCATTGACTTGTAGGTAGGTGTAGGCAGCAAGGAGAATTAACAGGTATGATGTAAAATGGGGTATACTCTGCATAGACCAAGATAGGGGAGCAACATCTCCGATCCTATGGGTAACAGATAGGGGTGATACCTTATTGTCCAGAGATCCCTCAACCCCAGGAGCCCTCCATCTCAATTCCTCACCCTAGGAGCTCACATAGGGGGGAAGATTCAGCTTAGTGTTCTCAATCAGTGATGCCCCTTATCATGAGGGGTCACATCCATCAATGCAAGCTGCTTTCTGAAGACCAAGAACTTCCCTTTCAGAAAATCCTTGGTGAGAATATCTGCAATCTGCTCATCTGTTTGTGAAAATTTCTGAATGTCTCAAACATAAACCCTATTGTTAATTTTCAGATTTACTTCTCCTACTTACATTAAGTTATTAATGTGAAATATTCAGCATTAACATCAAAGTAAATACATAAAAAACCTACACATATAGATCTAAACTAAATACATGCATAATGACAAAGTGACACACAAGGATTTTCTGGCCAACTGTCCCCGAAAAACCCAATGCGAGAAAATCGGTCTTCTCGCTGCTGGAGGGTTTTATTATTAAGTAGAATCTAACTACAACAAATCTGGGCACCAAACTGGTTAACCCGATAGAGAAATAAATAATTTGCAACTATACCTTTGCTCTGGAGACAGATAAACTGACTCACCCTCAAACGGGATTTTCAGAACTCAACCCTTTTCAGTCTTCAGAAACCCCAGCGTTGCTCTAAAGCCCTCGGCGTCAGCTTTGCTAGCTTGCCTCAGCCCCTGCACTGCTCAGGAAGGGACTGCGTCACCCCAGACCAATGTTGCACAAAGCGAGGACGAAGCGGGGACGTTTTTTGGAAGCGGATCCGCGGAAGCGTCATTTCCCAAAAATCTAGGAAGCGAAACGTCTCGAAACTGTCTATATATATATATATATATATATATATATATATATATATATATTTATTTACTTATTTATTTATATTTATATTTTTTTCATTTATATTAAAAAAAACATCTAAAATACCAAACTAGTTGTAGAAGATATGAAAACATGCATATTTGTATACAAATCAAGATAGATATGGCATCCATTGTACATCAATGGTTAATTATTCGAGCATCAACCATCTAGAATCTAGATTTTTCTCCTCTTGTCTCAGCTTTGCCTGTACCTCGATTGTCCAGGGATATTAGTCAACATTTCCCAATTTTAATCAAACTACCTAATCCAAGCCTTTAAATGTGGTGGAAAAAGCTTAACGTGCTTGATCAATGATTTTGACTTGATTGAAAGGTAATTTTTTGCTAAGGCCATGACAAAGCAGTTCAACAATTAACACCTGTTTATATTATTCACAATCTTATCAATCTATTGCACTAAGTAACATACGCTGCTCACATAAATGTCAATAATACCTTTTTAATAAATCAAATCAAGTGGTATCAGAGCTTAAAATTAATTTTTAAAGGTTTGACAATGTCGTGAAGATTTGAATGCTTACTAGGTCAAAGTTCAAATGAGGAGAAGGGGAACTTGTTGAAGCAAATCCAGAGATTGGAAAGGTATTTTCACAAAAGAAGATGACAGAAGAAAACATATTGGGAACAGAAGTTCAATTCGTGGACAGCTTCATGACAATACGTGCAATGGTAGAAGAGATGTATAAAGAGTTTAAAAAGGGCAAAGGTGAAGACACTTCATCACCTAAACCAGACAAAGAATCGAGGGAAAAGCCTCCTACATTATTTCCATCATCTCCTCCATCATCACCATCATCGTCGTCATCGTCCTCTTCTCATAAATCTAGTTCTTCTAAAAAGAAGAAGAAGAAGAAATCCTCTTTGATCAAATTAGATGTAAAATTTGATTTGCCAATTTATGATGGTGAGCTTAACGCTGAAAAGCTTGATAATTGGATAAGACAAATTGAAGTGTATTGCAGGGGGGTACAAAAAGTTGTTTCAGAAAGAAAGAAGATCCAACGTGCTAGCCTTCGTCTTGGAGGAACCACACTTGTATGGTGGGAAGTGTAATATCCCCAAAGGGAAATAACCAGTAATAAACAGAAATATGCCAGACAGATATAGAAAATACAATGCTGAACCAGATCACTGAACAATTACACATAGAATGCCAGAAAACTGAGCCATTTTATTAATCTGAAAGTACATAGAGAGGAGTACAAGAAAATCAGAATGAGTGCACCTATCCTTGCCCTAGGCAAGTGGAGACCCTCTCAGACAAATAATGGCTGCAACAAGGTCAGCGTTCTAGCTGCTCTGAAGACTGAAGCTGGACTGCGCTGAAACTATGAGCTGAAGACTGAAAGATAGCTGATATCAATACTCCAAACCCTCACCAATGGAAAACGCTGTCTCTGCTAGTGACAGCGCGAAAGCAGATAAACCTTGGAACACCAAAATCTCGGATGGATGGATCGACTCTTTTGAATGCCATGCTAAAGAAAACTATTTGTTAAGCCCCTCTCCACCTAGCTTGTTCATCGGATCGCGTCCTCCACGATGGATCTGCTCCCTACTTTTCCGGATCTCACGGATGCGAAGCCTCCAATCCGGATGCCGTCCCTCTTTTATGTCGTGAGGATCTGCCTCTTCGGATCTATGCGCGGATACGATAATATCTCCTCGGATGCAACCCCAAAGGGTGAGGAGCCTATTATCACCAGTCTAGTGGATCTTGCACTATCCTCAGATCGACAATCTCCCAAGCTGGATCTAGTGCTATACCTTCAGATCTGCACCATACAGAACCAGATCTGCAAATATCTGCTCAGATCTACAATCTCCAAGGCTGGATCTATCAATGTGCCTTCAGATCTGCGTCCTCTCTTCCTGTTGCACAGCGTCCTCACTCCAAGACTGATCTGCGTCCTTTCCTCCTCCTGGAACAGCGTTTTCTCTGCTCAGATCTGGACTGCGTCCTCCCTGGAACAGCGTCCTCACTCTCCAAGGGCGTCGGCGTCCTTCCTTCTCTGGCGTCCCTCCTCCTCGGGCACAACGCGGCCACAAGAGGGCTTCTTGCTCTCCAAATCCGCACCAGCTGCGCTGCCTGCGGCGAAGGATGTTACTCAGAAAATAACCTTACTAGGGCAGGCACTCGAAGTCCCCCGAAGCTAAGGGTGAAACCAGAAATAACCTTACCAGGGCAGGCACTCGAAGTCCCCCGAGGCTAAGGGTGAGATCTCCGACCGGAGACACTCGGTTGCACTAAACAGTGCTGCAGACCCACTAAACAACCGGCGTGCTGAAGCAGACAGAAGTCTAGCTCTCAATAATAATATCAAATCATGGATCATCCAAATGAGGTGAGAACCTCTCCTTTTATAATGCCAAAACTCCCTCCAAAACTTAACTGCGTCCTTACTCTCCCTTGACCTGCGCAGTTTACCTTGGGTCAGCCTGATGCCTCCCCCATCATACTCATGTGGACCCCCAAGGCCCCCTCTCTAAGTTATAACGTCAATCTACTAGGAAAAGAACACTTTATTTATAAAGTGAGGTGACCCCTCTTATTTCTCACTTTATTTATTATCTCTAGCTAAAGCGGCAAAATAAAGCAAAAATGAAATATTCCAATTAGCAAGGCTAATTGGGAATATTACAGTCTCCCCCGGCAAAACGTTGCTTGTCCTCAAGCAACTGAAGTGATGGATGCTGTAAGATCCTCTCATCCTCCCAAGTGGCATCCTCATCCGGCAAATTCTTCCATCTCACCGAGAACTCTCTGATCTTCCGGCTACGCAGCTGTCTCTCCCTGGTGTCAATAATGGCCTCCGGCTGTAACACCAAGTGCCCCTCATCATCTGTAGGCGGTAGCTCCCCGGTGACTGTCACATGCTGACCCAGTGCCTTCTTCAGGCATGATACATGGAAGATGTTATGAATCCGGCTGCCTTGGGGCAGTTCCAACTCATATGCAACCTGCCCGATCCTACGTATTACCCTGTATGGTCCATAAAAGCGAGGCTTAAGCTTCTCTGCCCCCTTCTGTTTGAGCGAAGACAGTCGGTATGGCTGTAACCGTAGGTAGACCAGGTCCCCTACCTCAAAGTGTTTCTCCACCCGACCCTTATCAGCATACAATTTCTGCTGATTCTGTGCTGCGGCCATGTTGTCCTTGAGAGCCCGGAGGATGTCTTGGCTCTCTTGGATCCATAATTTGGCTCGCGGAGCCCTGCTAACACCAAACATCATGTCCACAAAAGATAGGGAATGGTATCCATACAACGCATAGAAAGGTGTCATGCCGATGGACATATGGTGGGTTGTGTTGTAGCAGTACTCGCCCAGATGTAGCCATTTCAGCCATGTTCTCTGCTGCCGACTGACGTAGTTACGCAAGTAGCCCTCTAGCCACTTGTTAACTATCTCCGTCTGCCCGTCCGTCTGGGGATGATAACTAGTGCTCGGTGTCAACTCGGTCCCCACTAGTCGGAAGAGCTCCTGCCAAAAACCACCCATAAAACGGTTGTCCCTGTCGCTAACAATGGTCTTGGGTAGACCATGCAATCTGAAAACCTCCCGGAAAAACAACTCTGCCACCTGTGCCGCTGTATGATGCGCCGAAATGGCGAAAAAATGAGCATACTTCGTTAGCCGGTCAACTACTACGAAGATGCAGTCCTTGCCCTGCACTGTGGGCAACCCCGTGATGAAGTCCATCGAAATACTCTCCCACTTCCCCTCCAGAATGGGAAGCGGCTGCAACAACCCCGCAGGATGGCTCATCTCCCCTTTGTTCCGCTGGCAGACCTCGCACTCCCTGACATGCTGGAGTACGTCCTCCTTGAGGCCCTTCCATGCAAATCTCTCCCGGATGGCCCTGTACATCTTGGTGAACCCCTGATGGCCCGCCAATGGTGAATCATGAGAAGCCTGGAGTATCTTCTCCTTGAGCTGAGACCCCTCAGTCAAGAAGATCCTATCCTTGTAATAGATGACCTCATCGGCTACCCTGTATCTGCTATCTGCTACCTGTCCATCCAGCACCTCGCATGCAAATCTATCTTTGGAGTACTCAACCAGTAGTCGAGCCTTCCAGTCAGCGTCCAAGCTCATGAGTGATAACATGGCTGGTCTACGGGAAAGGGCATCTGCTACCACGTTATTCTTCCCTTTGACATACTCTATGTCAAAGTCGTAAGCCTGGATCTTGCTGATCCACTTCTGCTGCCTCTCCTGCAACTGCTTCTGCTCCAGAAAGTACTTCAGGCTGTTATGATCTGTCCTCACCCTGAATCTGCCACCTACCAGGGACTGCCGGAATTTGGCCAATGCATGCATGATGGCCAACATCTCCTTGTCATAGATGGGATAAAGCCTCTCGTGTGGAAGGAGCTTCCGGCTCTCGAACGCAATCGGATGACCCTCCTGCATCAAAACTGCTCCAATCCCTTCTCCTGATGCATCGCACTCTAGGACAAAGGGCTGCGTAAAATCTGGCAATGCCAACACGGGACAACTACTCATCACCTCCTTGAGCTTATCAAAAGCTCGCTGTGCGGTATCCGACCAACTGAATGCCCCCTTCCTCGTCAGCTCCGTGAGGGGTGCAGCAAGCTGTGAGAAGCCCTTGACGAACTTCCTGTAGTAAGAACAGATACCAATGAACCCTCTGAGTTCTGTTACATTCCGTGGCTCTGGCCAGTCCCTGATAGCCCGAATCTTCTCCTCGTGGACTCTCACCCCGTCTACTCCTATGATGTGTCCCAGATACAGCATCTCCGTCAATCCAAACTCACACTTGGAGAGCTTGGCAAAGAACTGCTGCTCCTCCAGAATGTGCAAGACCGTCTCAATGTGCTGGAGATGCTCCTCCCAGGTCCTGCTGTATATAAGGATATCGTCAAAGAAAACCAGCACGAACTTCCTCAGATGATCCCTGAAAATATGGTTCATACAAGACTGGAAAGTAGCAGGTGCATTGGTCAACCCAAATGGCATGACCAGAAACTCAAAGTGCCCATGATGACACCTGAAAGCAGTCTTGGGAATGTCCTGTTCCCTCATGCGTATCTGATGGTACCCGGATCTCAAATCGATCTTTGAGAAGAACCGTGCTCCTCTCAACTCATCCATCAGCTCGTCGACCCTGGGAATGGGGTACCTGTTCTTCAGGGTCTTCTTGTTCAGAGCCCTGTAATCAATGCACATGCGTAAGGTGCCGTCCTTCTTCTTCACCAGCACTACCGAAGAAGCAAAAGGACTGGTGCTGGGTCGAATGTGCCCAAGGGCTAGCAACTCCTGAATGGCCCGCTCTATCTCATCCCGATAGGCCTTAGGATGCCTATACGGTGTGGTGATCACTGCCTGTATCCCCTGCTCCAACTCGATCGTGTGCTCAAACCCCCGATCTGGTGGCTGTCCTGGCGGAATGTCTCCAAAAACTACTGCATATCTGTCGAGAAGAGTCTGTAGATCAGGGTGCACCGTCCGTCCTGTATCTACTACCTCCGAAGCCCGCAACTCTACTGCCCACTCTATATCTCCCTTGCGGAATGTCGCCTCCATGTTGTGTGCCGATACTGTCTGGGGTGGATATGTGTTCTGCCCTCGTATCTTCTCATGCTTCCCCGTTTTGGGATCATCCCACTCCATCTCTAAGGCCTTCCAATCCGTCGTGACCTTCCCCAGAGTGATAAGCCACTGGACCCCCAATATCACATTGGTGTCCGGGATGTCCACCACGAAGAAGTGATCGGTCAATGTATAAGTGCCCATCGTCACTGACAATTCTGGTACATATCGAGAACATGCCATGGTCTGATCTCCTGGCACCAAAACAGAAAACCCATCAAAGCTCTCCGTTGGTATGCCTCTCCGTGCGACCATCTGGGCATCAATGAAGTTGTGGGTGGCCCCACTGTCGACTAAGACCGAAACCCGCTGCCCGCGCATTGTCCCTCGTACGCGCAGTGTCAGATACTTGGGGACTCCTCGTAATGCTGCTAGAGCTCCCCCAGTAGGTGCGAATGAGGCCCCACCTGCATCGGGTGGTGGAGGTGGTAAGGTACTCTGCGCTGCATAACATCCTCCTGCCTCCTCATCATCCACCTCATCCTCTTCCCCGCTGCTCTCGGAGAAGACCTCTATGAAATGTGCCTTCCCTGCCGTACATTTGTGCCCCGGTGCCCACGGCTCCTGGCAGGTGAAGCATAACCGCTTCCGTCTCAGCTCTCTCCTGGCCTCATCATCAAACTGTCCTCGTCCTGGATTCGCCTTGGGAGGCGGAACCCTCGTGTCCTTACCCTTAGGCTGGAAAGCCTGTCTCTGGGGATAAGGTGGCCGAGTCCTAGGCATGACATCTTGTAGGTCACGAGCCCTACTAATAGCATCCTGTAGTGTAGCCGGTTTGTTTGACCGGACTAGGCCACGAAGTGGCTCTGACAGCCCCTCCACAAACATATAGATCATCCGAGCTGTCGATAAGTCAGGTACCATCACTGAAACCCTCAAGAAGTCTGAGATGTATGCCTCTGCACTCCCCGTCTGTCTGAGCTTGGTTAACTCAACGAAATGCTGCTCCGGATCCTTCCTGTCAAAACGCTCCACCACTCTCCTGGTGAACTCAGCATATGTCGTCACTGTGGAATGTCCCAGTGTTGTCATCCCATGAAACCTCCAGTCCTGGGCCTCACCCTCTAAATGCAATGCAGCCATCTTAATGGCCTCCTTCTTTGGCATCTGGTTAAGCTGAAAATAGATGTCCAGTTTCTCCACCCAGGACTTTGCCGTAGTCTTCTGTGAACCATCAAACATTGGCAAATGGAATTTACTCGCTGCACGGTGACTATCACGGTGGGATCCACGTCCCTTGTGCTGCTCCTGCTCATGGGCCTTGCCGCCATATCGGAACTGGAAATAGCGATCTAAGGGGAAAGCATCCATGAACGCCTGACCTAGGCCCTGCCATTCTGAAAAAATGGTCGCATGTTGAGCTGGACCCCCATCTCTTGGTGCTGTCGACCCCTCCTCCTCTACCGGAAAGGTAGGCATGGTGGGTCGCGTGGGTGCGGGATTGACCCTCTGTGCACCTCCCCGCACTCCTGTCTCTGCGTCTTCGGGTGTGAACGTGGGCATATAGGGTCTCTGCGCTGTCACAATGGGAATAGCTTCTGGTATGTAGCGAGACACGCCCGATCCTTCTCCCACCTGGAGAACCCTAGGGGGTTCTCTCTGCGTTACCTCTACAGCTGCAATCCTCTTGGTTACATCCTGTACGTGATGGAAGAGTGCATCCAACTTCTCAGCTATGTCTTCCATTGGATTCCGCTGCTCTGTCTCTGAATCCGTTCCAGGTGGCTCCTGATCAGAATCACTTCCCCCGAAGAGACTCTTCTGATGGATGTAGGGGTTATCCCCGGGCGTCATAGACTGCTAGCACCACAGGCTGAGCCAGATCTATGCTCTGATACCACTGTAATATCCCCAAAGGGAAATAACCAGTAATAAACAGAAATATGCCAGACAAATATAGAAAATACAATGCTGAACCAGATCACTGAACAATTACACATAGAATGCCAGAAAACTGAGCCATTTTATTAATCTGAAAGTACATAGAGAGGAGTACAAGAAAATCAGAACAAGAGCACCTATCCTTGCCCTAGGCAAGTGGAGACCCTCTCAGACAAATAATGGCTGCAACAAGGACAGCGTCCTAGCTGCTCTGAAGACTGAGGCTGGACTGCGCTGGTACTATGAGCTGAAGACTGAGAGATGGCTGGTACCAATACTCCAAACCCTCACCAATGGAAAACGCTGTCTCTGCTAGTGACAGCGCAGAAACAGATGAAGCACTAGACACCAAAATCTCCAGATGGATGGATCAGCTACTGAATGCTAGAAAACGCTGTTAAGCCCCTCTCACACAAGCCTGTTCATCAGATCAACGTCCTCCCTGATGGATCTGCTCCCTGCACACTCAGATCTACTGGATCTGAAGCCTCCAATCCAGATCTGCGTCCTACTATGTCAGATCTACTGCTGCCTCTTCAGATCTATGCTGGATCTGATAATATCTCCTCAGATCTGCAACCCCAAAGGCTGGATCTGATGTTATCACTTCAGATCTAGGCTGGATCTGCCACTATCTCCTCAGATCTATAATCTCCCAAGCTGGATCTAGTGCTATACCTTCAGATCTGCACCATACAGAACTAGATCTGCAAATATCTGCTCAGATCTACAATCTCCAAGGCTGGATCTATCAATGTGCCTTCAGATCTGCGTCCTCTCTTCCCTGCTGAACAACGTCCTCACTCCAAGACTGATCTGCGTCCTTCCTCCTCCTGGAATAGCGTTTTCTCTGCTCAGATCTGGACTGCGTCCTCCCTGAAACAGCGTCCTCACTCTCAAGGCTGATCAGCGTCCTCTCTTCTCCTGAAACAGCGTCCCTCCTCCTCAGAACTGCGCAGCCACCAGAGGGCTTCTTCCTCTCCAAATCTGCACCAGAAACTGCTGCTACTTGCTACTGAAACTGAAAGGTGTACTCAGAACATAACCTTACTAGGGCAGGCACTCGAAGTCCCCCGAAGCTAAGGGTGAAACCACAAATAACCTTACCAGGGCAGGCACTCGAAGTCCCAGAGGCTGAGGTTGAGATCTCAGCGGAGACACTCGGTTACCTTCTTGATCTTTGAGACCCACTAAACAGCGGCGTGTGACGACAGTCTTCCTCTGATAATAATATCAAATCATGAATGATCCAAATGAGGTGAGAACCTCTCCTTTTATAATGCCAAAACTCCCTCCAAAACTAACTCTCCTTTGACCTGCGCAGTTTACCTTGGGTCAGCCTGATGCCTCCCCCATCATGCTTATGTGGACCCCCAAGGCCCCTCTCTAAGTTACAACGTCAATCTACTAGGAAAAGAACACTTTATTATAAAGTGAGGTGACTAAAGTGAGGTGACCCCTCTTATTTCTCACTTTATTTATTATTTCTAACTAAAGCGGCAAAATAAAGCAAAAATGAAATATTCCAATTAGAAAGGCTAATTGGGAATATTACAAAGAGACCATCATGGCTGGGGACACTCTCGAGGATGTTGAGGGACATGCGGCCCAAAAGGGGACATTCCATGGCAAGCAGAAGTCGAGTAGATACCAAGGGTATCTAGCAGCCATGAGTACTATTGTACAATTCGAGAGGGACATGCAGCCCAAAAGGGGGACATTCCGTGAAAGCAAGAAGCCGAGTAGATACCAAGGGTATCTAGCAGGCATGAGTACTATTGTACAATCCGAGCCTGGATCCTTTGAAGAAGCCGTAAAGCATCAAGTCTAGAAGGATGCTATGCACGAAGAGTATGAGTCCATTATGAAGAATGATGTCTGGGATGTGGTTCCAAGACCGAAGGACAAAGCAGTTGTAACCTCGAAATGGCTCTACAAGATCAAGCATGGATCTGATGGAAGCGCTGGAAAATTCAAGGCAAGATTCGTTGCCTGTGGCTTCTCTCAAAAGGAAGGCATAGATTATGATGACATATTTGCATCTATGGCCCGATACACCACCATTCCATCTATTATAGCCCTTGTTGCTACGCAAAGATGGAGTCTTCATCAGATGGATGTGAAGACCGCATTTCTGCATGGTGCAATAAAGGAAGAGGTATATGTGGAGCAACCTCTGGGGTTCGAAGTCCAGGATTGGGACACCCATGTCTACAGGTTGAAGAAAGCCCTCTATGGGCTAAAGCAATCACCCAGAGCTTGGCACGAGAGGATAGATAGCTACTTGATGAAGCTGGGCTTCACTCGAAGTAATGCTGATCCGAACCTTTACTTCTAGGTTGTCAAAGGGAAGCCTCTCATTCTGGTGTTGTATGTGGATGACCTCTTCCTAACAGGTGCTGACCCTCTCATTCATCAGTGCAAGAGGGAGCTCGCTGCTGAGTTCGAGATGAAGGACCTAGGACTGATGCACTATTTCCTAGGCCTGGAGGTCTAGCAGAGACCTGGCAAGATTTTCCTTTCTCAAGGAAAATACATTGTGAAGCTTCTGGAAAGATTTAGTATGGTGGACTGTAAGTCCGGGTCGACACCAATGGAGCTCAACTTTAAGAAGTTGAGTGGCAGCGCTGCTGGGCCTGTGCTAGCACATCCTACTGAGTATCTTCAACTCATAGGGGCCCTGATGTTCTTAGTGAACACCCGTCCGGACGTATGTTGTGCAATGAACACTTTGAGTCAACACATGGTTGATCATAGCATTCACTGGGTTGGTGCCAAGAAACTCTTGAGATATCTCTGGGGCACGATAGACCATGGGCTGAGATACACTGCCGGGAGCATGACACTCCTTGGATATACTGATGCTGATTGGGCTGGCAGTGTGGTGGATTGCAAGAGCACATCTGGATGCTGCTTCGCACGTAGATCTGCTTCGGGCAGGAAACGAAAGTCGGTAGCCTTGAGCACCACTGAGGCCGAATACATTGCAGCATGTATGGCCTGTTGTGAAGTCACTTGGTTGCGAAAGCTCTTCAGTGAGTTGTTCGAGCATGTGCTAGATGCCACCGTTATCCTTTGTGATAACCTGAGGGGGATTCGTTTGTCATAGAATCTCGTGTTCCACGAACGATCCAAGCATGTTGATGGCTGGTACCACTTTATCCGGGATATGGTACAGCGAGGCGTTGTAAGGCTCGATCATATAGGAACTGATGAGCAAGTCGCAGATATTCTCACAATGCCCTTGGGGAAGGTCATGTTCCTAACCTTCCGTGAGAATCTTGGAATCGTGGAACGACCCTATTCTGAGGGTCCTGTTGGACGATGAGCTCTGGGAGCTCTGGGGGGGGCCTTGGGGATAGTTCCTCGGAGCTATAAGCACACACGGGGCTAGGCTTACCGAACCTTGTGGTGCTTTTGCCCCACCTTTATGATATTTGAGTAGGTTCACCTCTCATGATCTGTGCCCCGTATGCATCCTACCCACTGAGTTCCAGACTCATGGAAAGTACCTCTCATTTGGCCAATGAGGTGGGAAAAGCTAAAGACTAGTGGCAAATACTGATGGACGCATCAGAGATTGCCGTACTCTCTATCTAGGATGGCACGTGTCCAACCACTTGATCTGGGATCAAGTCTAGTGAGGTTTCGGACCTCCTACTGACTTCGGGTCAGATGAACCAACTTCAGGTTGGTATGTGACTCTTTGAGTCCATGTGAGGTTTCGGACCTCCAACTGACTTCGGGTCAGTGAGACTAACTTCGGGTTAGTATATATGACTCTCTTGAGTCCAAGTGAGGTTTCGGACCTCCTATTGACTTCGGGTCAGATAAACCAACTTCGAGTTAGTATGAGACTCTTTGGAGTGCTATAGAGGTTTCAAACCTCTGGGCTAAATTTGTCAGTGGGGAATGATGTCTTTTTGACTGACCCATTATGTTCTGAAATAAAGAGGCCAGCAAAGCAAGATATGGCGGGATGACGCATGATGTTTGATTGCACAGGTGGATGGAGTTCTCCCTAGTTGAGAGGGAGTGTTAAAATTGGACAACTGGGTCCAAACTCCATGTTGTGATGCTCAGATGAAGATACCAATATTTTTATTGGGCTCCTCTTTCGGAGAGGTGTAAGATCGATCTAAAATTGATCTTAATCCGATGAGCAGAACATTTATTTTGAATTTATTTTTAATAATTTCAAATATGCGCAGGTCGGCCTTAAGGTTCTACACCCCCAACAAATGTGTCACACACCTCAGTGATTGATAAATAGAGTCAACGTTGGAAGACATTTCAGTCATCTCATCCTCACACATCATCTCTCCTCTTCTAATTGGTTCGAGCTCCTTGGAGGCAGTTTCAGTTCACACGTGGGAAAGAAGGACGCAGAGAAAGTTGTTGCAGCTAGGGTTTCCATGCAAGTTTGACCAGCGTTGACTTTGGTCAACGCATGGTCCAAAGGAGCTGATTTTTGGTGGAGACTTCGATTTTCGAAGGCCGTACATTTTGGCACAAGAACCAAGGTCAAAGGTTGACCGGCTGCGTTGACTTTTACTTGGTGTTGCCGCCGTTGTTGTTGCCATTGCTGCCGTTGTTGCTATTGTTGTTGCTGGTGTTGCTGCCGTTGGGGCAGCGTTGACTTTTCTGGGGTTGACTTTGAGTTGACCGTGTGGCTGTTTTGAGGGCTGTTGTGACACATGCTGGGTTGGCTGACCAAGGAGACTTTGCTGGTTGAAGCATCCTGTTGATCGCCATAACGCACCACCACATTTTTCTGTTTCTGGTTTGTCTTCTATAGATCCATTGGTATGTTCTATCAGCATTTTACTTGATTGTTTATGTGATCGCTGTGGTGAAAAGTAAAGTTGCATCAAGCATAGAACATCTACATAAATTTACAAGTTTGGCTTACCATTTTACCTTCTCTGACACTTCTGATAGCAGGTGACTGAAAACCTTGAATTTACCTTTCCTACTGATATTATTTACACCTTTGCCCTTTGAGGTAATGAGGCATTCACCGTGGCAAACTTTGGGATGCTTGCACACAGCAGCACTTTCACAATCCTTTCTTTACTTTTATCACGGAGTCTAACTCATCTCTTTACCTTCAATATGCCATTTCTGCAATTGATTACTGTGTTGGCACTCTGCTGGACTTTATCAAATGCAAAACCTAGTTTTCCTTAAGACCAAATTGCTTCCCTTTCTTCTGGTGTGAGTTGTCTTCTCTTAGGAACAGGCCATCTTCCTTATCAAAACCTTCTGCTGATGGAAATTTCAACACTTCTACAAAAGTGTCAAGCTTGTCCATTACCTCATGTGCAGACTCTGAAACTGAATGATAGTCTTCTTTGGAAATGATGACCTTGGAACATATGAAACCCTAATTGACCTAGTGGGGGGTTCTTTGACCTGGTCTTTGACTGAAAATTGGCTTGGAGTCTTCAAGTGAAAAACAAAGTATTGGTCAAAGTGTTGTATTGAAGATCCAAAATCCAATGTACTTGATTTATCTAAAGAGCCTACAGAGATAGTTTAGAGATCATCAATGCTTGAGGAACTTGGGGACCATGGGAATGAGTTAGGCTATAGGTAACCCTAGTTGTAAAGTGGTGTTATGGGCAAGGGAAAAACAGAGTAATGAGGTTATAGGCAGGAAAAAGGATGGAAATGAGTGATACAAGCCCATAAGGAGTCTTCTAGGAGTGGCAGGGTGACCATGAAAAGGCAAGGTTGATAGAATAGTGAAAATTTTCCTATAAGGATAATGAAAGCAGTGAGATTTCAAAAACTCACAATGTTCAAAGAATGTTGTTTTTAGAAATCTAGAACCAATCTATAGTCATCTACCAATAGTGAAAAATACTGATGACTAACACCCCCCATTCAGTGTTTCCAACAATCAACCTGAGCATATTGTGTTTAAAGATGTTAGAAGAAGAGCATTTTTGTCCTCTCTCTCTCCCTTGTGGATTCTTGCTTGTATTTTCTCTCTTTTGGTCTTGGAGTGCTAGGGTTCTTGTGGGATCCTTCGAATGTGCTAGGACTAGGGTTTTATCCTAAGAAATATAAGGAGCTAGGGTTTGTGAGAAACCTTAAGGGAGAGGAAGCTTATGCTTATTGGAAGGAGAGAAGAAGGGAGATATCTTGCTTTCAGCCGAGGAGTCTTGCTAGTGTGATACTAGTTTGTGGACAATGGATATATATAAAGTTTTCAGCTATCCAAAATTGTCTATGTACAAAATTGAATTTCACTGACCATTGTTATCATGGTTTTGTAATCTTGATGTCTCACTGAATCAACATCTGTTAAGGAGGAATGGTTAAGGGTTTTAGCAACGATATTGAAGACAACAAGACAGACTTTACTGCTGTCATAATTGCGGTCATAGAAGTAAATTTCAAATCTAGTTTATGCACTTAAGATTGCCCTGGAAGGCTGAAACTTAGTGGCATAAGATTAGCATCCTTTATCTTGGATTGTCTTGGTGATTGGGGTTGTGAAGGAGTGAATTACTGTTTTCTGTTTCTGCAGCTTTATGTATAATTCAGATCAGCTCTAAAGCTGAAAATTCACAGGGTTAATATCTGAGAAACCTCCTTGTGAAGTGAAATTTTTGAAGTTTCATTAATTGTCCTAGTTCAAAAAAGTTCTGCATATCATATGTATCATGGAGCCTTGTTTCTGTATATAAATGCAAGTGCTTACCCATGTCAATTAATTCACTGCGGTTAATGTATACGAATACTTAAATAGATTTTTCAAGCCCTTTCCACTCTAGGAATCCTTCTCGATGTATAAAATGATGTAAATCTTCTGGTTGATTTTTGCGCAAATCCACAATATAGTGCTCATTTTGTGAATATTTACATTTCATGCAAGCCCCGAAAATATAGCATTTAACTGACACAATTTAATTTTCAGTGCAAGTGAGAAACAAAAAAACAATGCAGAAACACTAATACAAGAACAAGGAAGTTCAACTCTTACAAGTTTAAAACCTACCTTACACTCACAAAAAAATTGAAGTATATTTTTCTTTGGATCCACAGCTAAAGAAATGGACTGCGACAATGACATAAAATGGTTGTAGAATCCTGGTTTCAAAAATTTCTAGGGTGCCTAAATACTCTCTCAGTCAACCTGTAACCTACCATTATATTGACGAACCTTTATCAGAAATTTATGCCATGTGAATAACACTCACAAAATTAGTGGGCTTCAACCATTATCTTAGGTGAAAAAACGAGTCCATCAAATCCACCTGTTGTCTAGATCTCATTGGAAGCATACAAAAAGCCTCATCTTTTTCCAAGTTTTTCTTCTTCTTTTTTGGAGAATAGAAAGTACTCATATTGTTGCTGAATATAACTGTAATGTTATGAAACTGACCATCATTCTCGTCCTATGGCGATCATAATTTATATTCCTTGTATATAGGGATACAAGGGTCTCTAACTTGTCTATGCAATGATGATGATTATAATGAATATACTGTCCTAATTCCCTTTTCCTTTGCTTTAAATTTGTATATCATCTATATAATGAATATGCGAGGTTCATGGAACTACACTATGATTCATGAATGCAACATTTGCAAATAGTGCCCTTTAGAAATCTAAAATCACGATCCTCTAGATTTTGTTCCTAACAATGTTCATCATTAGAAGAATGATCTTCAATTTTTCATGACCTCGAAATATAACATGAAAAACGTGTTTATAAATCACATCGAAATATTCTTTACTAGACAAATCAATTCATTTGTTTTCACCACTAACAAACATAATAAAGTGGAATGCTGCTTGTAAAACAAACTTAAAACCTCCTGTAGATAGCACTCTATTCATTTTGCACAAAAGAAAAAAGGAAACAAACTTAACGGACTATGAACCAGAACTCGTGTACCTGCTCGCCTTGATCATCACAGTAGCCTAAAAGTGAAACAAGGTTCCGATGGTGCACTCGAGATAACAACTCTATTTCATTCGAGAATTCTCTTTCTCCTTGCAAAGATCCCTCTTGGGCACGCTTTATAGCTACTATTGTACCATCGTTCAAAATGCCTTTGTAAACCTTACCATAGCCACCTTGTCCGATTTGCATGGAAGCACTAAAATTATTTGTAGCTAATGCCATCTCCTCAAAATCAAAATCTTTAACACCTGCTACTTTGACTCGTTTTTTTGCTGTAATGGGAATAAACAACCATACTCAAGATTGGCGTCAAAGCTAGGATGATAAATTGGTTAGATTCAACCTTCTCATGTCTCTGTTAGAAAAATATTCATTCTAGATAGCATCTTTTCAATTTAAGAATGCGAAAAATGGATTTATATGAAACAACAATCCAATTGTTTGAGAGAGTTTGTAACTATACATAAGAAGAGAAACGCAACATAAATAAAATTGATTTTCATTGCTTCAAGGAAAACAATTAGGATGACATCATATCCTTCTTTATGCTGATCACTACAATATTTATCGAGGTAGGACTTAGACGCATATGTAGCAATAGAAGATTACAATTAGATTGCAATTTTTTGCATGCATGACAAGTGCTAGTGCTAGCTTCATATACATCTTTACCCATATGCCTGCCTATGAAAAAAGAGTTATTGTGGAGCAGCTAACCTACCAAGCAATTTTTTCCTGGAAGCAACTTTTCTATATTTTGCATGCCGCTTGAAAAGCAAAGTCAGAATAATTGCAGAAACAATGGCTGCACCAAAGATAGTCCCAATCAAAATTCCTGCAAGAGCACGCTTGCTCAAGCCAGATCCACTAGTACCGAGTTCCACTGTGACAAATAACAATACATCAGAACCAGATTTCCAGCTTCATACATATAAATGAATCCCTTTCTTATATTATATCTTCACTTCGAAGGATTAGAACAAGCACATCTGTTCGACTACAAAAACAAGAACAAATCTTGAAAACTAGGTGACTTACACTATGAACAGTAAAGGAAATGATGGATTTTAAATACCAAGTTCCACTGTAACAAACAACAATACATCAGAACCAGATTTGCAGGTTCATACATATTGATGAATCCCTTCCTAAACTATATTTTCTTTTAAACGTATGAGAAACAAAGAAGCACATCTGTTTGACTAAAAAAACAAGCACCATCTTGTAAAATAGGTGACTTATACAATCAACAGTAAGAGGAAATGATCGATTTTAAAGTTTGGAGGCATGAAATAACCATAATAAGCTATGTTCCATGAGTTTCCAGAATGGGGGAATGAGGTGGATGAGTATCCAGGACAGCTAGCGCACCCTCACAAATTTTCAAGGGGATCGAATAATACATAAATACATATAGACATTATTTTCCAAGTAAAAGCACCAAGTACTTCCCCTCATTTCAAAGATGGGACCCAGGGTAAACCCTAGAATCTTCAGAATAGAAAGCTGGTCAACAACAAAGCTCAAACACATTACAATAATATATGAAATGTTTTCTAACACAAGTAAGGTGAAGCCCAAGGTTGATAACATAAAAAACAATCCATTTCTCTAAAAAGAAGCAACTTTCCAAATTGTTCTAGGAATAGAAATAACATCAGAAATGCATACCACATAACAAAGTATAATGTCAGCATTGGTCACTAATTCTCTTCCTTTCCTATCTGTTGAAGCTGAATTTGAAATTTATTAGGTTTATCTTCTTAGGTTAGGCTTTCAAAGTGACTAAATCAGAAAGGAGAGAACATTGAGGCCTATTGTAGGGGGTTTAACTAGACAGTGGTTTCATGAATGAAAAGTGCACATATTACAAATGGGACATGCAAGGGTTCCTTTTTGAAGTAAAGGAGCATCACGTGCTTAGGAACCGGGTGATGGCTAATGAGGAGGGTAGAGCTCATGCTAGGCTTTTGCCCACATTCTAAATTATGTCCCGACCATCTTTTGCATTTTGATTTTCTTCTTTTTCTTATGTAGTGGCCATGATATGCTTTTCCGTTCTTTTAGTTGCATCAACCTCCAAGGCAATGTTTTCTGACCATATTCAAAGAGTGTGGACATGAGGGTGCCAAATCCCAATGAACCAATGACAAGTTAGACCCGAAGAATGGATGTGGTATATGGGGCTTCTAATGTGTCCTGGAAAGTGTCAAGTATGTGAAAAATTCTGAATGTAAATTATAGAAACCCTCCTGCAGTATTCTGATTTACTTCTCCTACTTGTTTGATATAATTAACAAGTTATTTTCCTGAATTATTTAGTACAACATCAAAGTAAATACTACTGTAGCCTACACATACATACAGATCAGGAACTGAAATAATAACCACACATGACAAAGGACACAAGACTTTTCAGACAAATATCCTCGGAAAAACCCAATGCAGGAAAACCGGTGCAACAGCTCTTAGAGGGTTTTATTATTATGCAGAATTCTGAATACAATTAAGGGCACCAGTAGTGTTTTTCCCAACAGAGAAAATCTTGACAGATGTACCTCTATCACTCAGAGACAGGAAATATGGTTGATTCAGCTGAGGAGGAAGAACCCCACAAGTGACTACGCAGTCATTGCGTCACCCTTCAGTGTGGTTTCTTCCTGCCTTCTGGATCTACTGAAAATGAGCCCTTTCTAGCCCACTGGAACCCCAGCGCTGCCTTTTCCAACTCCGCGTCAACCCTCCTGCCTTGTGTGAGCCTCTGCGTTGCCATGGTTAGGCCTGCATCACCCTGGTTGGGCCTATGCTGCCTCTACGTCACCTTCTCTAGACTATGTGAGGCTTTGCGCTACCTTTGCGTGAGCCTGGCAGGGATGACTCACCCCTACTGGGTCTCTGTGCTGCTCTGGTATGGATCTGCCTCTCTGCTTATGTATTCTCGACCTCGGATCTGAAATCCCACTGCCAATCTACCCCTCACTGCACTGCAAGCTCACTCGAAAATTCTCAGGAAACCGCACCCCAGAATTTCGACTTAGCTCAGTGCTGCCACTATGTGTGTGTTCTCCAACTGACCCAAAACCTTCCTTTAATACTTTTCTCGTTGAAAAATCAACGATCATGATCTAATCCCTAATCGACGGCTAAGATTAGAAAAGACTTGATCCTCGTCACTTAGAACATTCTCACCCACATGTTTTAATTAATTCACTTTAATTATTTAATTTCCCTAAGTTAGACTTAGGGTCTCCATTAAAACAATTAATATTTTGAATAAATTTCACACCGGGTGGAATTTCTCCAAAATATTTTTGGGTCTTGGAGATCTCATGTGTTCTAGCCCTTCCCCAAAGTTTCGGAGCTAGAACACATCCGATGCTACCCAAAAATCAACGAAGTATGGTGTAGGGGGTAATGAACATGCTATCTCAATCCAGGTTTTCCAAGTAGTGCCCCCCTATAACACTAAGGCCTCAAGGAAGCTACCACCAGACTAGAGCTAAAATTAACCCCCCTACAAAGGTGAAAGAAAAAATTTACAGTCAAGATTGATCAATCTTCTAGATCACCCATTTATCCATACTAAATGCCCAAAGCAAACTAGTATAAACACTCGAATGCAAAATGATCAAAGTACCTTTTGAATAGAAACCCACCTTCGTCTAGGTGGAAATGTCGAATGATGGAAGGTATGTGGTTGATACACATGGCAGAGGCACATGGAATATCATCATCAAAGAGTGAGTGTCAGGCGTTGTTGGCTGGCTAGCTATCTAGCTAGCTATCAAATGTGGGAGAAAATTTTTCTCCTATGGGGTTACCCATTTTGGTAGGTAACACGACATATGTACAAAATTCAACACAGCATAAAAGCTAAGTAATGTCCAATGTAAAAGCCCCACTGGCGATCCGACACTGACCTTGGCTCAAGATGAGCTGCTCTTCGTTGTCACTGCATCAGCCTACGCAGTACTGCATCCCCACAACTCGGAACAAATTTCCCTCTCGCTATCTGATCAGGTTCTATCTGGAAGATGGATCCTCCTATAGAAATTTTAAGACCCACTCCGGTTTTCAGTTTCTCCTTATTTCTCCCATAAAGTTAAATGCCCATTCCCATAACCATACATTCAACAAGCTGGAAAAATAAATATTTTCTGAAAACACAAATTCTGGAAATTTCACGGTGCTGAAAATGCAAAAATTAAAACTCAGAAAAATAAATCAGCCACACAGAAATTTGACACGCTGATTTTTGGTCAATATGACCCTGGAAAAACCCCCTACAACTCTTGGAGAAAACCAGTTCGAAAGCTCTTCTTTATTTCTGGAAAATGCTTTTACAGAGAAATGAAATCTATAGGAAAAAAATCCAGCAAACAATGTACAAACTTATCTCGTTTTTCGTGTGTTGTAGCTCCTACAACACCCTCCAAAAATACATAAAATCATAACACACAAATCATAACACACACTTGGAAATTTTTGGAGCCCCCCCTTAAAACTAAAAGGAAAAAAGACCAAGTAAAGTTCTAAAGGCAAGTCGCTAAGTCGCATATACTTTATTTGTGACCCAGGCGACCTAGGCAACTCTGCGACCCAAGGTCGCACAGGTCGCACAGGTCGCAAGGGTCGGAATATCGCCAATTTGCGACCTTGCGACCTAGCGACCTTGGGGTCGCAAGGTCGCAAGGTCGCAAAGTGGAGTCTTAAAGAAATTTGCGACCCAGAGACCTTGCGACCTAGCGACCTGTAGGTCGTGAGGTCGCAAGGTCGCAAAATTGCAGCTTGCGACCGCATTAAACGTCCGCACGTGCGACCTTTTTATATAAGGTCGGGTCGCTAGGTCGCATTTGTGACTCTCAGCGAAAACCGCGGATTTGCTCTGACAGGTTGACTGGCGCATTTTCTTCCGGGTAAGTTGCCGTTTTCCTCCCTATGTTTCCTGCATAAACATTTCTTGCCATTTTTTTGAGCCTCCCCACGGTCCTATTTATTTACTAAGAAGGATGGGGTTTTTCTTTGGATTGCTGCTGTCCTTGTGTTTCCCACAAAACCCCAAGGTCGCCTGCCCCTTGCCTAAATCCTCATGGCTATGCCTTATGGTAATTTCTGGACCTTTCAGACCGAAAGTTTTTCCCATTTGTAAACACTTAGCCGCAAAGTCACGCGCGCGTAAAACGCAAATGCGACCTGCGACCTGCGACCGGGTCGCAAGGTCGCAGAGGTCGCGGAGTCGCAAAAGTCCCACTCTGCGACTCTGCGACCCTGCGACCTAGTCGCAAGGTCGCATGAGTCGCAAAAGTCCCACTCAGAGACTCTGCGACCCTGCGACCTGGTCACAAGGTCGCAGGTCGCAGGTGAGTCCTTTTGCAGAGCGGCGACTCAGCGACTCCCAGAGAACAGTAAATTATCTTTGCTTTCTCAGACTCTTTTTAGCCATTATCATCATGTCTTTCTTATCCTGTGATTCTGTTCTAAATGCAGCAGGTGAATTCGGAGCAGACGCAGTACCGGTCCCCTCAGACTCTAGCAATATGGCACCCCGGGTATCCCGAAGGAGAAGCAGGCAGGTGGTGGAGCAAGAATCAGACGCAGACATACAAATATCTCCGCCGCCCATATACAGAGACACCCTTTGCACCTTCGCAAAGGAGGATAGCCTCAGGTGGTACGAAGTATACCATGAATTTGCCATGACAGCAGAGGAGTTACCAGAAGATCTCCCAGACCGTGAAATATATCTGAAAGTCAAAAAGTCCAGATTGCACCTGGTTGGGTCTCATCCTGCCATCTTTCCATGCCCCAAAATGCTGGACTGGATCATACAGAAGACGGATCCGAAAAGCTTCGCAATCCGAGATAGTGCAGGGAAAGCTTTCGTGACGTTGGAAAGTTCAAGAGCACAGGTCTACTATTCCCTACCCAAAGCAGAGGTGAACTTCACCCCAAGATGGTTTGCTACAAATGAAGTACCAATGGTTGACACGATCAGGAGATGGTGGGCAGAACCAGACAAATTTAAGATCAAAAAGGACCAGGAGTACCCGGTGGCCAGTCTGAGGAAAGTTTATAAGCTAGTGGCCGCCATGCTGTGCAGGATATATGGGCGGTCGAACGCCACCACCTTCAATGGAACATGGGCAACCATCATAGAACACGTAACAGTTCACGGCACTCGATTCAATTGGGCGGGAATATTAATGGGCTCCATGCACACAAACTTGGCTTCGGCTTTAGCCCCAGATGAGGGAGCGCCATCAGAATTCTACATGGCTTTGTATCTACTAGATGCTGTCTGTGCCCAGATGCATGTTGAGGGATGGCCACATAATTGGGACCCCGAACAGACCCAGGCAATACACTGGCAGACCAGGGTGTTCTGGGAATCTAGGTACAAGCCAGACATCGAGCAAATCTCTCACATATTCATGCCCGCCCTCTACGGGAAATTATTTGGTCAAGATGCCCCCTGCATGTCTTGGCGAGCGATGGAAACACTAGGCCAGGTGGCACACTGGTTCCCATTCGCTGAATTCACCATCATCCGGGTATTCGGCTCGTTTAAACTACCACACGCTCTTCCTAAGTTTGTTACCGACAAGGTGCTCATGCAAGAGGTGTGTTTTCAGATGACCTTGGGTTTCTCTAACGTCCTTGCCAAAGGGAAGAAGAAACCGTGGCCCGCTCTACCTCTCACCATTGGTTCCTATACGGTCAAAGACTCCAGAGAAGTAGCGCGTGAAGGGGAAGAGGCGAAGAGCTATCACTTCAAAAATCTGGACCGCCGAAATTACGATCCAGTTAGGATAGTTCCTGAACATTGTAAAAGGGCCAATTTCAGATGGAGTTATCAACACATCGAGTGCCCGGATGAGGATGAGAGAAGAAATTGGTATAACGCAAACCGGCATCTCGCACCAGGAATCGACCATGACCGAGAAGGAACCGAGCATCAGAACATTGGAGTTTCTTCCTCCTCCAAAGATAAAAGAACACAGACCGGTGCAGAACCTGACACTGCAGATCAGCAAAGGGAAGCAGAAGCCCAAGCCAAACTGGAAGAGGAAAAGAAGAGGAAGGAAGATGAAGAAAAACGAAAGAAGGACGCCAAAACAGAACGGAAAAGGAAAAAAGAGGAGGAGAAAGAAAGACAGGAAAAGGAGGCGCAAGCGGTGGCAGAACGGGCACTGAAAGAAGAGCTCGATAAAGTCGATCATCAGAAGAAAGCGGAACAGGCCACCGCAGCAAAGAGGAAACAGGAACAGGAAAAAGAGGCAGAGGCAGAACGCCGGAAGAAGGAAGAGCATGACAAGGCGGAAGCGGAGCGCCAGCAAAAGGAAAAAGAAAAAGGTCAAACGCAGGATGTAGAAGACGAGCAAATAGATGACATTGATCTATCTCCCCTGAATATCCCTGCAGGTGGCGCGGAAAGTAACCTTAATGTTGATGACTTTCTGGGAGAGCAAGAAGAAGAAGTTTTCGACTTGACCAGATTAACCTTCGACCAATTCTCTTTCAAGATACGGCAAGAGAAGAGGAAATCCTTGACGTCAGGCTATCCTGCCATCTCCACAGTCTCCACCGGAAAAGACATTGTCCCAGATACAAGGACAAATCCGGTTATGATAGCGTCAGCAGGCACCGCTTTTGCCGCAGCCACAGAAGAAAATGTCACAAGGATGAGCAGAGAGATTATTTCTTTGCAGAACCGGCTAAAAGCGGCAGAGCAAGAGAAGTCAAGGCTAGAAAATGAGATGCTCCAGCTCCAGGGTAGGCCCGCTCAGGTGAATGAGGTTCCACTGGCAGTCAAGAAGGAATGTGATGTGCTAGAGATGACAATGAGGCAAGTGTACCGGGAAATGTTCACCCTGAAACAAACGGTGGCCCCATTGGCAGAGGCAAGGGAAGAAACCAAGCAGAAACACGAACAACTCAAGGAAGCCTCGACAGCCTTGGACAAGATGATGAATTGGACAGCCCAGTATCAGCAAGCTCCAGAACATGTGCCTCGGAAGGAGTGGAGTCATACGCAAGAAGCCAAGGTGAAGATTCGGATGAGTATGCAATCCAAAGACAAGCTGTCCAAAGATCTAGACAAAGTAGTGTCTGCGTATAACCACCTAATCAGTGGTATCGACTCCATGAATGCCCTTCATCATATTCCATCATTAGGGGCGCTAAATGAAACTAAGGGCTGGGAACAGGTAGAGCAGGAAATTCAGGCTTTCCTGCAGCCAGTAAGGCAAGCCGCCGCCGCACCGGAATTCGAAGCATCACAAGAGAATCTGAACCGGTTGCTTGTCACCCCAGTGCAAATTTACACCAAGCTTGCTTCTCTCTCAATGATGATCTCCCAGAAGAAGGAGACTCTGGTGCTGAATGCTCTAGAATGTGAGCACCGGATAAAAGAGGAAAGCCCTCTTGTCGCTCCGATAACGGCGGATTACCAAACTTGGAAAGACTTCATCAAAGGCAAGAAAGTCGACGCTCCCGGAACCTCGATTGCGCGACCACCTTCATAAGTGCAAACACCAGGTCGCAGGTCGCATTTGCGACCAGGTCGCATTTGCGACCAGGTCGCAGGTCGCAATTGTTACTAACAGGAAGTTGAACCGTCGGGAAGTTGAACCGTCGGAAGGCCATAAGTGCGGCTTTTGAATCTATAAATACCCCAGTGGGAAGCATTGTAAAAGGCTGCTCTTTTGTGGACTGAAAGGCATTATTGCATTGTAGCTGAAGAAGCATACTCTTGATATATGAAATACAATACATGTTAAAACCCCTTTGATTGGATGATGTGTTTAGCCATGACAACATTGTGTGTATTCTGCCTGTAGCTTCAGAATATCTTTTGATTAATGAATCTGTGTTATTAATAGTGTCATTCATGCACCATAGTTATCTGTGATTGTGTTGATGATGCTCAAGTTATTATTTACTTCATGATGAATGTTAATGAACTATTTTATTAGCATCTCGTTATATCCTTCGGAAAGTTAAGGGATATTCTTACCACAAAGGATTGTTTCTTTGGCGGTCAGATTATCTCGCATGCATACCTCATAGATGTGTTGCTAACGACATTTCCTGAGTTTATGCATTCTGTCTATTACCTTGCTATGCACAATGTCATATATCGGTTTTATTCATCAGTCATGTATTCTATATCGTGTTAATAAGTGTATGTTTGCAGTTTCAATCAGGTTGCTCGAAACCGAAGAGATAGTCATTTAAGTGGTAGCCGGACCCACACCCCGGACGGGATCCCTACACCAAACGGTTCAAAGTCTAATTGGGACTTTTTACCGGGGAGATCCCCTGCTGTTGGCCGGACATATTTTCCCGTCAACAGATTTGGCGCTAGAAGGAGGGCCATGGCATCCTCCCAGCATACAACAGACATTCCATCCCAAACTCCCCGCCGGGAGGTCATAAATAACGAAGTTGCCCTCCCCCCTTTAGAAGATATTCCAACGGTGGAAGCCCGATACTTCGAAATCACTAACGAACAGCTGAGAGCCTTGCGCCCAGTTGCCCGTAATCTCATCAGGGATTTACGGTATACCCCTATCATGGAATTCCTGGCCCACACTAGGACCCCTGCCGATAACATCACTCGCAATGGCGTGCTAGTCCGTACCGTACCTAAACTTGTTAATACCATGATTGAGGACCTCGCACGGGCTGTCCAGGAAAATGACCCCGTTACCCACGATAGTGAAGGTTTCCCTGATACTGAACCTTTCCCCGAACCACAGCCTGACTCACATCAGTGGACCAACAACCAAGTATATTCCCCACGAGAAGGAGAAGGGGAGAGAAGAAACGAAAGAGAAGGTAACACAGCCCGAAGGAATACAGAAGAAGTCAATAGGCCTCGAAGAAATGAAGGGAGAGTCAACAGGGGTCAGGGTCGTGGTGGTAGAGGAAATATCATTCACAACCTTGGACACCACGCCAACCATAATCACCACCAAAACCAAAACAAACCTCTCCCTCACAATTGGGAACTACTTAGAAACGTGAATAACCGGGAAAGGCACCGAGATGAACACTCTCGTCGTCATGAAGGAACCTCGGTGTCAGGGACGGGAAGTGAGTCTGAAGCAGAAACCCGAAACCATCAACGCCCCAGGAGGGTGCAACCTCTAGCCTGGATGGCTCAATCCCCTTTGGCCCTTTTAGGTCCTCTCCATGATATGCCCGGACACCCAGAGAAGCATCTTCCTAAGTTCGATCCAGAGAAAGGCACATCGGCAGAAGACCATATTAGTAGTTTTTATCTGTCTCTACAAATTATGAGAGTTCAGTCCGATGACGTTGCGTGTCGACTTTTCCCACACACTCTTGTAAGCCAGGCTGCCTCCTGGTACCGCTCCCTACCCAGTGCATCTATTGCTTCATGGGACCAGTTCCGTCGTGTGTTCCTGCAAAAGTTTGCGGAAGATAAAACACCCTCTATGCTCCTCACCGAACTCAGCACCATCAAATGTCATAGAAAAGAGAAAGTTAAAGACTTTAACCAACGTTTCGCAACCATATTGCAAAAATTTCCTCCAAATTTAGCGTTGGACGATTCCATCACCATCGACTACTATACCAAAGCCCTCCCTAGGGATATTGCAGTCTTCGTCAAACGCGAGGCCCGCGCTACTCTTACAGCCAATTACGCGGCTGCTCTCGCAGTAGAAAAAGACATGTTGTCAATAGGTGTCATGGATCATGATGGAAAGGATGAGCACAAGTCAACCACTAAAAAAGGTCAGTCTTCCACCCCAAATAGGGAGAGAGAAACTTTCGATTTCGAAAGTATGGCCAAGACCCTCAAACTGCTAACGAATGAGGTCTCTGACCTAAAGAGAAAAGGCGTTGAAACCTCAAATACAAACAAACCTCCCAAACCTTTTTTCAAGAAAAACAATCCCAACGCCAGCAGGCCTCCGTCAAACACCAGTGCCGCTCTCAACGTGGAGGAAATAGGGAAGGACAATTTTTGTTCTTTTCACCAAGCTGCCCATTCTGAAAAGACGTGCCCGCAATGGATCGGCAGCATGACCGCAGTGGTCAACCAGCTTCTGGAAGATCAAACTCCAGGAAGCCTGACAGAGGATGAAGTTTCTGATCAAGACGAAGTTTCGCTCCTAGATGGGGAATCGGGAGCCTCTGTCTTAACTTTCGATGTAATCCGCGGGGGAGAGAGTCTCGCTCCCATTGATATTAACATGGCAGGAAGTCCCAAGGCTCAGCTTACTCGAAACTATAGTCTTAGAAGCAAAGGAGCTATCCCCGAACAATCATATGAAGACAAGAAAAGGGCTTTCTTGAGGAAAATTCTCCCCCCTAGCAACGAAGGACCAACTACGCCGGATAAGCCTACCAATAGTAACGGCAAAGCAAGTCAAAAAACCAAACTCCCAGTGGAACCATCGAAAACCACTACCGAACCTAGTCCCCAAACTGACACTAGCTACAACATAGTGGAGGACATGAAAAAGACCAGGGCTAATATCTCGCTCTACGAGTTGGCCCGCATCACGAACCAAAAGGAGCTTATCCTAAAAGCTTTCGCCAACATCCAAAATACGAAGACCGTTAGCAACACATCTGCACAAACCAAATCAGATTTCCAATCTATAGTAAATGCGGTCAACACGAACTCGAGAGGGTCCACCCCTCCATTCCTCTTATCTTTCGAGATGTTCAACTTCAACGTTCACAATTGCCTCGTTGACTCTGGTGCTTCCACAAATGTCATGCCTTTATCTGTGTGCAAGAAACTCAACATCCTCCCAGAGAAAACTGACGCAAAAATCATTCAACTGGACAGATCACAAGTACCAGCAGTCGGAGAATTAAACAATGTCATTATCCGCCTCTCATCCGACTCGAGGGTTCATCAATGTATTGATATTGTGGTTGTCGACATCCCAGAAGCCTATGGCGTACTGCTTAGTAGAGACTGGTCTAGCAAATTGCAAGGTTACTTCGCCACAGATTGGTCTCACTTATGGCTGCCCTACAAAGGGAGAAACAACCAAATCAGAGTTGAAAGTGAACCATACATGAAACAAACTGTAACTGATTTGGATGCCACAAATGAACCCATCAGCTTCGCCCAAGAAGAACTTGGTATGTGTTTTCTTGATTCTGTTTTTGGATGTTACCAACCTCCCCAGTCTGCACTAGGCCCCGAGGTCCTTTCTGAGATGACACTCGTCGCAGAGGAACAAGCTCAAACTTTATCACACCAACCCAAAATTCCTCCGCAAGACACTGCCCCCAAGGACCCGGAAAATGATATATGGACATTGTATTACGACGGTTCCAAGAACCTCGATGGTTCTGGTGCCGGCTGCGTTTTGCTTGATCCACATAAGAAAAAATTCCTAGTCTCTTGTCGACTCGAGTTTCAATGCACTAACAACACTGCCGAGTATGAAGCTCTGATCCTCGGGCTTAAGAAGGCGTTGGATTTGAAAGTGAAATGCTTACGAGTCATTGGTGACTCCGAGATTATCACTCGGCGGTTACGCAACACTATTCACTGTTTGTCTCCACATTTGAAGGCGTACCAGCAAGAGGTATGGCGATTAATTTCTTCCTTTGATGCTTTTGGAATTAAGTCTGTTCTAAGAATGCATAACGCAGCAGCAGACACTCTAGCTAATGCTGCCGCCGGGTTTACCCCTTTGAGGGACGGGTTTTCTATTGAAGTTATGTATAGACCATCCGTGCCAGACAACATCACTAATCTGCGTGTTTTTGATGATGATCAACAGGTGCTGGAATTTATGTGCAACTCAGAAATATTCAAAGACGTTGCTATAGATGAAAATGAGCACGACCAGGCTATGCAAAAGGAGTACGAGCAGGTTAAGGGAAACCCCATGCCTAAAGGGGTGGTATCACTGGAAAAGCTGTTTGATCTGCAAAACCGTTTCCGTGGGCCCCCAAATGCAAAAGTGCAGAGCTCGATCTTGGCTCATCGACAAGTGAACTTGGGATCGGAAGATAATCCTAAATTCATCAACCTGGGGAAAGACTGCCCCCCCCAAGAGGCCCAAGATTTCACTCAATTATTTCGCAAGTATCGCGACGTATTCGCTTGGACCTATGAGGACTTACGCACATACGATACGCGAATTATACAACATGTGATACCAATTAAAGAAAATGTAAAACCATTCCAACAGAAACTTAGGAAAGTACACCCTACAATGGAGCCGCTAATTCTAAAAGAACTCAAAAAAACTTTTAGACGCCCGCATTATCTTCAAAGTCCGCCATTCCACATGGGTGTCCAATTTAGTGCCGGTACGGAAAAAGTCGGGTGAGATTCGATTATGTGTAGATTTCCGGAACTTGAACCGGGCCTCAAGTAAAGATAATTACCCAGTGCCCCCTATGGAGCAGATATTACAAGTAGTGTCCGGCTCAGAGATGTTCTCTTTGTTGGACGGTTTCTCTGGCTACAATCAAGTACTGGTGGCTGAACCAGACCGGTTAAAGACTACCTTCCGGACTAAATGGGGAACTTTCGCATACCGACGTATGCCCTTTGGGTTAATCAACGCCGGAGCAACTTTCCAGAGAGCGATGGACATAGCATTCAGGGGTCTGATAGGTCAAAGTGTGGTGGTTTACTTGGATGACGTTACTGTGTTTTCCAAACATCGGGGGGATCACTTGCGTCACCTCAGACAGATTTTCGAAAGATGCAGAAAGTACGGTATCTCGCTTAACCCAAAGAAAAGTGTTTTCGCCGTAGCAGAAGGGAATCTGCTAGGCCATATCATAACGAAGCAAGGCATTGTCGTTGATCCAGAGCGTGCAAAAGCCATTTCTCAAATCCCTCTCCCCAGCGGTAAGAAAGCAATGCAATCCTTTTTGGGCAAAATCAATTTTGTACGAAAGTTTATCTCAGATTTCGCCCAGATAGTAAAGCCACTACAGGGGATGTTAAAGAAAAATGCCATTTTCAAATGGAATCAACCTGAAAAGGAAGCCTTCGACCAGATCAAGAAAGCTATAGCCGAAGCGCCTTCTCTCCAGAGCCCAGATTTCGGCAGAGATTTCAGCCTGTACACGTTCGCTTCTGATTCATCCCTGGCAGCCGTGCTCACACAGAAGGACGGAAATAATGACGAGCGTCCCATTTCGTTCATGAGCACTGGCCTACAGGGAGCTGAATTAAATTATCCTGAAATCGAAAAACAGGCTTATGCGGTGTACAAAGCAGTTAAACATTTCAAACCATACATCTTGAAGAACCATGTCACAGTTTACGTTCCCCATCCAGCTGTTCGATCACTATTCATGCAGCAAGAGTTGGGTGAGAGGAGAGGAAACTGGGTTGCGTGTATGCAAGAGTACGACCTAGAGTTTAAGCCGGCACGCACGGTTAAAGGGCAAGGTTTATGCCAAATGGCTGCGGAGGCCGCAGGTTCCCAAAAAAATGAAGAAGATAATTGGGAGCAAGAGATTGACATGTACCAAACTGACGTCATGCCCCAGGAAAGGAACCCGTCTTGCCTGAAATCGAAAAACAGGCTTATGCGGTGTACAAAGCAGTTAAACATTTCAGACCATACATCTTAAAAAACCATGTCACAGTTTACGTTCCCCATCTAGCTGTTCGATCACTATTCATGCAGCAAGAGTTAGGTGAGAGGAGAGGAAACTGGGTTGCGTGTATGCAAGAGTACGACTTAGAGTTTAAGCCGGCACGCACGGTTAAAGGGCAAGGTTTATGCCAAATGGCTGCGGAGGCCGCAGGTTCCCAAAAAAATGAAGAAGATAATTGGGAGCAAGAGATTGACATGTACCAAACTGACGTCATACCCCAGGAAAGGAACCCGTCTTGGTACTCGGATATCTCGGGATATTTGGCACACGGGGTATTGGAATCAAATCTAGATGCCCGGCAGAAACGTGCGATCAGACTCAAAGCCGCGTCCTACCGGTTAATCCAAGGGAAGCTCTTCAAGATACATTCAAACGGAGTAATGCTGCGCTGCCTAGAACAGGATGAAGCTCAGAAGGTCTTAAGCGAGCTGCACGATGGACCAGCGGGAGGTCATTTCGCCGGAGATACCACTGCTCATAAAATTATGCGTGCGGGTTATTATTGGCCAACCCTGTTCAGAGATGCTCACGCTTATGTTCGGAAATGCATTCAATGCCAAAAATTTGCAAGCCGAGAAGCGCGTCCGGCTGCTCCGTTGTTATCAGTAGCAGTAGAAGAACCCTTTCAACAATGGGGCTTGGACGTCATTGGTGATATTCTACCCCACTCTTCTAAGCAACACAGGTACATTCTTACGGCCACTGATTACTTCACCAGGTGGGTTGAAGCGGTACCATTACGTCAAGTCAACGATCAGGAGGTAATGCAATTTGTCACTCACTCCATCATTACCAGGTTTGGCATTCCAACTTCCTTAGTGTTTGATAACGCAACGTATTTTTCATCTTTTAAATTATATGATTTTGCATTAGAAAATGGCATTGTTCTTAAACACTCCGCGAAGTACTATCCCCAAGGAAATGGTCTAGCAGAATCAACAAATAAAAATCTGATCCGCATCGTCAAAAAGACCCTTCTGTCTCACCAACGAAACTGGCATAACGCTCTCCAAAACACACTTTGGGCTGATCGCGTCACCCCTAAGTCATCAATAGGCACCTCACCATATTTTCTCGTGTATGGGAAAGAAGCCGTCCTCCCACCCAATTTGTCTCTCCCCGCTCTACAGTTGTCTCAAGAGTGCCACGGTACCCCTTGTCCCGCCTTGCAAATCCGCATTGACACCCTGCTGAAACTAGAAGAGGAAAGGCAGAAAACTCGGGAGAAATTCGCCATCCACCAGAGTCGGATCAAAAAATGGTTCGATAAAAAGTCTACAGGAGATAAAAAATTTGAAGTAGGAGATCTTGTCCTAAAGTGGGATAAGGCGCACGAAGAGAAAGGAAAACATGCAAAATTTCAAGCACTATGGATAGGTCCCTTTCAGGTTAAAGAAAAGATAGGTTCCCATACTTTCCGATTGCAAACTTTAGAAGGTAAGGTCGAGGTCCTCCCGGTAAACGGGCATGATCTCAAACACTATTTTACTTG